>JASPKZ010001995.1:0-702500 GCA_030220185.1 Diploptera punctata
TCCATCCATCCATCCATCCCATCCTCCCATCCTCCATCCATCCATCCATCCATCCATCCCCGTCCGTCCATCCATCCCCGTCCGTCCGTCCGTCCGTCCGACCGCCCGCCCGCCCATCCTGTCGATGATGGGACAAGTCCCGAAAGCGCTACAGTTAAATAATTAATTAAGTTGAGGAGACGGACCTTTCAGGTGAATATTCCATGATTTTATATTCTAATTCTGAATAGTACCTCAACGGAACACATAATGAATCTTATAAAAGTTGGGTAAACTAAATGCGATAATTACAATTTCTGATATTTCAAAGAGATAAACGGATTCTAAAAACATGTAAGCCTAAAGTTTTGTACTTCCAAGGTTGCTATTTAGGCATATGATTAATTACTTTTTAATGTTTTGTCTAATAAAGTCCTGCTACTACTACTTTTCAATTAATCAATTAATTTGTTTACTTGATGAAAATCCATAATGTATTTAATAAACCATCAATGTTTTATTCTATTTTCATAAATGTTTATTTAATTCAACATTCGTATCAGGCGGTTTGACGCTCACCTCTCACCGCTCAGTAACTCCATGTGGGTTTCATTGTGGACGAAGTGGAGCTTGGACAGATTTTCTCGGGATTTCTCCCGTTTTCTGCTGCCATAATTTCATTCTACCATTTCTCCATACTCATCTCATCAATTTCATTTCATTTCGTTTATCTGCCCTTGTGATGGTGCGTCAGGCGTGGTCGGCCGGTACCCCTGTCATTTACATACCTCTATATATGTGGGCTCATTTCATCTCATCCCTCGACCCGACCCCGAGGTGGACACGAGTTGATGATATTTTTCTTATAACAGCTGTTTCAATACGCTTTATCTTCTTCATGCGAATGTCATAAATACAAATACATTTTTTAGAGGTATAAATATTTACAGTTGGGTCCAAAATAATTACTGAAAATGTAGGATATATACATTTATTTGTATTTATGCCATTCGTCTGAAGAAGATACACTGTATTGAAACAACAGTTACGGATGTTAAATAAAATAAATATGACCATTTAACTCATGCCCCAAATGGGAGTCAATGACCAATCACGTTTCAATGATTTCTGTTTTGCAGCCAATCACAGTCGTGTTTCACCAAATATTTATCAATGTTAAATTTACCATATTAAAGAAAGCTCCTCCTTTTTAACATTCTGAATAGGTCATAGCATTATTTTGCAGTGACTGATCCCATAAGAAATTCGGCTACCAGATTGTATATACAGTGCATGGATGTCAACACATAGCGCTTGCAGGAGTTAATATAAAAACATTTGTAGCAATTTATTATACCACCAAAAAAAAGAAACCACTGTTTGCACTTTCTTAAATGTATTTTTTCCCAGGTAATAATGCAAAGAAAAATATAATTGTCATATTTAAATCATACGACATCAGAAATGAATTAATATACAGTTTGATGTGTTTCATTTTTTCTCCACTAGAGTGCATTCTTACAATATTGCGTTCCTTTGGCAATAAATAGTATGATCTGTTTGCAGTGATAAAGAAAAGAAGCAGATGAAGCGTTACAATCGTTTCTCATTTGTTTTCAAACATCGCCGTTTACATTAAATATATAAATATTTTAAAATATCTATAGTTAAATAATGATTTGTGAGTAAACAGCTTAATTTTATTCGTTAAATAGCCCTAACAAATGCCACTCTTGATTTCCAAATTCTCTGGATAAATTCACTCCTCACTTCGTGAGTCGTAAATTTATCGATAATTTGGAAATCACTCGTGGCATTACTTATGAAAATTATATAAAACTTTGATAGTTTTAATTACTTCTTGTTTCTACCAAACAATAAGTAACTCAAGTCACCCTGTAGTTTCAGTTCCGAAAAACCTGAGTGTACGAGTCGGTTCTGATTTATTTTCCTTAGAATTGTCTTCCAGTGTTTATATGAATAAATTGCTTTTAAGCTGTTTAACATCTAACACATGTTCAAACTCTTAAGAATATGCTCAATTCCATTTAGAGAATAATCCACATGACCAAGATCAAGAATCGAACCCGAGACCTCTTGCTTGTGTAACCAGGAAGTTGATCAGATAAATAAAGAACAAAAGATAGGCTAATGATAAGACCAAGTTAGTGGATCCATACATTTGCTTGGTGTTACAATTAGCGTAATGCAATTTGAAAGGGTTGATCCGGATAATACCTCATTCCACACTCAATCCCGGAGCTTAACGTTTAAATGTACTTCTTGATGTGGCTTCTCAACTCTTGTCTTTCATAGAATACATCGCCGGACACTCAAGCAAAATTAAATACGTACGCCATGACCCAAGAGATTATAATTTTAATCTTCTCATTTTGATTTTTCCTTTATTTACTTATTCTGTTTGTCCACATACTGTATTTGCATAATGCAGAATTAATCAAATTTTCGAATGTAATTGTACATGAAATATTAAAGAATTGGAGGAGAAAATGTTCAAGCATGGGAATTCCTATTTCAAACAACAATACTTTATACAACTTACATTTTGCAGATGATTAATTGTTAATTGCACAAGATTATGAAGATGTAGAATATATGACTAGAAAATTAATAGAAGAATACGAAAAATGGGGATTAATTTTGTACTTGAAAAAAAAATATATATTTATCAATTGGTGAACCAGAACAAAATTTAATTTTGGAGACTGGAGAAACAATAAAATCTTGTAGTGAGATAACATATGTAGGAATTAAAATAAATAGGCCTAGAACTGGGAGTTGTGAAGAGGAAATAAGAAATAGAAATACTAAAGGAAAATTTGCAATTGTTTGCCACAATGGAATATTGTGGGATAAAAATATAAGTAATAAAGATAAAATGAATATATATTATACAATTGTTAAAAGCATCATTACTTATGGAGCAGAACTTTGGCTATTAACAACAAAAACAAATCAGTATCTTTTGGCAACGGAAATGGATTTTATACGAAGGGCAGCAAGAATTTCAAGAAGAGAAAAAATTAGGAACTCAGTTATAAGGGAGAAAATGAAAATTGAAGACACTATTTTAGATTATATTAAAACTCAGAAATTAAGATGGTACGGACATGTACAGCGAATGGAAGAGGATCGACTACCAAAATCTGTTTTGGAATGGAAACCTGAGGGAAGACGAGTCGGAGGAAGACCTAAAACCTCCTGGAGTCAGGGAATATATTTATACATGAAGGAGAAACATCTACAACTAGGAGATTGGATGGACCGACAAAATTGGCTATTAGGAATTGGACGATGCCAAAGACATTAATCAACCGATGATCTATCTTTCTAATTGTAGAAGTTGCTCGAAATGATGATAATAATACTATTAATAATAATAATAATAATAATAATAATAATAATAATAATAATAATAATAATAATAATAATAATAATAATAATAATAATAATAATAATAATAATAATAATAATAATAATAATCGAGGAGATACCAAAGGACAACACGCACACACTATTGAGTAACACTAAGAAATTAGGACTGGAAGTAAATATCAATAAAACTAAATATATGGTCACACGTAGAAATTCATTAAATAATGGAAATGGACAGCTAATGACAAATGAGGGAAATTTTGAGGAAGTGGCTGAATTCAAATACCTAGGAACAATAATCACAAATAGGAATGAGATGCACAAAGAAATTAAACATAGGCTCAATTCTGGAAATGCATGCTATTATGCATTGCAGAGACTTTTGATGTCCCAACTCCTTTCAAAAAACGTTAAACTGAAAATATATAAAACTATTATTCTGCCAGTTATATTATATGGGTGCGAAACATGGACTCTTACTTTAAGAGAGGAAAGGAGATTGCGAATATTTGAGAATAAGGTACTTAGGAAAATTTTTGGACCAAAGAGAGATGAACAGACAGATGAATGGAGAATACTACATAACAATGAACTACATGGTCTTTATGGGAAGCCAGATATAATAAGAACAGTTAAGTCTCGTAGACTGCGATGGGCAGGACATGTTGCGCGTATGGGGAATGAAAGACTTGCATGGAGGCTTCTTGTAGGAAAGCCAGAGGGAAAACGCCCAGTTGGTAGACCAAGAATGAGGTGGGAGAATAACATTAACTATGATTTGGGGGAGGTGGATTGTACAGGGAATGATTGGAAAGCATTGGCTCGGGATAGGGATGTATGGAGAGCTTATGTCCGCGCGGCCATGAACCTACGGGTTCGATAGTGCCAGTGAGTAAGTAAGTAAGTAAGTAAGTAAGTAAGTAAGTAAGTAAGTAAGTAAGTAAGTAAGTATAATAATAATAATAATAATAATAATAATAGTGGCAACTACAAAATAATAATGAAAATAATAATACGTATATAAGACCAGTATTAAGATATGGTAGTCAAGCATGGACAATACGAAGGAGATCAAAGACGAATAATAGCAAATGAAATGTGTTTTATGCGCCCTTCAGTAAGCTATACAAAGTGGGGATAAAAGAAATGAGGAAATTATGGAAGATTTGGGTGTAGAACCCATTCTCCACCATGTACAAGACTACCAGGACAATATTGGAAAGCCATCATCTCATAGAATTCCAAAAGAAATGCTTCGTTACTGCCCCCAAGTCAAAAGATTGCTGGGACGTCCAAAAAAGCGCTGGGTGGAATATTCCTCTTTGAGACTGTAACAGGCCACATGGCCTAATACTTGCATGGATGATGATGATGATGATGATAATAATAATGATAATAGATGTCACATGGTTTTACGATAAATAAAGGTCTTCGTCAAGGTTGTTGTCTATCACCAACTCTGTTTAAAATATGTGTACATGAAATATTAAAGAATTGGAGGAGAAAATGTTCAAGCATGGGAATTCCTGTTTCAAACAACAAAACGTTATACAACTTACATTTTGCAGATGATCAATTATTAATTGCACAAGATTATAATGATGATGATGATGATAATAATAATAATAATAATAATAATAATAATAATAATAATAATAATAATAATAGTAATAGTATTAGTAATAGTAATAATTAGAGCGAGAAATTATATGAAGGCAATTATACCAAAATATGAAATCATAACAACAAAATATGAAAATTATGAAATTTATGACGAAAAAATATTATGAAGCTTTTTATTTAACTTTTTACATATATTTATATACACAAGTCCTGTACATACCAGCACACAAATGAGACAACAAGACCTTTTTGTAGCTCAAGAAATCAAGAGTTTCACTGTATTCCCATTTTAATTAGTTTTTCATTAATTCTGACCCAGTATTAAATATAATTTTCGCGAATTTTAATGGCTCATGTTGTAGTGTATAGTTGTTTGAGGAATCACGCTACAAGTCGGAAGGTCGTGGATTCGAGTCTCAATAGGGCCAGGGTTTTTAGCTGGACCAAACCTTCAGATGCCATCATAGTCCTAGGGTCTACTCAGCTCTGAGGCAAAGCCGGCCGTCACGCAGTGCTGATAATAGAGTGGACTTCCCTTGGCAATTGTCTAGAAAGGTGGAAGTCTCAACACCCATCTACCCGAAGGGCTTCCCAAACCTGTAGTTTAACACTTTACTTTAATAAATTAATGCTGGGAGATTATATACATAAACACGACCAATTAATTTATCCAATGATATTTAATTACGAAATCCAAACATAAACAAAAAACATAGTAACCGAAACAAACATGTTTCCATCGAATATAACACTGACAAAATTTAGAGTGGATACAGTTTGGGTGACTGTATATGTAAATGTCACAATAACATTAAATTGGATGAATCAGAACACAAGTAGACCAATTTCAGTATGTCATATTTGCAGAAACAAGATACTAAAATGAATTAATCCACAAATGATTTTAGGGAGTATTTTAAAACTCTCTTTGCAATTACAATTATTTTTAATCCTATAAACTACACGTATGAACATGATGAAATGTAGTTAGAATTATTTTAACATTCGTTTTTTCATTAAATTGGCCGAGAAGAGTATCTAGTCTTGGTTTCGGTCTATTTGTGTTTTGAACAATCAAATTATTAATTCTCTTCTTAATACACAGTTAGGGCAGGACATGTGACACGAATGAAGAATGAAAAACGCGTATGGATGCTTCTTGTAGGAAAACCAGAGGGAAATCGCCTAGTTGGTAGACCAAGAATGAGGTGGGAGAATACATTAACCATGATTTGAGGGAAGTAGATTATACAGGGAATGATTGGAAAACATTAGTTCAGGATAGGGATGTATGGAGAACTTATGTCCGCGCTGCCATGAACCTATGGGTTCGATAATGCCAGTTAGTTAGTTAATACACAGTTAGGAGCTTTTTCTGAATTTTATACATTTTTAAACCCTATCTGTCAGAATTGTTTTGTATGATCAAAAGTACGCTCCACACGATATGTGGAAACATGTACTGCGCTGTATTTGATAGTGTGATGTGAGAATAATATTGGCCTTACCTACAAGAACTTTACTAATTTCATAAACTGTGGAGTAAGACCTTATTTCCTAGCACAGCTTCAAGTTTAGCAGCAACAGCAGCAGTCTTTCCTACATACATTTAAATACTGTAATCCATTCACAAAGTAGGACTGTCTTCAGGTAGCAAAAAGGAACTGATTGCTATTTACCTGTAGAGTCAGTGTTTCGCATCCATATAACTAAAAGAATACGAGTTTTATATATTTTCAGTTTAAAGTTTTTTAAGAAAGTTGGGAAGACAAGTGTCCCTGTAATGCATAATATCACATATTCCCAAAATTGAACCCATGTTTAACTTCTTTGCGCATCTCTTCCCATTTGTAATTATTGTTCCTAGGTATTTGAATTCAGCCACTTTTTCAGATTTTCTTTCATTTCTCATTAACTGTCCATTTCCATTAATTAATGTCCATTAATTAATGTATTTTTAAACCACCGCTATGGTCTCGAGGTAGCGTGCTGCCTTGTCACGCAGCGGGCCCGGGTTCGATCCCCGGTCGGGGCAGCTTTCTGGGTGAGGTTTTTATCGGGGGTTTACCTCACCTGTAAGACAAATGTCAGGAAAACTTTAAGGCCCAAACGGTCCCCGAAATCATATGGCCATCATCATCATCATCCTTATCATTATCATCATCCTCATCCTTCACCGGTGTGGAAAACAACGGGAAGCTACCACACCTACAATTCCCTAATAAAGCTGCAAGCATAGCATGAAAATGCCATCGGGCAGAATTACTATGGATGGATGGAATCTATTTTTATATCCAAACATATATTTAGTTTTATTGATGTTTATTTCCAGTCCCAATTTCTCAGTGTTACTCAATGCATACATATGGTATGTGGTATTATATTCTAATGATCGTATTGTTGATATATATGAAATACTGCAGCTCTGTGAATGCATGAATTAGCAATATGACGTAGAATATGACATGAGAAAAAGGACATCTGGTGGCTTATCTTGGTACTCACCCCCTTTTTGTCGGATAGAGTTAGCTTTATCGCCAACACTAACGCAATTGTGCATGTGAACCCAGGTTAACTGAAAGGAGTTTTTAAAAAGCTTTTATGCAAGAGCTTGTTAACAACATTTTTAATTAGATTTGCGGCGGGGTTTCAGAGCTACATTTTTTTTTTCACTTCGCTCTTCAAATTCAAAACATTTGTTCATTCTCCGGTTCAGCAATTTCTTAGCCTCATTTGAGTCTGGATTTTACATAAAATCCTATCGTATTTAACACCCAAGTTGTTAAGCCTATATCTTTACGCATTTAGGTTAATTTTGTATTTGCGTCAATTTAGTTTCAACAGTTTTCCGTCTTTATTATGAGTCAAACAGATTTTTAACATTCTATTTGAAATCAATATAGAGCACTTAGTTGCCTTAAAGTTTTCCTGACATTTGTCTTACAGGTAAGGAAAAAACCCGATAAAAACCTCACCCAGAAAACTGTCCCGACCGGGGATCGAACTCGGGTCCGCTGCGTGACAAGGCAGCACGCTACCTTGAAACCACAGCGGTGGATCATATATATATATATATATATATATATATATATTATATATATATATAACTGTACTATACACCTATGGAAAAATCCAAGGAACAAGTCCTCTGGGAGGGACTTCAAGCCGTGGGTCCCGAATCAGAAGATTTTCAGGCTCGTGAAAGATCCTTAAGCCTGAATGAAAATGCCTCTAAGCAAAATTTACCGAATTTTCCCGTCCTAGTACTACCTTGGTTTCCTAGATGTCAGTATGAGGCGGAACTCTGACCACGGACCACTCAAATGACATCTGTACGAAAACAAGTGTAACTAAATTTGTATGGTTCAAATTATTCCCTGTAGGGGGAGAGCGCCTAAATCTCTGTTAAGGGAAACATGGGCCTACAGGATACAAGAAGATACTATACACCTGAAATAAACATGGCATCCTGTAATTTATTTACTATCTAGGAATCAAAGTTAAAGTGAGGGAAAGTTTTTCCGGTGAACTAGATCCGCAACAATCCCGTGATTTTACATCACGAAACACTGAATATCTTTCTCGTGGCGTGAAAATGTGCGTAAACATAATTTCGGTGACTGTATATAGAATAAGGTGGGTGCAGGGGAGAAGGTGGGATGAGTATTTCACCTGAGCACAGACTGCGTTTCTCTGATCGATTTTCAGGTTTTCTGTCGTGCGGAAGCGGAAATAAGGTTGTGACGTCAGACTCGAGAGCTCGGTGTGGGAAGGAAATGACAGAGATGAGATTATAAACAAGTTACGCACCATTATTAACTTCATTGTTTGTCTACACACTTTGCGTGAACGCACTGACATGCGATACCGTTTAACAGTGTGTGAGCACTATCTGATTGCAACTTTTCTAATCTTCTAAGCTTTACCGTTACACATGTCTTACAGGCAGTGCTTTAGTTGGGGTTGGGGGACACAGGGGGACGACGAAGTTTCTTCAAGTATTTTGGGTGAACATTTTTTAACTCTATTTGCTTATAGTTTACTATAACGATATTTTCGGAACCATCTCTACATAGTTATTTTTGTCAAAATGTATTTAAAATCTCTCATTCTAAATATAGTATCGTTAGCTCCTATAAACCCTCCGTGGTATCTTTACCTTGTCGCGGTGGAGTGGCTTGCGTGCTTAAATGACCCCGAGAGCTATGCTGGCGGTAGCATTGGTGCCGAAAGGATTACCCATGCCGGACAGGTCGAAGGTGATAAGCCAAACGAATGTCGAAAGAGTGACGATCTTACACCCTAAAAAAATAACCGTCAAGAAACGCGGATATGGGTTCTACTGAAGTAAAATATTCCGGAGGTAAAATAGTGCTCCATTTGGTTCTCCGGGGGGGACTACATCAGGGAATCCATGCCAACATTAGCTCAGGATAGGAATGTATGGAGAGCTTATGTCCGCACGGCCATGAACCTAAGGGTTCAATAGAGCCAATGAGATAGTTAGCTTCTATAAAGGTATGTTTCCCCAAATACTTACTTCCAACTATCACAGAAGATATACATAAGTCGGCCGCGATGGATTATTGGTCCCCAGGGACACGGGTTCAAACCCTGCCGAGGTCGATGGATTTTTTTAGGATGGAAACATCCAAGGATCAAGTCCATGGGGAGGAGCTTCATGTCGTGAGTCCCGAGCCTGAAGATTTTCAGACTCGTAAAAGATCCTTAAGCCTGAATAAAAAGGTCTCTGATCAAAATTTACCGACCTCATCATTTTAGTAATATACCTTAATTGCTTGCTAGATGTCTCAATGGGTACGTATATTGACCGCATACCATTCATGACAGCTATGGGCAACGAAGAGTAACTAAATTAACTTGGTCTAGTAACTCCTAACAAAGGAGAGGCTAAGGCCCAACATTTGGACTGTTGCGCCATTGTAGACGTAAAATAAGATAAACTTAAGAAATTTACCTGGTTATATCGAGTTAGAGACAAATAATAATTTTTTAGTATTACAATAGATTCACATTGGTATAGGCAAAGAGAATATAAAACATAGAATTGAATTGAGTAGCAAAATAATATCATCGTTAAATTCCATATTGTGGGATAAGCATATTTGGAAAGACACAAAACATATATTGGTAAAACATTGGTGGAATCTGTTGCAATGTATGGAAGTGAGGTATGGACAATCAATAAGTACTACAAAAATAGACTAATAACTCTAGAAATGAATTATTTACGCAGAAGTGCCAAAAGTCAAAATTAGAACATGTCACAAATAAGGAAATTAGAAACATAAAGGAAGCAGAAGAAAGCATAATTGAAAGAATTGAGGAGAAGGAATTAAAGTGGTTAGGACATGTTTTAAGAATGGAAGATGAGCGATGGCCAAAGCAACTATAATAATGGCATCCGACCAAAAAGAAGAAAAGAGGGAGACCAAAGTTAACATGGAAGGAAAACATGAAGACATTAATGCAAGCAAGAGGGCTAAGCATTGAAGATGCCCAAGATCGTAGGCTTTGGAGGTTTGGCACGGGAAGACGACAGCGCTGTAAAAACCCGAAGATAGATAGATAGATTCACATTGTGCATTGTTTAGGCTACACTTTAATAATATTTAAAAATATATTAAGTGTATGAAACATGGTGTTAATTTATTATTCAGCTGCACCCATTACAGCTACACAACCTTTCCATCTCAATCCCCTTGACTTAACCATTAAATCGGCTAAAAAGTAAATTTTCATGTCAGTTATTTAATCATGTCGGGCCGTAGTGAAAACAGAATCATGTACAACTTTAAGTTATTACTTTAACTGTGCACGAGTAGGTCGACAAAAATTAATACTCGTTCGTTTTTATATTTTATTAAAAATACGAGTATTAAATATAATCTAAACCAGTGTATCTTACAAGTTTTAGTAAAGTGACTATGTTTCAAATCTCTAGAATAGACCTACACAGAAAAATACCCATATAATATATTTTTAGGGCTTAGAGACGGTAGTCTCGTAAATGAAAGAAAAAACTTATTTTTTAACACAATACATTTTTATTCTATATAAGTTACATATGTACATATATGTTATTTTCTTTTCATATTTACGTTTTTCGATAAAACATATTTTAGAATAAAATAAATAATACACATTTTATCAAATTAATCTCATTTCTGAGCACCAGAAATTCTCAGAAAAAGGGTATTCATTCTTCAGATCCAACAACGAGCCATACCAACCATATCGTTTTGCGATAAATATCATCTGAATTTCATCAATTTTTGATCTCATTTACCTAGAAGGAGATGTCATTTTCTGTATAATGTTAGAATTGTGAAATATTATGACGACCGAGTTTTGTATACGTGTTTCCAGATCTCATATAGACATACAGTAGACTGAAATCGGTAGCAAACAACTAGAGGCAAAGACACGTGTGTTATAATAGTCCAAGCCCAAACTCCATAAAATTTGAGCTGCAGGGGATAAAATTCAGCTCGACCGTTTTTGAGTCTGCTGATAACCCACATAGCTAGATTTGATATCAATAGAAAAGTTACGAGTTGTTTTCCTGGTTTATCAGTCATGTGTTTCTTGGTATCACATCGTCTTCTCCAGGCATCAAGGACTAACATGGTCTGACATATTGATTGTATCATGGCAGCCATGGGAGTTACAATACGCATGATTGCCCAACTCTCACGTGATTCGAGTGAGAAAAATTCTCCGATGATCTGGAACATGAAATATAGGACTACTCCTGTTTGGGTGACTAGCAATACTATGTGTTCCAACTCGAGCTTTCTACGACTTCTTATGATCCCGATGTCCTTGATGATATAACCGCATATGAAAGTGGCGACGGTTGTGGTGAAAAATAACACCGTCTCCCATACATTTACCTGTAACACAAAAGTAACATTTGGAGATCAAAATACTGACTCCACTCAGGAAAGTAGATTAGATGAAATATGAGATAAGAAAATTAAAAAAAAAAACATAATACAATTATAATCTATAAATTAATTAAAAATAAACGTTATATTCCCATTTTTGGTCGGTTGTATTGAAAGGATAATCAATTTCAAAACCCTACTTCCTCGAGTCTTGAAATGAATTTAAGAGCTTAAAATAAGTTCGATAGCGTGTTAGTCAACATCGAGGAACAAGACTAAAGACCAGACTGCTTTTTTTTAAAAGCATAGATAGGTTATAAACAGAATGTTTGGAAATTCCAATTACAAACTTCGAAGGCTTGAAGAAAGAATTGAGTAGATAATGTTTTGAATAAGAATCCTTGTTCGGAAACATTTTGTTTTGATTCTGTAATTACAAGTTCAAATGAAATGTTTAAATATCTCTTTTCTGCCGAATGTACTATAAAGTTAACCTTTACTGTATGCAAACAGGTTGTCAAGATTAACAATGCTTAGGTTACGTCATTATCCACACGACGATCACGTGATACCTATTTTGGCTCTCACAGAACACCTTTGAATCTAAGCTTCATTAATTTGTGTACCATGGTTGAACATACAAATGCAGAATGCATCAACGTTGTGTTAGTGTACGGCGAAGCTGTTGGTAATGGGAGAGCTGCTCTTCGGCTTCTATCAAGAGCGTTATCGACATCGGGTGACTGCATCGCATACTCTGTTCGTCGAAGTTATTCAGTGATTCCGAGGAAGAGACATCTTCACCGTCAACAAGGATGGCTGTTATGCTCCAAGTGGGCGTCGCACTCCCAACTTTGAAGAGGACGTACTGCACCGCGTTGAAGAATACTCGAATCACTGCAGGTACAAATATATGCCTCATTGCATCACCTGGAAGTTTCTCCATAAGCAGCATCCTCAGAGGGTATATGCAATTGATCCCGCCGATCATTTCACTGCGTGGTCCCTAAAGGGTAGAGAATGACTGGGGCGGATCTGAGGATGAGCTCTCAGACTCTACAAAAGGCTCCAAATAGTCAGCGCAAAATATAACCTCTCTCTACCAAACCCTTCCATCTACCTTCACGTGGTGGGACTGTTTTTACTAAAGATGGAGGATGAATGGCGAGTTTCTGGCGCCATAAAACCAGATGCTCGGGGCAGACAGAGCTCTGTAGCCTTGTAAGGCAGTCTGTCTAGGAGAAAGACAACTCCGAAATTAAATTGTGGTCCTCCAGGTTGGGGTTTTGCGGTTGGGCTGGTAACCCACCCAAGTAAAAAAATATCACTCAGAAGTCTCAAGTGCGAAACGATGGACTTGAGACCGGAACAGGTCACATTGACCTAATCCTGGAAAGGAAGAAGAAGAAGACGCTAATTTATGTACGTGGTTCCTACACCGTTGTGTGAACGAGCCTTAGTTTCAATAGTGGATACTCTTCACCGATGAATGTAGGTTCACTAGGGACGCTGTTTTAAACTTCAGAAACTCCACAAACAGCCATGTTTGGGATGGCGAATACTCCCATCCCACGCATGTACGTTAATTCCAGCAGCGTTTCGGCATTAAAGTGTTGGCAGGTATTGTGAAGGTATTGGACCTTATTTTCTTCCACCTCACCTAACGAGTGACACTTACTTTACTCTCCTGGAAAAAGTACGTGTCGACTCTTCTGGTTTCAACACGATAGCGCACCACCTCATTTTGCAAGTGACGTTCGTGATCAATTTATCATATGTTTTGGACAGAGATGGCTAGGCCGAGGCGCCTCGATTGTATGTCCTCCACAATAACCGAATATAATAATATTTGCAACTAGCTTGATGGTAACCGCATCGAACCGTTATAATGAACAAGTATTAACCACAATGTTAAGTACAGTAGATAAGTTTGGTGGGTTTGGTAAGAACCATTATTCTTTCAACGACAAAATCAAATGATTTTATTTTTTCCTTGACGTTGGACATTGTCACGAAATTAGTGAATGTTGGGCTGGGTAAATGTAATTAATTGAGTCATAAATCATTGAATGAAGATCAAATTTTGCCTGGCAGACGCGGAAGATTTAAACGTTTAATGCGATCTTATACCTGCTGCACGAAAACGATACTTTCCGAACAAAAGTTCTTATTCAAAAGTTATGTATTTAGTCCCCTCTACAAGTTCTACAAATTACATTCTGTATATATATATATATATATATATATACATCCATAGTAATTCTGCTCGAGGGCACGTCTTTCACTGCAAATATAGCATTTTCATGCTATGCTTTGCAGCTTTACTAGGGAATTATAGGTGTGGTAGCTTCCCTTTGCTTTCCACATATGTGAAGGATGATGATGATAATGATGGCCGGATGATAATGATGGCCGGATGTTTTTTGGGGACCGTTGGGCTCTAAACTTCCTGACATTTGTCTTACAGGTGAGGAAAAATCCCAAAAAAACTTCACCCAAGAGCCTGTCCCGACCGGGAATTGAACCCGGGCCCGCTGCGTGACAAGACAGCACGCTACCTCAAGACCACAGCGGTGGACACACACACACACAAACACACAAACACACACAAACACACACAAACACACACAAACACACACAAACACACACAAACACACACAAACACACACAAACACACACAAACACACACACACACAAACACACACACACACACATACACACACACACACACACACACACACGCACACACACACATATATATGAGACAGCAGATCCTACATGTATGGTGTTATACTTTATCGAACATAAACACATAGGAGAGGAAGGTATTGAATACAATTTTTATACCAATGGAATATAACAGAATTCTCAAGTCTGCGTGGTTCGGTGATTTGATGTTTTCAATGCTACATTCAGGGATAAAAAATAACTTTAGAAAGAAAGTCAAGAGAAGAAGGAGAATAAGAATGCACTTTGTATATTATTCATTGACTTGCTAGGCTTGTCATGATTAAAGCTAGTTGAAATGTATTCTTTCTGATTGTATCTTTCCACCTATCTTACAAGAGAACCATTGCGATGCCGAAATTTGGATTTTTTCCCAGAGAAGCGTACTGATGTACCAAGGCCGTGTCAAAAAACTGCCGCTTTTAACTGCAAAGTACTGTAATAGCCAGAATGGAGCAGGTGTACGTGCCTGCTTGAGTAAGAGCGGAGTGCAGTGAGCGGGAAGGACAGGTAAGGGTGTTCAAATCTACCAATCCAGGAGTTGTATTACTTCCCTATAAATTAAATGATAGATTGGCGCTGGATTTTAGTGTCTTGCAGTTAAGTTTCTTTGGATACGGTCTTGGTACATCATAACGCTTATCTGGAAGAAATTTCAAGGTTTCACCATGAAATGGTTGACACTTCCCTTGTTAGAGTACCATGGTCTACGTCATTGTACTTATTTCTACTTGAACAAGTCTCTTCGACGATGACACTGCTATTTAAAACTCGATCCTCTATAGAGGACACGACGATAAATGGTTATGGAGTAGATTAGTAGTACAGCAAGAAGAGAAGAAGAAGTAAAGGTAAAATAGAAGAATTAGTAAAAGAAGAAAAACAAGGAAATTAAATAAGAAAATAATGGAGAAATATAATAAGAAGAGAAAAACAGAAGAAAAAACATAAAAAATAAATCGTAAAAAAATAAGAGTAAGAAGAAATGGAAGGGGAAAATAGATAAAATAAGCAGAGAAAAGGAGGAAACATTAGGTGATGGGGAAAGAAGAAATACAAGTACAGGAGTAGTAGTAGTGGTAGTAGTACATCAGAAAGAAGAGATAAAAGACCAGCTACAGCAGCAACAGCAGCAGAAGTACATCCATGTAGTAGTGGTTGTGATGGTGTGGTGGTCGTGATGGAGGCATAGAAAGTAGAAGAAGAAGGAGAGAAAGAGGAATAAAGAAGTGGAGTAGGAGTGGGAAGAAATATCAGTGAGGATAATAAAACAAATGAGAAACAGTCATACACACCTGGAATACAGCTATGCTAACATATTCTGGAAATTTGATGAGCTCGAAGAACATGATCAGACATACGATGGAAAGGACCAGCACGATTATTCCAGCGAATAGTCCTTTGTGTGCACTTGCGCAGTCCACGGAGTACTGGCTGACGGATCTCGAATAAATAATGTTGACACCACTTTGACGTCCTTCGTAATTGACAGAAGCAGTGCTGTCTTTGTGTTTTGGCTTACTTGGATCAGAACAGGCGTTCATCCACATGACCCCGAGTATGACAGCACATAGAAGGCTATATTCTACTGTACAGGGGAATAGGAATTCACTAGCATTACGGGCAAGAGGCTCCATGATATAAGTGTTCCAGCAGTCAGGGTGGATGTCAGGAGTATGTGTCCAGTTGCCCAAAGTATCATTCTCCTCTGTAAGAGATATAATGAATAAATATTAGTAGGTTTTATATAATTTGGTTTTTACATGTGTGAAGAAGGGGGAATTCCAATTGGACATAACATGACTTTTGTTACGAAATTTGTGACTTTTTATGAAAAAAAACACCGGCGAATATAAATTTAGGATTTTTAAAACTCATTTCCTAAAAAATTCCACATCAATAAAACACATGAAAAAAGTGTAGGTTAAAACGATCTGTATATATGTATGTACGTATGTACATTTTGACATTTAGCAATGAAAGCCAATTATGACAGGAAAAGAAAAATAAATGCCTTTGTCGAGATTTATTTTTCTTTTCATGTCATATATATATATATATATATATATACACACACAGAGTAATTCAGAAATATGACTATAAATTTGATCGCATTTTGTGACGAAAATATTATTATTAAAAGAAATATGATATAATTGGAAAGGGAATCCTTCAAATTACAACAATAGAACAAAACAAATCAAATCACTGCTCACGTGCAGCTTGGCAGGTTGATTTTTGTGGGCTAGCGTCGAACGCCTCCACAATTCTCTCGTTGTTTCTGTATCCGTGTTAATGCGAGGCCTTCCAGGAGGTTTGATTTTCTGCATCCTTCCCATTTCCAGCAGTCGTTTTCTCCACTCACTTCCCCACAGTCGACGGCTGCAATGCTACGTTAAACTCACGTCTTGCCCGTCTTGCGGCCTCACGATCATTAGCACACGTTATTGCCCATGCAGCAATTGTAATGTGCTGTTGCATATTCAACGCCATTTTGACTAATGATGTAAGTTCTACACTGTTTTGTTTTATTCCATTGTTGTAATTTGAATAATTGCCTTTCCAACGGTAATTTCATATTTCCTGTAATGGTAATATTTTCATCACGCAACGCGATCAAACGTGTAGCCATATTTATGATTCACCCCATAATATATATATATATATATATATATATATATATAGGCCTATATGTTAGTGTGTTGATTTTTGTTGATGTATGATTAAGAAAGGCTTCTTGTTTTCCGCGTCATGGATTCAAAGTTGGCCCCTGGCCACTGATTCCGACGTTTGGACATGATCCCGCATATATATAATTGTAGGCTTTCACGGCCGGCGTCTTGATCCATATTTGGTTCGTCTTCCGGGCTTATAGGCCGTGGTCTGGTTGTCTTCTTACTCGACGTTTCGTCTACTGCTGCGGTAGACCTCATCAGGAGATACTGCGTGCTCTCTGTGAACTCCTCCGACTGTTGAGGAGTTCACAGAGAGCACGCAGTATCTCCTGATGAGGTATACCGCAGAAGTAGACGAAACGTCGAGTAAGAAGACAACCAGACCACGGCCTATAAGCCCGGAAGACGAACCAAATATGGATGATCCCGCATGCCATTTCAAGGAATGATAGATAGGTTCGAGTTACTGGAGGTCTTATATACCATGTCATCCCCAAAACAACGTAGAGGATATAAAGAATACCAGGGTTGGGCAACATGGAACGTGGTCCACCCTTGGATGGGTGTATAACTTCCACAACGGACCGCAATGCAATTAACTAATATTTAACTATTAGCGCACATGGATTACTAACCACTGTCTGATAACATGTCAGATATACATTGCCTATGGCATATAAGACCTACCAGTAACTCGAACCTATCATTCCTTGATAATGACATGTGGGATCATGTAGAAACGTCGCGTCGGAATCAGTGGCCGGAGACCAACCTTGAATCCATGACGTGAAAAACCAAGAAATCTCCCTCCCTCGTAATTTTATATATATATATATATATATATATATATAGGCCTAGTTCTTCTATTTAATTTTAATCTTAAGCAGGACATTAAATTTCCTCCCCTCGCTTTAAAGTATTGATATTAAATTTAATAATTGTTGTTACCTGTCATATCTGTCGAGTTGCGGAATTTTAAGATGTCATATTTTGTTTCTTCGACGACCACGTAAAGCCATTCGCAGAGGTTTGTTGCTATCATGTGCATGAGTCCAAAGCGTGTGACCACTGTGTAACTGTATTCCTCCACCAGCTGAAAATAATACATGTATATTATTAGCAAAACTATATTTGACAATAAAAAGAAGAGAAAAATATTTATACGTATGTCGTTTTATATGGATGTGAACTTATTTGATACTACATAATGTTAACTCCAAAATCTCTCGATAATATAAATTTATCGAACTGTAAACACATTTGAGAAATCCTTTATCAATAGTGATTTCATATAAATATATCCATAGCATGTCCACCGCTGTGGTCTGGAGGTAGCGTGCTGCCTTGTCACGGTCGTGGCAGTTTTTCTCGGTGAGGTTTTATCAGGGTTTTTCCTCACCTGTAAGACAAATGTCAGGAAAACTTTAAGGCCCAAACGGTCCCAAATCATATGACCATCATTATCTCCTTATCACTATCATCATCATCATCATCATCATCATCATCATCATCATCATCATCATCATCATCATCATCATCATCATCATCACTATCATCATCATCATCATCATCATCATCATCCTTTACCGATGTGGAAAGCAACGGGAAGCTACCACACCTACAATTCCCTAGTAAAGCTGCAAGCATAGCATGAAAATGCTATGATTACAGCGAAGGACCTGCCCTCGGGCAGAATTACAATGGATGGATGGATAACATCTTACCATTTTAGACTTACATTTAATAATAATAATAATAATAATAATAATAATAATAATAATAATAATAATAATAATAATAATAATCTTCTTGTTCTTCACGGTTTAGGCTTATTTACTAGCCTGTTCCGGCTCCAAATTGCTGCTTTTTCCATCTTTTCTTTGGTCTACCCAAACTTCTTCTTCCTCGTGGTGAATAGCTGTATGCTGCTTTTGGTATTCTATTCTCAATCATCCTTGCCAAGTGTTCTTTCCAGTTTGTTCTGTATTTCTCTATTGTTGTGTTTAATTCCTCTACTTTTAGTTGTTGTCTTATTTCTGTGTTATGCTTTTTGTCTGTTCTTTGATATCCTGCTATTAACATTTAATAATAATAATAATAATAATAATAATAATAATAATAATAATAATAATAATAATAATAATAATAATAATAATAATAATAATAATAATAATAATAATAATAATAATAATAATAATAATAATAATAATAATACTAATAATAATAGTAATAATAATAATACTAATAATAATAATGAGTACGATGACGATGACGATGACGACGATGATGATAATAATTATAATATTATAATGTTTTGATGTTTTATTAGGAAATAAGTCCATTCCATTTTGCGCGTTTTAATGTTTTTTCTCACAAAAAATTTCATAAAAATCTTTAGTAGGTTTAGAGACATATAAAAGACTAAAATGTGGCTTAAACAATATATATTACCGTTTTAACAGGTGATTTACTTAGTATATATTCCATTATCCGAACTTTTTATTTAGACCTCAATGTTCATAATGGATTTTAAAAGTATTAACTTAAAGACATAAGGAGATTATATACTATCTCGAAACTTTTTTTTTACGTTACGCATTTTCCTTATTTGTTTTTTTTTCTGGTTAACTTGCTTTGTTTTTTATATATATTTTTCCCGTTAAACGTAGACACACACATACATACGCATGCACGCACACGCAGATTCGTCTAATTATTTTATTCATTACATTTACATTATTTTTATATTTCAATAAAATTCATGAATCTATGCTTGAAATATATCGAGAATTGAAAGGAAGTGGATTGGAAGCATATTGGAAAACTAGGAGTGAAAATTAGCGGCGGCAGCGAATCCTGTTTCAGTGCTAGACGGCCTACTACCTATCTTTTTTGTGTACGTTACATAACGCAATCTAATTTTTTTAGACCTTAAAAATTCTGCACTTATGGATAACGTAAGAAACGGTTTGGATTACCTTATTGTTATCAGAAAAAATGAAGATCATCTGCATGATGATAAAAGCGGCATGGGCGAGTGGCGTGATGGCCACCAGAATTTCATTACATGCTGAATCACTTTTTAGTTCGAAGTACATCCCAAAATGTAGACACGCGTGGATCATAGAACCAACTCCAAAACCTGGAATAAATAAACAAATGGCTGAACTATTAAACCTCTGATGCGAATTTTTAAATTTATTCATAAACTTGTCATATTTTATTCTTACGGTTTTATTTTTCTAATTATTTCCCACAATTTACAAAGATTTTTACTTTGTTTCTAACGATTATTTCAATATATTTTTCGTGGCAGGCATATTGATTTTAACGAATATTCTGTGTTTAAATAAATACATGTTCCAATACAGCTAAGACAGAGTTTGTACTAATTAACTGTCGGAAGGTCGAGGGTTCAAGTCCCGGTGGGGGTCAGGATTTTTAAACTGACCCAAATCTTCTGGCGGCACTATGGCCCTGTGGTCGACTCAGCCTCTAACGGAAATGAGTACCAGACGCTTTTCAGGGGGTGAAGGCAGCCGTCACGCAGGGCTGACAACGCGATTGACATCAAGTGCCGATTGTTCAGAAAATGTGGAACCTTAAACTCCTACTACCCCAAGGGTCTCCTGAGTCCTGTAGTGGGATTTATTTACTTTACTAATTAACTGTACACATATACTTCAGAATAATCAGAACTTACTATTTATTATTGGGCGTTGCATTCTTTCACAGGTTAAGGTGCTTAAATTGCGTTAGATTAGCTTTTAGGTTGGTCTTTCACAGGTTAGAGTATTTAAATTGCGTTAGGTTAGCTTTTAAGTCCGTTAAATATCGTGTATATGTTGGTTGAATCACAAGATTTCATAGTATAACCCGCTTCTCGTTTGTTGGCGCATGCGCATGGCGTATGGATGGAACTTGAGGAAAAAAAAATCGCATCAGATGTTGTAAAGTGTTTTCAAATAAATAAATAAAACAAACATGTAAACATAAAATAAATAACAAAATATAATAAGGTTAAAACGTTGCTAAAACTAGCAAGCCTTAAAAGTGGACAATTATTGTCGATCCTTAGAGACAATGTATTACGTTTATTTACACTGTAGACTCTTACCTGCGACTCCCATTCTTAGATAGAAACTTCCATATTTGACTTGCTGTTGTGGAGCTGTTCCCGGAGTGCGAAGTCGTTCTAAAATTAATCACACATTATTAATATTATTTATCATAAGTAATGCCACGAGTGATTTCCAAATTATCGATAAATTCACGACTCACGAAGTGAGGAGTGAATTTATTTAGAGAATTTGGAAATCAAGAGTGGCATTTGTTAGGATTATTTAACGAGTAAAATTAAGCTGTTTACTCACAAATCATTATTTAAATATAGTTATTTTAAAATATTTATATATTTAATGTAAACGGCGATGTTTGAAAACAAATGAGAAACGATGATCTTGAAGAAGATTTTCGGGCTGTAGGCCGTGGTCGTGAGGCCTGTAGTTCCCCGACGTTTCGCCAGACGCAGTCTCTGGCGAAACGTCGGGGAACTACAAGCCTCACGACCACGGCCTACAGCCCGAAAATCTTCTTCAAGATCATCATAGCAACTCCGGTCGTGAAAGTCTACGTGAATACAAATGAGATACGATTGGTACGCTTCATTTGCTTCTTTTGTTCGTCATTGCAACCAGATCATATTATCTATTGCCAAAGGATCGCAATATTGTAAGAATGCACTCTAGTGGAGAAAAAATGAAACACATCAAACTGTATATTAATTCATTTCTGATGTCCTATGATGTAAATGTGACAATTATATTTTTCTGGGAAAATATACAATTAAGAAAATGCAAACAGTGGTTTCTTTTTTTGGTGGTATAATCAATTGCTACAAATGTTTTTATAGTAACTCCCGCATGCGGTGTGTGTTGACATTCATGCACTATATATACAATCTGGTAGCCGTATTTCTTACAGAGTCAGTCACTGCAAAATAATGCTATGACCTATTCAGAATGTTAAAAAGGAGGTGCTTTCTTTATTATGATAAACTTTAGTTGGTAAATTCTAGGCGAAACACGACTGTGATTGGTTGTAAATAAAAAATCATTGTAACGTGATTGGTCATTGACTCCCATTTGGGGCATGAGTTAAATAGTCAACTCTATTATATGCTAATGACCAGTTAAATAGTCAACTCTATTATATGCTAATGACCAGGTTCTAATATCTGGCGCAGATAATCTTTTACAAAAAAACATAATTTAGACAACATAATAAAAATGTGTAACTTAGAAATTCCAACCAATAAAACTAAGTTTCTGTGGGACTCCAATTAGGGGCAAAATTATCGATAATAATATACCGTGTTCACAAATATAGTATCGTACTTTAAACTAATACTACATCGCTTTGGATAATCGTATCTAAATGAAATTGGTGACAATCAAAAGAGAAACTCAAAAAGCTTTTGCTATAGCCTATCTCATAGACATTGAATGTGGTCCCCATGAGTGACACTGCATACATCTAAATATCCAACAATGAACCCATATCGACCACAAAAACATGATTAAATTTAGTTTAGTTTCTGTATTGTTGTCCATTATTCTTAATTGTTGACATATTCAAAGCTTTTTGAGTTTCTCTTTTGATTGTCACCAATTTCATTTAGATACGATTATCCAAAGCGACGTAGTAGTAGTTTAAAGTATGATACTATATTTGTGGACACGGTGTACAAGATGGAGTAAATTCATGTATTCAATTAATGAACAAGTCAAGCTATAATTTTAATTTTGAATTAGAAAAAAATATATGCAGATGACCGGGTCCTAATATCTGGATCAGAGAATATTAAAAAATATATATAATTTAGATAATATAATAAAAATGTGTAACATAGAAATTCCAAACAACAAAACTAAGTTGAAAGCTTTCATTGGGACTGCAATTAGAGGCAAAATTGTTAGTAAAAATAAGCTAATATAGCTAGTTAATGTATTCATTTATTGAGTATATCAAATAAGCTATAATTTTAATTTAGAATTAGAAATAAAATTTTCAGCATTTCAAAAATTGTAACACAAATTTAAGAATTGTAAAAAGAAAAACTCACCGAGACACTATTCTAAAATTTTACAAAGTAATGACAGTGTCATTAGTGTTATACGGAAGTAAAAGTTGGACGTTAACTAAAAAGGACAGCATATGAATAAAATATACTGAAATTAAATTTCTGAGAGCAGTGACAGGTTATGAATTAATGAATAAGGAAATAATTAAAGTAAGGCAAGAACTAAATATCATCATCATCAACAACAAGGATTAAGCTCAATGGCCTGTTCCGATCTCATTATAGGTAGAATTGGTCCTTCCATCTCTTCAAAGGTCTTCCCAACATTCTTCTCCCTTTTGGTTTATAATTATACATTCTTGTTGGTATGCGCTGTTCATTCATTCGTAATACGCATACGTTGATAATATTTTATTCTTTCACAGAGATTAAATATATTAAGTTCTGTTTTTATATCTTCGTTTTTCTTTTTATCGGTCCTTTGGTATCCTGCTATTGCTCTCAACATCTTCATTTCAGCAGCCTCTATTTGTTTACTATCTGCCTTTGTTAATGTCCAGATTTCACATCCATAGATAAGAGATTGAACTGCCAATACTTTGTAAAACTTCAAAATAGTTTCTTTTCTAGTTTTATTCAATAAAGTATATTTAATTGTGCCACATAGATAATAGAATCGTTGTATTTTAGTGTGTTTATCTAAATTTCTGTCAGTACCTAAATGGCATCCCAAATAATTAAAATTCTGAACTTGGTGTATAATTACATTGTTTATCATTATTTTTGTTCTTATTGCACATTTTCCTTTCAGAGCTAATATTGTTTTAGATGTAGATATTCTAAATATATTTAACTTCAACGTAAAACATTGTTGAATATAGGACAAAGTGGACAGCCCATTTAGGAATTATAAATTGGTAAAGAAATTAAATATATCTGGAAATATACATTTCCTACAAAACAAATATCCTGAGAATCCTTCATTTAATGAATTACTATACATCGCATATAAATACTATACAAAGAGCTTAAATGAAGCAAAAAAAAGCCAATGCAGAAAACCCTTACCGGTACGCAAAATTCTAATTATTTTGCTTAGGGAGCGGGATGACATAAGAGTGCAACAAGATTTATTGCGGTTTGGCTATATGTGACGTGGTACCCCAACCGCTAACAGTATAAACAGATCACAGAAGTAGGAATGCGCCATTATATATAGAATATACTGCAGTGAGTTACTTAATGAGTCTGTAATGTAAGTACATATAGAATGCTTCAGTTTTCATAGTTACCAAATTGTTTCGAAGCACTGGTTTATTTACATCCAGAGCGTGATCTCATAATGCGCTTCAAAGACGATACAACGCATGCACAAACAATTTCATAGTTAACTCTTCTCGGTCTCCACCTCTGATCATTATAAACCCTAATTGTTTTAAAGTTGAAAATCTCTTTAAATTATTTAAAAAATTACACCCCATGACCTGTTTATTATTCGACTGTTTCCTCCATAGATTAACTAACTACATTTACCCGCATTGGAACTCCTTTAGCTATTCATTTTCAGGGGTTTTATCAGCCATTCCCAGCTACCTAGGTGATACCTGCAATCGGGACCCCGTTGTACATCGCTCTGAAATCTGGCGTATTGTTATTATTATTATTGTAGGCAGTTCTGTGGCGTAAGTAGTTTGTCACTTTTCCTCCACCTCTGGGAAGCGAGTTCGGGTCTGTCAGTCCATGTGTGGTTCGTGGTTGACGATGAATTAAAGACAGAGCAGGTTTTTCTCGAGGTGTCTTTCTTTTTCCCCTACTAGAAACTTCATTTACACGCCTTCTCCATACTCATCTCATCCATTTCGTTTAGTTTCATTTCATTTGTTCCTGCGATGGTGCTACAGACCTGGTCAGCAGACATCCGCGTATATCACAGACTTTCAGTAACAGGGGCTTTATCTCATCTAACGACATGGTATTACTCCTGACACAAGTGGAGGATTTATTTATATTTTCACTTATGACGCTGGTATGAATACTAGTCAAATTTATTCTATTTTAATTCACAAATATTTACACACAATTCCCAAATTTCCTCTATTTATTTCACAACACTGCCCTGTAAATACACAAATACTATTATACTAAAAGAGTCTATTACAAACAGTTATTTTACAATTTAGTAATTCACATTCATTGACGATTTCACTTAGAATATCTTATTGTTTTCGATATAGGCCACACACACACACACACACACACACACACACACACACACACACACACACACACACACACACACACACACACACCACGCACGCACGCACGCAGCACGCACGCACGCACGCACGCACGCACGCACGCACGCGCACGCACGCACGCACGCACGCACGCACGCACGCACGCACGCACGCACGCACGCACGCACGCACACACACATATATAATTAGTCGATTTTAGATTTTGTAGTTAAGGACAGAGGGAATCTCGTTAATTCATTCATGCGCGTCACTAATATATCTGCATGCGTAGTGTATTCGCTATTTACAACTTCAGCGGCTTCTTGTAACGCGAAATTATTCATTTTTAATTAGCCTCATTATGAAATACGTACTGATAATACTACATTTATTATTTAAGTCCATATAATTTCGTTTGTGAAACCTTACTTGTTTACTTATAAAATTATTAGTTACATTTTCCAAATTCATTAATTTGTAGCCGAAACTTACGTCCGTTTTGTAAATAAGTAGAGTTGATAATACTGTAATGATCCGTTCGTCGACCTTTTTAAGATCGCAAAGTAGTTAAATGAGATATAATATCAAATAAAAATATATCATCATCATCATCACCACCATCATAGTACATTCACGAATTTAGCCCATTTGTTGACCTGTTTCGGCCTCAAGAGGAACACCATCCAAAATTCTTTTGAGTGGACGTTCTGATCTTCTGCTTCCTGCAGGTCGATAGCTTAACATTTATTTGGGTCTCCTGCGATCTTCCATTCGATGAACATGTTGCATCCATCTTGACTTAAAATCAGACATTTTGTTTTCTAAAGGTTCCATGTGCAATTCTTGTACGATGTCTTCATTTTTTGCGATCTAGTAGTGTGTATTCTGCAGTCCTCCGAAAGTATCTCATTTCAGCAGATCTAAGTCTCTGTATATCCTTCTGTTTCAATGTCCATTTACGCTACCATACAAAAGAGTTGGAAGTGCCAGTGTTTTATATACTTTTATTTAGTCTTGAACAAAAATATGCTACTTAATTAGACCAAGACTAAATTTCCTGAATTGTTTTACGGTCGAGGCGTTTATAAATGACCAGTAAAATATTCATCCTGGTTCCTTCTGAGAAAGAGTGCACTTTATAAGCAGTATTTTGACACTGTTGATACAGGACATTCCGAACTGTCTTAAAGTTGTGCTATATGATTTGTTTTTATGCAAGACATGGATGTGAAACCTTAACAAAGGCAGATAGTAAACAAATAGAGGCTGGAAATTAAGATGTTGAGAGCAATAGCAGGACACCAAAGGACCGATAAAAAAACGAAGATATAAGAACAGAACTTAATATATTTAATCTCTGTGAAATAATAAAATATTATCAAAATGCTTATCTTCAGCACGTATTACGAATGAATCAACAGCGCATACCAAGAAGAATGTATAATTATAAACCAAAAGGGAGAAGATTGTTGGGAAGACCATTGAATAGATGATAGGACCAATTTGACCTATAATGAGATCGGATCAGGCCATTGGGCTTAATTCTTGTTGTTGATGATTTCGTGAAAGACCTAAAAATGTGCAATAGGAATTTGGAAACATTGTGTACTTACTGCTGGACATTTCGAAAGCGGAAGTTTTCCGACTGACACTCTGTACAACTTCTTCCGTCATGACGCCTGCGTACATGTAGAGCAGGAAAAGTAGACTTCCCAGGTACAGATACAGATAGAAACCCTGAAACCATTCATTTAATATTAGCAACAAACCAGATATCTCGGACAGAGTTTGTCTAAATGTTTAGTTCTGCCTCAAAGAGCTTATTAGGGAATTTTTTCTTCAGAAAGCAGCTATTCTATTAATCTGAAGACTCTTCTTTAAAGGTTAAAAGGTCTTCAAGATAAATATTTAATGTAAACAACCTTTTTCATAAGTAATGCCACGAGTGATTTTCAAGTTATTGATAAATTCACGTCTCCCGAAGTGAGGAGTTAATTTATAAGTAATGCCACGAGTGATTTCCAATTTATCTAGAGAATTTGGAAATCAAGAGTGGCAAATCATTATTTAACTACAATTATTTAAAAATATTTATATATTTAATGCAAAACGGCGATGTTTGAAAACAAATGAGAAACGATTGGTACGCTTCATCTGCTTCTTTTGTTTATCACTTCAACCAGATCATACTATTTATTGCCAAAGGAACGCAATATTGTAAGAATGCTCTCTAGTGGAGAAAAAATGAAACACATCAAACTGTATATTAATTCATTTCTGATGTCGTATGATGTAAATATGACAATCATATTTTTCTGGATTATTACATGGGAAAAAATACATTTAAGAAAGTGCAAACAGTGGTTTCTTTTTTTGGCGGTATAATCAATTGCTACAAATGTTTTTATATTAACTCTTGCAAGCGCTATGTGTTAATATCCATGCACTATATATACAATCTGATAGCCGTATTTCTTACAGAGTCAGTCACTGCAAAATAATGGTCAGACCTGTTCAGAATATTAAAAAGGAGGAGCTTTCTTTAATATTGTAAATTTAATATTGATAAATATTTGGTGAAACACGACTGTGATTGGTTGTAAAACAGAAATCATTGAAACGTGATTGGTCATTGACTCCCATTTGGGGCATGAGTTAAATAGTCTAGACTAGTTAACTCATGCCCCAAAAAGGAGTCAATGGCCAATCACATTTAAATTATTTTTTATTTACAACCAATCACAGTCGTGTTTCGCCTTGAATTTACCAACTAAAGTTTATCATAATAATGAAAGCACCTCCTTTTTTAACATTCTGATTAGGTCATAGCATTATTTTGCAGTGACTGACTCCACAAGAAATACGGTTGATTGTATATATATTTCATGAATGTCAACACATAGAGCATGCGGGAGTTAATATAAAAACCTTTGTAGCAATTGATTATACCAACAAAAAAAGAAACCACTGCTACCACTTTCTTAAATGTATTTTTTCCCAGGTAATAAAATTCCAGAAAAATATAATTGCCACATTTACATCATAGGACATCAGAAATGAATTAATATACAGTTTAATGTGTTTCATTTTTTCTCCACTAGAGTGCATTCTTACAAATAATGCGTTACTTTGGCAATAAATAATGATCTGGTTGCAGTGATGAACAAAGTAAGCAAATGAAGCGTACCAATCGTTTCTCATTTGTTTTCAAACATCCCCGTTTACATTAAATATATACATATTTTAAAATAACAATATTTAAATAATGATTTGTGAGTAAACAGCTTAATTCCATTCGTTAAATAGCCCTAACAAATGCCACTCTTGATTTCAAAATTCTCTAGATAAATTCACTCCTCATTTCGTGAGTCGCGAATTTATCGATAATTTGGAAATCACTAGTGGCATTACTTATGATAAAAATGAATTATACTTTATTATCCTATTTAAGACAAATAGAACTAATTTAAATGTAGGAAATTAAAACTTTGTAATTGTTTGAGAAATAGATAATTATTAGCGTAGGATGAATCAAGGTGATTATATTGAGGTCTGTATTACACTAATAAATTAATGAATGTACGTTCCTATATGTTTATGTAATCAATCAACCAACCAAATGTTTTCTGTAAAAGCTTATTCTATAGGTATCTAGTTTGCTGTTATTATTAATATAAATAGCAAATTAATTTGCTATACCAACATAGTATTTAACTTTATACGTTATCCGATTTATGCGTGTAATCTATGCGATTCATGTTAGGAGTACAGTTCACTAATCTATCGATTCATCTAATAGAATTGTTCATGCGATTAATATATTCATCTGGTCCATCCGACCGTTTAACTAATACAGGGCTAAATGCTAGTAATTACCTAGTGGATACTGTGCATCCCTTATTTTTCTATAGAAATTATTTAGGACAGTATTACATTTGAGGCGGTTAGAAGCAAATGGATGTGATTTTTTTCCCCGCATAAAACTAGTTTGGTGTATAAATACATTGTTAGAGCATAATTTTATTTAGTGGCGAAGGGGTATAAGTTTATGCGTTAGGAGTAGATAAAGTGTGATTGTTAAAATATACAAAATCAACTTTAAGCCTCTTTTTCTCAATACTGCGAAACTGCCGGACATTGGCATATTTTAAAATAAATCTAAATTTATATTTGCTCTAACCCCGACCTCATCATTACCCTGTGTAAGGCACATATATTAATTGGCGTTTCTCGTATAATTTATCATATTATTATCATCATCATCATCATCATCATCATAAGTACTATTATTGTTATTATTATCATCGTATAAATGTTGTTTGTACATTAAATTTCCATTGCAACATTTAATATATTTTTAATTCTTTATAATTAGTATAGGGTACGGTATATATATTTGCCTTCATTGCCAAATGTCAAAAATATATTTATAATATCTATATATATATATATATATATATATATATATATATATATATAAACCTGTATTGTCAAATATGTACTTGTAATCTGTGCTGGTTGAGTGGAAGAGAAGGCCTTATGGCCTTAACTCTGCCAGAATAAATAAATAAATAAATAAATAAATAATAATAATAATAATAATTATTATTATTATTACATTCCTCTGTTTCTAACTGTCTCATCTTCAAATGTATACTGGTGTGATCTAAGCATAAAATCGATACGACTCTCTATCGGAATATATTAGGGATTCCTGGACTTTGGATTTTTTAAAAATCTAATTAAATCTTTCTTTTGTATTTTTTTATTTTATTGGATTAATTATTTTCATTTATCTAATTATATTGATTTGATTTATTTTGAATTAGTTTGTAGGGCAGGAATCTATTTAAATTTCTTCGACTTAATGGTGCGTGTTATTTTCATTTCTCTAATTATATTGATTTGATTTCTTTTAAGTTGGTTTGCAGGCCTTCAACATGTATTTAGATTTTTTCGACGCAGCCCAAGTTTGTTTCCGGTCCGGAAACGTTTCCAGGGAAACATTTTTTTCAGGTTCTTCCTTACCGGCAAAAAAAAAAAAACTAATTGAAATCCCCGAGTATCACCTGGCTATCATAATTACATTAACCACCCTGTAGTATATGCGGTTATTTAGCAAAACATAATGTTATTTATTGACACTCTTCAATAGCACAAGTCATTAGCGTCGCATTTCATATTTGGGTTTAAAAGGGCCAACAAATTTTGCTCAGTTTTTTTTTTAATTTTAGATTGATGTCCCTTTGCTTACCGTAAATCTATGACTCATGACATCTTTAAACATCCATTGACTCTGACCGGTTTGAACCTCGACACCAGAGATGCGATTGGTAGTCATGCGTAATAATATATTTTGTATGATGATTTAATGGTACCGGATACCGTGCCAAGTTGCTTCTAGGATTATTCGTATTTTGTATAATTAAAACTAAAAAAGTAACATTATCAGTACTTCTGAATTTTGGGATAACAGTCATAAATAAATCAATACAATTAATGGGTGAAAAGTAAAAAACATAGCTTTAATTAATTTGTTTCTGTCCTTCCCTTACAACGTGATTTTGGAAGGAAGATCTTAAAAAAAATATGAGCCCGTTAAAGAAATTGGATAAAGGTGATCGAGATATAAAGATAGAGTTCTTATAAATTATATAGCTATTATTATATTAGAAGATAAACACACATAGAGAGTGGGATGATTGTGACAGACCGAATGTATGCGATGTTATTGTATCCAAACCTCTTCCACTGGATATCAATAAAAACAGAGCAAACATTAGAACTAGAAAACTGGGTAATGAAAAACCAACTGAGCATCAATATGCAAATGACCTGTCTGGTGACATTCAGAAAAGGAAAGCGAACATCAACGAAATACATAATGATGCTACAAACGAACCCATAACAACAGTCAACACATTCGGATATCTAGGCGCAACCCTACAAACAACAGGTAACTCTTTCAGATACCACGTACAGGAAAGGGCATCAGAAGCCACGAAAGCGAATATATAGAATAAAGAATTTTGCGTCCTTATCACTAAAGACTGTCACTAGACTTTTCGACACAACAATATCCCCAATAACCATGTATGGACTCGAATTAATATGGAAAAAATTGACAATCACTGACATAGAACGTATTGAGAAAGTGAGAGCACGGTTCCTAAAATGTGCCCTCTGAGTGGGCCATCAAGGCTGGCATATGAGCTGGCCAAGGAAACTTTTTACATTGAAGATCTGAGACTCAGCCTACCATGTACCGGAGCCAACAAACTACTAGAATGGAGAAGAATGAATAGAGCGGAGATATACATCGATTTCTATGGGACGACTGCAACGCTCAACCGCAACTGGACCAAAGAGAATCAGAAGCAGAGGCACACCATACACGGCTTCCACCACAAAATATGTAAGAACAAGACATTCCATACCCCGAACGACGAATGTGTGTGTGAATTGTGCGGGCAGAGATGCAACCAATATCATATCACTGAGTGCCGTGAAAGAACAAAATCGATCTCCGATTATAGTAGAGAATAGTACCCATTCGGGTGAACCTTTCATCTTTAATTAGGAGCTGTGACTTTACAGACAGAACATACAACAGCGAGTTACTTAGTTTATTTGTTATTAGGTACAAATAGTTTTCATAGTTTATTTACACTTGATAAGTTCTTACAATGCCCTTCAAAAACTTCATAGTTTACTCAGTCCAGTACTTTTCTCTAGTTGATATTAAAGTGTCCAATTTAAGATGGCTAGGCCATGCTCACACAATTAACAGTACTAATATTATCAGGGTCCCGCGCTGTAGCCGAGCGGTTAAGGTAGGAAGCCTTGGCGCAGAGCTACGGGACTTGCGCTGGTTCGAGTCTCCATGGGGGAAGAAATTTTCTCATGGTATTTCGGCCAGTATGGGACCGGTGCCCACCCAGCATCGTGAGGCAATTGGGTAGCTACAATAAGTAGCGGCTCCAGGTTGAGGAAACCAGCTATAACGGCTGGGGGACTCGACATGCTGACCACATGTCACCCCTACACTGGCTGTTGATCATCTACCTCTGTGATTGACACATGTAGATGTGAGGCCAGCAGCCGCCTGGTAGGCTAAGGGCCTTGTAGGCCTGTCGCGCCAGGAGAATATTATCAGGAAGGTAATGGACAGTAAAACAGAAGGTAAAAGGAAAGTTGGAATACCAATTCTCCATGGGTGGATGGAGTCCAGGAAGACTTAAAACTTTAAAAACCAAGAGTAGGTGGACGGTTACCAGGAATAGAGAGAGGCCTGAAGAATAATTCTAAGGGAGGCAATGACGCACTTTGTGTTGTTGAGCCATTGATCCTTTAATTAATACGATTGAAATCCTAGTAGCTTAAAGTGGTTTACTTACGTCATAAGTGACTGTTGCATCAGGTATGACGGCTGCGGTGACAGGCAGAGCAAGTCCCAGTACTATCAACAGTTTGCCATAGAAAGCCGAAAGTGATACTGTCAGGGTGTCGCTGCAATCAAAATAATTCGGTACAAAATTACAAAACTGTAAAATGACTCCAGAACGAAATATATAAATAAATAAGTAAATAAATAAACAAGAAACAAACAACAAACAAACAAACAAACAAACAAATACCCTTGCCAACTGACTTTCATCCAGTCGGTCCAAGTGAACTAGTAGGTTTCCATATTTGTATCTAGTTCCGAAGTTCGCGGGTTTGAATCCGATTGATCAATGAATTGATCCTTCGGAAGAGAAATAAAGCCGTGAGTCTGGTTACGAATATATACGGAACGTAAGAGAACGTCAAGCCTGAAAGAAGAGGTCACTAAGCCAAATTTGCCGGCTTTTTTCACGCTCAGCTTTGAAATAAGTCGGTCATGACCTTAATTGTTAGATACAATATTACCACTACCATAAAAAACTTACAGAGGTTGTGCAGGGATACTGGCTGAGTGTTACAACATAATGCATCAATGCCTCCTTAACTTTGTGTAGCAAACTTATATGTATAGTCTTTTACATATTTATTTATTTGCTTGTCCATCAGATTTTCTCTTTCCCTGTTCCAGGTTAATAGGCTATGAAAATAGACAGAATATAAAATGCAATTAAAACACACAATTATAAGATAGAATGATAATGTAACTACGCATAAGTAACAGCTGTTAAAAATTAAACGAAATGCGGTTAAGAGAACTATATTTTCTTCTTCTTTGCATAGTTACCTAGGCTTACAGTCTGTTCAGTCTAGAAACCAAGAATCTTTCCAACGTTCCTTTGGTATTTCAAGTGACCTCTTTCCATTTGTCGGTAGATTATCTCTTCATATAAGAATTTCCTGTCAGGTGCCATTATAGATACGTACTAATTCCATTCATATATTCTCTTATTTATCCATTCATTTATTGCTTGAATGCCTGTGTCCGTATTTCCTCATTTCTAATTTTATCCTTCCTTGCTTTATGTAGGATTTATCTCACGTGTTTCTAAGATGTTTCTTTCTTACAATAAAACACGTAGCCTGAGCCACAGACCAGTCAGTAAAGGATGCATCCCTGCTTTATAAATTATAATATTCATTTCCTTATTTAAATAATTTATTCCTCCAAATTATATCATCCGACTGCCTTATTAGCTTGACATAGGCTATAACTTCGTTTTGCAGTGATTCCCAACTAGTTATCTCAGTTCCCAAATACTTAAAAAAACCATGACCTACTCAATCATCCGTCTCTCGAGTTCCAACTTGCATCGCAAGGGAAATTTACTTATGGTCATAGATTTAGTTTTATGAGATGATATTTTCATATTAAATATTTGATTGCTGAGATAGAATTTATATAGTAATTCTTTAAAATCATCCTCATTATCTGCATAATAAGCTATTTATCTTACGTAATATAACAAACAAAAGAAAAACGAAAAGTGATTAATTGTCGGTACAGGTACAACAAAATGAAAATCATATTGCGTTAGTTTCAGGAAGATTTTGAATATCTCTCTGAGTAAACTGTTTATAAAACATTTTATAAGCGTAAATTTCTGTAGTTTACTTTCCAAGTGAAATACATAGATTTAATCATGTATAGGCCTATATATACAGGGTATTCGAAAATTTCCATTACAAACTCTTGGACTTGTAGGGGGGGACAGAGTAGATAATGTTTTGAATAGGAAATGTTGTCTGAAAACGTATCGTTTTCGCGCTGAAGATACAAGAAGTTCGTAATAAGCCATTAAATCTCCCGAGCCTGCCGATGATAAATAAATGTAATGATTTATGATTAAATTAATTACATTTATATAACCCAACATCACTAATTTCATGACAATGTCCAATATCTAGGAGAAAAAAAATCAGTTTTCCACTGTAAAAATAATGTTGATAGGCAAACTAATCAAACTCTTTTACTGTACTTAACATTGATGGTAGTACTTATCCACACAACAGTGGTTAGATGTGGCTACCAATGTGACATTGGACTATTTATTTATCTTTGGCAGACGCGGACGAATCTGAGAGAGGGCAACTTTTTCTCGAGATTTCTCGCGTTTCCCCTGCCGAAAAGTTCACTGCTCCACTTCTCCACAAACGTGTCATCCGACTTCGTTACATTTCATTTCATCTGCCTCTGTTGTGGTGCGACAGGTTTGGTCAACCGACAATAAAACAGTCTTATCATCCATCCGTTTATGCTACATGCGAGTGGAGGGGGTACTTTTTATATCTGCAGTATATCATTCACCGATGTGGTCCCTCGGGGTAACGTCGTGTCTCGTATGCAGCGGGCCCGGTTTGATCCCCGGTCGGGACAAGTTCCTGGGCGAGGTTTTCCTCATCTGTAAGCCTAATGTCGGGAAACAAATGGCACTCTAACATCACCTGGCCATTATAAACTTCATCTATATCATATTGGTCTTGTACAGTATGAATGGCTGAGTGTATCTTGTATAAATGTTGTGCTATCTCGGGAGTGGCCCTGACATTGAGTTTATCAGTAATTTAGGGAGATCCTCTATCGTCATTATTGTCCCTTTAAGGTATGGGTAGTTTGGGGCACGTAAAAATACCTTTTAGGCATCATGGCCCGTTTCGCTCTCAAATATATATATATTAATTTATGTAACTATGTATCTAAAATATATTAATTTAATGACTTACTAGGTACCATTTCCATTATTTTTACTTCTATCGCCTCTTTCTGCATCATTTGTATCTTTCCTTGGTTCTTCTTCTAGAGACGATAAACGGCTTGGTCCGAAAGTATTCCTGCAACAGGAAATAATAATCATTTTATCATAAGTAATGCACGAGTGATTTCGAAATTTATGGAAATCAAGAGGGCATTTGTTAGGACTATTTAACGAATAAAATTAAACTGTTTACTCACAAATCACTATATAACTATAGTTATTTTGATATATTTATATATTTAATATAAACGGCGATGTTTGAAAGCAAATTAGAAACGATTGCTACGCTTCATATGCTTCTTTTGTTCATCACTGCAACCAGATCATATTATTTGTTGCCAAAGGATCGCAATATTGTAAGAATGCACGCTAGTGGAGAAATTTATAACCAACGTTACAGGTATTAATTAATTTCTCATGTCTTATGATGTAAATATGTCAATTATATTTGTCTGCAACGTTACTTCCTGGAAAATAATTCGTTTAAGAAAGAGCAGTGTTTTTTTTTGGTGGTACAATCAATTGCCACAAATGTTTTTAAATTATCTCCCGCAAGCGCTAACTGCTGACATTCGTGTACTATATATACAATCTAGTAGCCACATGTAGTCACCGCAAAATAATGCTATGACCTATTCAAAAATGTTAAAAAGGAGGAGCTTTATTTTAAAGTGATTAAATTAAACTGATAAAATTCGAGGTGATAAACGACTGTGATTGTAAATAAAAATAATTGAAATGTGATTGGTCATTGACTCCCATTTGGGACATGAGTTAAATAGTCACTTTAAGATCAGGAGATTTGCTCGTTATATGCAGCAGAATATGTCATCAGTCAGCGAGCAAATCTTTCAAGTGCCACACTATATTAAATAACTGTCTGAATCCATTGACTTTCTCCTTATCCATAGCCCATATTTTGTTTTTCTAATGCCTATAATTTCATTGCTTCAAATCTTAAAAACGTTTGCATTTAGCAAAATGTTGTTTGTGACGGCTTATCAGCGTCCATTCAGACTCTAGCTGTACAAAACATGTTGATTTTTTTATTGCTTTTGGTTCAATATCTACGCTTCTTGGCCGAGCAGTTTATCGTAACCATTGGGAGCGCGTTGGTTTGAGTTCCCATGCGAGAATGTTGACTTGTGTAAATTTCTACTTTTTAAATTTTTTGTGTTATATTATTTTGTTAGGTCAATTATTATGTACATTTAGGAAAAAAAAAAGAATGAGCGGACTCTTGATCTCGACGAACATTTCATGTTTTAGCGCGCGATTCACATGAGTAACTAATGGAATAGTAGAGCTACAATACGTTCCCCTTTCCCCAATGAAGAGCATTCTTTTATACACAGCAAGCCATCGAACGCTTAGCTCAGTGCTTTATGACTTGCTTCGTGTGCAAGAGGTTACAGATTTGATTCCCAATGAGGCTATTTTTTTAAAATTGTTACAATGCTTTTTATTTTATTCTGTCTGTCCACTCTTAAACAAACTAATTATTTGATATTATTATTATTATTATTATTATTATTGTTATTGTCCATCATCTATGGGCTATTATTAGGCTGGACTTGACCAATATAAACTATACATTTTAATTGAAGGGTAAAACTTTTTCCTCACTAATACATAAACATATATTTTATTACATAATTGTGTAGCATTATTAATAAAATATAGTACTGCACACACAATTAAATTTATACCAGTACCGGTAGCAAATAATGTTACAGAGTTTACGAAGGAGGACTATTACCCAAAATAGTGTAAAGTGGACGTAGATTATATGGATGGAATCAAATGTTATGGGATGTATTTAGCGGAAATACAAATAAATAGCAAAAAAAAAAATCATTGTCGAGGGATTTGAACTCTGGCCTAATACATATTTCATTTTTTCGTAATTGCTTGAACATTCTACGCTACTCGAACGTCGAATACTAGTCATCAAATCCCTGGTTGTCTTATTTACTTTTACACTATGCACGAGAGTCGAACTTTGTTTGAAATGTCGCAATTTGAGTAATATTGTATACGCTAAACACTCGTAAATATCTAGAAACATGTTTCCTTCTCTGTTTTTTTAGCTACTTATGACAATTAAAGCCAGATACAGAATATTTAAAAACATTTAACAATACGTTACCTTGTGAACCACATCTTTAGATCTTCGGGCATGCGCAGTGGGTCCTAACAGGGACTCTGCGTTTTGAAGCCGCTCATTCTTTTTTTATGCTAATTGTACATTGAATAGCTTCTCCAATAATCCATATCGCTATTATTAAAATCGAATTTATATAGTGCAATGAATATATTCGTTGTACCTGGGTGGGCTTTTTACTGTAATCTAAAATAAAGATTTTGATATTAGTGATCTCATTATCTAAATATGAATTAACTTTTATAAGATTCATGATGTGTTCCGTTGAGGTTTATTCATAATTAATATAAAATTATAGAATATTCACCTGAAAGGTCCGTCTCCTCAACTTAATTATCATTTAACTGTAGCGCTTTCGGGACTTGTCCCATCATCGGCAGACTGCAACAAATTTTATATAGGAAGGACAAACAGGAGTTTTAACATCAGATTCAAAGAACATTTTCGAGACTTCATTCACGCAGAAGGTAAATCAAGCTATGCAAAACACGTTATCCATGAAGGACATCGCATGTTAAATATTGAAAACACCCTAACAGTAATGCACAGAGAAAATAATCCAGCGAAGATAAACGTACTCGAAGAGATGGAAATCATGAAAGCAGCTCACAACGACAGCCTGATAAATGAAAACGAACCCAATACATGCAACTCCCTCTACCAGATCTTCAGTGAAACACCAGTTTTGAATCCTGCCGATGATGGGACAAGTCCCGAAAGCGCTACAGTTAAATGATAATTAAGTTGAGGAGACGGACCTTTCAGGTGAATATTCTATAATTTTATATTAATTTTAAATATGAATTCCTTTAATAACAGTGTAATGTTTGCTAATTTGTTCAAAATATTTTTGGATGTAAATCCAATAATAATCACTTATTAGAGAAATTCCTGTGTTAAATTGTAAACAAGGACTTTTTATAATATATTCTGTAAGATTATAAAAATACATGAACTTTATTTTACATTAGTAATGTTGGAAATTGCGGAGCCCTTAAGAAATAAAGTTATTCCCGTAGACGAGTGGGATAATTAAATTCTTATCCCAACTTAAAACGAATGGGTTAAGACGCTAAAACATGGCATATGTAGATAAAATTATTGAAATTAAATCACTGAACTTCTACAGAAAATACACGACACACACATTGGATATACGTGGCATATTTGATACACCTTAAGTTCCCAGAAGCGAAATGACTTTATATGTTTAAGCTTCTATAAATAATAATTTAATAAAAATCCAGATACATTTGGTGAGGTGATTTATAATAACTATTAATTATTCAATTCACCCATATTTTGGGGCACGCCGTAGCGTAGTGGTTAAGGCACTGCGCTACAAGCCGGAAGGTCGAGGGTTCAAGTCCCGGTGAGGTCAGGATTTTTAAACTGACCCAGACTTTCTGGCGACACTATGGCCCCGGGTTCGACTCAGCTTCTAACGGAAATGAGTACCAGACGCTTGTTCTGGTGGTAAAGGCGGTCGTCACGCAGGGCTGACAACCCGGCTGACATCAAATGCCTTTTGTCCAGAAAAAGTGGGAGCTTTAACCTCCCACTACCCCAAGGGCCTTCTGAGCCCTGTAGTGGGAATACTTTACTTACCCATATTCTACTGGAAATGATGGAATTCAAATGATGAAAATAATGAGTTACATAAGTTTTAAAACTGTTTATGTACCGGTAGTTGTTTTGAAGAATCTTTTCCAAAGGAAACTAAAACGAGCAAAATGTATAAGTAAACATTGAGAGAATGTGGGAAAATAACCCAGCGAATGTAATAGGAAATCGAACTGCTAATCACAGTGTAGTACTGAAATAGAACTATAAAAAGCTTCTAGTATCAACCATATAATTTTCGAAAGTTCAAACATTAATATTCGTTTATTTATTGTGATTTATAGCACTTTCACGTTAAATATTTCTGTTTAACGGTAAAAAGTGTTACATAATGTCTTCAATGAAAAATTGGAATGAGTGATAAAATAATACATCGACATTTTAAAACAAATAAAATTATAATAGCCAGGATTTGTATCCGTAATTTACAGATTTTTATCTGGGTCGTACCTATTGTAATATAATTATTGTCCCTTGTCCCAAGAATTTCATTACGATTCTAGTTTAGTATTTGCAAGTTTTATTAAATTAATATTGAGAAGCTAAAGCTATTACTATGATAGAAATAAGTAAATTAATGAATACAAATCATTGTAAATCAATGGTAAAGAGAAAATTTTTTGCCTGAACCGGGAATCGAACCCCGAACCCTGTCAATTACGGATACAAATCCTGGCTATTATAATTCTATAATTTTATTTGTAAGTTTTGTTGACTGTAGTTCAGAGTATTATAATGATATTGTGAAAAGAAAAAAATAATGTCTGGAATCGAACCGTGGACCTCTTGTATTCCGTACAAGCGTGCTACACCACTACAATATACGAGGCATGGTACATACATTAACAATTCTTTCCACATATACAAATCTACAATTCTCGTTTCGTCCGCTGCCGGTAGGTGTCACTACCATCACCAACGGCCGGCTTCGTTTAGAAGTATTTATATTTGAGAATTTTATACCACCACTTTTATAAGCAACAAACGATGTTATTTAACATTTTCCAATACTATTATTTTAACACAGTTCCAATAATGCATCATATTATAATATTATAATGACATTGTGAAAAGAAAAATTCATGTCTGAATCTTGTACGGAATACAAGAGGTCCACGATTCGGTTCCTGGTAAACTAACTAACCAACTCACTGGCACTATCGAACCCGTAGGTTCATGGCCGCGCGGACATAAGCTCTCCATATATCCCTATCCTGAGCCAATGTTTTCCAATCATCCCCTGTATAATCTACTTCCCTCAAATAATAGTTAATGTTATTCTCCCACCTCATTCTTGGTCTACCAACTGGGCGTTTCCCCTCTGGTTTTCCTACAAGATTCTTCCATGCACGTATTTCATTCCCCATTCGTGCCACATGTCCTGCCCATCGCAGTCTACGAGACTTAGGGCCTAACTGTTCTCATTATATCTGGCTTCCTTAATTTTTCTTTTCACAATATCATAATATTATAATATGAACCATTATTGGAACTGTGTTAAAATAATAGTATTGGAAAATGTTAAAGAATGTAGTTCAGAGGTAAACGGAGGTGAATTATACAATCAATTTGTAGTTCCAAGCTATTTAATTAACCCTCTTAAAACTTGGATTCAACAACTGACCAGAAACTAACTGCAGATTAGTAAAATTATATACATTTTTTGTCTTCCATTTCCGTTATTAACGCATCAGTGTTTTCCTTAATACAATTGTAGATTTATGATAGAAAAAAAAACTTGAAGTGAAACGATGGAAAGTGATCTTGTTAAAATAAACAATACAAACTACTGTATATGAGATGCTGCATCTGGAATAACCTATAATTTATTCCAGCCCCACGAGGCATCATGTTCATGCTAAGGTAAACATAATTAACTTTAATATTTTAAAGCATTTTTATTTAATTTGTATATTCTTATTTATGGATGCTATAGAAATGGACAGCTAATGACAAATGTGGGAAATTTTGAGGAAGTTGCTGAATTCAAATACTTAGGAACAATAGTCAAAAATAGGAGTGAGATGTACAAAGAAATTAAACATTGGCTCAATTCTGGAAATGCGTGCTATTATGCATTACAGAGACTCTTGATGTCCCAACTCCTTTCAAAAAACGTTAAACTGAAAATGTATAAAACTATTATTCTACCAGTTATATTATATGGGTGCGAAACATGGACTCTTACTTTAAGGGAGGAAAGGAGATTACGAGTTTTTGAGAATAAAGTTCTTAGGAACATTTTTGGACCAAAGAGAGATGAACCAACAGGTGAATGGAGAAGACTACATAACAATGAACTACATGGTCTTTATAGGAAGCCAGATATAATAAGAACAGTTAAGTCTCGTAGACTGCGATGGGCAGGACAGGTGAATGGAGAAGACTGCATAACAATGAACTACATGGTCTTTATAAGAAGCCTGATATAAAAAGAACAATTAAGTCTCGTAGACTGCGATGGGCAGGACATGTTGCGCGTATGGGGAATGAAAGACGTGCATGGAAGCTTCTTGTAGGAAAGCCAGAGGGAAAACGCCCAGTTGGTAGACCAAGAATGAGGTGGGAGAACAACATTAACTATGATTTGAGGGAAGTAGATTATACAGGGAATGATTAGAAAGTATTAGCTCAGGATAGGGATGTATGCAGAGCTTATGTCCGCGTGGTCATGAACCGACTGGTTCGATAGTGCCAGTGAGTAAGTAAGTAAGTATAACGTATATGATCGTATCGTATGTGGGATATTTAGTATAACCGGTAAACTCTGTGTTTCTATCGTATGTTTATCATATGTTTTCTGGATAATGTCACTGGTTTAATTTTAAATTATATTTTGAAATTGTGATTATGAACAAATCGATCCTGGTAACGAAATTCCAACCCTGCCTATTCATTGATAGAGGAAAAAATCAGGAAAAACTACAAGTACATAAGTACATAAGGACTTTATTAGACTAAAAGTAAGATATATACAATGATATTTACAAATATGGGTCGCACGGGCAGTAAGCCGTATGTGCTGTTGACAGTTCGTTACAATAAGTATGTTTGGTAATAATATACTTAAAACAAAAAAGAAAACACAATAATATTACTATTAGATAACAATATAACTACGTTATACATTAACTTAGTTAATTAGAATTATTAAGAAGTAATGGTATTACAATTTAGGAAAAACTAAGTCAGATTGGTCATATCATATATACTTTACAACGATATCCTCTGAACTAAATACTCGTAGCTCGATAGATATTTTGAATCTATCCATAGTAATTCTGCCCTAGGGCAGGTCCTTCACTGCAATCATAGCATTTCCATGCTATGCTTGCAGCTTTACTAGGGAATTGTAGGTGTGGTAGCTTCCCGTTTGCTTTCCACACCGGTGAAGGTTGATGAAGATGATGCAGATAATGATAAGGATGACGATGATGGCGATATGATTTCGGGGACCGTTTGGGCCTTAAAGTTTTCCTGACATTTGCCTTACAGGTGAGGAAAAACCCCGATAAAAACCTCTCCCAGAAAAACTGCCCCGACCGGGGATCGAACCCGGGCCCGCTGCGTGACAAGGCAGCACGCTACCACGAGACCACAGCGGTGGACACATTTTGAATATGTATAATATATTATTGTAATCGTAATCATGGTTCATAAATATTTACGATATAAGTGGGAGAAAAATCTTTAATATATGTATAAGCAAGTTAATACATGCATATTAATAAAGTATTATCAGGATCGCACATGTATTGTACATTATATTATCTAATACGTTCAGGCGGTCCTGGTGAACTAGTGGTTACTAATCTTACTTATGCTTTCTAAGTATGTGGGCTCAAATCCAGCTTGACTGATGTATTTTTTCAGTGCGTAAAAATCATGAGTATATTTACGGACCTTAAAAGAATCTCAAGTCCTTAAATAATATACCCCTGAGCAAAATTTGTCGACCCTTTGACGTCCAGATTTGAATTGCGATGCTAAAGTGATAACACCAGTTCAAATATAGTCCCTAAAAAATAAAAACTGATATTTTTTGATAGGCAGGACAGTAAAGCTAACAATCTAGATAGAAATCTAGAGAGACGCTTGGAGTTATTTGAATTGAAGCATTCCTGTTAGAAGAACATAGAAAGAAGGAGTAATTCTTTGAAGAAGTGATTTACCAAATATTGTTTCCCAGGGGAGAAAAATTGAATTTAAACTCCGCTGATCTTGACGAAATAATCTACCAATGTATCGAAGGTGAATTATTTTATATAAAAACTAAACTAATGTTATGTCTTGTCAGCCCATGTTTTCCCTTAACAGAGATTTAGGCGCTCTCCCCTTACAGGGAAGAATTTGAACCATACTAATTTAATTAGACTTGTTTTCGTATAGATGTCATTTGAGTGGTTTGTGGTCAGCGTTCCGCCTCATACTGACATCTAAGAAACCAAGGTAGTACTAGGACGGGAAAATTCGGTAAATTTTGCTTAGAGGCCTTTTCATTCAGCCTTAAATATCTTTTACGAGCCTGAAAATCTTCAGAATCGGGACCCACAGCTTAGAGTCCCTCCCGGAGGACTTCCTCCTTGGATTTTTCCATCCTAAAAAATCCATCGACCCTGGCCTGGTTTTGAACCCGTGACCCTCGGGACCAGAGGCATGGAGCATAACCACTAGTCCACCGCGGCCGATTCTAATGTTATGTATATATATATGCGGAAATTGATTTTATACGAAGGGCAGCAAGAATTTCAAGAAGAGAAAAAATGAGGAACTCAGTTGTACGGGAGAAAATAAAGATTGAAGACACTATTTTAGATTATATTAAAACTCAGCAATTAAGATAGTACGGACATGTCCAGCGAATGGAAGAGGATCGACTACCAAAATCTGTTTTGGAATAGAAACCTGAGGGAAGACGAAGCAGAGGAAGACCTAAAACCTCCTGGAGTCAGGGAATATGTTTATATATGAAGGAGAAACATCTACAACCAGGAGATTGGATCGACCGACAAAATTGGCTATTAGGAATCGGACGATGTCAAAGACATTAATCAACCGATGATCTATATATATATATATATATATATATATATATATATATATATGTATATATACGGTATATATGTTTAAATACTATTTTAAAATACTATCAGATATGATTTTTATCAAAGCAAACCTATCGATCTATTGACTATTGTTCACTTAACAATTATAATATTGAGTGCTTGGGTTATCTCAATGATCAGCGCTTGCCATTGAATGGACTCGCGATAAAATATAACTCACTGTTACGTAGTTTTCTATATTCACTGGTCTGTTCGTCTCTCTTTGGTCCAAAGTTTTTATTCTTAAATGCTCATAATATTGCCTCCTCTTTTAAAGGTAAGAAACCATGATCCTGAGATCGTAATAGGCCAGAGAACCTATCACAAAAAAGAGGAAGATGTAATGATGATGATAATGTATTATCTATACCATGTATTCATTATATGTAATATATTTATTTTGGGTTAAAACTTACCGTTGAGACTGAAGCTAGAAAATTATCGCAGTTTAGCGCTTTAAAACATTCAGATTTATGTAATGGAACTAATTTGTTTCTTTTCTTATAACGAACTTGTTTATTTGTTCAAAATTTGTTGTAATTATAATGAACGTTTGAAGAACTCATAAGTTATGATCTAGTACTTATTTTTTATAAACAACTTCACTTAAATATACATTACCTAACAATTTTAATAATTCATTACACATTTTTATCGTTTGTAAGATTACACAAAAGAATGCATGTCTGTGTTATAAAAAAACAATTAAGGACCATTTAATGTTACCTATAACGCATGCCAACAATTATCGCGTTTAAAATCTGACAGAATACCATTTGAATATGGAATATTATTTAATTTGTATAATAATAAAACAGAAAATCGAAACTTACATATTTTAAATAAATTATGCCGAAAAACTGGTTATGGTGGAGCTAAAGGCTAAGTAATTTGAGGTAGGGAACCCAGGGGTCTGAAACAAAAAAAAAATATCTGCGCCATCAGTTGTTATATTTTATACTAGAATGAAGTTAAATATGAACATAGGATGGAGTGTAATGACTTCAGACCATAATTGAAGATTAGATGAAACCAAGCTATAACAGTATGTTTAAATATAGCTTTTAAACAATTATGCTTATTTCCTACTACATAACTTAATGCTTACCCATTATTTGCTTTTAATTTGACATATTATGCTAAATTTTTGAAATAAGGTTGATTAGACTCTAATAGTCCACCGCTGTGGTCTCGAGGTAGCGTGCTGCCTTGTCACGCAGCGGGCCCGGGTTCGATCCCCGGTCTGGGCAGTTTTTCTGGGTGAGGTGTTTATCGGGTTTTTTCCTCACCTGTAAGACAAATGTCAGGAAAACTTTAAGGCCCAAACGGTCCTCGAAGTCATGACCATCATCATCATCATCATCCTTCACCGGTGTGGAAAGCAACGGGAAGCTACCACACCTACAATTCCCTAGTAAAGCTGCAAGCATAGAATGAAAATGCTATGATTGCAGTGAATGACCTACCTTCGGGCAGAATTACTATGGATGGAGACTCTAATAGTTAGGTTTCGTCCAATCCCCAATAAAGTTGGAGATCGAAACCATTTTATACCATTTCGTATACCTGTTTGATTTCAATATTGGACTATGAGTATTAAATGAAAAAGAGTTTTAACAAACTGATGATTCAGATATATTTTATACGACAGTATGCATTTCTGTCTAGAACTGTTTCTTTGCAACTACTCTATAACTAGATAAATTTCTTCAACTTAATTATTTTGCATTTCCCGCTTCTTGTAGGAAAACCAGAGGGAAAACGGCAAGTTGGTAGACCAAGAATAAGGTGGAATAATAATATTAACCGGATTTGAGGGAAATATATTATATAGGAGGTGATAGGAAAACATTAGCTCAGAATAAGGATTGTGGAGGGCTTATGTCCGCGCGACCATAAAGCTACGGGTTCCAGTGGTACCAGTGAGTTAGTAAGTTATAATACAAACGATATAATTTTAATTATTATTTAATTCGAATATTTTACATCAGCCAATGAACCAATTTATTCGCCAGCGTTTATTAATTATTTTTATTTTTAATGTTATTATTAATTAATTAATGAATAATAATCATCGTTTTATTTAAACTGACTCAATTAAGGTCACAAGGCCTTATCTTCCATTCAACCAGTATAATAAAACATACAATGATGTGTTTCTACACTGTAATTATTTTTAATACTATCAACACAGAAGCGCAGTTAAAATAAATACAAACGATTTAAATAATCATAAATAGAAGTATGGTACAGTACAAAAGAAGGTAAATTGAGTAATTATTCCACAAACCATCCTTGAATGGTTATTTTTAGTTATGTTTTAACATTAAAACCAAATTAGAAAAAAAAAGTGCTTTTTTAAAATTACGAATAAACTAAATTAATAAAAGCACACAACATAACACTTAATACCGGTAATTGATTTGTTTTTATTCCATGCGGCGACAGGCCTTGAAATCCCTTCGCCTACCAGCCGGCTGTCGACCTCACATCCACATGTGTTTAATAACGGATGAACATCCAGCCAGAATAAGGGTGACATGTAGTTACCTTCTCGGTTCCCTTAACCGTCATAACTGGCTTTCTCAATCTGGAGCAGCTACTTATTTTAGCTACCCAGATTGTTTATGATACTGGGTGGGCACCGGACCCCTCATCATCCTAATATTAAGGCACTACAACTTCAAAATTGAATGTTTTGGCCTTCTCAATAATCTTCCTTCAGACTCTTCTATCTTCGGTCAATTTCAAGTTTGTCACCCTCATCTTCTTCAAATCCTCCCAAACATCGTCCTGCCATCTCATCTTAGGTCTACCAACAGCTCTAGTTCCATTTACGTAGTATTCTAACAATCTCTGTTGATCGATTCTTATCAGATGATCAAACCATCCAATCCTAAGAAATGCACCGGTCCCATACTGACCGAAATTCTACTAGAAAATGTCTTCTCTCATGGGTAATCGAACCAGCGCAAGTCCCATAGCTCTGTATCAAAGCATGACACATTAAAGTTCTCGGATGTGGCGCGGAATTAACATTTGAAATATAAACAATATAAATATATTGATTCACACCATGTAGTCTTTACTAAGCAGTAGTACTATTAGAATCTGTAGTCCGCAAAGTAAAATAGCGGAATTATAATGCATTTAAGTAAGTCTGATACGTGGTATTAACAAATCAATATGAGCGGGAAGTGGTAATGAAATTTACATTACCCTCATTTCTTATTAGAAATCCTGGATACATGTCGTTAATAGCCTAACTGATCAGTATATTATACATTTGAGGCATTTAATATTCATAAAATATTATTATTTATTATTATTATTATTATTATTATTATTATTATTATTGAATACACGGCTCCGTGGCCCAAGCGATTAGACGCTCGCCTCTCACCGCTGGGGTCCCGAGATTGAGTCTCGATCACTCCATGTGGGTTTCGTGGTGGACGAAAAGAAGCCTGGACAGGTTTTTCTCTGGGTATTTCCCGTTTTTCCCTGCCACAATTTCATTCCACCATTTCTCCATGCTCATCTCATTCATTTCATTTCGTTCATCTGCCCCTGCGATGGTGCGTCAGGCGTGGTCGGCCGGCAACCTCGACTTTCACAGACCTCTATAAATAGGGGCTCATCTCATCTCATCCCTCGACCCGACCCTGAGTTGGACATGAGCTGAGGATATATTATTTTATTATTATTATTATTATTATTATTATTATTATTATTATTATTATTGAATCTCCAATAATGCGAACCCTGTTTCACTTTCCGGTAAGCTAGGGGTTTAGTCACAATACAATTAATTATTTACATTCATTTAGAGTATGCTTAATTTCTAGCGTTACATATCAATAATAATGTAATGTAATATGAACAAATTAATACATTTATTAACAATCCAAAAACTAACCCAAAGTCTCATAAACATATAAATCACATAGCTTCATATTGCAGCATTCCTTATATAAAGTATATGACAATGGCAGTTGAAATCTATTTTAGCAATAATCTAATTTAGCAATAAATTCGTATCGTTGGGAATAAAATGCGAGACACTCAAATAACGGATGTGATACAGTCTGACTGGAGTTCTTGCTTATACTTCACAAGGTAATAAAGACAAAATGTTAAAAAAATTAAACTCTCTTATTTTTCATCTTTACTGATTATAAAAAAAATCCTCAAAGAGCGACTTTCTTCAGAGCTTATATTTCTTCAAATTCCCACGAATTGACACTGAATTTTTATATAAATTAAACCTAACTAAAATGACTAATTTATTTTTTCTAAATTATTACTTAACCCTTAAATTGGAAAACACTAGTTTTCTCGAGTCAGTTATTAAGTGAAAACGAAATCACGCACAACTATTATTATTAGATATAATGTATAATTCGACACAAATTTAAGTAATTTCTACTCGTTTGTTTTCTTTTGCTTTCTTAAAAATATTAAATAATTGAATTAATTTATGCATCCTTTAGGAAACATTTCTAATTTAAGGGTTAATAATTACCACAAATCTAAGATTATTTAATATCTTTTAAAATACGAATTTATAAAAGGTGCTAAAGCAAAGATACTACCAATGTTTTGTAAAGTATAAATTTAAGAAAAATACAGATATGTAAATTCAAATATTTTTACTTACATGGAAAAGAAAAGGTGTTAACCTTGGAGGACAATGGTTGGTTTTAGGGGAAAGATGACTAATAAAGAGATGATGTAAACTATTTATACGTGCCTGATAGGTTCTCGAAGTACTACTTCCATGCTCTTGACTTTGTGTACTGAGGTGCGAACAGCGTTAGTTGACGTATAAGTTAACACTCTATTAACACTTATTACACGTGTCATAACAACTCTACAATCAAATTAGAAATTCCACTTTTCTCTGATAATTACGATAGAAAAACATATATAAGTTTTCAAATGAACTGTACAGCTTAACCCTTAATTTGGCCAAATCGAGTTTCTATTAAAGGAAGTTATCTATGATGTTTACTTTAGTTAGTGTATCCATCCATCCATAGTAATTTTGCCCGAGGGCAGGTCTTTCACTGCAATCATAGCATTTTCATGCTATGCTTGCAGCTTTACTAGGGAATTGTAGGTGTGGTAGCTTCCCGTTACTTTCCACACCGGTAAAATATGATCATGATGATAATGATGATGGCCTTATGATTTTGGGGACCGTTTGGGCCTTAAAGTTTTCCTGGCATTTGTCTTATAAACCCCGATAAAAACCTCATCCAGAAAAACTGCCCCGACCGGGGATCGAACCCGGGCTCGCTGCGTGACCACAGCGGTGGACAATTAGTGTATAGAATTAGAAATTCTCATGACTCACCTCATAGATGTAGATTGCATTTTCTTTATATTTAAAACTATTATTCTACCAGTTATATTATATGGGTGCGAAACATGGACTCTTACTTTAAGGGAGGAAAGGAGATTACGAGTATTTGAGAATAAAGTTCTTAGGAAAATTTTTGGACCAAAGAGAGATGAACAGACAGGTGAATGGAGAAGACTGCATTACAATGAACTACATGGTCTTTATAGGAAGCCAGATATAATAAGAACAGTTAAGTCTCGTAGACTGCGATGGGCAGGACATGTTGCGCGTATGGGGAATGAAAGATGTGCATGGAATCTTCTTGTAGGAAAGCCAGAAGGAAAACGCCCAGTTGGTAGACCAAGAATGAGGTGGGAGAACAACATTAACTATGATTTGAGGGAAGTAGATTATACAGGGAATGATTGGAAAGCATTGGCTCAGGATAGGGATGTGTGGAGAGCTTATGTCCGCGAGGCCATGAACCTACGGGTTCGATAGTGCCAGTGAGTAAGTAAGTAAGAGTATTTTCTTTATATTAAAGGGAAATGTCACTATGAGGATTATTTTAATGAATATACATAGTTAGAAATTTCCACGACTCACTGCATATTCTAGATTTTTTCTTAACATTTAAAAGATGTGACAGTATGAGGTTTACTTTAATTAATATCCAACCATAGTAATTCTGCCCGAGGGCACGCCTTTCACCGCAATCATAACATTTTCGTGCTATGCTTTGTAGCTTTACTTGGGAATTATAGGTGTGGTAGCTGCCCGTTGCTTTCCACACCTGTGAAGGTTGATGATGATAATGATAAGGATGATGATGGTAGCTGGATGGTTTTCGGGGACCGTTGCGCCCTGAGCGTCCTGACATTTATCTTACAGGCGAGGAAAATCCCCGAAGAAACCTCACCCAGGAAGCTTGTCCCGACCGGGAATCGAACCCGGGCCCGCTGCGTGACAAGGCAGCACGCTATCTCGAGACCACAGCGGTGGACTAATTAATATATAGAGTTAGACATTTTCACGAAAGATGGCCAAAAAGCATATATCAATGGTCACCCCCTGCTATGAAATAAACGTGGCAGACCAAATCGGAAATGGAAAACTTAAGTCAGAACTATAATGGATGATATGAATTTGGAAGAAGGAGATTGGAATCACAAAAATAAATGGAAACTGAAGACGGCAAACCTATAAGTGGGAGAAAGCCGAGGTAGAAGACGAAGAAGAAGAAGAAGACATTTTCATGACTTACCTCATATTTGTAGATTTTAAAGGAAGTTACATTATGGTGTTATCTTATTTAATGTTAGAGGAAGAGGTTTTCACGACTCATCTCGTATTTGTAGATTTATGCTAGCTCATTTAAATGTATTGGAGTGCAGTGAAAATAATTCGAGCATTAATGTAATGTCATGTATTGTTCTATAAATTTGACACAAAGTAAATTAATATATACTGCTGCATTTTTTCATTATTTTATTAAAAATATTAAATCAATTAAACCAATATATATCTTATAGGACATTTTGCCAAATTATGGGTTAACAAATATTCATACATTTTTGTCTCTTCCGTAGATAAACTCTCCCTTTGTAGGTAAATTTACCTGTCCCATACATTTCGGGGCTCGCAGAGAAACGACCGGGAAGGAGATTTAAATCCTAGATGGCTTATATACTTTTCGGAAAACATACGCCTTCCAGACGATCAACCTAATGCAGGGCCAACTCCTAAACAAATCGAACGTTTAATACGATATGATTGACTATGATGGATAGAAGTTGTTCGGGGACTATTTCGGCCTGCAACTTTATCGATATTTATCTTAGAGATGAGGAAAAATTCTGGAGAAAATCAATTAGTAATTTTTTAGGTAGCGACCCGAGAATCCTGCCTATGAGGCAACGTTACATGGAGACTACAGCGGTGGATCAAATCTATTCAATAATGATAATATTACTAATAATAGTAATATAGTAATAATAATGTTAATATTACTAATAATAGTAATATAGTAATAATAATGTTAATATTACTAATAATAGTAATATAGTAATAATAATGTTAATATTACTAATAATAGTAATATAGTAATAATAATGATAATATACTAATATAGTAATATAGTAATAATAATGATAATATTACTAATAATAGTAATATAGTAATAATAATGTTAATATTACTAATAATAGTAATATAGTAATAATAATGTTAATATTACTAATAATAGTAATATAGTAATAATAATGTTAATATTACTAATAATAGTAATATAGTAATAATAATGTTAATATTACTAATAATAGTAATATAGTAATAATAATGTTAATATTACTAATAATAGTAATACAGTAATAATAATGTTAATGTTACTAATAACAGTAATACAGTAATAATAATGTTAATGTTACTAATAATAGTAATACGGTAATAATAATGTTAATGTTACTAATAATAGTAATACAGTAATAATAATGTTAATGTTACTAATAATAGTAATACGGTAATAATAATGTTAATGTTACTAATAATAGTAATACAGTAATAATAATGTTAATGTTACTAATAATAGTAAATACAGTAATAATAATGTTAATGTTACTAATAATAGTAATACAGTAATAATAATGTTAATGTTACTAATAATAGTAATACAGTAATAATAATGTTAATGTTACTAATAATAGTAATACAGTAATAATAATGTTAATGTTACTAATAACAGTAATACAGTAATAATAATGTTAATGTTACTAATAATCAGTAATACAGTAATAATAATGTTAATGTTACTAATAACAGTAATACAGTAATAATAATGTTAATGTTACTAATAATAGTAATACAGTAATAATAATGTTAATGTTACTAATAATAGTAATACAGTAATAATAATGTTAATGTTACTAATAATAGTAATACAGTAATAATAATGTTAATGTTACTAATAACAGTAATACAGTAATAATAATGTTCAATGTTACTAATAACAGTAATACAGTAATAATAATGTTAATGTTACTAATAACAGTAATACAGTAATAATAATGTTAATGTTACTAATAACAGTAATAACAGTAATAATAATGTTAATGTTACTAATAACAGTAATACAGTAATAATAATGTTAATGTTACTAATATAGTAGTAATACAGTAATAATAATGTTAATGTTACTAATAACAGTAATACAGTAATAATAATGTTAATGTTACTAATAACAGTATATACAGTAATAATAATGTTCAATGTTACTAATAACAGTAATACAGTAATAATAATGTTCAATGTTACTAATAATAGTAATACAGTAATAATAATGTTAATGTTACTAATAATAGTAATACAGTAATAATAATGTTAATGTTACTAATAACAGTAATACAGTAATAATAATGTTAATGTTACTAATAACAGTAATACAGTAATAATAATGTTAATGTTACTAATAACAGTAATACAGTAATAATAATGTTAATGTTACTAATAACAGTAATACAGTAATAATAATGTCAATGTTACTAATAACAGTAATACAGTAATAATAATGTCAATGTTACTAATAACAGTAATACAGTAATAATAATGTTCAATGTTACTAATAACAGTAATACAGTAATAATAATGTTAATGTTACTAATAACAGTAATACAGTAATAATAATGTTAATGTTACTAATAACAGTAATACAGTAATAATAATGTTCAATGTTACTAATAACAGTAATACAGTAATAATAATGTTAATGTTACTAATAACAGTAATACAGTAATAATAATGTTAATGTTACTAATAACAGTAATACAGTAATAATAATGTACAATGTTACTAATAACAGTAATACAGTAATAATAATGTTAATGTTACTAATAACAGTAATACAGTAATAATAATGTTAATGTTACTAATAACAGTAATACAGTAATAATAATGTTAATGTTACTAATAACAGTAATACAGTAATAATAATGTTAATGTTACTAATAACAGTAATACAGTAATAATAATGTTAATGTTACTAATAACAGTAATACAGTAATAATAATGTTAATGTTACTAATAACAGTAATACAGTAATAATAATGTTAATGTTACTAATAATCAGTAATACAGTAATAATAATGTTAATGTTACTAATAACAGTAATACAGTAATAATAATGTTAATGTTACTAATAAACAGTAATACAGTAATAATAATGTCAATGTTACTAATAACAGTAATACAGTAATAATAATGTCAATGTTACTAATAACAGTAATACAGTAATAATAATGTCAATGTTACTAATAACAGTAATACAGTAATAATAATGTCAATGTTACTAATAACAGTAATACAGTAATAATAATGTTAATGTTACTAATAAAAGTAATACAGTAATAATAATGTTAATGTTACTAATAACAGTAATACAGTAATAATAATGTTAATGTTACTAATAAACAGTAATACAGTAATAATAATGTCAATGTTACTAATAACAGTAATACAGTAATAATAATGTTAATGTTACTAATAACAGTAATACAGTAATAATAATAGTTAATGTTACTAATAACAGTAATACAGTAATAATAATGTCAATGTTACTAATAACAGTAATACAGTAATAATAATGTTAATGTTACTAATAACAGTAATATCAGTAATAATAATGTTAATGTTACTAATAACAGTAATACAGTAATAATAATGTCAATGTTACTAATAACAGTAATACAGTAATAATAATGTCAATGTTACTAATAACAGTAATACAGTAATAATAATGTCAATGTTACTAATAATAGTAATACAGTAATAATAATGTCAATGTTACTAATAATAGTAATACAGTAATAATAATGCCAATGTTACTAATAATAGTAATACAGTAATAATAATGTCAATGTTACTAATAATAGTAATACAGTAATAATAATGTCAATGTTACTAATAATAGTAATACAGTAATAATAATGTCAATGTTACTAATAATAGTAATACAGTAATAATAATGTCAATGTTACTAATAATAGTAATACAGTAATAATAATGCCAATGTTACTAATAATAGTAATACAGTAATAATAATGTCAATGTTACTAATAATAGTAATACAGTAATAATAATGTCAATGTTACTAATAATAGTAATACAGTAATAATAATGTTCAATGTTACTAATAACAGTAATACAGTAATAATAATGTCAATGTTACTAATAACAGTTAATACAGTAATAATAATGTCAATGTTACTAATAATAGTAATACAGTAATAATAATGTCAATGTTACTAATAATAGTAATACAGTAATAATAATGCCAATGTTACTAATAATAGTAATACTAGTAATAATAATGTCAATGTTACTAATAATAGTAATACAGTAATAATAATGTCAATGTTACTAATAATAGTATAATACAGTAATAATAATGTCAATGGTACTATCAGTAGTAATACAGTAATAATAATGTCATAGTACTAATAATAGTAATTGACCGGAATAATAATTGTTAATATTACTAATAATAGTAATACAGTAATAATAATGATAATATTACTAATAGTAGTAATATAGTAATAATAAATGCCAATGTTACTAAATAATAGTAATACAGTAATAATAATGCCAATGTTCCTAATTAATAGTAATACAGTAATAATAATGCCAATGTTACTAATAATAGTTAATACAGTAATGATAATGCTAATGTTACTAATAATAGTAATACAGTAATAATAATGCCAATGTTACTAATAATAGTAATACAGTAATAATAATGTCCAATGTTACTAATAATAGTAATACAGTAATAATAATGCCAATGTTACTAATAATAGTAATACAGTAATAATAATGCCAATGTTACTAATAATAGTAATACAGTAATAATAATGCCAATGTTACTAATAATAGTAATACAGTAATAATAATGCCAATGTTACTAATAATAGTAATACAGTAATAATAATGCAATGTTACTAATAATAGTAATACAGTAATAATAATGTCAATGTTACTAATAATAGTAATACAGTAATAATAATGTCAATGTTACTAATAATAGTAATACAGTAATAATAATGTTAATGTTACTAATAATAGTAATACAGTAATAATAATGTCAATGTTACTAATAATAGTATACAGTAATAATAATGTCAATGTTACTAATAATAGTAATACAGTAATAATAATGTCAATGTTACTAATAATAGTAATACAGTAATAATAATGTCAATGTTACTAATAATAGTAATACAGTAATAATAATGTCAATGTTACTAATAATAGTAATACAGTAATAATAATGTCAATGTACTAATAATAGTAATACAGTAATAATAAGTCAATGTTACTAATAATAGTAATACAGTAATAATAATGTCAATGTTACTAATATAGTAATACAGTAATAATAATGTCAATGTTACTAATATAGTATACAGTAATAATAATGTCATGTTTACTAATAATAGTAATACAGTAATAATAATGTCAATGTTACTAATAATAGTAATACAGTATAATAATGTCAATGTTACTAATAATAGTAATACAGTAATAATAATGTCAATGTACTAATAATAGTAATACAGTAATAATAATGTCAATGTACTAATAATAGTAATACAGTAATAATAATGTCAATGTTACTATAATAGTAATACAGTAATAATAATGTCAATGTTACTAATAATAGTAATACAGTAATAATAATGTCAATGTTACTAATAATAGTAATACAGTAATAATAATGTTCAATGTTACTAATAATAGTAATACAGTAATAATAATGTTAATGTTACTAATAATAGTAATACAGTAATAATAATGTCAATGTTACTAATAATAGTAATACAAGTAATAATAATGTCAATGTTACTAATAATAGTAATACAGTAATAATAATGTCAATGTTACTAATAATAGTAATACAGTAATAATAATGTCAATGTTACTAATAATAGTAATACAGTAATAATAATGTCAATGTTACTAATAATAGTAATACAGTAATAATAATGTCAATGTTACTAATAAAGTAATACAGTAATAATAATGTCAATGTTACTAATAATAGTAATACAGTAATAATAATGTCAATGTTACTAATAATAGTAATACAGTAATAATAATGTCAATGTTACTAATAATAGTAATACCAGTAATAATAATGTCAATGTTACTAATAATAGTAATACAGTAATAATAATGTCAATGTTACCTAATAATAGTAATACAGTAATAATAATTTCAATGTTACTAATAATAGTAATACAGTAATAATAATGTCAATGTTACTAATAATAGTAATACAGTAATAATAATGTCAAGTTACTAATAATAGTAATACAGTAATAATAATGTCAATGTTACTAATAATAGTAATACAGTAATAATAATGTCAATGTTACTAATAATAGTAATACAGTAATAATAATGTCAATGTTACTAATAATAGTAATACAGTAATATATAAGTCAATGTACTAATAATAGTAATACAGTAATAATAATGTCCATGTTACTAATAATAGTAATACAGTAATAATAATGTCAATGTTACTAATAATAGTAATACAGTAATAATAATGTCAATGTTACTAATAATAGTAATACCGTAATACATAATGTCATGTTACTAATAATAGTAATACAGTTAATAATAATGTCAATGTTACTAATAATAGTAATACAGTAATAATAATGTCAATGTTACTAATAATGTAATACAGTAATAATAATGTCAATGTTACTAATAATAGTAATACAGTAATAATATGTCAATGTTACTAATAATAGTAATACAGTAATAATAATGTCAATGTTACTAATAATAGTAATACAGTAATAATAATGTCAATGTTACTAATAATAGTAATACAGTAATAAAATGTCAATGTTACTAATAATAGTAATACAGTAATATAATGTCAATGTTTATAATAATAGTAATACAGTAATAATAATGTCAATGTTACTAATAATAGTAATACAGTAATAATAATGTCAATGTTACTAATAATAGTAATACAGTAATAATAATGTCAATGTTACTAATAATAGTAATACAGTAATAATAATGTCAATGTTACTAATAATAGTAATACAGTAATAATAATGTCAATGTTACTAATAATAGTAATACAGTAATAATAATTTCAATGTTACTAATAATAGTAATACAGTAATAATAATGACAATGTTACTAATAATAGTAATACAGTAATTAATAATGTCATGTTACTAATAATAGTAATACAGTAATAATAATGACAATGTTACTAATAATAGTAATACAGTAATAATAATGACAATGTTACTATAATAGTAATACAGTAATAATAATGACAATGTTACTAATAATAGTAATACAGTAATAATAATGTTAATGTTACTAATAATAGTAATACCGTAATAATAATGTCAATGTTACTAATAATACTAATACAGTAATAATAATGTTAATGTTCCTAATAATAGTAATACAGTAATAATAATGTTAATGTTACTAATAATAGTAATACAGTAATAATAATGTTAATGTTACTAATAATAGTAATACAGTATAATAATGTTAATGTTACTAATAATAGTAATACAGTAATAATAATTTAATGTTACTAATAATGTAATACAGTAATAATAATGTTAATGTTACTAATAATAGTAATACAGTAATTAATAATGTTAATGTTACTAATAATAGTAATACAGTAATAATAATGTTAATGTTACTAATAATAGTAATACAGTAATAATAATGTTAATGTTACTAATAATAGTAATACAGTAATAATAATGTAATGTTACTAATAATAGTAATACAGTAATAATAATGTTAATGTTACTAATAATAGTAATACAGTAATAATAATGTTAATGTTACTAATAATAGTAATACAGTAATAATAATAATGTTAATGTTACTAATAATAGTAATACAGTAATAATAATGTTAATGTTACTAATAATAGATACCAGTAGTAATAATTAATGTTAATGTTACTAATAAATAGTAATACAGTAATAATAATGTTAATGTTACTAATAATAGTAATACAGTAATAATAATGTTAATGTTACTAATAATAGTAAATACAGTAATAATAATGTTAATGTTACTAATAATAGTAATACAGTAATAATAATGTTAATGTTACTAAATAATAGTAATACAGTAATAATAATGTTAATGTTACTAATAATAGTAAACAGTAATAATAATGTTAATGTTACTAATAATAGTAATACAGTAATAATAATGTTAATGTTACTAATAATAGTAATACAGTAATAATAATGTTAATGTTACTAATAATAGTAATACAGTAATAATAATGATAATGTTACTAATAATAGTAATACAGTAATAATAATGGTTAATGTTACTAATAATAGTAATACAGTAATAATAATGATAATATTACTAATAATAGTAATACAGTAATAATAATGATAATATTACTAATAATAGTAATACAGTAATAATAATGTTAATATTACTAATAATAGTAATACAGTAATAATAATGTTAATATTACTAATAATAGTAATACAGTAATAATAATGATAATATTACTAATAATAGTAATACAGTAATAATAATGATAATATTACTAATAATAGTAATACAGTAATAATAATGATAATATTACTAATAATAGTAATACAGTAATAATAATGTTAATATTACTAATAATAGTAATACAGTAATAATAATGTTAATATTACTAATAATAGTAATATAGTAATAATAATGATAATATTACTAATAATAGTAATATAGTAATAATAATGTTAATATTACTAATAATAGTAATATAGTAATAATAATAGTGATGATGATAATTAATATTAATAAAAATAATAATAATGAATAACAGCCTCTATTATAATAATAATGATAATACTAATAATAATAATAATAATAATAATAATAATAATAATAGTAATACATATATCTAACAGGGTGATTCAGAATAATTATTATAGACTTCTGGGGGTTGTAGAGGGGACTTAGTAGATAAAGTTTTGATAAGGAACCCATGTCCGGAAACGCACCATTTCGATGTAAAATAAGTTTGAAGATATCGTGTGTCTTGTGTTTCAGAATAAGTATTACAGACTTCTAGGCTTGTACTATGCCTATCGAGTCGGAGGAAGATCTTGCATGAATTCTGCCGGCAGCAGAAAATTCATTGAGCACATACTAGGTCTTGTGGGGCGTGTGTATGAAAACATGCGTCGCAAGTACACTTTGTGCAACGAACAACATGGTCGCCACATGGAACCACATTTGTAGTACATCTCCCAAAAGTCTGTGATATTTAATATGAACCAGAAGACAAACGATATAAGCCTATTGTGTATCGATCTTCAAACTTATTTTACATTGAAATGGTAGGTTTTCGGACATGGTTTCCTTATCAAAACTTTATCTTCTAAGTTCCCTGTACAACCCCTAGAAGTCTGTAATACTTATTCTGAATTACCCTGTAGAGAATACATATTTATATATTTCAATAAAAGAAAAACAAAGCTTCGAATTGGTATGCTGTTACACCCCTTTTCTTCTAACCGCCTCAATAATAATGCAATTGACTATATTTTGATATTAAACTATTAATTTAATTGCAAATGTGCCAGTATGTACTTAGAACAATAGAATAAAACGAAGATATTTAATTAAAAACTACGGGGAGAAGAGGTAATTCATGCAGTTCGAATATAGGCGATAAGATGGTTTTGGAAAACCTATGATAGTATATAGGCTCCTATTTAATGTGGAAAATTTTAAACACTAATTGCATTGGAAATATAAGACGTTAATACTTAAATAAAATTAAGCTGCATTTACTTTTAATGACCGAAACATGAGTTAAGAAGATGCGGTTAAAATTTTCTCGACTGGACGTTAATAGTTTCGACGTCATCACTACGTCTGAAAGTTATTCAACTGTTATTGATCTATGAAAATATAGCCCTGTTAATTAAACTAGTTTCTGGTTTTATTAGTCTCTTTTACACTTTATACTAGAATTTATTTTTTATTTTTAACCTGTTAAAAAGTATCAAGGACAAAAAAGATATTACATTTCAGGAAATAATTATTTTACAATTTAGTTAGGTTTGTTCTAAAATAAACATATTATGTTAATTCCATTTATTAACAAATTGTAAACTTATTACTTCAAAAATTGAATATGTTAGTTTGGTAATTTCGGATATTAATTTTATAATATACTAGCTAATACCCGGCATGCGCTTCTACGCCTAAATAAATGGAAATTAATGTGCTTTTATGTTTAGTTGAATAAGCGAAAGCAAAAATAATTATACATTTATATTTTTTAGATACCACGTGCTGATTACCCGGCGTTGCCCGGGAATCTACTTATCCCGATCTTCTTGACATAAATGAGCTGATATACGAAAATTAATGTGTTTTATATTTAGTAAATAAGTAAAGAAAAAAATATATCGTAGTTATTTTTAGATACCCGGTGCTGTTTACCCTGCGTTGTCCGGGAATCTACTCATCCCGATCTTCTTGGCACAAATGAGCTGAAAGACAAAAATTAATGTACTTCTTATGATTAGTTAAATAAGTCAAATTAAAAATAATTATAAATATATATCGTAATTATTTAAGGTTCCCGTGCTGATTACTCGGTGTTGCCCGGGAATCTACTTATCTCGATCTTCTTGGCATAAATGAGCTAAAAGACAAAATTCGTTATTGTGAGTTATCCGTAAAAGAATACCCGCCATATGCTGCTATGCTTGCACAGGAATCTACTACTTGTCTGGATCTTCTTGGCATCAATGAAGGACAAAAATGGTTATTATGAATTATCCGTAAGAGATAAACATACGCTGTCGTGGATTGTTTGTAGAGATTTTTGAGATATTCAATTCTGTGTACATTAATTGTGTATTGGTATGGTTTAGGCAGCGTAAGCCATTTAAACGTCAAAAGAGCTACTTTTTCACGTTTTCCACTACAAAGGGCGATTTTTAAAGGTGTAAGAGTTGAGTATAGAAACTCTCTTATAGCCTATGTTCATCCCGGGAATCTACTGAACATTTTGCAAAAAGCCCCATCACAATCGGATCAACGGTATGGCCGCGCATAAAGTACGAACAAACAAACAAACAAACATTCATTTTTATATATTAGATTTTAAAAATATTTTTTAAATATTTATATTAACTGTATGAAATATAATAACAAGCAACGGCGCAGCTGAGTGGTTAAAGCACGATGTCTTGGCACAGAGTTACGGGATTTTATCTGGTTCGAGTCTCCACGGGGAAGACATTTTCTCATGGAATTCCGGCCAGTATGGGACCGGGGCCCACCTAGTATCGTGAGAAATTTGAATAACTTCAATAAGCAACGGCTCTACTTTGAGAAAACTAGCTATAACGACTGGGAGACCCGAGATGCTGACCATATATCACTCCTATATTGGATAGGTAATGCTCCATCACTAATATTAATACATGTTGATGTGAGGCCTGCAAATTATATAGAACTAATTTCTAATTATAATACATAATTAGATGCGAAACATGATGATCTCTTACTTTAGAGAAAAAAAAACATATTATAAAAATTGGGAATAAAGTATTTAAGAAAATATTTGTACCAAAAGTAGACGGATAGAGAGGTGAATGAAGGAAACAACAGTGAGTTCCTTGACGTTTATGGGAAATCCGATATAATAAGAAAATATAAGTACCGTAGATTGAAATAAATATGACTTGTGGAACGAATTGGAAATTAAAGTAATGCATGAAACTTGTTGTAAGGAAACCAGAGGGAAAGTACCAAAAAGAACAAGATTGAAATGATAGAACTACATAAAGCATGATTTGAAGGAGTTGAATCATATAGGAAATGATTGCAAGACATTACCTCAGGGAGAAGGGATATATATATATATATATATATATATTACGTTCTCGCGGGCATGAATTTTCGGTTTTGAAACAGTGAGTTAATTAGTAGTCCTTGTTCATTTTTGCAAAATATATTTTTTCTTTAGACAAGTACGCGGACACAACGTTAGAAACTGTGTTCTTTTGAAAACAGTTAATGATTTGTCAGTTTGTCACTGTAGTTCCAGGTTTTGAGACACTAATAATCTGTGTTCTTTGATAGTCATTGAATTCTGACATCATAAGTCTGGTTCCACAGCTACAACTCCTCTCTATGTAGCGACAGGCCTAGAAGGCCCTTAGCTTACCAGTCGGCTGCTGGCCTCACATCGACGTGTGCTAATCACAGGGATAGACGATCGTACAGCCAGTATAGGGGTGACATGTGGTAAGCATGTTGAGTCCCCCAGCCCTTGTAGTTGGTTTTCTCAACCTACCCGCTACTTATTGTAGCTACCCAAATTACTCGTGATGCTGGGTCCCATACTGGCCGAAATTCCATGAGACGATTTTTTCCCCCGTGGAGATACGAACCAGTACAAGTCCCGTAGCTCTGCGCCAAGGCATCTTGCCTTAACCACTCGGCTACGGCACGGGAAACACTGCTACAACTACAGGAGGAGAAATGATTGTTTAGTTAAGTATGTATCCTATATAAAAGAAAATAATGCATTTCTGACGTCTGCAAGACTAACCAGTCCATGAAAATAATAGTACCAGAAAAATGTGATGTTTCCATTATTTTGTCTCGAATCCTTGTAAAAATTAATCTCCTTCCTCATTGTTTGCCTACCTACTGGTTGCTTTTTCTCTAGTTTTCCTATCATTCTTCTTCGTCACGGTTTAGGCTTTTTGCTAGCCTGTTCCGGCTCCAAATAGCTGCTCTTTCCATCTTTTTTTGGTCTTCCAAAACTTCTTCTGTCTCTTGGCGAATAGTTATATGCTGCTTTTTATTCTGTTCTCAGTCATCCTTGCTAAGTGTTCTTTCCAGTTTGTTCTGCAAATACGTTTTTTCCCTCTTTTATTCCACATTCGTTCCACATGTACTGCTCATCGCAGTCTATGAGACTTAACTGTTCTTATTACAACTGGTTTTCCATAAATATCATGCATCTGACAAAATATAAACATTAGTATTATAACTGACAAGGAAACTGTCAGCCGTTGCATGCCCGAAATCTACCTTGAAATTTCTTCCAGAGAAGCGTTATAATGTATCAAGGTCGTGTTAAAAAATATCTGCCGTTGTTAACTGCTTCGATTTTTGTGCTTTGCAGTTAAAAATGCAGATCATTTCCATAATATCATTAGAAGAATAGAACAATAGTTTAAAGAAATTGAAAAATGAAAAGGCAACTGGCACAGATGGCTTGAATTCTGAATTATACAAATATGCAGACAAACAGTTCCATGAAAGACTGTTGCCCTTCTTTAATAATGTATTCAAAAATGCAGATATACCACAAGAATGGAAGACAAGCATTGTTATACCCCTGTTCAAGGAAGGAGGCAAGAGAAAAATTGACAACTATAGGGGAATCAGTTTGTTAAACACATGCTACAAAATTTATGCAAATATTTTAAATGTAAAATTGAAAAGTTTTAGCGAAAAATTCCTTATGGAATGTCAAAATGGATTTAGGAAAGGACGATCTTGTATTGAATCAGCATTTTCTGTTAAACTATTGCTTGAAAAAAGAAGAGAATTCAACTTAGAAATACATTTTGCTCTCATAGATTTTGAAAAAGCATTCGACACAGTCAAGTGACCAAAACTCAATATATTGGAAGACAGAAATATACCAAATTTACTTCTGAAGAAAATACAAAATATTTACAAAGACAACACCATAAAGATTAAATTAAATAACTGATTTTCTGAAGAAGGGATTATAAATCGTGGTGTGAGACAACACTCGTCGCGATCTACATCAATGAAGTAATATGTTGCTGGAACAAGACATATAAATTTGGAATAAGAATATCAGAAAATACAAAATTAAACACCCTATTGTTTGCAGATGACCAAATAATAATTGCAAATTCAGAAGATAATCTGCAGAAAGGTCTGTATGAACTTAAGAAAATTATGGAAGAATGTGGATTGAAGATATCTACAGAGAAAACAAAAATTATGACATTTCAAGGTGTAGATCCTGTCAGAAGTAAAATTGTACTTGACAATACAATTTTGGAGCAGGTGAATAATTTTATATATCTTGGATGCAATATCTCGTATGAAGAAGAAACGGATGTAAATGCAAAAATATCTAAATTTTTAAGAATTTTAGGGTTAATAAATTCTATCTTCAAGCCACAGTTAGTCCAAAAACATTCAAAACTAAAAGTGCATAAAACACTGGCTCTTCCAACTCTTTTGTATGGTAGCGAAGTATGGACGTTGAAACAGAAGGATATACAGAGACTGATCTGCTGAAATGAGATATCTTCGGAGGACTGCAGGATACACACTACTAGATCACAAAAAAATGAAGACATCTTAGAAGAATTACACATGGAACCTTTAGAAAACAAAATTTCTGATTATAAGTCAAGATGGATGCAACATGTTCATCGAATGGAAGATCACAGGATACCCAAACACATGTTAAGATATCAACCAGCAGGAAGAAGACGTCCACTCAAAGACTGCTGGATGGTGTTTCTCTTGAGCCCGAAACAGGTCAACAAATGACCTAAATTCGTGAATGTACTATGATGATATTTTTTTGGACACGAAGCTTCTCTGGAAGAAATTTCAAGTTAGGTTTCGGCAATGGTTGACAGTTCCCTAGTGAGGTACATTATTTAATCTAATATGTTTTAACATTTGTAATATGAAAGCAAATAAAAATTCAAAGACATGCAGTTGATAATATTTTTATATAACGACGCTCTTTAACTGCTGAGATCATTAGCGTCGCAAATCAAATCTGGCGGTGAAAGGTCCCACAAAGTTTGGACACATGTCTCTTATTTCATACCTGAGGTTCTTTCACGTGTCGTAAATCTATGAGACAATTCCCGCGGTTTTATTTTCCTTTCTAAGAAAGTCATACTCAAGATTTTTAGCCCAGAAAAAATCAATCGACGTGACCGAGTTTAGCCGTCGAAGTTAGGACCAGAGGCGAGCATGGGAACAACTATGTAATGCTAAATTATTGTGCTTGTAAATACATTTTGTAATTAGTTTTCTCAACAAATAAATAAATAAAGATTTATAAAGCTTATTTTTTATGTACATATTATATTATATCCAACCCCCTCTTCATGAAAACAAAATGAATATTATAATCGTACGATTATAGATTTTTTAAAATAAAATGGCAATCACGAAACATCCAAAATTTACCAGTGTGGAACGTGTTGGTCATTATTTTATTCTTAGTTGTATTAAAAAGATGGAAATAGACTATTGGTTAATTGATATGAAGACGAAGAATGAAAAAAAATCTACTTTCGTCTTAAGTGGGTTTGATTTTATGAATTGGGCAGTTAGTTCTCACGTGAAATTCTCGTGACATATATTACATCTGAACCATATGGTATTTGTTCAGTAAACTGCTATTATTGTAACATCACGACAAGATATTTGTTTTTATTAAATATATATTAACATTATATTAAATACAGTTGGTATAACCAAATTTACATATATTTGTATGAATTTGTTATAATCATTAAACATATTACATACATTTATTATGGATTACAAGGTTTCTTGATTACCAACCTCTACCTGCACCAACCAGATGTATTTTTTCACCACTTGCCTTTCTTCAGCATTATCCACTTCATTTCTTCTACTTAATGTCCAATGTTTTCTTTTCTTTTTTTCTCTAGTGGATTCTGTTCTAAAACATCCTACGTCTGTTTTCTTCCTTCCACACCGTGTTTTCCATTCAGATATTCCTCTTTTCTCTTAATTCCTTACCTTCTACAATGTAGATTTCCTGCAGATTAAATAATATATTTCCCTTGGGCTTATACTTGTTCCTGGATTAGTTTCTTTTCATAGATTAATTAATGTCTTATTTAAGGACTCGTTATATATGATTTAATAAAAAGTTATATAAATGATTATTAAAGAATTGAAAACTGTAAATAAATCAGTTGCCATTTTTACTTTGAAACTTTAATTTTATTCATGCATTAGATATACAAACAAATTAATTTAGCAAAATAAATGCACTAATAATATTATTGGAGATTAAAATTTTTGTGGACAATTATATAAAATGATCAATTGAGTTGGTGTTTACTTGATGAAAATCCATATTTATTAATGAATATTATTAAATATGAAAATCAAATAAAACCACGTTTTATTTTTATTTAATTAATAATTATATAAAAAGTAAAAATTATATTCCCCGAATTTCTAAATGTATTCGTGTAGCCTATTATCTAGAATTTGAAACAAAATTTATATTATTTTACCAATCAACATTCTGGATTGATCTTAATAAAGTTAAGTTGGAATAATTATTCAGAAATTATTGAATACATTCCAAATAAATTGTATACATTTTTTTCGAAACATTTCTGGGATCTCAAGATGAATCTCGGATAGCTACACGGATGCACAAATCGGAGTTACCAAGGCTGAAATTAATTCGGTACCTTAAAGTAAAATCGCGCGAGGTGGCAAAATCCTTAAAAATGAAATTATCACGTAAATTGTGCAATTTTCTTAGCAGAATGACATAAGGTACTTGTCTTTTGTAAGCGAGCTATTTGCATGTTCTGTGTTCTCATAACACCATTTGTCTTTATTTCAATGTTTCATTTTGGCACTTTGCATTATTATACTTCAGGATATCAAATTGCAACGAAATTAAATGAAAGTGAAAATATAACAGCATGCCCCTATCTCCCCTATATGTGTTGAGTAATATGAAATTACATTTATTAATATTAAATTGATTTATTTTTAGTCGTATAAGTTTAGATAATTTTAGCACACAATATTATCACGAACGTTATGGCCAAGACAATATTTATGTTGTTGTAACTTCTAAATTTAAACACGAGATCGCTTTTACTGACTCTCTACATTAGAACGTTTAAATTTATTAGCAAAACATTTATAGTCTGTCGTGGGTAAACTATTATATTGTAAAAATAAATGTTACCTATCTATCGGTAATCAATATGCACAAAGCGATAGGCATATGATTCATTTAGAACATACTGTAGTTACGGATGATGACCCCTTTTCACCAGCAGACAAAAAAAAAATGTAAAAAATCAATTAAAATGTCCCGTGATAATTACATACAAAATAAGCTAACTAAACTAACTAATCAACTTATAATAAATGTATCAATCCATTCATAGCAATTCTGTCCGAGGGCAGGTCTTTCATTGCAATCGTAGCATTTTCATGCTATGCAGCTTTACTTAGGAATTATAGATGTGGTACTTCCCGTTGCTTTCCACACCGGTGAAGGATGATGATGATGATAATGATAAGGATGATGGCCGGATGATTTTCGGGGACCGTTGGGCCCTAAGCTTCCTGACATTTTTCTTATAGGTGAGGAAAAACCCCGAAAAAACCTCACCCAGGTGTCTGTCCCGATCGGAAATCGAACCCTGGCCCACTGCGTGACAAGGCAGAACGCTACCTCGAGACCACAGCGGTGGACAATAAATTTATGAAATATTTAAATTCATTGGATGGTATATGAGCGTAATAAAATTAATATATGATGAAGAAATGTTAAGAAATATCAAGTTTTCCAAACTGTCAATTCCAAGGGTTTTTCTAATGTTTCATAAGTTTAGTTTCTCTTCCAATTGTGTGATTCTCTATAAAACTATGAGTTGCAATTACCACCTTTTCAATTTCATCATTTTTGATATTTATATTAAAATTCTTTATACCTCATCTCGTATCCAGTCTTATAATTAAGCCGGTTTCAAGACCTAGGCGGTTTCATCTTCAGTAATAATTATATAGCAATGACAAATATTATAATTTGTCCTTAAAAACTATGAAATTTACAAAATAATTTAAAGTATCCCGAGATAATTACATACTAAATAATCCTAGCTACCTAATCAACTTAGAATAAATTTATAAAATGTTTAAATCAATGAATGGCATATAAGCGTAATAAAATTAATATATGGCAAATAAATGTTAACTTGCATGTGATACATTGTATTAGTTAAATCATCTAGTCGTGTCCACTTATTCCTAGGTTGAGGGATGAGATGAATCCCCTATTATTGAAGATCTGTATTATATAAGGATGCCGGCAGATCAGGCGATGAGATGAGATAGAACGATAGAATACATGAATATGGATAATTGTTGGAATGAAGTTTTTTCAGGGGGAAAAGAGAGAAATTCCGATACAAATTTGTCCTGACTCCGCAATGTCCACCAAGAACTCGACATTGAGTGATCGAGATGCAAACTTACGGTCCAGAGATGGGGGGTTTGTTTCTATCCACCAGCACCAGGAAGACCCAGATAAATGATACTGTTATTACTTTCTGGGTATGTAAAATATAGATGGACTGGTTGTGAGGTTGCCTCAAAATATTAATCATCATCATCATCATCCGGTATCATGGCAGCTGCCGCCGTCTTCCGGAAGCCAAACACCATTCCTCTCTGTTCATCCATTGATCTTCCTCCAATTCTCTGATATTCATAGCCGCTTGTACCCCTTCTATTCAAGTTTCCTTCGGTCTTCCTCTCTTCCTCATTTCCATTGGGATCCATTCCATAACAATTTTAGGTAATCTTTGCTCTGGCATTCTTTTGAAATGGTTATACCACTGTAACCTTTTCTTTTTTAAAATGTCTATGATGACCGGCTCCTCTTGCACACCCATAATTTCTCTTATTTCTTTATTTCGTATTATATCCATTCTAGATTTTCCAACTGATCTTCTTAAAACATACATTTCTGTACTTAAAATTCTTTTCATTTCCCTGGTAGGAATTTGCCAAACTTCAGCACCGTACGTTAAAATGCTCGGAATTATTGTTTGATATATTTGTAATTTTCTATTTTTTGTAATAATCTTGCTCCACCAAACACAGTTTAAAGCATTTATTGTTTGTTTTGTTTGTTCGATTCTATTTTTAATTTCCACTGTGTTATCGACTGAATGGCCTAATTTTGTTCCTAAATAAGTGCATTCAATACTAGGATTTAGTTCTTCTCCATTGTTGGAATGTATATTTTCCATTTGTTCTCCTATACACAGATATTTAGTTTTCTCTATATCTATATAAGGTCCCCATTTTTCATATTCTCCTTTTAGGTTTTTTGCCATATATTCTATGTCATCATGGTCTCGTGCTATTAACATCTGGTCATCTGCAAAATTGAGTGAATATACATGTGTATTGTGGATGGGTATGCCCATTTTTTGACATTTTTTCTTTCAGTCCCTTAGTACTCTTTCGAGATAAATTTTGAATAGAGTTGGAGATAAACTGCAACCCTGCCTTATTTATAAAAAATAATTATAACTAATATACAGTATATATATATATATATAATGTTTTAAGTTAAGATAAATAAGAAGCTATTCTTGATCTTACATGTTAAGAGTTTTTGAATATTTGGTTGTATATAATAGTACTGTGTGCACAACACTTCTTTGTACAGTACAATGCAGTACTTACGAAAATAAATATTTAAACTGAATACGCGTAAATTGATGTTACAAAATATATCAGCTTTGTGGACCAGTAAATTCCATCACTGTGATCTAGGTTAGCTCAAAATACCAAATGCTCATCTTAATCACCCATAACATATTCGTCTTGTTTAACGTGAATGTCCGCGTGAATAATGTTGGTTGGTGTCTAATGTGCTGCATGTAACACTGAAGTCATTAGCAGTCTTGCTCTCCAGTACTTCGAAGTTTTGGAAGCTTCCTCTTTCAAGGCTGCACAGTTATTGAGGTGTTCATCATCCATTTCTTCTTCTGGGTGGTTGAATAGAATGCATCTTGGTGTAGACAATATGTTGATCTTGAGCAAGTGTTTAGCAAAGCAATCGTGTCCAGCAGTTAATCTAAATTGTGCAACCGCGTGGAAGTTCTGGTATGATGCTTGTGTTTTCAAGGAGGCTTTTCCATTTCTGTATCATTTGTGGACAATTGAAGTCTGTTATCATTTATATCCTTGGTTTTTGATTTTATGTGCCTTTTTTTGTCGAAATGTAAGATATAGGTTTGGTGATTGTGTTATCAGGGAACCTTTCTTTGCAAGGAGATCAGCTGCTTCATTTCCCAAGATTCCACAATGTGATGGAATCCACTGTAGGATGGTTTCTTTGCCTAGTTATGGAGTTGTAGTATCATGTCATAACATTGTTTGGAGTCGTGTGTGTTTGGGTGACAGATTGATTGAAGAGCTGCTTTTGAGTCTGACAGGAGAACTAATTTGGAGAAACTATCTGATCTTGTTAAGAGGTTTTCAAGTGATGTTTTTATAGCATGGATCTCACCGTCGAAATTTGTTGTTGTTCTTCTTCCAGCATGACAGTAGAAAGAGAAGAGAGGGGCATTTTCCTCCTGTACCAGCGCTATTTTCAGGATCTGATAGTGAGCTGTCTGTATAGACATGGAGCCAGTCGTTTTTAGGATATCTGGTGTGGATAGTCTCTATGGCTGTATTCTTCAAAAAGTGCTGTTGCATTCTGATTTTTTTTATTTGTTTCATTTTTACACTTAGATCTAAGTTGGATGGGATTGATTTAAAATGTGCTGGAATAATTTTAGATGGAATTATTTCTCGGGTTGTTGAAATATTAAATGTCTGTTGCGGTTCCTTTACTTTTTCAATAAAGGTGGATTAGATGTTCAGTTTTCTCAACTGTGGTTGTTTCTTTCTCCACGTGTCTTCTGGCAGTCGCAACATTTTCTCATATTGTAGGATTGTTTTTTTTGGAGTGATAACGGGATTGGATAAGTCTGTATTATAATTCTCATTGCTTCTATACGGGTTGTCTTAACTGCACCTGTTATTATTCGCATAGCATAACGTTGTACTCTGTCTAGTTTTTCCATCATTCTAGGTGCTGTTATGAGAGTTTCTCCGCAGTACTGTAAAATGCGTTTTATGTGCATGTTATAGGTAAACTTTTATGAGATTCATCATATGTTCCGTTGAGGTATTATTCAAAATTAAAGTATAAAATTATGAAATATTTACCTAAATGGCCCGTCTCCTCAACTGTATTAGTTATTTACCTGTAGCGCTTTAGGGACTAGTCCCATCATCAGCAGGATTCAAAACTGGTGTTTCACTGAAGATCTGGTAGGGGGGGTTACACGTACTGGGTTCGTTTTCGTTTATCAGATGGTCGTTGTTGTTAACTGCTTTCAAAATTTCCATCTCCTCGAGTACGTTTATCTTCACTGGATTATTTTCTCTGTGCATTACTATCAGGGTGTTTTCAATATCTAACATGCGATGTCCTTCATGGATAACGTGTTTTGCATAGCTTGATTTTCCTTCTGCGTGAATAAAGTCTCGAAAATATTCTTTAAATCTGATGTTAAAACTTCTGTTTGTTCTTCCTATATAAAATTTGTTGCAATATTTACATGCCAATTTATATACTTCTTTGCTGTTGAAAATGTTATTTTCTTCAATAAGCAATAACAATGATGCACAGAAAATATAATCCAGCGAAGATGAACATACTCGAGTAGATTGAAATTTTGAAAGCAGTTAACAACAACGACCATCTGATAAACGAAAACGAACCCTCTACCAGATCTTCAGTGTAATACCAGTTTTGAATCCTGCTGATGATGGGACTAGTCCCGAAAGCGCTACAGGTAAATAACTAATAAAGTTGAGACGGACCATTTAGATAAATATTTCATAATTTTATTCTTTGATGTTATAGGTAATATTTAAAGTTTTTCTAGAACAAGAGTGATATTAGTATTATCACGATTGTGTCCTCGTCATTGAGCTGACCATTATCTGAAGAGATTCTCCGCTGTCGTGTAGCCTATGATTACAGATATCTATGTGATCAAGTATTAAAAATACTCTCCCGATAAGTCATGTCTTTGTAAACTGTAAGGTTTTAAAATGCAAAAAGTCCCTAGAAAGGGAGAGGTTAAAGGCAACTAGAGTGTACATTAGTAAATCAGTCAAAATAAACATTTTATTTTCTTCAAATATTTTTTAAGAAATCCTAAAAATGCGATAAATTGTTTCATGTACCTTGTGAAATGTTATGGTACTCTCATACGCTTATACAGTTATCTGTTGTCTATTAATTAATTCTTCTCTACTTATTTAAATTTATACTATGCCATTAATATTTTTTCTCGTTTTTTATATATCTTGTACATATTATATATTTAATTCGTTAAATCTAGAGTAAATCAAAATACATTATAAATAATAATTGTATTGTATTTATAACATGTAATCGTTTATGTTTATCGTAATTTAGATGTAAGACTATATTTTTTAAAAAACCTGGTTGTGTGGCAGACAAGGACTTAAGGCCTTAATCCTTAAATTGGCAAAACACAAATTTCTTCTGTTACTTATTTGAATGTGGCGGACCGCTGTAAAAACGGAATCTTGTATACCTATTATTATTAGGTATATTGTATAATTATACACATATTTAAGTGCTTCCTTTTTGTTCGTTTTCTTCTGATTTATTTAAAATATTAAATTAATTGAACCAACTGATGTATCCAAAAGGATACATTACAAATTTAAGGGTTTTAACTCTGCCAGGCAAAATAAAGCAATTATTATTATTATTATTATTATTATTATTATTATTATTATTGTTATTATTATATACACGGAGAAACGATACAGTACGATGCATTATGAAAATAATCAATCAAGACAGAAGCCGAAAAATGACACTTAAGTAGGCTTGTATAGGATCTTTTTCAAAAGAATGCTAAATTTATTAGCGTATAAATATTAGAAATAATTTATGAATACATTTTTAATGGAAAAACTTTGAAGAAGTTGCAGAATTCAAATACTCAAGAATAATAACTAACTCACTGACTATCTCAAACCCGTAGATTTATGGCCGCGAGGACATAAGTTCTCTTACAAGAAACTTCCATGCCCCTCTTTCATTTCGCATTCGTGTCGTATGTCCTGCCCATCGCAGTCTACGAGATTTAAATGTTCTTATTACATATGGTTTCCTGTAAAGATCATATAGCTCACTGTTTTGTAATCTTCTTCATTCGCCTTTCTGCTAATCGGAATGATGATGATAATAATAGTAATAATAACAATTGTACGTTGGAAATGATATGAAAGAACAGGCTCAAATCTAGAAACGCATGATGCTATACATTACTAGGATTATTCTCATCCCAAATTCTCTGAAACAAAATTAAATTTAACTATATAAACCGTGATTCTTCCTGTTATTTGGATTCAAAACACCGTGTCTTGCTTTAAGAGAGGAGACAATATTACGAGTATTTGATAATAGAGTGCTTAGGAAACATTGTGAACCAAGTAGAGACTAACAAGTAGGCGACAATAGGAAACTATTTAACTGTGAGTTCCATGATATTCATAAGGAAACATATGTAAAAATAACAATTAAGTTTCGTGTACTGTGTTGAGTTGTACATGTGACACGAATGGAGAATGCAAGAGAGGCATAGACATTTATTGTATAAAAACCAGAGAGAAAAACTATAGGTTGGCCAAGAATGAGGTGATAGAATAACATAACTAGGTTTTGAGGAAGGTGAAGTGTACAAGGAATGACTGCAAACGTTAGACCAGGATAGGAATGCATGGAGAGTTTATAACCGCGAGACTATGAATTTCAGTGTTCTATAATTCCAGTGAATGAGCTAGTATAAATGTCAACAACTTTTGTCGATTTATTTAACTTTCACAGGGAAAAACACTATGAGGTTTAATTTAAGAATTAAATTAATATTTTTATTACCTCACCTCTAATCCTCATTCTTCTAGACTGCAGTTTCGGAGCTATATCTCCATCATCAAGAAGAAAACAGCTAAGAACGACATAACACCGGTCGACGAGAGGCTACCGATGATGGAGATATAGCTTCGAAACTGAAGTCTAGAAGAAAAAGGATATGAGGTGAGGTAATAAAAATATTAATTGTATTCTTAACTTTTGTCGAATTTGCACAGTTGTGCTACAGAACGATAATTCCATAGCATTCGCAAAAAAATTAAAACGGTGCGATACTATTACTGTATTAAATTTACATCGGAGTTTGGAGTAATATCTCAAAACGCACGATCAGTGGCAACACTGGAGATAGAATCAAGTTTTATTTGTAGGGTACGCGAACTATTGTTTGAGTACTTCATATAGGTGATTACGCAATACGATTTGCACCTGTTTTTGTGTATCTTTTAGATGAGAGCACTTTTCCATTCCACACTTAGCAATAGTGTGATTCCCTCATGAATATTCAATGTGATAAATAACCAGTTTGAAGTAGATGTGTTTTGTCACCAGGCTGTGTGAATTATTGACAAGGTCAGGCCATCTTGCGAATCAAAGGCACAGATTACAAAACAAACCCAGCTTAATCCGCCTGAATAAACATTGTATTCCATAGTCATGCCTAAGATATACAAATAGCTGTTTCATGAATTATACAATTTATACAGGGTGTATATTAACGTGTGTTTTCCAATGCCATCTACTGCAAATTTTAGAAAATTAGTATCTTATCTAGTTGACTACTGTGGTTTAGTGGTAACATGGTAAGCCTCGGACGTATACACCCGGGATAAGTTTCGATTCCTGTCGGGATAAGTTTCCTGGGTGACGTCTTTTTTTTCGGGGGTTTTCCTCACCCGTAATAATAATAATAATAATAATAATAATAATAATAATAATAATAATAATAATAATAATAATAATAATAATAATGCTTTATTTTAGCTGGCAGAGTTAAGGCCATAAGGCCTTCTCTTCCACTCACCAGGGATCGTTAAGCCCATAATAGTCTCCAAATATAATCTGGCCATTATAATCATCCATATTTTTGTCCTTGTTTAGTATGGATATATGGCAGTGAGCGGTGTATCGTGTTTTAAATGTTGATGTTGTTTCGGAGGTGGCTCTGAAATTGAGCTGATTACTGATCCGGGAAGGCACTCCATGTCCTTAAGTGTCAAAAAAAAGTTATGTTTGCGGTCCAGAGTTTAAAGATAGAGTCTCTGTAAGACCTGGGTGACGTGGATAATGTAGAAAGTGGATAAAAATGGAAGGGTTAAACCACGGTAAACGAAGAAAGACGCTCTTAACAGCCAAGGTCATTAGCGTCACAATTAAAAACTACGCGTGAAAGTATGGAACATTTATTTTTGCTCAGAGACTCCTTTTTCCAGGCATTATATTATTTTACAGGATTTAAATGTAGTCAGTGACACGAGAGCCAAAGCTTTAGTTTTTCCGAAGGACCCACGCTCAGGAATTTTTCATAAGTAATGCCACGAGTGTTTTCCAATTTATCTAGATAATTTGGAAATCAAGAGTGGCATTTGTTAGGACTATTTAACGAATAAAATTAAGCTGTTTACTCAAAAATCATTGTTTAAGTATAGTTATTTTAAAATATTTATATATTTAATGTAAACGGCGATGTTTGAAAACAAATCAGAAATGTGAGGTTATGTTCATTCACTGCTGCTTGATCATATTATTTATTGCCAAATAAGATCGCAATATTGTAAGAGTGCACCCAAGTGGAGAAAAAATGAAACACATCAAACTATATATCATAGTCAACATTACGGGTTATTCATTTATTTGCTTAGTAAACAACTCAGTAATATCAAGGAATCTTTTCATTATTTGCTATATTCAATGTATTTGTTGGAGGAAAATAATGCTTTGACCTGTTCAGTACATTAAAAAGGAGGAGCTTTCTTTATCACAAAAGCAGGAGCTGATAAAGAGAAATCGATAAAGAGCGAGGTGAATCACGACTGTCATTGGTTGTAAAACAACATTCATTGAAACGTGATTGGTCATTGACTAGCATTTGTGGCATGAGTTAACTAGTCGTCATAAACAATTTTGTGCTTCGGTTTTTGCGCTGGGGGAGTAGATGGTATTAATGTGGTGTATTTTCAGTTTACGCACTACTCAAGAAAATGACTTTACGCAGGCGTTGTGTATGCATATTGTTTAAAGAAGGGAGTACAGAATAAATTCATGTTTAAGTGTTTGTACATAGTGTGGGTTGTATGAGGGATGGTGAAGAGAATTGAGAAGGGAAACCTGATAGGCTACCTACACGAGACCTACTACTGTTGAATAGCAGCAAGGGAACCGCCATGCCAGATTCATGTCCCTATTCGACGGACGAACAGCATTCTCAGCATATGTTTTGCGGTTATCTTGTAATCAATCTAAATATTAAAAATTGTACACTACCGGCCTCCTAGGCTCAAGTTAGAAGCATTTACAATTAAAGTTTCCAACCCCATCGGATGTCGAACCCAGATCAGCTATTCAGAAACCAAGCATGCTATTAAACCAAATAAATTTGCTTGTTACAGAGGAGTTGCATACAAGCTATTTGAGATTAGGAATCTAGAACTCTATAAAAATATATGATTTATCTGTTGTGGAATATATTTACATTGATACTCATATCCCAATATTAAACATAAAAAGTCCATCATGGAGGAACTCGATAAATTAAGCGAATTCCTCAGCACAATTCATGGTTCTATTTTTCTAGTTTTTGGAATATATGTATATATATATATATATATATATATGGTGTGATAAGAAAAATAAATGCCTGGACGGGATTCGAACCCGGATCTCTGAGATCCGGATTCGAATCCCGTCCAGGCATTTATTTTTCTTATCATACCATATTAAGCTTGCATTGCTCAATGTTAAACATTTAATTATAATATATATATATATATATATATATATATATATATATTGCTGAAATTAAAAAAGATAAATAAGAGTAAACATAAAATATCGAAATAAAATGGTGTTATATGTGATCACAATATAAGTTCTAAAAAAATGTTTAATAGTATAATGAGTACAATAGCATACGGTGCACTATTATGAGAATTAAAATTGGAACAATAACTAAATTAAATTATGCGAAAATTGATTTCTTTTGGAGGCGTTCAGCTGGTATTTCTAGAAGATATAAAACAAGAGTCCACCGCTGTGGTCTCGAGGTAGCGTGCTGCCTTGTCACACAGCAGGCTCGGGTTTGATCTCCGGTCGGGGCAGTTTTTCTGGGCGAGGTTTTTATCGGGGTTTTTCCTCACCTGTATAAGACAAATGTCAGGAAAACTTTAAGGCCCAAACGGTCCCCGAAATCATATGGTCATCATCATCATCATCATCCTTATTATCACCATCATCATCATTATCCTTCACCGGTGTGGAAAGCAACGGGAAGCTACCACACCTACAATTCCCTAGTAAAGCTGCATGCATAGCAGTGGGGTGACCTGCCATCGGGCAGAATTACTGTGGATGGATGGATAAAATAAGAAACGGTAAAATCAAACAACAGACGAATGTTCAAACTTCAATTTTATTGATTTCGTAAAAAAACAAACAATTAAAATAGAATAGAATATATTTATTTAGCCTGGTGGAATTAATGCTATGTGGCCTTCTCTTCCACTCACCAGGACAAACATATATTACATATAATACAAAAAAATACAGTAATAGTGGATACTAAACAATTAATTATCTGGTCAAACTGAACAATAATGAAACTTATGTCTAATAAGTCCACCGCTATACTCTCGAGGTAGCGTGCTACCTTGTCACGCAGCGGGCCCGAGTTCGATCCCCGGCCGGGGCAGTTTTTCTGGGTGAGGTTTTTATCGGGGATTTTCCTCCCTGTAAGACAAATGTCAGGAAAACTTTAAGGCCCAAACGGTCCCCGAAATCATATGGTCATCAGTATCATCATGATCCTTATCATTATCATCATAATCATCATCCTTCATCGGTGTGGAAGCACCACACCTACAATTTCCTAGTAAAGCTGCAAGTATAGCATGAAAATGCTATGATTGCAGTGAAGGACCTGCCTTCGGGTAGAATTACTATGGATGGATATCTAATAATACAATAAAATCAAATAGGCTACAATTAAAATTAAACTAATAAAAGAACGTATACATGAAGGAATAACAGCTCGAATCAACTATACATAAAAAGAAAAGAAAAAATACAAAGAAAGTAATAAACTATAATGAATTAATCTATCGCTTATTATAAAAGGCATTAGGTAAACATATTGACAAATCTTAAAACTATTTTTATTAAATAATGAAAAAAAACAAATTATTAATTATTAAAAAGTAATATTTGTGAGTTGTTTCTGTTAATAATTTTATTTCAAATTTGTTTCTGAAAGATGGTAAAGTTTGACTGTGGTATGGTCTTGTAAAAGAATGACAGAACACTGATTCCTAAGACGAATATTACAATGGGCGCCAGTTAGTAGTAGTAGTAGTAGAAGAAGAAGAAGAAGAAGAAGGGGATGGTAAAAAATAACGTCGTGGATTTGTGGTGTTTTGAGCAATATGAGAGAAAAAAGTATTGGATGTGCGTGCATATTGGAATGACAGAGAGATTTGGAGGAGAATGACAATAGCCCAGATTAAATGGACGCAGGAAGATGTGAAATATTATGAATTACTCGTATGCTATTAAATTAATAAATATTAGTGTTCATGAGGTCTAGGGTTCGATTCCCTGTCAGACCATAGGAATTTTTCCTTAAATTTAAATTATTCCTGTGGTTGCACTTGCTCTGTAATTTAGTCTAAGTTTAGGTTTAAGGACTCTCTTGGCCCTTCATTACATTTATCACCCATCATATCATCGGGGTAAGGTAACTCCACCTTCTAGGTGCCCCAACCTAAGAAATGAATTACAATTCAGCCAATGACAAAGGAAAAATCCAGAAATGCCACAAAAGACAACCTGATGGAATTGGACAAAAAATATATAAACACAATATAGGTATGTGTATATAAATTTTGGTTATTTTTGGTGTCTAATAGATAGGATTGGTGAAGACCTATAAAAATTTTAAAAATATGTTTATGAGAACAACCTCAATAGGTTCATCCCTTCGGAATATGCTACTAAGATTATAGAATGGAGTTGGATCGCTTCAGATCTTAATTATGGATGAAAGCCAATGATTAAGAAGTTATATTTTGAATGATTTAAATTACGACGCTAATAAGATAAGATGATTTTTCTAATTATATAAAACTTTCCTCATTAGAGGATTGCCTCAAGGACAAAGTGATTCAGACAATTAATTTTTGAAATTGATGAAATACAGTTTATAAATACATTTAAAATTTCAAATTGTAATTGAAGTATAAAGTAGAAATTTTGTAAAGATGGTTTCTTAAAATTGAAATTGATCCTCTAATGGCAGCGATGGCAATTTTAGAAAGATACACTCTGTCCAAATCTAAGGAGTTAAAAAATTTAGCTAAGAATCCTGGTATAGTATATCTTGCCCCGATCATCAATCCTGTGACAGTTATACTATCTAATTGTTATTTATCTTTGTAGTAGCCAATTGTTGGCTCATATATGGCTTTCTTTTCACTGTCAAGTTCCTCAGGTTGGCCACTATGAGTCTCAAAACGGATTGTGCGATCTAATATCATACAAATTTTAGAAGATGGTCTAAATGCAATAATATCTGTAATAGCTAAAAGAAATGACACACACACACACACACGCACGCACGCACGCTCACGCTCACGCTCACGCTCACGCTCACGCTCACGCTCACACTCACACTCACACTCACACGCGCACGCGCACGCACGCACACACACACACCCATACACACACATAAAATCATCAATTTATTTAAACATTCTAGCTACACCTTCCGGTACACCTACTTTGTTACGACTTATCTCACACACACGCACACGCACACGCGCACGCACACACACACGCACACGCACACACACACGCACGCACACACACACACGCACACGCACGCACACACACATAAAATCATCAATTTATTTAAACATTCTAGCTACACCTTCCGGTACACCTACTTTGTTACGACTTATCTCACACACACGCACACGCACATGCACACGCGCACACGCACACACACGCACACGCGCGCACACGCACGCATATATATATATATATATACATACATTATTTATAGCAACAACTCTTGAAATTCGTGTATTTCTCTTTAAGATTACACTTGCCGAAGCTTTAGAACTACATTTTAGAGCCTTCCGATAAAAAGTAAATAACTATTTTAAATTGCTTTTACTTCCTTTCTAAAACATGCTAAATTCTTGTAAAATGAGATGTAATATCTTAAAAATTGGGTATATAAATAAGAAAGAAAAATGTTGCAAACAGCCTATTAGGAACATTATAATAATATAGTTATCATAATTTAACTAATAGAATAAATAAATTAAGATAAATTGCTTCTAACGAATAGGAAATATACAGACACACAAATTTATTTTCACTTGAATTTTTAATGTACTTACGTTTTTTAATGTATTTGATTCTTCCTCTTTTACTAGTGTCCTTGTAAACATACATCACACAAATTCAAGAGCAAATTTTCGTTCAATATTTGCATCCAGGTAAACAGCACTGAATGGGTATAAATAAAGTGTTTTCTATTTGTAACTAATAGAAAATGCGGCATAATATGGATACAATACTCTGCTATTTTATTTCTTCTTCGTTTCTTTTAGGTCCATGGCCTGTGCAATGCAGAATTAAGAGTCCTTCCATCTCTTTTTTGGTATTCCAGGTGTCCTCCCATGCTCTGGTAAGTTATCTCTTGCTATGCGTATAGTTATATATGGTGTTATGAGATATATTTATGTTGATTCAATTCTTCTTTTTTCCACCCATTCACCTATTGTCTGAACATTCAGCTAACTTCTTATTTCTTAATTTCTAATTTGATCTTTCCTTGATTTACGTACAATCTTTCCCAGAATATTCATTTCACTTGTTTCTACATTTTGTTTTGTTTTACTAATAAAATGAATTTCCTACTTATTATAAATAGTAACATATGTTTTGAGGGAAGTAGATTGTACAGGGAATGATTGGAAAGCATTAGCTCAGGATAGGGATGTATGGAGAGCTTATGTCCGCGCGGCCATGAACCTACGGGTTCGATAATGCCAGTGAGTAAGTAAGTAAGTAACATTAAACTTGTGTTGAAAGGGATTAACAGTTTTTTAAAATTATTTAACATCTAACATAAAAGCGTCAGGTTAATATTACAATTTTTACTACAAATAAATCGATGTGTTTATTAAGATTATTATAGCTTCTGGTAGGCGATTTACTGCAGAAATAGAGATGCACGGTATACAATTTAAAAAAGTAGATTTTCAAGTATCATTTAAAAAAACAGTAAATTCTTATGCACGGCTGACCCGTCTGGGATCTCAGGTTCGAATCCTGGCGGTTCCGGAGGAGTAATTGTGGTGGGCCACGTCGGAATTTTTCGCGGTTTACTCGGGGTTCTCTCATTTCTTGAATTCATTTCACCAACACTCTCCACTCTTCTTCCCTCACCCCTGAAGCCATGTTATAATAATTAATTTTACTCATATCACCTTCCACCTCATCCCATGTTAGGTAAAAAAATAGTCTGGTTTAGCAAATCACTGGAGCTTAAAATATGTGGCTGCTGTGAACTAATTTGAGTGCACTCATGTACTTGATCATGATTCCGAGCTTGTTTTCAACTTAGGGGAGAATATGATCAAAGGAAGTGTTCTAGTCCCTCGTCGAGATCTTGGACCAAGCCCAAATAAATGGCGGTATGAGTCATCTGTGTGAAAATGCTTGATGTGTGTCAAACCAGGATCACAATAACATACTACATCGCCTTAGAGCAGATTTGATCTCATTCATTCCATAAAGTAAATAGGGGTAAATACAGTTACCTAAAATAAGGTTGCAATGTTAGAGTATTAAAACCTGAACCCATCTATAATAGTCGTAATCAAATTTAAAAGGCATTTTCATCGGTGTAAATGTATGCAGAATAAAGTATCAGATTTGTAAAATGAAGCAAAATCGGCTGAAGTGATGTTGCATATATAAAAAAACTAAAAAAAAAAAAATGCGAATTCAATCTCTGCACCTAGTAAAATAAAACTGAAAGAGCTGATTATAGATGTTGTACACTTATTTATTTGGGAAGCACGGTTTACAAAAACAGGAGGTACTTTAAATTTTAAATGATGTGTATATATATATGGTATGATAAGAAAAATAAATGCCTGGACGGGATTCGAACCCAGAACTCTGAGTCTGTACCTCAGCTTGTTATCCGTTACACCACCAGGCGAATCCAATTCAAACACTTATTTACACTTATTTTATAAGTGTTTTTCTTAAAAAAAAAATAAGTGTTTGAAATTGGATTCGCCTGGTGGTGTAACGGATAACACGCTGAGGTACAGACTCAGAGTTCCGGGTTCGAATCCCGTCCAGGCATTTATTTTTCTTATCATACCATATTAAGCTTGCATTGCTCAATGTTAAACATTTAATTATAACAATATATATATATATATATATATATATATATATTATACACATATACACACATATATGTAGCGTAGTGGTTAAGGCACTGAGCTACAAGCCGGAGGGTCGAGGGTTCAAGTCCCGTTGGGGTCAGGATTTTTAAACTGACCCAAACCCTCTGGCGGCACTATGGCCCTGGGGTCGACTCAGCCTCAACAGAATTGAGTACCAGACGCTTGTTCTGGGGGTAAAGGCGGCCGTCACGCAGGGCTGACAACCCGGCTGACATAAAGTGCCGATTGTCTAGAAAAAGTGGGAACCTTAACCTCCTACTACCCAAGGGTCTCCGGACCTGTTGTGGGATCACTTTACTTATATATAGGCCTATATACATATATATATATATATATATATATATATATATATATATATAGCAAATATTGCCTTTATGACCTAAGAAATATCTTGAAAAATAAAAGTATTTAAAGAAATATTAAACTTAAAATATTTAGAAGTAGTGTTAATATACGGATCAGGAAACCTGGTTATTTAAAAATAAAATGAAACAAATACTTGCAAACATTTCATATCAAACATATAATATTCAGATTTTGCTGGTTAACAAACTCGGCCTTTCTCTTGTAATTAACTATGTATTGGAGCCACTCGAGCATTAAAAGACACACACACATAATTATATATTTATTTTGGTCGTTGTCATTTTCGGTGTGTACTAGATAAGATCAGTGAAGATTTTTAAACTTTTTCAGAAATCATTTCATGAAAACTACCTCAATAGCTTAATTCCTTGTGAATGAGCTAAAAATCGATTCCGAAAGAAATGTCCTAAATGAAGCGAAGTGAGGTTAATGGGAACAATGTTAGAAAGAAGGTTATATTTAGGTTTTTGGGAAGAATAACCGTATAATTACATTTCCAAATAACTTCTTGTTCTTCTTCTTCCTTCCAAGTATTAGGCCAAGGCCTGTTACGATCCTATAGAAAATTTTCCCTCCAGCGTTTCATAGGACGGCCCAGTGATCTTCGTCCTCTTGGTATATAATTATAAACAGCTTTGCGTTCCAAATAACTATTTTATCTAAATCATTCTCAACAGGATTATAATTAGTAGGGTTAAAAATAAATATTCTGCATAAGTTATAAATTGTATTTTTATTTCAACACTCAAAATATATTTGATATTGATAGATATTTTTAGGACTAGATTACATAAATATTTATTTCGCACATAAAAGTAAATATTTAGATAAATATTCGTACATTATTCACATTGAACAAGACAATGTGGTTAAAATCACAACATTCAAAATTTAATAGTCTCATAGGCTAGTGGTCAGCGTTTCTGACTACAGTTCGTGACGTCTCGGGATTGATTCCCGGTCAAAACAATAGGCTTTTTTCTTAAAATTAATTATTCCTGTTGTTGCCCATGGTTTGGAATTTAGGTTAAGTTTAAGTTAAGAACTCTCCTGGCGCTTCATTATCATTTATCACCCAACATATCATAACTCCGCTCTCCAGAAATGTATTAAATTCCGTCAATGCCAGAGGAGAAAGCCAGAAATGTCTTAAACTCGTGGCAGTAGACATAAATATAATCAATAATAATGTTCTTTTATATTGTAAGCCCACGTTTCCCTTAACAGAGATTTAGGCGCTCTTCCCCTACAGGGAAGAATTTGAACCACACTAATTTAGTTACATTTGTTTTCGTACATATGTCATTTGAGTGGTACGTGGTCAGCGTTCCGCCTCATACTGACATCTAGGAAACCAAGGTAGTACTAGGACGGGAAAATTCGGTAAATTTTGCTTAGAGGCCTTTTCATTCAGGCTTAAGGATCTTTTACGAGCCTGAAAATCCTCAGACTCGGGACCCATGGCTTAAAGTCCCTCCCGGAGGACTTGCTCTTTGGATATTTCCATCCTAAAAAATCCATTGACCCCGGCCGGGTTTGAACCCGCGACCCTCGGGACCAGAGGCAAGGAGTATAACCACTAGTCCACCGCCCAAAATAAAAAAAAAATATCGGGCAACCTGGCTGATGTTTATTTAGTTTCCTGTCACCAAGGTAATATTGTTGGTTTGGATTTTAATTACCAAATTGGTGAACGTTTTCGAACATGGAATTTTATCAGGACTAAACTGAGACCCGCCTACAACTACTAGAAATGTGTACCTATTTTTCTTTATCACCCGATATTTGTTAAATTCCACATTCATAACACTGAATATGACAATCTTTTAGGATTTAATTAACTTATTTAAATAATTTCGTTATATTATTACAAAATATCATAGATCAACAGTTCAGTACGAATGCCAACTTAATACAAGAGACAAGAAGATTGAATAAAACATTAAAAAAGCACAAATAATATAATTATGAAACTGTTTTTTTGGACTATTTGTCTTAATTTGAATTTACAATGTTAAGAGGAATTGAGACTAAGTGGAAGAAATATTTAACATGGATTTTTAGTGCAGAAGGTGTCAATTAAAAGGCGCAATACACATCTATTTTCATGTCGGTCCCGGTGAATTAGGGTCACCATGCTCGACTCCAGTTCCGAGTTTCGTTGGTTCAAATCGGACCTCAATAGATGGATTTTCAACGCCATAAAATTTTGAATGTGACCATTTTTTTTGGAAGGGAAGTAATACTGTGGTCCCTTGTCAGAGATATAAGGCACGTAAATTATCCTCACACCTGAAATAAGATAATTTTGAGTAAAATTCATCCTAGATTTCGTGCCCAAATTTTAATTTCGACTTAAATGAACTTGTCAAGTAAAATATAATTAATAATTTTAATGTAATTTTGCTATTTAAATTAGCTATACTGGAATAATAAAATATAAATCGAACCGAACGGTATGTTTCTGAAGAAAATGACCCAATTTTCTATTTGATTACGTAATAATTATTCAACTATGTGTACACTCATCCAGGATTGTTGTGCTAATCCTGATAATGGAATGATAAAATACAATTGTGAAATAAGTAATCTCCCTTTTCTCTCTGGACATGGTTCAGTCACTTATTCTCCATACAATTCAGTTCGGTTCATTTTTGACTCTTGTATTTTGTTATCTGTTATCGTTTTATGAGACTCTGGAACTGATATATTGTACATATCCACCGCTGTGGTCACGAGGTAGCGTGCTGCCTTGTCACGCAGCGGGCCCGGACACGGTCTCCAGTCGGGACAGTTTTTCTGGGTGAGGTTTTTATCGGGGTTTTTCCTCACCTGTAGGCCTATGTCAAATGTCAGGAAAACTTTAAGACCCAAACGGTCCCCGAAATCATATGGTCATCACAATCATCATCATTCATATTCATCTTAGATTAACCTTAGGATTAGGGACTCTCCTGGCGCACCATTATCATCACCCATCATATCATCCGGGCAACGCAACCCCGCCTTCCAGGCGCCCCAACCTCAGAAGTGGGTTACAAGTACGCCATGCCAGGAGAGACACCAGGAATGTCGAAAGACAACCTCGGGCATTTGCAATATATATATCCATCCATAGTAATTCTGCCAGAGGGCAGGTCCTTCACTGCAATCATAGCATTTTGATGCTATGCTTGCAGCTTTACTAGGGAATCGTGTAGCTGTGGTAGCTTCCCGTTGCTTTCCACACCGGTGAAGGATGACGATGATGATGATGATGACAATGATAAGGATGGCCATATGATTTCGGGGACCGTTTGGGCCTTAAAGTTTTCCTGACATTTGTCTTACAGGTGAGGAAAAACACCGATAAAAACCTCACCCAGAAAAACTGCCCCGACCGGGATCGAACCCGGGCCCGCTGCGTGACAAGGCAGCACGCTACCCCGAAACCACAGCGGTGGACATAGATATATATATTATACATTACAAATTAATTTATATGTTACAAATTAATTTATATGTTACATCATTTTCCCATTACCTTTAACCACAATCATTTGACAGTTAAAATCTGTTTATTCTTTTCCATCAATTATCTTATTAATAAAATATTCTTTTCTAAGGAGACTTCGCTGCATTAATCTTCTTTATCCCTTTTGATTTTTGTTGCGGCAACCTGCGCAGATATCTTCAAAACTGGTAGAGGTTCTTTAAGTTAAAAGTATTATACTGCTCAAGTTGTCTAACACATGACATTTGAAAAAAAATGACGTGACGGCTTTCTCTTATAAAAACTCATTAATGAAATTATGATGATCTTGAACATTTCCGGTTTTTAGGCCGTGGTCTTGAGGCTTGAAGTTCCCCGAAATTTCGCTAGAGAGTGAGTCCGGCATCCTCAAAAGGGTTGTTTTGAGACTGACAATCCTTGTCTCAAGGCAACCCTTCAGGATGCCGGATGCAGTCTCTGGCGAAACGTCGGAGAACTTCAAGCCTCAAGACCACGGCCTAAAGCCCGGAAATCTTCTTCAAAATCATCATAATAAGTCCGGCCGTGAAAGCCTAAGTCGATACATCATTAATGAAATTGCTTTTATAAAATTTATGGACATTGGCCTATATTACAGATTATCATAGTCATTTACAGAACCTTACGAGAATATTACCCGTATACTAATATAGGTGTGGTGAGCCATATGTTCTTTATTTGTCCTGGCGGAATAATAATAGCCATGCTCGCCTCTGGATTCGAGGTTTGCAGGTTCGAACCTGGTCAGCGTCAATACATTTTTGAGTTTTGCTTTCTTTGAAAGAGAAATATAGCTGTTGATCCTGTGTCTTAAATCTGCTGATCATAAAAGAATCTTCTTCTTGTAAGCCCATGTTTCCCTTAACAGAGATTTAGGCGCTCTCCCTCTACAGGGAAGAATTTGAACCATCTCAAGCCATAATTAAAAATTATAAAAACATGAATACATTATCTACCCTTTCACTTCTAAATTTGAATTTTAACACTAATGACTTGTTAAAGATCATCGTTAATGAAAATGTCAAGTGATATGATTATATATATTCGTTATAAATCGTCCATAGTTCATATCCCTTTGAGTTCAGTGATAATTTTACATAGGCCTACTGTAACGCGTTATAAATTATATCTTTTATCAAATATATTTAATAAATAGTTTATCATATTCTTTGACAAAAGTATTTGAGAGTGTAGTAGAACACAGAAGCTTCAGAAATGACCATAAATTAACTTAAATCCTAGAATGATTACAAAGAATTTTCCGGTTTTAACTTGTACGCCGACTTCCATATCTCGAAGAGACATATTGTTGAATGAAACCTATAAAATATGGCTAGAGGCATAGAAACATGAGTTATAACTGTCCATGTCCAGAGTCCGAAGAATTTAAGGTGGCTTGGTCTGAACATAGCATGACCTTTTTCTAACGTATTAATCATCCACATAGCCATGTTCGCTATGATCAAGAAAGTTATGATTTGACGTCCTGGTTTGCGTTTTCTGTGAGAATTGTTCTTACAACGTCTGGAAGTCCCGTCTATTACCAACATAGTCTGCATGGTAGTCTGAATAAGACCAATGATTTCAATAGTCATACCACCTGGCACAATAGTGTCTTCTGCATAATAGAAACCTATCACAGAAAACGTACAATAGACGTACATGCCAGCTTGTGCCATTACAAGTAAACTGGAATCCAGAGAGCTGCTCTTCTGAGTTACTGAAACAATAATCAGAAATATACATTAAAAGACTTCTTAAAATTCGTGTCTAATTTATAAGTTACATACAGAATTATTATTTTGACTCACCTCATATTCTTGATTTTTATGCAGATCGGATTTGTCGCTTTTGCGCAACATTCTCGATGCCTTCCAAGTGTTGTTTTGCGATTGTCCATCCTGTAAGTTGATTTCTGCTCCCTCTGCGGCTACCCGATGAACTTACTTACTTACTCACTGGCACTATCGAACTCGTAGGTTCATGGACGCGCGGACATAAGCTCTATATACATCCCTATCCTGAGCTAATGCTTTCCAATCATTCCCTGTATGACCTACTTCCCTAAATCATAGTTAATGCTATTCTCCCACCTCATTCTTGGTCTACTAACTGGGCGTTTTCCCTCTGGCTTTCCTACAAGAAGCTTCCATGCAAGTCTTTCATTCCCCAAACGTGCAACATGTCCTGCCCATCGCAGTCTACGAGACTTAACTGTTCTTATTATATCTGGCTTCCTATAAAGACCATGTAGTTCATTGTTATGTAGCCTTCTCCATTCACCTGTTTGTTCATCTCTCTTTGGTCCAAAAATTGTCCTAAGTACTTTATTCTCAAATACTTGTAATCTCCTTTCCTCCCTCCATATTTCACATCCATATAATATAACTGGTAGAATAATAGTTTTATATATTTTCAGTTTAACGTTTTTTTGAAAGGAGTTGGGGCATCAAGAGTCTCTGCAATGCATAATAGCACGCATTTCTAGAATTGAGCCTATGTTTAATTTCTTTGTGCATCTCATTCCTATTTGTGATTATTGTTCCTAGGTATTTGAATTCAGCCACTTCCTCAAAAGTTCCCTTATTTGTCATTAGCTGAAGGACAAATGAGGGAAATTTTGAGGAAGTGGCTGAATTCAAATACCTAGGAACAATAATCAAATCATTTTTTTTTCTTTCTCTGGAAATTTTTAAAATTCATGGTTTTCTTTTTATTTTTGCATATGCAAATTTTCTCCCAAATTGTGAGAATTTGGGAAATTTTTTGCAGATGTAAATTTGGGAGAAAATTTACATCTGCAAAAATAAAAGGAAAACCATGAATTTTGAAATTCCCGGAGAAACAGAGAGAAAAACAATTGATTTGGAAGTTCATCGGTCAGCCAGCAGAGGGAGTAGAAACCAACTTACAGGATGGACAACCGCAAAACAACAGTTAGCATTGAGAATGTCGTGCAAAAGCGACGAAACCGGTCTGCATAAAAATCAAGAATATGAGGCGAGTCAAAATAACCAACTGAATAACAATTAAAAGAAACCTCACAGTGTTATTTCCTACATATATTATTAAACACATGCTGAGTTATTCTTATATCTTTCTGTGCTTTTAAGTATTAATAATAAAATCGCTATGCTAAGGGTGACATAATAAATTGTTTCTCCCTAGTTACGTTAACTATAGCCTATAGACGGCTGGTATATGAAAAAATAACCTCTGTAGAATATTTCCAAGTTTATTTCCATAATATGCGCCTGATGTGCTTGTGGATTTAGTTGCTAGAGGGCAGTTAATGAAAAAATCTACATATTTAGGGGATCAGGGAGATTTATGTGTTTTATAATTAGCTAAATTTGAATCTTTTGTAACTATATAACAGTGCACCTCCTATCTGGCAGCACTGTGGAGTAAAACACTAACATAACCAGGAAACTGTATATCTCGCGCACTTTAAACTGGCACGTTCGTGACGTCATTGTTATACTTGTGGGAAATAAGAGGTGAACAGATAATACTGATTTAGGTATCCTAGGTTCAGACCAGTTATATCTTTTTCTATTTGGTCGAAATTTGGGGGTTAGATAAGTGAAGGATGATAGATTGGAAGAAGATAAAAAGCATAAGCTCTAAATAATTGCCTGTTGACGAATGCATTGTGTCAATGGTGCCTAGTTTGCATGTTGTTAGTCGGCAATTACCAACTAGCCAAGTGGACTGTGTTACTGCCATATTGAGGCGAAAAGTGGAAACACTTTATAGCCGGTATAACTGTACCGTTTCGACTGGTCTGTTGTTACTGACTATTTAACTCATGCCCCAAATGGTAGTCAGTGACCAATCACGTTTCAATAAATTTTGTTTTATAACCAATGGCAGGCGTGTTTCACCTCGCTCTTTATCGATTTCTCTATATCAGCTCCTGCTTTTGTCATAAAGAAAGCTCCTCCTCTTTAATATTCTGAACAGCTCAGAACATTATTTTTCTCCAACAAATACATTGAATGTAGCAAATAATGAACAGATTCCTTGATTTTACTGAGTTGTTTACTAAAAAAATTAATTGAAAACCTATAATGTTGATTATAATATACAGTTATTTTTTTCATTAGGGTGCATTCTTACAACATTGCGATCCTATTTGGCAATAAATAATATGATCAAGTTGCAGTAGATACGACTTCACATTTCTAATTTGTTTTCAAACATCGCCGTTTAAATTAAATATATAAATATTTTAAATACCGGTAACTATATTTAAATAATAACTTTTGAGCAAACAGCTTAATTGTATTCGTAAATAGTCCTAACAAATGCCACTCTTGATTTCAAAATCCTCTAGATAATTTGGAAATCACTCGTGGCATTACTTATGAAAATTCATTTCAAATGTGAATTTATACTTACAAGTGATTCTAAGTTAAAGCAAAACTTACAACTGACTGCAAAATTATCACGTGTAGTACAAATGATTAACTATCTCAACACTGATACGAACAACAGAGACAGCGTTTTCTTTCAGGTTTATACTAGGGTCTTACTTTATAAGATGACATATAAGTAACGGTCCCCAACCGCCGCGCGAAGTATAAATAAATGTCTGTATTATGCCTTGTGTTATAGTGTGTGTTTGTCTTTTTTTATTTAGTTTCGGAGTGTTTTGTGTCAGTACTTAGTATATCATTGTGTTCGGGTGATTCCGTGGGTGAATCGGCTTTTATTAGTCATCCTTATAAAGACTGTTGTAATTTACGAGCTTAAGTGAGTAGGTATTTAACTGACCTTGACGTAGCACTCTGATGCGAAGCATACAGGAGAGTACACAAAGTGTGCAGACTGAATAGAGCGTCATCTCGCACAGGCTGACTTCAAAGACAGCTAGGTGTTTGTAGAGAGGATCTTGGTTGAGCACAAGAAACAGTACTAGACTGATGATTGTAAGCACCAGTACTAGAATACCAGCGAACAGACCTTTGTGGGCGCTGTGACAGTCCACTGAGAAATGCTGTCCAAGTCTTTCAATTCCTGAAAAAAATATATTTGTTATTTGGAGAGATTGAAACACTATTTGTAATATTCATTACTTGAATCACAGATCACATCAAATGGGACCAAAAGAAAAAAGAAAAATGAAGTCCTACATTAGTCCTGGACTATAAAGGGTGTTCGGAAATTCCAATTACTGACTTCTAGAGCTTGTAGAATGGGCTGAGTAGATAACGTTTTATATAGGAACATTTTTGTCCGGAAATTTCCGTTTTCCTGCTTTAGGGGTAAGTTCTCATTAAATAACTAACTCGCTGGCACTATCGAACCCGTAGGTTCATGGCCGCCGAACATAAGCTCTCCATACATCCCTATCCTGAGCTAATGTTTTCTAATCATCCCCTGTATAATCTACTTCCCTCAAATCATAGTTAATGTTATTCTCCCACCTTATTCTTGGTCTGCCAACTGGGCGTTTTCCCTGTGATTTTCCTACAAGAAGCTTCCATGCACGTATTTCGAATTTAGCGTTTAAATATCCCGTGGCAGCCTGGGATAAATCGACAGTAATTTATTGATTTATATCTGAATTAATTACATTTACACAATCCAATATTCACTGATTTCGTGACTCTCTTAGATAGGTTGTCTTGCAGGACTAACGAACCCCATCCGCCCGTTTGTCAATCTACAAGGCAAATTTATTATAGATAGACGAAAATATTGTAAGGGTCATATAGAAAGAATGGACGAAAACCGACTTGCAAAAAGAGTTAAAGAAGATAGACCAATGGACCGGGAGAAGAACAAGAGGAAGACCAGTCAAGAGATGGATAGACAGTGAATGCACATTCAATACGTCATCCTCTGAGCAGTGATTTTGGAAATAAACAGGATGGCAATCCTACAAATTATGTTTAAGAAGAAGAAGAAGAAGAAGAAGAAGAAGGAGGAGGAGGAGAAGAAGAAGAAGAAGAAGATGTGTACCCCAGGCGATAAGGTCGAGCGGCTACTTGCTTAATTTTGGACGTTAACGCGATTAGCGAGACAATTAGGCATATAACAACTTATGTACAAAAAATAATAAATGTTATGGAATCTTCCTTTCCTTAAGGTACTAATGACGAATGACTTACTTCAAACAATATTTATTTATTCAAACAATTACTCTTTGGCACAAAGACCCTTGGCCTACCAGCCGACTTACGATCTCACATCCACATTTGTTAATCACAGAGGTAGACGATGATTCAGCCAGTGTAGGGGCGACATATGGTCAACATATCGGGTCCTCCAGCCGTTTATAGCTGTTTTTTTCAGCGTGGAACCGCTACTTATTGTAGCTACCCAAATTACTCACAATGCTGGGTGGACACCGGTCCCATACTGGCCAAAATTCCATGAGAAGATTTTTCCCCCATGGGGATCGAGCCACCGCATGTGCCCTAGCTCTGCGCCAAGGCATCTTGCCTTTAACCAGTCGGCTACGGTGCGGGACATGTATATATGTAGGATGGCTTTTATTTTGGATGCCAATAATACCTAGGCTGTTGGTGCTCCAACTTCTGCAGACATGATACGTTGTAACAGGTGTAGGTTTTGCTTTCAGATGTTTCCACATCTCGTATAGCGTGACAGCGCATATGAGGCTGTACTCTATGGTACAGGGGAACAGGAATGCACTGGCATTCTGCACAAGAACTCCAACTATGTTGTTTCTAGAGCAGTCATATGGCGCTGATATGCTGCGAATTGATCTCTGCAAAAGCGTCTCGTTCACAGCTTCTGTCAAGTTCATTGCTTCCATCTCATGTTCATCTTCTGAAAAAAAAAATAATAAAGATGTGGATAATGCAGTTAAAATTCTGTATCTAATTTCTATTTCTGAAAATTATTTTGTTATTAAAATGCGATGGTAATATTTCGACTGCTGCTAGTTTATGCTGATGATGTAGTACTGTTGGCCGATAGCGAGGAGATACTAAAGGACAACACGCACACACTATTGAGTAACACTAAGAAATTCGGACTGGAAGTAAATATCAATAAAACTAAATATATGGTCACACGTAGATATTCATTATATAATGGAAACGGACAGCTAATGACAAATGAGGGAAATTTTGAGGAAGTGGCTGAATTCAAATACCTAGGAACAATGATCACAAATAGGAATAAGATGCACAAAGAAATTAAACATAGGCTCAATTCTGGAAATGCGTGCTATTATGCATTGCAGAGACTCTTGATGTCCCAACTTCTTTCAAAAAATGTTAAACTGAAAATATATAAAACTATTATTCTAACAGTTATATTATATGGGTGCGAAACATGGAGGGAGGAAAGGAGATTACAAGTATTTGAGAATAAGGTACTTAGGAACATTTTTGGACCAAAGAGAGATGAACAAACAGGTGAATGGAGAAGGCTCCATAACAATGAACTACATGGTCTTTATAGGAAGCCAGATATAATAAGAACAGTTAATCTCATAGACTGCGATGGGCAGGACATGTTGCACGTATGGGGAATGAAAGACTTGCATGGAAGCTTCTTGTAGGAAAGCCAGAGGGAAAACGCCCAGTTGGTACACCAAGAATGAGACGAGAGAATAACATTAACTATGATTTGAGGGAAGTAGATTATACAGGGAATGATTGGAAAACATTAGCTCAGGATAGGGATGTATGTAGAGCTTATGTCCGCGCGGCCATGAACCTACGGGTTCGATAGTGCCAGTGAGTAAATAAGTAAGTAATATTTCGACTAAACTGTAGGCTAGAAATAGTGGTTACCACGCTCGTTTGTGGTTCCGAAGATCGAAAGTTCAAACCCGGCCAGGTAGATTGATTTTTGAGGTCGTAAAAATCATGAATATGGCATCCTTCGAAAGAGAAGTAAAGCCGTGGGTCCCGTGTTATATATTCACGGCACGTAAAACAACCTCAAGATTAGTATAATAAGAGACCTCCGAGAAAAATTGTATGTCAATTCATGCTCATTAGGGTGTCCCAAAAAATCGAAAACTTTTATTTTTAACCCATACCCTCTTAATTTATTTGTAACATTTTAAACAATTGCAAGCACAATTTGCTGTACGCAGGCCCACGGAAACCCGTGCCGACTTGCTTCGAAACTGTTCAGTACTTGCAAACATTGAAAAGAAAATTTGAACAATGATATTTTTATTGTAAAATAGTAAATAGTAGTACTTTTGGCCATATTCATGCTTTAATTACTAAATAAACTTTTAATTATAGAATCCTTGGCGGCTCCGTGGCGCAAGCGGTTAGACGCTCGCCTCTCACCGCTGGGGTCCCAAGATCAAGTCTCGGTCACTCTAAGTGGGTTTCATGGTGGGCGAAACGGAGCTTGGGCAGGTTTTTCTCGGGGGTTTCTCCCGTTTTCCTCTGCCACAAATTTCATTTCACCATTTCTCCATACTCATCTCATCCATTTCATTTCATTTGATTCTTCCGCCCCGTGACGGTGCGTTAAGAGATGGTCGGCCGGCACCTTGTAGTTCAAAGACCTCTATAAATATAGGGGCTTCATCTCATCTCATTCCTCGACCCGACCCTGAGTTTGACACAAGTTGAGGATATTAAAAAAATTATATATATATATATATATATTCATAGAATCTATACTGATTCAGTACAAATTTTCACGTCTTATGTTTGGCATGAAGTCGGCACGGATAGTCATGATCCAATCGCAATAATATTTGTCATTTGAGTTATGAAGGCCAAACAGAAAAACAATAGAGAATGTGCGTAATTGATTTTGCGAAAAAAATCTTCTTTATGTCTTGGGACACCTTAATGCACATATTTGAATTACGAAGCTAATACCCTGGAACGTTAAGGAGGATCGTTAAATAAAATAATTGAACTACCACTAACTTGATAGTAGGTTATGGCCCTCTCAGTGTCACGATATCCAATGTGATGAACGGACACTTTAACTTAAATGGGAGGTACTCCGTATCTAAGCCGCTCATCTTCTTAATCCCTTTCCTCCCCTGTACCGAGATTATGGCGCTCCCTAATGGGAACTTATTGATCAAGTTAATTTAGTTACGCTTATTTACCCATAGATGTCAATCAGTGAGAGGGAGTCGGCCTAGCACCTCGATCTAGTGAGTAACTAAAGTATTACGGTCGGTAAATTTTACAAAGAGGCTTTTTTATTCAGGCTTATGGTTCTTTTACGAGTCTGAAAATTATCAAACTCGGGACCCACGGATTAAAGTTTCTCTCGGAGAACTTGTTCCTTGGATTTTTCCATCCTAAAAATCCATCGACCACGGCCAGGTTTGAACCCACGCCCTCGGAACTAGAGACAGGGAACATAGTCACTAGCCAACCGCGGGCCGTACATCGCCCAAATGTATTTTAAAACCCTTAAGTAGGGCTATACTCAATCTCTTGTTTGGAAATTTAATATTAACTTAACAGAATTCGCATTTACAGTTTTGTAATGCATCATTACGTGAACCATATGAAAAATACCAATCGTACAATTATCATAAGTAATGCCACGAGTGATTTCCAAATTATCGATAAATTCACGATGCCACGAAGAGACGAGTGAATTCATCTAGAGAATTTGGAAATCAATAGTGACATTTGTTAGGAATATTTAACGAATAAAATTAAGCTGTTTACTCACAAATCATTATTTAAATATAGTTATTTTAAAATATTTATATATTTAATGTAAACGGCGATGTTTGAAGACAAATGAGAAACGTTTGTTATGTTTCATTTGTTCATCACTGCAATCAGATCATATTATTTATTGCCAAATCGGATCGCAATATTGTAAGAATCCACCCTAGTCGAGAAAAAATGAAACACATCAAACTGTTTATAACCAACATTATAGGTTTTTAATTAATTTCTGATGTCCTATGATGTAAATCCATACATCCATAGTAATTCTGCCCGAGGGCAGGTCTTTCACTGCAATCATAGCATTTTCATGCTATGCTTTGCAGTTTTACTAGGGAATCACAGCTTCCCGTCGCTTTCCACACCGCTGAAGGATGATGATGACAGTGATGAGGATGATGGTGATGGCCGGATGGTTTTCGGGGACCGTTGGGCCCTAAGCGTCCTGACATTTGTCTTACAGGCGAAGAAAAACCCCGAAAAACCTCATCCAGGAGCCTGCCCCGAACAGGAATCGAACCCATGCCCACTGCGTGACAAGGCAGCACGCTACCTCGAGATCACAGCGGTGGACGTGATGTAAATATGTCAATTATATTTTTTTGAAATGTTAATACCTGGGAAATAATACGTTTAAGAATGTGCAAACAGTGGCTTCTTTTTATTGTGGTATAATCAATTGCTACAATATTTTTTCTATTATATCTCGCAAGCAGTGTCTGGTTATATTCGTGAACTATATATACAATCTGGTAACCACATAAGTTCTAGGATTCTTACTCCTTAATATATAATTGCTCTATTCAACGTATTTCTTAGAGAGTTAGTCACTGCAAAATAATACTATGACTTGTTCAGAATATTAAAAAGGAAGAGCTTTCTTTAATATGATAAACTTAATTGATAAATACCGTGTGAAACACTACTGTGATTTGTTGTAAAACAAGATACATTGAAACGTGATTGGTCATTGACTCCCATTTGGGGCATGAGTTAAGTAGTCTTTTTAATGGGGCAGCTCACCATGTGAGACATTTAGAGCTCACCTCTTTGAGGAGACTTTTGCCTTAATGAGATATTTAGACTTATTCCTTTAATTTCAATATGGATTTCAGATGTGACGCTTGAAGAAGTGGAAGGATGATTTTTAGTGAGGCTGAGTGAGGCGGTAATTTCAGGGTTAATGGACTCTGATCTTCATAACACTCTATTGTCGTTCGAAAAGCATTTCTATAAGTGATTTGAATTAGCTATTCCATTGTAAAGTTCATCTTCATAGTACATTCACGAATTTAGGCCATTTGTTGACCTGTTTCGGCCTCAAGAGAAACGCCATCCAGAAGTCTTTTGAGTGGACGTCCTGGTCTTCTTCTTCCTGCAGGTTGATATCTTAACATTTGTTTGGGTATTCTGTGATCTTCCATTCGATGAACATGTTGCATCCATCTTGACTTATAATCAGAAATTTTGTTTTCTAAAGATTCCATGTGTAATTCTTCTAAGATGTCTTCATTTTTTTGTGATCTAGTAGTGTGTATCCTGCAGTCCTCCGAAGATATGTCATTTCAGCAGATCTAAGTCTCTGTATATCCTTCTGTTTCAACGTCCATACTTCGCTACCGTACAAAAGAGTTGGAAGAGCCAGTGTTTTATACACTTTCAGTCTTGAATGCTTTTGGACTAACTGTGGCTTGAAGATAGAATTTATTAACCCTAAAATTCTTAAAAATTAGATATTTTTGCATTTACATCCTTTTCTTCTTCATATGAGATATTGCATCCTAGATATGTAAATTATTCACCTGCTCCAAAATTTATTGTCCAGTACAATTTTACTTCTGACAGGATCTACACCTTGAAATGCCATAATTTTTGTCTTTTCTGTAGATATCTTTAATCCATATTCTTCTGTAATTTTGTTAAGTTCATACAGACCTTTCTGTAGATTATCTTCGGAATTTGCTATTATTATTTGGTCATCTGCAAATAATAGGGTGTTTAATTTTCTATTTTCTGATATTCTTATTCCAAATTTATATGTTTTGTTCCAGCAACATATTACTTCATTGATATAAATTGCAAAAAGTGTTGGGGATAGGGGGCAGCCTTGTCTCACACCACGATTTATAATTCCTTCTTCAGAAAATCTGTTATTTAATTTAATCTTTATGGTGTTGTCTTTGTAAATATTTTGTATGTTCTGCCGAAGTAAATTTGGTATATTTCTGTCTTCCAATATATTTAAGAGTAAAGTTGTACGGTACAATGTTTTTGTAACGTATGGTACATTATAATTCCTAATTTTATCTTTTTCAACAGTGTCGCTCAAAAACCCTCACATTCCTTCCACGTCCTAGAGCTCTGTTATTGTAACCTCACTATGATGGTTGTCCAGTAATATTATATAGATTATTATTAATTTGATTATGGCTCTAGGATGTGCACACATCGCCCGGTGCACAAATAAAAAGGTATTAACATTAATAGATAGTTTTAATAATTTAAATAAAATATTGGTATTGCTCGCTTTGTTTCCCCGCAGCTGTTATAAATAATTAAATACAAAGATGCCGACCACCGCCACTATAATAATTCCGCATGTTAATCATTGTCAAGCATTGTCGCGCGGTACCCGCTTTTATATAAACGGACAACCATCATAGTGAGGCGATAATACATCTATCTATAATAGCGTAGTCCAATGTTGAACCATGGCCTCTGCTTTGTGAGGAGCTACTAGACCAAGTTAATTTAGTTACCTTATTTGCATATAGATGTCATGAATGACATGCGGTCAACGCACCGACTCAATGAAACATCTAGCAGGCAACTAAGCTATTACTAGGACGCTGAGATTGGGTAAATTTTGTTTAGAGGCCTTTTTTTTAATTTAGGCTTAATAATGTTTTACGAGCCTGAAAATCTTCAGGCTCGGGACCACGGCTTAAAGTTCCTCCCGGAGGTTAGGCTCCTTCGATTTTCCGTCCTGAAAAAACCAATCGACCACGGCCGAGTTTGAACCCGCAACCTTCGGGACCGGAGACAAGGAGCATAACCACTAGTCCACCGCGGCCTACGCTCTGTTACATACAAACATATTATTTTGCCTTTTTTATAATTGCGGAGTTATTTCTAGTAAGTTAAATCATTTTTTTCCTTTCTATTATTAAACTTATACGGCAGTGAAGTATTAATATGAAATTGGGGAAGTTATTTGTAGTAATACTAGTGGGAAATTTCAGTTGATGCAAATTTTGTACGAAGACAACGGTACTTACCATGATGTGTAAGGTGAGCAATTTCATGTTTGGTCTCCTCTACCAAGACATACAACCATTCACATAAGTTTGTAGCTATCATGTGCATAAGCCCAAACCTGGACACCGTCAAGTATTGGCCCATCTTCATGTCCTGAAGAAACATCCACTGAATTAAACTCAAGACCAGTTAAATAGTGCCCACTAAGTGTGACAAGACACCCCTCATGCTCCTATTCGCCCCTACTATTATAGGCTGACAAGATAAGGCAATACTACTCACTTTTCAGTTGTGTTTTTTATTGTGTGTGCACCTGCATGCGGGTAGGACAGGGGGCATATTATCACACATAGTGAGCACTGCTTTAACAGCCCTACTCAAGTCACGATCTTCACCGGTTAAACGGACGTATACTTATGATTTAAATCAGGTACTGTATATCAAACTCATTTGGGCCGGAAGTCGTTTCGTACCAAACTTCCCTCCGACACATATTATAATCTATACATTTCAATTTCTGCACCTATAAACTAACATTTTTACTTGACTGAGTTCTTGATTGTGGTAATATTTTTTTATGCAAGCAAGGACGGCCCGCAAATTAACAACAAAAATGTCACATGCGGTTCACAGGCCGCCAATTGTTATAATCTAATATATAAAAGTGAATGCTTGTTTGTTTGTTTGTTCGTACTTTATGCGCGGCCATACCGTTGATCCGATTGTGATGGGGCTTGTTGCAAAATATCAGGAGGTTCCCGGGGTGAACATAGGCTATAAGGAAGTTGTGATACTCAACTCCTACACCCTTAAAATCGACCTTTGTAGTGGAAAACGTGAAAAAAGTAGTTCTTTGTACGCTTAAATGGTTAAATGACTTACGCTGCCTAAACCATAACAAATAAAGAAAATTAATGTACACAGAATTGAATATCTCAAAACGCTCTACAAAAAAGTCCGCGGCAGCATATGTTTATCTCTTACGGATAACTCACAATAACCATTTTTGTCTTTCATTGATGCCAAGAAGATGGAGACAAGTACGTAGATTCATGTGCAAGCATAGCAGCACATGTCGGGTATTCTTTTACGGATAACTCACAATAACGGATTTTGTCTTTTAGCTCATTTATGCCAAGAAGATCGAGATAAGTAGATTCCCGGGTAATCTTAAAATAATTACGATATACATTTATACTTATTTTTCATTTTACTTATTCAACTAATCATAAGAAGTACACCGTGTTCCAAAATTATGGTCAGAGTTTTAAGTAGTTGCCATAGCTTGGATGCGTGATTATTTGCTATAAAAAACAGAAAAAACTATGTAAGTGTCATATCATGTCTGCAGTAATTTGTTTCTTGTCGTTATTACGTCACAGCGTTCATTATTTATAAATGGCGACTCATATATATGTCATTCTGCGTGTTGCAATTTGTGGGGTCTGGTTCCATTGTTGCAGTGCAACGAGCTTTTCGACAACAATTTGGAATTGATCCTCAGATAGATAAGAGTATCCGTCGATGGTGTATAGACACTCCACCTCATTTTCTTAATTGTGTGCGACAGTGGTTGAACGATAATGTTCCCCGATTGGACGCGCCGGTCCGGATGATGTGGTTTATTCCCGAAGGCCTCCATGGTTTCCAAATCTCACACCTTGTGATTTCTTCTTGTGGGGATACATGAAGCACCATGTATACGTACCACCACTTCCCGTCGACCTTCCAGACTTGAGAAGAAGGATTGTTATTGCTGTTGAATCCATTACTCCAAATATGCTGACCAAAGTTTGGGAGGAATTCGACTATCGGCTAGATGTGTGCCGTGTAACGAAAGGTGCTCACATCCAACACTTATAATGTATGTTATGAAAACTCGAAGAGTTTCTCGTTAATCCCATGTAAGTTGTTTCTTATATATCTTATGTAAGGGAAATTAAACAACTTTGAAACCCCGTCCATCATTTTGGAACACGGTGTACATTAATTTTTGTCTTTTAGCTCATTTATGCCAATAAGATCGGGATAAGTAGATTCCCGGACAACGCCGGGTAATCAGCACGGGGTATCTAAAAATATAAATTTATAATTATTTTTTCTTTCACTTATTCAACTAAACATAAAGAACATCAATTTTAATTTATTTAGGCATAGCAGCGCATGCCGGATATTAGCTAGTAGTAGATAAATATTGTGTCCCGCGCCGTAGCCGAGCGGTTAAGGTAGGAAGCCTTGGAGCAGAGCTACGGGACTTGCGCTGGTTCGAGTCTCCATGGGGGAAGAAATTTTCTCATGGTATTTCGACCAGTATGGGACCGGTGCCCACCCAGCATCGTGAGGCAATTGGGTAGCTACAATAAGTAGCGGCTCGAGGTTGAGGAACTAGCTATAACGGCTGGGGGACTCGACATGCTAACCACATGTCACCCCTACACTGTCTGTTGATCATCTACCTCTGTGATTGACACATGTGGATGTGAAGGGCCAGCAGCTGGTAAAAGGGCAACCGCTGAAAAGTGGAAAGACCCTCAATCGGGGTTGTGTTTTCCATTGTTTGTGTTTTCCATTTTTTCAATTTTTATTCTACAGACCCTTTTGTATTAATAAAATAGTAGGACCTTCTTGGTGATAAATTTGTATTATACACAGTCCATACAAAACCCAAATCACCAAATTAAAATTTAAAAGAGCCAATTAGTATTAATGGCGAAGCTATAATTTTCTAGATTTAATTAGTCTTGAAAATGATAGCTTCGCTATTGAAACTAATTGGCTCTTTAAAATTTTAATTTGGTGAATTGGTTTTTTTATTGACTATGGATAAGACCATTTTATTTTAAAATCATAATGCGTTTAGAATCTTTTATTTATCCAGTATAATGTGAATTTCTATCGCGAATTTGAATGACCCGGGAGGCGTTGGGAACGTAAAAAAACTACAAAAAAAGGTTAAACCTTAGATAAAGATAAATAAACGGTATATAAATTGAAAGGTGGTGCTTGGAAAACTTACTCAAAAACCAAGAGAATGTAATTCGACAACTGTTAATTTAGTCAGAAGTGAAGAAGTCAGCATCTTACCTTGTGATTGAGGAATATAAATTGAATCTGCAGGAGTGTGAGGAACATTCTAAGCGATGGTCTGAACATGTAGATCATATCGTCACAACCTGTGTTAGCAAAGTGTTGACCTATCTCCAGCCCTGAATACACCATACTTCCAATTCCAAACCCTGAAAGGATTCAAAGTCATTATGATAGAGAAAATAACTGATCACCGAATGAGCTGACTTAGGCGGTAGCGTTTGAGATGTATTCTTAAGGACTCGGGTTTAAACCTCTGTCCGACCAATCTGTCTCTGGGGCCAAGGCAAATGCTGAGTTGGAATTTAGTTACCAGGGCTATAATATTTCATAATATCTTTAAAATTACAAGAACACGTGATTATTATTATTATTATATATATATATATATATATATATATATATATATATATATATATATATATCCATTCATCCATCCATAGTAATTCTGCCCGAGAGCAGGCCTTTCACTGCAAGCATAGGATTTTCATGCTATGCTTTGCAGCTTTACTAGGGAATTGTGTAGGTGTGGTAGCTTCCCGTTGCTTTCCACACCGGTGAAGGATGATGATGATGATAAGGATGATGACCATATGATTTCGGGGACCGTTTGGGCCTTAAAGTTTCCCTGACACTTGTCTTACAGGTGAGGAAAAACCCCGATAAAAACCTCACCCAGAAAAACTGTCCCGACCGGGGATCTAACCCGGGACCGCTGCGTGACAAGGCAGCACGCTACCTCGAGACCACAGCGGTGGACATGTATATATATATAATGATGAAAATGAATTCCTGAACAGGTATTTGAACCGTTAGTGCGTTACAAACCACGCCGTCTAGGCATTCCATTGCAAACACTAATTTTCCTTCCTTATATGTAATTCTCAAATCATAAGAGGCAGTGGAAAGTGTCCGGACTGCCATCTTACAGCCTCTATAACAAGAAAGCATTTTAATGAGTATTAATTTTTCTTTTCATGACATATTTGGCTTTCATAGCTTAATGCCAAAATTTATTTATACACTTGGGGATGCGCCGTAGCGTAGTTGGTTAAGGCAATATTCTACAAGTCAGAAGGCAGGGAGTCCGAGTCCCATGGGATCAAGATTTTTAAAATACCCAAACCTTCTGGCAGCACCATGGCCTTGGGGTCAACTCAACATCTAACCGAAATGAGTACCAGACACTTGTTATTGCGGGGTAAAAGTGGCCATGAAGCAGGGTTGACAACCCGGCTGGCATCAAGTGCCGTTTGTCTAGAAAAGTGAGAGGCTTCTAGTGGGATCACTTTACCTTTACCTTTACCTTTACCTTTACCTTTGTAGAACATTATACCAAAAATAAATGAATCATGATATAGGGTGATTCAAACGATTAGTGCACAACAACTTTTGAATAGTAACTTGTGGCCTGGAAAGTAATCCTAGGTCAGTGCAAGCCTGGGAAAGTCGGGAACTTCAATGCGGGTCTAAGCTTACTTTTCAGAGAGGCACTGGGTTCGATACACTACGTTATGAATTTATGAAGACGCTCCGTCTGTTGTACCGTTTAGTGCAGTACAGTACTTGTGTACTCTTCTGTTCATATCAATTGCGCGCTTTGTAGGTTGTTTTAATTTCAGTATACGGTATCTGCAGTGTATTATAGAGGTCCACTACAACATTAGTTTGAAGATTTGTGATTTTTATAAAATGGTATACACGTTGTCAGAACTTCGAGATATGCATTTCATGTATGGTAAAGCGAATGGTAATGCACGCGAAGCTCAACGCCTGTACAGCGCACAATATCCGAACAGACGTCAACCACATCCTCGAACGTTTCAAAACGTTCACCACCGACTCGGGAGACAGATTCCTTGCGTTCATGGTATCATGTAGGCCGGCCACATACGATTCGAATAGTTGCTATAGAAGAGGAAGTTCTTGCTCACGTGGAAGAACATGCCTGTATTCAATGTGGTGGTAGGCATTTTGAACACCTGATGCTGTAAAACCAAATTGGTGAATAAATTTACATTTGCTTAAGTGTATGCACAAAATAACTACATGGTCTTTATAGGAAGCCAGACATAATAAGAACAGTTAAGTCTCGTAGACTGGGCAGGACATGTTGCGCGTATGGGGAATGAAAGACATGCATGGAAGCTTCTTGTAGGAAAGCCAGAGCGAAAACGCCCAGTTGGTAGACCAATAATGAGGTGGGAGAATAACATTAACTATGGTTTGAGGGAAATAGATTATACAGGGAATGATTGGAAAATATTAGCTCAGAATAGCGATGTATGGAGAGCTTATGTCCACGCGGCTATGAACCTACGGGTTCGATAGTGCCAGTGAGTAAGTAAGTAAGTATGCACAAAATAATTTCTTGTCTATCCAGACATTCTAGGGCTTGTACTGTCCCAGAATTACTTTCCAGACCATAAGTTACTAATCAAAAGTTGTTGCATTTGGACCCTTCTACAAGCTCCTAAAATTAGTGCGCTACCTTCTGAATCATAGTGGGCCATGATACAAATTTGGAACATTACCTATTGCACCCAGACGTAAGTAAAAACTGCCGTATTGAACTGCATTACTGTCTGACGTAGGACATTGGCACACAACCCCCGTTCTTCCTGTAAAAATTAGTGCATGTTTAGAATACATGTTCATACTTAAATAAGAAGTCTATTTTAAATCATATTATTTTATAAATAGATTACATACTGTGCCTGCTGATGAGGTTCTTAACTGCTCTCTCTTTGAGGAATACTGCATAGAGGAAACAGACATACGCTATGCTACCCAGGTACAAATACAGATAGAATCCCTGCAACACAAACATATCCTTAAAAACAACTATATGTGAAATTAGGACTGGAAGTAAATATCAATAAAACTAAATATATGGTCACACGTAGGAACACATTATATAATGGAAATTAACAGCTAATGACAAATGAGGGAAATTTTAAGGAAGTGGCTGAATTCAAATACCTAGGAACAATAATCACAAATAGGAAAGAGATGAACAAAGAAATTAAACATAGGCTCAATTCTGGAAATGCGTGCTATTATGCATTATAGAGACTCTTGATGTCGCAACTCCTTTCAAAAATCGTTAAGCTGAAAATATATAAAACTATTATTCTACCAGTTATATTATATGGGTGCGAAACATGGACTCTTACTTTAAGGGAGGAAAGGAGATTATTTGAGAATAAAGTACTTAGGGAAATTTTTGGACCAAAGAGAGATGAACAGACAGGTGAATGGAGGAGACTACATAACAATGAACTACATGATCTTTATAGAAAGCCAGATATAATAAGAACAGTTAAGTCTCGTAGACTGCGATGGGCAGGACATGTTGCACGTATGGGGAATGAAAGAACTGCATGGAAGCTTCTTGTTGGAAAGCCAGAAGGAAAACGCCTAGCTGGTAGACCAAGAATGAGGTGGGAGTATAACATTAACTATGATTTGAGAGAAGCAGATTATACAGGGAATGATTGGAAAGCATTAGCTCAGGATAGGGATGTGTGGAGAGCTTATGTCCGCGCGGCCATGAGCCTACGGGATCGATAGTGCCAGTGAATAAGTAAGTAAGTATATGTGTATGTGTCTACTTTTTCCGTGAGAGTAAAATAGGAATAATGAACAAAGTAAAGATGACATAATTTTTTTATCAAATAAATAAATAAATAAATAAATAAATGTGCTTTCCAAAATGTATTGCCTAATAAAAAAAATGTGCGGAATCACAGCTCGCAAGGGCCATGTTTGACTGAAATTATTCAAATGGTACTTTGTCAGCGGGTAGCAGGAAGTCAAGTGATTGGTTGGTTCCAATCCTTCAACCTTAGTTTCAGTTTTACTAATTGGATTTTACTACCTTTTATATCAAGTAGCTACTCAGTTATCCTTGCAAGGCTAGACGATTATCATGTCCATGCATTAATAAATAATCATTATTTTTTTTTGCAAATGCCCCAGGTTGTCTTAAGACATTCCTGGTGTTCTCCCTGCCATGGCGTATTTGTAACCCACTTCTGAGGTTGGGATGCCTGGAAGGCGGGGTTACGTTGTCCCGATGATATGATGATGATGATGATTATAGTGGTGCGCCAGGAGAATCCCTAATCCTAAGCTTAATCTAAGATGAATATGAATGATGATGATTGTGATGGCCATATGATTTCGGGGACCGTTTGGGCCTTACAGTTTTCCTGACATTTGTCTTACAGGTGAGGAAAAACCCCGATAAAAACCTCACCCAGGAAAACTGTCCCGACCGGGGATCGAACCCGGGCCCGCTGCGTGACAAGGCAGCACGCTGCCTCGAGACCACAGTGGTGGACATAATCATTATTGTTATAGTGTGAATTATGGCACATTAAACTGTATAATACATTCATATATTCACAGTAGCATTATTGCTTTGGAATTGATATATAATATACAGAACAGTTCTGTTACAAAGCATTTTATTATATGGGTCCGAAACCTGGACAGTGAAAACAAGCCAACAAGCTGTTAGCAGTAGAAATGGATTTTTGGAGGCGATCGACAAGAATTTCAAGAAGGGATAAGGTCAGAAACAGCACAATAAGGGAAACTGTGCAAGTTAAAAAAAAATTAGGATAAAAAAAATCGTTTGAAATGGTATGGACACCTCATAAGAATAGAAGAAGAGATAATACCAAAGAAGATCCTTAATTGCAAAGCTAATGGAAGACGTGAAAGAGGCAGGCCTAGAGAACGATGGAGGGATGGAGTGAAGAGAAGTATGGAAGCTAGAGATTTGAGAGAAGAAGATGCTTTAGACAGGAACCTCTGGCGACAAATCACTTAGGTTGAAGGAGAAACACTGTATTGTAGAATATCCCTAAATAAAAAAAAAAATTGATTAAAATATAACCTTCCATTTACCCAAAATGATTAGGCCTAAATACTAATCCATAATCTTAAAACAGATTAAAAATAAATAATAAAAACAATGTGATGGCACTACAGGCCTCAAGAGGCCCTTGAGGTGGTAGGAGGGTAAGGTTCTCACCTTTTCAGACAATCGTCAGCCCTGTGTGACGGCCCTCTTTACCCACAGAACAAGAGTGTAGTACTCATTTCCGTTAGAGACAGTGTCGACTCTAGGAGCGCCAGAAGATTTGGGACAGTTTAAAAATTCTGGCTCCCCAGGACTCTTACCCCCGATCTTCCGTCTTGTAACGGACGTACCCCCAAAAAAGAAATAATAATAATAATAATAATAATAATAATAATAATAGTTATTATTATTTATTTATTTTCTGGTTTATATATATATATATATATATATATATATATATATATATATATATATATATATATAATCTATTGCATGCCGTAACCTACCTTCAATTTCCTCCCAGAGAAGCGTTATGATGTACTAAGGCCATGTCAAAAACACTGCCGTTTTGAACTTCAAGGCACATACATCGAAGCCAGAATCCAGAAAATTCCAACCTTCTGTGCGCATGAAGTGGAGTGAGGAGGGCGCTTCGCGGATGACAGGTTGCGAGGGTTATCGAATTCACCAAGTATTATTTCTCTGTAGTTTAAATGAGATTTGGCGCTGGATTTTAGTGTCTTGCAGTTAAAAACGGCAGATTTTTTGGACACGGCCTTGGTACATCACGATGCTTCTCTGGGAGAATTTTCAAGGTAGGTTTCGTCAAGCAATGGTTGAAGTTCCCTTGTTAATTAGGATTAGGCCCTATGTTATATCTGATTTTTAAGTAAATATCAATAAAACTAAATATATGGTCTCACGTAGAAATACACTATATAATGGAAATGGACAGCTAATGACAAATGAGGGAAATTTTGAGGAAGTGGCTGAATTCAAATACCTAGGAACAATAATCACAAACAGGAATGAGATGCACAAAGAAATTAAACATAGGCTCATTTCTGGAAATGCGTGCTATTATGCATTGCAGAGACTTTTGATGTCCCAACTCCTTTCAAAAACGTTAAACTGAAAATATATAAAACTATTATTCTACCAGTTATATTATATGGGTGCGAAACATGGACTCTTACTTTAAGGGAGGAAATGAGATTACGAGTTGAGAATAAAGTTCTTAGAAAAATTGTTGGATCAAAGAGAGATGAACAGACAGGTGAATGGAGAAGACTACTAAACAATGAACTACATGATCTTTATGGGAAGCCAGATATAATAAGAACAGTTAAGTCTCGTAGACTGCGATGGGCAGGATATGTTGCGCGTATGGGGAATGAAAGACGTGCATAGAAGTTTCTTGTAGGAAAGCCAGAGGGAAAACGTCCAGTTGGTAGATCAAGAATGAGGTGGGAGAACAACATTACCTATGATTTGAGGGAAGTAGATTATACAGGGAATGATTGGAAAGCATTAGCTCAGGATAGGGATGTATGGAGAGCTTATATACGCGTGTCCATGAACCTACGGGTTCGATAGTGCCAGTGTGTAAGTAAGAGTAAGTAAGCAAGTATATATCTTAGGGTTTAGGCACTTATGTAATTTGTAAATCCCTTAGTTTTAAGACAAAAAGAAGCACTTAATTCTTATTGAGTTGAAGAGAAGACCTGAAGCCTAATCCCAACTAGTGGAATAAATCCTTGAGGATCTCGTGAAGCTTGAATTGTAGTTTGTGACCAATGGTTCCTTATCACAAAAACAAAAATGAATCTACCGCCTGTATTGAGTTAGCAAAGGACATATGGGTCACTCTGTATCATAGGACTTTAGGTATTTGTCCTATAGACAAATCAAGTTTACAAATTATTTAGTGTTATTTTAAGAATGACTCATTTAATTAATAATATTTTAATTGGCGACTCACGATGTTGCTGTAACGTTATGACTTGCTGTTATTCACTTGCGTTTGTCTTGGTAATTATTTTGTTTCACCTCAGTAGGAATGACTGCGTCATTTCTGAGAAACTATTGACTAGTGATTACCTGATAGAACGTCCCAGGAACTTGTGGAGCGAGCAGTTCTGTGACAGGGAACGCTATTCCCAAAACTACCAGCATTTTGGCGTAGAAAGTTGATATCGTGGTGATGAAATTATCTCTGCAACAAACCAACAAATAGTAATAATAACAACAATAATAATAATGCTAATAATAATACTAATAATAATACTAAATAACAACAATAATAATAAAGGTAGGATTTTTATGTATAAAAGTTAAGATTGCAACATAGTATAATGATAAGTTAGACTTATGATGCTCTTTTGTTTTGATTTCACGTATAAACAGTTCAATAGTATAATGAGTAGTTAGACTTATGACTTTTATCTTGTTTCACACACAAACAGTCGAATGATATATACTATCTGAATTGCAATCTTATCTGTTATTACATACAAATTCTAGCCCTAGTAGTAGTAGTAGTAGTAGTAGTAGTAATAATAATAATAATAATAATAATAATAATAATAATAATAATAATAATAATAATAATAATAATAATAATAATAATAATAATAATAATAATAATAACAATAATAATAACAACAACAATAACAATAACAATGGCCATATGGTTTCGGGGACCGTTTGGACCTTAAATTTTTCCTGACATTTGTCTTACAGGTGAGGAAAAACTGTTCCGACCGGGGATCGAACCCGGGCCCCCTGCGTGACAAGGCAGCACGCTACCTCGAGATCACAGCGTGGACTTATCTGTTATAATTTCATATTATTTTGTAATATTTGTATAATATTTGCAGCTCCACAATATTAAATTCTTAATAAAATTCAGATATGTCAGTCAGTCACAGAATGTAGTCAGTAAGTTACACATCACATATTAGGTTATAACTCTGGTCTTAATTGTGATTTTTGTTTAGTTTTTTTTATTGAGAATGTAACTTGAAATGTGTCCTCCAAACGGTATTTTGGAAAATTGAATTAGGAATCACACTACAGAGAATGATGCAGATGAACATGTTAAGCTGCATGATGAGTTGACATTTATGTCAGTCAGCCACACATGCTTTGATAGATAATAAATAGCACTGTTTTTCTTCCAAAGTTGTATATTTAAGTACAGTCTTAACCACACACTATTCCTCTATCATATCAAGTAGATAACACTCCTAATTTCAATCAATTGTAATATTTATGCAACCATTTTGCTGCAAAAGTGTATTGTAAATGTCAGTCAATCACATATGGAATTGCTCTATAAGAACAATAGAAATGAGATACATTAAAAAAAGCAGCTGGTTACTCTTCGTCAAACTACAAAATTAAAGAGGAATACTAAAGCAGAAGAATTTAAAATAACTCCAGTCTTGAAAATAAAATACATCTAATTGGTTAGAATATGTGAACAGATTGCCAATAAATAGGTAGTCAAATATTTATTGAAGTATGAATCAAAAGGAAAAGACAACGGAGACGTCCCGGAGGAGACTATTTTTAACATCGGTGGGAATAAAAGTTTCCACATGCAAAATGTATATGAAATAGAGGTTTCATCTGTTGAACAAATAAAATCAAATGCATGGTTGACTAAATATAATATCTTGCCTGAATCTCAGAACTCCACGTGACTATTCAGGATCACGCGATCAATAAACGCATTTACAAGATACTGTGGTCCACCGCTGTGGTCTAGGGGCAACGTTGTTGCTTCAGACCCAATACCCCCTCCCCGATCGGGACACGTTTAATGAGTAAGATTTTCTCGGGTTTTTCTCAGCTTGCAGGCGAGATTACGTGTCAGAAAAACTTTATGATATAAGAACAACTTTAACATCATCTGGGTATCAACCAACCATAACATATTCGCCTCATTCAAAAAACACTGTGGAGATACAATACAAACAGTCAAATCGATACATTTGACGTGACATCACCTTGTTGTGAAGCCTATACAGGGTGAACGACAAACTTCAAGGACTGATTCTTAACTGGAAATGAAGGAAGAAAGGTCCTATAAACATGTGTCCGGAAATGAACGATGTGCATGCAACGACAACAAATCGTTCCGACACATAGTACATAGCATAATATCATCCACGTCACAACAGATGTTCAAAGTGGCCTCCATCAGATGCAATGCACGCGTTCACACGTCGTATCATGGATTGTCTCACTCTTTAGCATATTGTGGTTTCTCTCCGAATAGCGTCACAGGCGACGTGAACACGCTGTTGAAGGATATGCACATCAGGAACTAGTTGAGCATACAAAACGCTTTTCAGATGCCCCCAAAGGTAAAAATCCAGGGGGTTTAAGTCCGGTGATCTAGCAGGCCATGCAACAGGGCCGAGAGAATGTCATTCGTCAGTGCCATCTACCGTGGCAACGATGCATTTACGGACACTTATTCATTGGACATTTTTTCCTCCATTTCCAGTCAGTAATCAGACACTGCAGTTTGTCAGTGTAATTAAAATCCATCCTGCATAGCCTAAATAAGACGAAAAACTGAATATTCCAGAACAATAGAATTGTTTTGAATCAGGTTTTGACTGTTCAAATGTGGTCAAAAGTAGTTTAACGTCTTAAAATTAAACTAATACTCCATTGCATGACAGATCTAGTAGGTTCTTGGCCTACCAGTCGGTTGCTGACCTCTCATCCACACGTGTTAATCACATTATTCTGTCAGTATAGGGTTGACATTTCGTCAACATATCAAACCCCCGAAAAATTTATTTCCTCATGGGTATTCAAACCAGCTCAGATCCTTTAGCTGTGTACCAAGGGACGTTGCTTTAAACCACTCAGCTATGTAGAGCGTATTTGCGAAACATGGACTCTTACTTTAAGGGAGGAAAGGAGATTACGAGTATTTGAGAATAACGTTTTTAGGAACAAAATTGGACCAAAGAGAGATGAACAGACAGGTGAATGGAGAAGACTACACAACAGTTAACTACATGGTCTTTCTAGGAAGCCAGATATAATGAGAACAGTTAAGTCTCGTGAATTGCGATGGGCAGGACATGTGGCACGAATGGGGAATGAAATACGTTAATGGAAGCTTCTTGTAGGAAAACCAGAGGGAAAACGCCCAGTTGGTAGACCAAGAATGAGACGGCAGGATAATATTAACCATGATTTGAGGGAAGTAGATTATACAGGGAATGAATGGAAAACATTAGCTCAGGATAGGGATATATGGAGAGCTTATGTCCATGCCGCTATGAACCTACGGGTTCGATAGTGTCAGTGAGTTAGTTAGTTCTAAATACACTGGTTTTAGGGTTTAGAGTACTTCAAGGAAAACTGTAATGGGACCAGGAAACCAAAATATTCAAATACAGATTTTGGAGAACTATTCAAACTTACAAATACGCTTTCCTCAAAATCAAGTATTTGCAGCTAACACGCTTTACCCATGCTCCAAATATTTTAGTTGTTTTATGTGTAGAAATACATTTCTGACTCAACCATTTTTTTTGTCCAATGCCACCAGGTTGTCTTTTATGACATTTTTGGTATTTTCCTCTGGCACTGGAGGAATTATAATCCATTTCTTAGGTTGGGGAACCTGGAAGGCGGGTTATGTTACTCCCATGATTTGATGGATGATAAATGATAATGAAGCGCCAGGAGAGGCGTTATCTTAAACAATCTAAATTCCAGACCATGGGAAACACAATATTAATTCCCTTTAAAGAAAAATCCCTGTAATCTGATGAGAAATCGAACCCGGACTTCGTGAATTGTATTTAGAAATGCTGACCACTAGCCCATGAGACTCGCAAAACTATTGTTTTGTGATTGTGGACAAATGCCGTAAATGAATAGACTAAATTGATTTATGTTCTGCTATTGGTAAGTCACCCAATCTTTAGAGTTTACATTAAATACTTGATAAAAAGTTTTTGTTTTTGGATTATTAGGTTTTAAATAATCATGACTAAGGGTCAGATTTCTATGACCTAAAAATGGAAAATATGCATGCATTTATGACTTAAAAAAGGTTTAAATATGACCTAAAAAGACAAAAATATGACCTTATAATTAAATGAATTTTTTACCCATACTATATTAATTGTTCATTCATGTACATTTTCAATTGTATCATAAGAAAAAGGAAATCTTTTTCTATTTCCAGTGCAAACGTTTGCCACATGTTAACAGAAACATTCGAAACAAATGTATTGTGAAACTGACGATTTTTATATAGATACAATGTTGGTTATTTTCCAATCGCCTGATGACTAGGCTATTTAAAAACCCAAAATATGACCAAAATATGACTTTATCATAGAAATAAGCAGAAGTATGACCACAGATCTGAAAAAAAGTGAGAAATATGACTTTTAAGACCCAATAAAAACCACCTAATCTTAATAATAAGGCATATATAAATGTTTTTACTTACTTGAAGCTTAGAATATAGGCTTTGGTAAAAATATGACATGTCATAGGAATCCGCCCCTTAATCATGACCATAAATAATAGTTTTGAACTTTGACAAATTTATAGGCCGGAATTAATGATAATCACGGCGGTTAAAATCGTCCTCTGGACAATATTTTTACCCTAACAACAGATCTTTGCTGATATCGGACATCCAAAATATAGTTAGACTATATTGAAGTCATATATTAGGCCATGTCACTTATATGGAATCAAACCATATTTTATTTGAATTTCCATTTGACATTTTCCTTTGTTACCTGGTATCAATGGATAGCTTTTAGGATCATTTCTCTGCTCATTCTGTTGAATTTCTTTCAATTTTCCATTTCCTAAATACCATAATATTAGTCCGATTTGTATTTTTTTCAAACCCTTTTTATTTCTCTTGTGGTCTCGCTTTATATATCAAGCTATACACTTCATGAATCTAAATTTAGTGAGTTAGTTGAGCCACGTCATGTTTCCAAATAGTCCATGTTTTACAATCATATGCCAGATTTTATTTCGGTCAACATTTTTGTAAATTTTGAATCTAGTATGATTTTGAACCAATTTCCCTAAGTAAATAATTCAAGCAAGAATAAAACTTTGTAAGTTCAATGCAAGCCTACGGATCACTATATATTTTATAAACTTATACGCTGTGACAAAGGATTTATGAATTTATGTTCACATATGTTATATACAAAAATTAATGTTTGTTTTTTGTATATTTGCTTGTTTGTTCGTACTTTATGCGCTGCCATACCGTTGATCCGAATGTGATGGGTTTTTTGCAAAATGTTCAGGAGATTCCCGGGATGAACATAGGCTATAAGAGAGTTGTGATACTCAACTCCTACACCCTTAAAAATCGCCCTTTGTAGTGGAAAACGTGAAAAAGTAGCTCTATGGACGCTTAAATGGCTTACGGTGCCTAAACCATAAGAAATACACAAAATTAATGTACACAGAATTGAATATCTCAAAAAGCTCTACAAAAAATTCCCCGACAGCATATGTTTATCTCTTACGGATAACTCACAAAACCATTTTTGTCTTTCATTGATACCTAGAGTCCCTTATCTCTTACGGATAACTCACAATAAACATTTTTGTCTTTCATTGATAACAAGAGTCTTGCGCCATAGCCGAGTGGTTAAGGCAAGAAGTCTTGGCGCAGAACTTACGGGACTTACGCTGGTTCGAGTCTCTACGGGGGGAGAAATTTTTCTCATGGAATGTCGGCCAGTATGGGTCAGAAATTAAAGCTAGCTGAGGGGGGGTACTGTTTTGACTCACTCTCATCAATTTATCTTTTTTTTTCACTCTAATATAATTGTTATATGACGGTTCTTAACTTATCTGCAAAGGAGGGTACAATTCTAATGTTCATGACTATGAGACGTCATCATTCACACTTCTTGAGCCACAACAGAAGGCTGTAAGAGGGCTTTCTTGCGAACTTATTTAATAATATCTAATTATGTCCTAATTTGTGAATTTTATGGTAAAAAAGTAACATATTTTTATCGTCCGCCCATGACATGAGAATTAAATGTTCGGGCAGGACAACGTCTGCCGGGTACGCTAGTATATGAATAAATTTAATAATTATATTTTAATGTTTTTATAGTTCAAGAAATATAACGAATATCCTAAGTAAAGATTTTTAATATTTCCAACAAAATATTGTTTAAACAAATTTTGCTTGGAATGTGATCATTTGAGGTAAGGATTTTGGGTTTTAAAACAATCATAAAACCACATTATAAAGGCTAACATCTGTAAGCGTATAAGAAAACATGCATCATGTAACATCTACTTGTATAAGTTTTACGTGATCAGAATAGAACAAAATGATCCAGTACAAACACAGAACATAATATTATCTTACTTTGTTAGTCTTCGTGTTCGTTTGTTTGCGGACGCAGCTGCATTGTCGTCTTCTCTGTCATGCACTGGAATTCTTCTTGCAGCCTCATCTATTAGATTTCTGTAATATAAATTTCTGTTCATTACTAAATTCCTCGTATATACAGGTCTGGTCAATTGAAAAAGGCTCAAATATAAGATTTCTAACCATCCTTATAAAATATAATACGTACACCCTTAGACAAAAAGAATGAGTCATCTCTTGAACGCATATTTCTTCTAAGTCCTACTCGACTCAGCGCTGGGTTCACACTAGTAAACTAGTCATAATTGTGCAGGACCTGAGCTACTGCGTTATGTGGCATGAACTGAGTGAAGATACTCCTACGTGCCCTGTTAGGTCAGCGGTAAAGCACTGTTTGTGTTAATGCAGGTCGCAGGTTCGCGTCCTCAATTATGTAGTTTTTTTTCGTGATATTTGTATTAAAATGTTTCATGAACATTTTATTTTGCAAATTGAACTAAATCAATGTTAATGTCGTTATTGGAACAATTATTTTACCACATTCAGGGTTTGTTCTGGGTGATGTCAATGTATTGATTTTAATAGACTGAAGCGCACACGTTCTGCACAAAAGCAAAAGCCTCTAACAAGTTTGTTTATAATTAACTCTAATTGTCCTGCAGATGCACGAAAGACGAAAGATGACTTATGGGCACAAATTCAGGACGTCTGGGATGCTTTAGTCGAAAGTCCACGTGACTGTAGAAATTTGATTGCATCAGATTGAGGGCGGTAATAGATGCTGAGGGTTCATACACCCGATATTAATTTTGTTAAAATTTTCATTATAGAATTTTAGAACATATTATTTTCTTTCTTCATTTAATTATTAGAAGGTTTTCATTTATGTGTTTTGTGTGTGCATTGAAGCCATAAAACTCAAATATAAAATTAAACATGAAACTATATTACAGGCGAAATGCTATCCTGACATTCAGTAAAAAAAAGTAGAACGGGAATCGAACCCGTGAGGTTACGAACTCAGATGTTGTGTGTTAAACGTCTCGACCACGGAAACATACAAAGGCAAGCTCTCTCTTTTATGTTACTTGAGTGTGCACTGCGTTAACTAGCAAAAAACACAGTACAATTACTGAAAACGTGTTAATGTGAATAAGGCTTCTGCGAGTGCTAACGAAGTTCCCCGATCGGTTGATAGAATCAAGAGATGACTCATTTTTTTGTCTAAGGGTGTACATACCGTAATCATGTTCTAGCTTATTTTAATTATTATTTACTCTTTTACTTTTATTTTCAAATCTACATTATATAAAAGCAAGTTCAAATTTTGTTTATTATTTATTATTATTATTATTATTATTATTATTATTATTATTATTATTATTATTATTATTATTATTATAATATTGTATACACACATTATCATCCTATATTGTGTAGGCCTACTAATTTATTAATTTAATTATAGTTAATCCTTAAGTTAATTGTTAATTTCCTACGTGTAATTAAATCTTGATTTAATTCAACATATGAACTTATGGTCTTAACTCATTAGGTAAAATACTACTACTACTACTACTACTACTACTACTACTACTACTACTACTTCTGCTACTACTGCTACTACTGCTGCTGTATTAATAATATTAATTCATTGTTATTGTAATATATTATGTGAATTTTCAATTAAATTTATAAAGGGAGGAAGACTCATTATAGAAACAAACTATATACTCTATATCGAGGATCTCTACAAGAATCCAAAATACAAATATTTATACTGGTTTATCATATATAGAGAAAGTTTGAATTAGTACTGGTAAAAAGTTTTAAATGTAAAAAAAGTAAAAAAAGTTATACATAACTTATAAATGTCGGCGGCAATTGACTAGTGTCTATATGTTATGCTCCTTGCCTCTGGTGCCGAGGGTCGTGGGTTCAAACCCGTTAGGGATTGATGGATTGATGGATTTTTTAGGATGCAAATATACAAACGAATCGGTGAAACACTTTCATACCTTGCAAAGTACTTACTTTATTTGATATGCCGAATTTAATTATTTTTATTAAATAAATGTCAATATATACCATAGGTATTTTACAACGTAGAAAGTAGGCCTCTAAAACTCAGAATGAACTGACTCATAGATGATATTAAAGTTTTTAGCACTATTTCAAGACAAATTACGAAAATTACTGTAGTTGCTAACATATATTACACTTTGTATAAACTCACAGTAATGAATGTTTAGTCAGCTATTTGCAACATTACCTGCAATAAGAACCAATTGGAAGACTGATTCATTCAGTATAGATTGTCAATTGACAAAATAATTTGCAAATGATATTATAAATGTTAAAAATGATTTATTTTAGTAAGTCTTACAATGAAGTAAATACAATTTGTATGAACCTATTTATACAGGTGCTACATGACTTCATGATAAAATTGTACTAAATATAGGTTATACAGATTTTTTTAAGAAACATATACTCCTAAACATGTCGTTTATGAGTTCTGCGCATTGACCAAGGTCCACACTACTCCACTTAACCAAGTCCTATTTAGATGTTATTCTGCGTCATATGCTTTCACTCTACCTTAATCCTATGTATGTATGTTGTGAGTACATGTACTAAGAGTTCTCTGAACTGACATGATAATATGTTATGTTGTTGTTGGGAGAAATTTAAGAGAATCTCACCTCGCCTGCGAATATCGGTATCGTAGCGGGAGACATTCTTACATTAATACTCTGCTCTCAAATAATACCCTTAAGCTGATTAACTCTATTTATATTTTTCATTATTATATTAATTATCTTCTCATTTATAAATTATTATTCATTCCTGCCTTCCCCCCTTTACAAAAAAAAAGTAAGTATTAAAATAATGAACTGAAAATGATAACAAATCTATTCATAGGATAGACATTTAGTCGGTCATTTTCAACCGAAACATGGAGATTGACAACACAAAAATTTGCCAGAATACAAGCTGCTGAAATGAAATTCCTCAGACCAATAGCAGGATATCAAATAACAGGCAAAAAACATAACACAGAAATAAGACAACTAAAAGTAGAGGAATTAAACATAACAATAGTGAAATACAGAACAAACTGGAAAGAACACTTAGCAAGGAATACCAAAAGCAGCATACAGCTATTCACCACGAGAAAGAAGAAGTTTGGGAAGACCAAAGAATATATGGAAACATCAGCAATTTGGAGCCGGAACAGGCTAGTAAATAAGCCTAAACCGTGATGAAGAAGAAGACGATTTTCAACCATGACGAGAGATGTGCCTCATGCTATGGATATAATACATTTCCATTCAGAGCGCACTTAGTAGTACAGCCTACATGTGTACTACCTTCAAAACGTTCAGACACTAAGGCTATGATATTTTGCACTAGGTACAATTATAATAAGTTTTAATAATATTATTATTATCCCTGGCATTGAGCTGATTTCTCATCCAGGAGGCCTCCTTTTTCTTGTGAGGTAAAACAAGTATAACTTGTGTGTGATCCAGAGTTAAAAATTATATTCTGACCATGTTCCTTTAAGGCACAGAATATATATAACATACAAAAGACCTACAAGGGAAAAATAAACTAAAGAATAAGGACATTGTTTTATGGGGAAAAAACATTTAACGGCATATGTTCATGAAGAAGCCTTGGCGCAGAGCTACGGGACTTGCGTTGGTTCGAGTCTCCATGGGGGAAGAAATGTTCTCGAATTTCGGCCAGTATGGGACCGGTGCCATCCAGCATCGAGAGGTATTTGGGTAGCTACAATAAGTAGCGGTACCAGGTTGAGAAGACCAGCTATAACGGCTGGGGGACCCGACATGCTGACCACATGTCACCCCTAGACTGACTATATGATAGTCTACATCCATGATTAACACATGTGTATGTGAAGCCAGCAGCCGGATGGTAGGCCAAGGGTCTTCTAGGCTTGTCGCGATTGGAGTTGGAGTTCTTAAAGTAATTTCAACTTTAAAACTCTGAAATTTAAAATAAATATTTATAATTTTTTATAATTTTATAATTTCTGTAATATGATGAAAGTTAAAAATTAAATTGTACCTGTTGGTAGGTGCCGTCGTCCTCAACTTGTTAATATATTTTACATAAAATTAACTGGAGCGCTTTCGGAAGTTACCTTCCGGTACTTGTTGTTGAGTTTCCGGTACTTGTTGTTGTGTACGGTGATGTGTACTCCAACTGTTTGTAGCAGCAACTGAGTTGGAGTATACATCACCGTACACAACAACAACAACAAGTACGGAAACTCAACCTGCAGAAGATGGAAGGTAACTTCCGAAAGCGCTCCAGTTAATTTTATATACAATATATTAACAAAGTAGAGGACGACGTCACCTACCAACAGGTACAATTTAATTTTTAACTTTCATCGTATGACTTCACCTCAACGGAATTTGATATGAATTTTACTAGTATTAATTTCTGTAATGTTTATAATTTTTGTTAGGAATTAGAAGGAATTCGAATGGTCTATTTATGTTGTTTTCCATAATTTCTGTTACAACTTGCATGAGAAAATGAATTTTAACATTTATTGGTTAATAATATATTTGAAAGGTTTGTTTAGTCACGATTTTATAATAGTTCTTAATGGTTAATAGAATATTCGAAAGATCAGTCTAAATTTATTTCTCTTTAAAATGGCATGAGAAACTGAATTTAGCACATTTACTGGGTTAAAGAGTTAATAAGACATTCGAAAGGTCTACTTAAACTGATTTAAAAAATTTTAAACAATTACAGAGGCCTAATAATTTGATTTAGAGGCATAACCTTATCCGATAATCGCATAATAAAATGTTTGTATCCGAGAAAGGTTTTTTTAGACATGTTGGGTACGTTGTTGAATGACTTACCCGACTACTATTAATGAATTTCTCTGGACTGGAATCACATTATTCTGAATGGGCACAACACTCATGTCTTGCCTTTCCTCTAGTAATGGCGATCCCACCTGCGACTCCTGCTTTTCCATCTGTAACAGAAGACATGACTACTTCAGTTCCATTTCTATGTATAGTTACATTAATTATTTTCTACTTAATATTTTTTATTGTCATAGTTGCCTAGTGTAAAATATTTGGTACTGAATTAAATAAATATAATTTTACTATATTTGAACGTTATAAATAGAGACCGGAATTTGGAGCTCTAAAAGCTAGGAACATGATACAATAGTCTTCTTCTTCTTTGGCTTTCCTCCACTTATAGGTTTGTCGTCTTCAGTTTGCATTTATTTCTATCATTCCAATATACTTCTTCCAAATTCCTATCATCCATGTTCTGACATAGGCCCTAGGTTTTCCATTTCCATCTTGGTCTGCCACGTTTATTTCTTCCAAGGGGTGACTATTGGTATATATTTTTTGGCCATCTTTCTTTGTACATGGCCATACCATTTAAGTGTTTGATTTTCAATCCTCTTAACAACAAATGTGGTGACATTCATTTCTCTCCAATATATTGACATATATTGGATGATGCAATAGTATCCATCCATCCATAGTAATTCTGCCCGAAGGCAGGTCTTTCACTGCAATCATAGCATTTTCATGCTATGCTTTGCAGCTTTACTAGGGAATTGTAGGTGTGGTAGCTTCCCGTTGCTTTCCACACCGGTGAAGGATGATGATAAGATGAATATTAATATCAATGATGATGATTATTGCGATGGCCATATGATTTCGGGGACCGTTTGGGCCTTAAAGTTTTCCTGACATTTGTCTTACAGTTGAGGAAAAACCCCGATAAAAACCTCACCCAGAAAAACTGTCCCGAGCGGGGATCGAACCTGGGCCCGCTGCGTGACAAGGCAGTACGCTACCTCGAGACCACAGCGGTGGACATGCAGTAGTATAATGTTTAAATTCTGTCATCGAACCATGTAACCCCAGCTAAGAGCTGACGAGATGGTAAGCGTAAGGAATGCGAGAAATAATACTAGAACCATAATATTTCTATCGTATGCATCTAACAAGAGAACTGTCAACCATTACATGCTTAAACCTACCTTGAAATTTCTTTCAGAGAAGCGTTGTGATGTACCAATACCGTGTCCAAAGAAAATCTGTCGTTCTAACTACAATGTATTAAAATCCAGCGCCAAATATCTCATTTAAACCATGGGAGATAATACTAATCGTGAATTGATAGATTGGATAACCCACATTACCTACCGTCTTAGCCGCGTCCCGCCTCACTTCACTCCGCTCTTATTCTTGCAGGAAGTCGATCTGCTTCGCTCTTATTCTTGCAGGGAGTCGATCTGCTTCGTACAATAGATATGCCATTGCTGGTTTCTAGCTTCGATTTCTGTACCTTGCTGTTAAAAACGGCATACTTTTTATTTTTGACACGGCCTTGGTACATCACAACGCATCTCTTGGAGAAATTTGAAGGTAGGTTTCGGCATGCAATGGTTGACAATTCCCTTGTAAGAATGAGAGGTAATAGTACAATATTTAAGTTCTGGTGCTATATACCACTTCGATATACTGTATGCAAGGTAATGGACCTATAATTGAACGCCTGCCTTCAGTACGTAAACATCAGACGAAGAATACAGTCGTGTCAATGAAACGTTACCGCTCTACAGTCATCGGAAGAATTAACTTACTTAGTGTGAATTCACAGTGCCGAAGGTTAAACCAACCAGTACTGCTAAGTTTGGACAAATTATTTGTTCATATGAGTAGTATATAGGTATATTTTTTGGTAAATCTTGCTTATTTTGTAGGGAATGTTTAATTCTCTATACATTTGCTGTACATTTAGTTAGAAATATTATACCAGTGCCTCGTCGCAAGACAAAGAAGGGTGAATGTAACTAGGCGATGAAACTAAAACTTTGCTCACTCTGTAATAAGTTGCATTACATTTTACATACATATATTTTATAATATAATAAGACAACTAAAAGTAGAGGAATTAAACATAACAATAGAGAAATACAGAACATACTGGAAAGAACATTTGGCAAGGATGACTGAGAATAGAATACCAAAATCAGCATACAGCTATTCACCACGATGAAGCAGAAGTTTGGGAAGACCAAAGAAAAGATGGAAAGAGCAGCAATTTGGAGTCGGAACAGGCTAGTAAATAAGCCTAAACCGTGAAGAAGAAGATATATTTTATAAGTCTCCATATTCCGGTCCCGGGTTATAAAACTAAGCTCCATGGTGCGACAGGCCTAGAAGGCCCTTGATATTCCTGCATACTGCTGGTATCACGTCCACGTATGTTAATCATAGGTTTGGACAGTCATCCACCCGGTATAGGGATGATATGTGATCAGCATAATAATGGTCCTCAGCCGTTATATCTGTTTTTTCTACCTTGAGTCGCTACTTATTGGCTGGGTACAGATACTATATTGACCGAAATTCCAGAATAGAATTTGGTTACTTACTTACTTACTCACTGGCACTATGGAACCCGAAGGTTCATGGCCGCGCGGACATAAGCTCTCCATACATCCCTATCCTGAGCTAATGCTTTCCAATCATTCCCTGTATAATCTACTTCCCTCAAATCATAGGTAATGTTGTTCTCCCACCTCATTCTTGGTCTACCAACTGGGCGTTTTCCCTCTGGCTTTCCTACAAGAAGCTTCCATGCACGTCTTTCATTCCCCATACGAGCAACATGTCCTGCCCATCGCAGTCTACGAGACTTAACTGTTCTTATTATATCTGGCTTCCTATAAAGACCATGTAGTTCATTGTTATGTAGTCTTCTCCATTCACCTGTCTGTTCATCTCTCTTTGGTCCAAAAATCTTCCTAAGAACTTTATTCTCAAATACTCGTAATCTCCTTTCCTCCCTTAAAGTAAGAGTCCATGTTTCGCACCCATATAATATAACTGGTAGAATAATAGTTTTATATATTTTCAGCTTAACGTTTTTTGAAAGGAGTTGGGACATCAAAAGTCTCTGCACTGCATAATAGCATGCATTTCCAGAATTGAGCCTATGTTAATGGGATAAAATTGAATCCCTTGGAAATTGGTATTAAAGAAGGGTAGAATAAAAATAATCGCAGTGGATATTGTTGGAGATTACGAGTGCAGTAACTCCTCTCAATTTATTACGAATTGATCGTAAGATGGCATTAGCATATAAAAAGTATCATTCTGGTTGAATATGACCAGACATTTTACTCCCCTCATACGGACTCGAACTAGCCCTGTACCAAGGCCAAAATTCCATGAGAAAATTTCTTCTTCCATGGCGACTAGAACCAGTGCGTGTTCCATAGCTCTTCGCCAAGACACGATGCCCCGATTGGTCATGATGATGATGATAATGATAATAATGATGATGATGATGATGATGATAATAATAATAATAATAATAATAGCGGTGATATCCGTTTTCATCCGATCTGTTCCATCTTCAAATACTTGATTTCACCATCTGTTTGTGGGATTTCTCATGGGTAGTCTTCCTCGTAGATTGCATTTTTATATGAGATTTTTGTAAGAAATGTTCCGGAAATCTTTGAAAGTGCTCTTTCCATTTATTTTTAATAATGTCATGTTATGTTTAGAGCATTTTGTAGTTTTAAAATCAGTCCTTTATATTTTTATCTAGGCTTGGCTGGAGAACCTTTTATGATAAGAGAGTAACCATATGAGGAGATGTTCCTCATTGTCTAGAGTTTTGATTTTCATGCGCACTTTTTGTTGGTTCTTCTTGGTGCAAGCTGGAATTCGAATTTATTGAGCCGGCATGTCCATAAGGTTTAGAGAAATAAATATTGTTGAAAAATAATATTAATATATTATAATATGACTGGTTGCGTATATTTTTTCTAGAATGGATATATGTACATACATTAAAACAGTTTTCCAGAAATCTCAAACTTCGCGCAGAATTGATTATTAAAACTAAAATACCAAATTGGGAAGCAACTGCAGAATAACGATTGTGTGACATATATTGCTAATATGGATAACTAGATATTGTATTATTTATTGTGATTAGTCCGTAATTGTTAATTTATTATATGATTTCAGAAAACTCTTAGCCTACATTATTGTTGTGAGTTATACAAATCACTTTTTATATCTGAAATTCTCTCAATTCGGAACAAGGTTATGTAACATTATGATGTATTATGATAAATAATAGTTTAGGTTCCACCGCTGTGATCTCGAGATATCTTGTCACGCAGCAGGCTGGGTTCGATCCCCGGTCGGGACAGTTTCCTGGGTGAGGTTTTATCCGGGTTTTTCCTCGCCTGTAAGACAAATGTCAGGAAACCTTAGGCCCAAACGATTCTCGAACATCATATGGCCATCGCAATCATCATCATTCATATTCATCTTAGTTTAAGCTTAGGATTAAGGACTTTCCTGGCGCACCATTATCATCATCACCCATCATATCATCCGGACAGCGTAACGTCGCCTTCCAGGCGCCCCAACCTCAGAAATGGGTTACAATTACGCCAATGCCAGGAGAGAACATCAGAAAAGTCGACAATTATAGTTTATAATAACATTATTTTATTAAAGTTAAACTTTTTATTTTTAAAATTAAATTAACTAAGTTGTTTTTTAATTAGATGTGCGAATAATTATTTTCAAATTACAAATATTATTGATAAAGTTTTGTGGTAGTCATTCTTAATATTAAAATAATACCGAGTTAATAATTGAATATATTATTTAGTTATTTATTTAACGTGCTGATATATAATCCTTGGGTCTTAGCGATTAACACCGAAACACATAAAATACTACTAAGAAAGTAGTGAGACAGAAGAGTGACAATTCTTGTACATTGAAATACAAAGAACGTCCGTCTCGCAATAATTGTATGAACTAGCGAATTCCTATCGAGTCGAAGTCATGGTCCGATTTTACAGGTTTACCGTATACATCTTTATTTTGTTAAATTGGAGAAACTTTACTTATAAATTAATAAACAAGAGAAAAATTAAAGAAAAGTTTTAAATCAAAACAAATTCAATTAAAAATTTTTCTTCAATTTTATTAATGCGTTGACAGCAACAATGAACCATCCGGTGTGCCGATTCTGAGGTACCTGTACCTCCTGATGCTAGCTAGATTTTTGGCTGCATGTAAGGGATTCAAGTACTAATCCTTGCTTATACGGCGGTGTAAGGCAGGAAATTAACAATGCGGTGATGCAGATTTGGTATATCGTATTCTGCCTTAGTTTATGTTTTACTATAAACAAAGTCACAAAAGGTATCCTTCCGCAGGCATCTGTGATTGGTGGAGCGATGGTACTATTTTACGCGCCGTCTGATGTTTAATGTATGCAACACGAGCGGCCATGTTGAAATAACTGAATATTCCTCTTCGTCAATTGACATGCGCGAAATGGTGTTATATTTAAATTTATATAAATTTATACTTACTGTTCACCATTGTCATTTTTTCATATGTTATATTGTATTTTATTACTTTATTGTTATTTTTGCGATAATTTTGATCATACGTAGTAGTTACATTATATTAAATGTATATTGATCAGAGAACTATGTTTTCATCTATGCCGCTGGACAGCGGTGTCATTAGGTTCATGTGGCCAATGAAATCACACTTAACCACGCGCTTCTGTTTACATTACAACATAAACTAAGGCCGAAACCAGTATAGTAGTGTGTTTACAGCTGGAAAGGCATCGTAAACCACACTGCCGACGAGCCGAGAGTCGGAAAGCCGACAGTGCGGGATGATCCACGCCGTTCGATGCTGTGAAACACAGCATACCACCTTAGGGTCAATTCTCCGAGAAATATGGTAACATGTACCATTAATACCAGTCACAAATATTTCGGTGTATACTATGCACAATAAATTTATTATTTTTTTTAATACTATTATAGAGTAGATGTTTAGAGTTTCTCTCCAGCAACAAGGAAACATGGGAGAGCAAAGTTAAGATATTGAAATCTTGTCAAATGGTATCTATTCATAATTGGACAGCGGAATTTGTACCACGATGCCGATGAATTACTAGTACCGATATTGACTATACTGGAGCGATCGGAGGGGACGAGGGTGTAGTGTATCACAGATCTTGCATACCTATTGGGCGATTCTTCTGTAATATAAACATTAGGAAGCAATATAAGGTGCATCCATCCATAGTAATTCTGCCCGAAGGCAGGCCCTTCACTGCAATCATAGCATTTTCATGCTATGCTTTGCAGCTTTACTAGGGAATTATAGGTGTGGTAGCTTCCCGTTGTTTTCCACACCGGTGAAGGATGATGATGATGGCCATATGATTTCGGGGATCGTTTGGGCCTTGAAGTTTTCCTGACATTTGTCTTACAGCAAGAAAATATAAAGTGCATAATACAATAAAATATAACTAGGTTATGCATTGCTTACAAGACAATGAAACGTTTTAAGACAAAGATTTCCTTATAGCCTACACGGTTGTTTCGTTTTGGATGGCATTTCACTACTCGTAAGATCAGGTACGCGCAATATCAATAACAACGTTCTCTACAATAACTTCACTACTTTACTAAATGAAACGTTGTTTACTGCGTCTATCTTTCTACATGATAGAGCTCTCTTAAATAGCCCGGTAGGTATGCAGCTATGTGATACATCCCATCCCACCTCCTCGCGCGCATTCTCGTATAGTCTATACCAGCGGTTCCCAAAATTTTTCGACTCGCGAACCCGTTCCGCAATCATCTGAGTTGGGCGAACCACTGACTTTAAAATATACATAGGCCTATAGTAGATGTGCATAAAATTTAATTTCAAGTAAAATGTTTAATAACCTTAAAGTAACTTAGCTCTTAACAGTTAAAACCTAAATTTACTCTAGTTACGGTTTAAAAGTTACACAACGTGAAGGCCTAGTTATAGCGAAATCAAATGAATTCCTAACGTTGTTACATAACTATAAATCGGGCAATCGCGGTAAATATTAATTTATTGTGAAAATAATGTGATAAATTCCCGATGTTACACATATACAACAAGGGATTAATTTATTTTTAAAATACTACTACTACTACTACTACTACTAATAATAATAATAATTAATTCGCCGCTGTGGTCTCGAGGTAGCGTGCTGCCTTGTCACGCAGCGGGCCCGGGTTCGATCCCCGGTCGGGGCAGTTTTCTGGGCGAGGTTTTTATCGGGATTTTTCCTTACCTGTAAGACAAATGTCAGGAAAACGTTAAGGCCCAAACGGTCCCCGAAATTATATGGCCATCATCATCATCCTTATCATTACCATCATCATTATCATCCTTCACCGGTGCAACGGGAAGCTACCACATCTACAATTCCGTAGGAAAACTGCAAAGCATAGCATGAAAATGCTATGATTGCTGTGAAAGACCTGCCCTCGGGCAGAATTACTATAGACGGATGGAATAATAATAATAATAATAATAATATATAATAATAAATAATAATAATAATAATAATAATAATTATTATTATTATTATATTATTACAATTCTGCAGAAATGAAGGGAACCCCGAAACCTGCCATTACGGAAAAGTTTTGGCGAAGCTCTTGAAATATTTGGCGAACCATCTGGGGGTTCACGAACCACATGTTGGGAAACGATGGTCTATACCAATACAAAGTAAGCCTTCGACATTGTAGAACAGATTCCGTTCTCTATTAATAACATTTAATTTAAATCCTTTCTTATTAATATTATTACCATTGTTTTTATTTTTCTTGATTTATTATCCTGTTTTTGTTAATGCTGAACTTAAAATAGGAAGATTCCTTTATACATTTTATGGTGATATGGCTAAAATTACTATATTGTCAATTATGTAAGTGAATCACTTTAATTATCTAGGGAGTAATGTTTCATATCAATCTCAATTTGATTTAGGAGAATGTATTTATTAAATTGAATAAATCCTCAAAGAACTATTACTTCTTTCTAAATTCTTCTAATAGACGCGCTTCAATTGAAATGATTCCAAGAAACTCGCTCTCTACTAATTGTGGTTGCTTGCTATTATTCTATCTACTGCATCCCCTATATACTAGGCTAATGTGCGAGCAAGATGAAACTATTCCGAAGCTAGCTTCCATTGCAGTTAGAAAAATAATAAATGCACAGTACATGGCAAAGAGGGGTGCATGCCACGCGCAACAGTCTGTCCTTACTTAACACTTGCAGGAGTTATAGCAATAATATAATGTATTGAAACATACAATTTTTTATTATGAAATTGCATTGCCAGGGGCCATTTTATTGAAATTAAATAAGTGAACGTTTTCACAAAACACATGACAAATACAGGAGCAACACAAATCTACTTAATACAGAAAATATCTAGACACGAAATTATATTTAATGTTAAATTAACTAAAATAAAAATGAGATAAATAATGAAAAACAAAACATGCTGTTTACAATCAACGATGTATAACGCGATGTGAACTTATATGTTAAGGCAAGAGGATGATATGGAATGAACCTCTTCTTCTGTTTTATTTATTTACTTCTATTTATTTTTCCCCCATTTCGTGTAACATTCCACTACGTCTCGGCCTCGGTGATCTAGAGGTTATGTTCCTTGCCTCTGGTCTCAATGGTCGCATCTGGAGGAACTTTAAACCGTGGGCTCTGAGTCTGAAGATTTTTGTGCTCATAAAAGAACCTCAAGCCTAAATTAGTGCCTCGTGAGCAAAATTTAACGGGCCTTCCCCACCAATTTATACCTTAGTTGCATACTAGATGTCTCATTGAGGGGATGTGCTAAATAAATATAGCTCACTGGTATGTATAGGGAAGTAAGTGTAAATAAATTAGCTACGTCAAGTGAATCCCTCTAGGGAAGCACCGATGTCACTTTGCGTGACGTGTGGGAAGTACACACATTTGGGATGCATAATATGCTAATACAAAGAAGCAACCATTATAAAATCTGAAAAAAGTATATTTTGGGCTTCATTTTCATTTTTAAAAACATTAAACCTTTTGAGTTTTGAAAAACTTATACAGTATAACTCAATCGTTTTTAAACATAAACTCATAATTATTGCACAGTTCTGAATTTCAGAATTTTGTTAACTCGTTTAAAAAATAAGAATCAGTAAATAAAAAAAACTATAGTTTAATAATTTTAATGACTATTTAACTCATGCCCCAAATGGGAGTCAATGACCAATCACGTTTCAATGATTTCTGTTTTACAACCAATCAGAGTCGTGTTTCACCAAATATTTATCAATGTTATAATTACCATATTAAAGAAAGCTCCTCCTTACAATATTGCGTTCCTTTGGCAATAAATAGTATGATCTGGTTGCAGTGATAAACAAAAGAAGCAGTAGAAGCGTACCTATCGTTTCTCACTTGTTTTCAAACATCGCCGTTTACATTAAATATATAAATATTTTAAAATAACTATAGTTAAATAATGATTTGTGATTAAACAGCTTAATTTTATTCGTTAAATAGTCCTAACAAATGCCACTCTTGATTTCCAAATTCTCTAGATAAATTCACTCCTCACTTCGTGAGTCGTGAATTTATCGATAATTTGGAAATCACTCGTGGCATTACTTATGATAATTTTTTATATCTTAGGAAATAATTATAAATTAAACTTTGGATAAATATAAATTTTTAAATGGGGTCTAGAAAAAAATCCAAATTTATTACAGATATCTATTTTTTGGGGGAATATAAATTTTTGCGCTGTGCTATGACTGAATATGAAACTTAAGGAAACTACAATGAAATATTATCGTGTATAAAAGAGTAAAATTATTTAATGACATTTAAAAACATAGTAAAATCATTTATATAACCTACTAAAATTATTTCCTAACTTCCCAGGTTACATTTTAAGGCAACAAGTAAACAAAATAAATTCAAATTTAAGATTTTCAATTTTCAGACCAAACTCTTCCCTTAAAACATCTATAAATACAAATAAAATACATTAGAAGAAAAATCTAAAAACAATATATCGTGGCTGTTCTGACAGAAATTACTGTTCACACTTATATTTTTGAGAATAATAATTTTAAGTTAATATTTAATCTAAAAGTATGCATTATGTTGTTATAAAATGCTAGGCCTTGACAGTGAAGCCATTAGCGTTAAGTATGCATTATTAAAACACTTCATTCTTTGATATCATATCAATTTAATTTTGCCAGAACACCATTTAGTTTCTTTTCAAGTGGGTACTTAGTGTATTTTTGCCCATGGTGTGAAGATCAGACTATTTTTGTAATTTTAATTATCCAATGGCCAATTTTGGTGATACTTGTAATGTATAATTAGGAAGCCTGTTTGATGCCTTTGCAAACAAAATTCACTGATCTGACTCAGAGAAATCAATTTACTTAAGTTGTCGATTGTACTTAAAATAATAATGCAGGCGATATAATAAATAATTGTTTTTTTTTACCTTACGTATGGAGTGAAGGGCGTAAGGTATTCAATAGTTTAACAAGAATACTCGTATGTTATAACTCGATCGACGAAGATACATAAAATAGTCTATAATATCCGAATTTACGGTACTCCAAAAATGTATTAAAATGTTATGAAAATTGTACTGTGTGCTGTTACAGATATTATGACTTTGGACAGACAACAGAACGCAACATTTTTTATTAATGTGAATGATACTAATTAGGGGTGATGTTTGTATTTTTTGTGTGATGGCGCCCACTTAACCCCCACAAATAAAATTAAACTAAATGTGGTCTCTCCAGATAAGACCCTGCCAACTCCACAATACATGGACAAAACCCGCTCAATACCGGAATGTGATCTAATAACTGGAGTAACTGGAGCTAGGATTTTTATGTAGTAAGAAGATTGCAACCTAGTGTCATGAGAAGTTAGTGGTATGACTTTCTTTTGTTTTGGTTTCACGTACAAACAGTTGAATAGTACTCGTATTATGAGAAGTAAGACTTTTGTCTGTCTTTTGTCTTGGTTTCACACACAAATAGTTGAATAATATATACTATTTGTATTGCAATCTTATACAGGGCTTCCAATATAAAACCGGACACGCCTCACGGGGTTTCACCCGTCAGGCTGCGCTCTCTCCTCGTCCGCATTTCACTCTGCCAGCCGCAGAGTGTCCGGTTTTATACTGGAAACCCTATATTTTATTACATACAAATCCTAGCCCTGCTAATAACCTATACCAGTAAAAAATTATTATTATAAAAACAGGCAGAGTTATTTTTGTTGGATTTTGAATTTTGACTAAGTGAAGTAAAACTTAAATAACTTATTATTGTGATATTATAGTGCCTCATAAGCCTATCGTGCCCCCATATTCTAAAGTGCTCCAAATATCAAGTTTTTGGCGCTTACCCTTTAAGTGACGTCCAGGGTATTTGCCCTACCTACTTACGCTTCTGGTTCCTTTTGCATGTGCTTGAAATATTCTTATAAATGCGAGAATACATATTTGAGAGTATTTTTTTCCAAAATTTATTGAAATATGTTAATAAAATAATAATTATATTGTTTGTTGTATTGATGCACGTGGAATAGTTGACAAAAGACAAAATGAGTAATGTTGAAGAAATCCAGACTCACCTTGTTGTTCGCAGGATAAGAACTGCTTAGCTAAGGAACACAAGATCTCTATCATAGAGTTCTAATTGTTCTAATTATTTAAATACATCAAACAATTATCATCAATTTATATAACCTATGTTCCAAAAATACGGATCGTTTTCAAGGTCGAACAACGTTGCCATTTTTATGTCTCAGTACTTTGTTATGCTATTTAAATACTATTAGTATATTTATCACTTCATATAAATAGTTGCATCATTGTAGCCAACTATATCAACATTTCTCCAAGGCAGTGGCTCCCATATGCTTTGTTCACGGTTCACTTTGGACCTAATAATAAATACACTAATTCTCAAATATTTCCTACTCGTATTGTAATGAAGCTCCATATATGTGTTATGTAACAGGTAATTAGGCATCTACACTTAACGATGTACTAAATTTCTTCAATATACAAGATGTGGCATAAAAACTGCATATGGTTGCAAAGAAAAAAAATCAGATTGGTTGAAACTGGGGTTTGAATACGGGACCTTCAGAATATAATCTTCTTCTTTTTCATCCAACCATGTCTTAGGCCTATAGGCCTGGTTACGATCTCACTGATGAATTTTGTATCCAGCGTTTCCTAGGACGGCCCAGAGATCTCTTCCCTGTTGGACAATAACGAAGCATGGCCTCGGGAACTCTTTCGTCGCGAATGGTTCATCCAGTTGTTCTGGTATCTATGTATGTATTCAATGACTGGTTCTAAACTTAGTTCCTTCAAAATATTGTCATTGCGTTTGTGATCCCATTTGGTATATCCTGCTGTATACCTCATGAATAGAGACTGAATGTTAGGGAAAATACTTATAACTACTTATTAGAGAAATTGTAAAGTAACTTCATATAAGTTCATACCGACAACCCTAGAGTTGTTTTCCATGAAGTTCATTTTGCCTATAAATGTCTATTTCAGCTTATAATGCCTATAAATGCATATTGGCAATTTTTTTCTTGAAATTAACTCAGTATTTGATTGAAATCAATTGAAATGGACAAACTTCATGACACAAATCATTTCATAGTAGTTTTCAAGTGTTCTTTTTATAAATTCACTTAGAATATATTAGGATAAGGGTGGCAATAACACAATAACCTAGCAGGTAGACCGTTTCCCCCTTAATGCACTCCCGTTAGGTAAATATTGTATTTTTCCACCTCGTGCATTCCCGTTAAGCGAAATAACCCTAAGCTATGTCCCATTGTATTATGCTCCGGCTCTAAAGGTACGTATACACTTGCGCGCCGCGCGCGCGCACCATGTTCGTCAGATTTGTACGGGGTTTTTAGGTCGCGCGCGCCGCGCACATGCGGCGCATCACTCATTGTCGGGTTTTTCCACGAACACTTTGATGGTCGCTGTTCAGATTTGGACGGGAGCGTGAGAGGAAATATTCTCAAGTGACGATTCTGCTCTTTTTTGTAAAAAGGCAAAACAAATTTCAAAAGCATCTCTGATATCTTCTCATGCTATTGATAGCATATGTTTATATTCTTAACGTAAGACTGTAAAAAGTTGTTGTAGTCCATTTTTTGTAAGAGCCTATTTTGAATTTTTATGCATATATTAATGATTTTAGTGCCTTTTTTGCCTGCCTATTTTGAATTTTTTAAGTGCCTAACATCCGGACTCTACTAATGAATCTCATTTCACTAGAAGTTATCATGCTCTCTTCTCCTTTCCTCAAAGTCCACGCCTCAAACATTCATGCTTGAGGTAATTTGTTAACTAGGGAACAATTTCGGTAGTTGTTTTTTGTATAGATGTTGTAAGCTACAGAAAATAATATACAGCAAAACTTGCTCAAAGCGGAATCGCATGGGATCATTTTTTCTTCCGCATTAGACAAAATTCCGCATTATAAAAAACTAAAAATAATAATCTTAGATTATAGAGTACCGCATATGTCCTTTTTAAATACCTTGGATTAATTGTAATTCCGCTGCCTTTGAAAAGTGAAGTATAGTATGTATGAGCGACGTCGACGGTAACACGCGAAAAAAACAGTCTCGTTTCATCAGCGTTAAAATTGTCTCTTAGGCGCGTATCCTGAAATTAAAGTATGCAGTTTCGGTTTCTTCTCACTAACTATGCTTCCGTTCACATCCGATTCCCCGCGAATTTCATTCCACGCTACATTGTGTCGTCTTTTAAAACTGTCCAGCCAACCTGAAGATGCCTTGAAATAGTTATTCCCTAAGGATTTAGCAATAGCTGGAACTTGACTTTGGAGCATCAGTCCGGAGATTTGGAGATTTATCTTCAATCACTTTCACTTTTTTGTTTATTGACAATGATACATACGATTTAGCCATCTTTATTCCGTAAATTCAGAACGTTACCTGTGAAAGATCGGTCTCAGAAGTTAAACTAATTTAAGATTTTACAGCCCAATGGTTTTTGTAAGACAGGTATTTGTATTTCGCATAACGGGTGTGCAGTGATGCCAAAATAAAATTTTAGATACAGGTAGAATCTGTAATTCACCCGGTGGCAGGATTCATTCGTTATTGTTTTTTTGCCTGACGGGAAATCAATGAAATTGAAAATAATTTATTTCTGTCTTTCCGCTTTATACATTTTTCATGAATTGTATAGAAATGACCTTCCGTTTCCGCGTTGGGCAGATTACGTTTTATGCAAAATAAATACATGTGAAATTACTTTTATTTCGCCGGGACCAATACATTTGTTCACATTGGACTGATCTCCGCATTATTCACGTTCCGGAATAAAAAAAGTTTTACTGTATTTGCGTTTTCGGTTAATTAAGTTATGCTGAACCCTGCAGTTTGTATAATGCATCATGTGCATGGCGTCGAAGAAAACTTTAGTAAAACTATTTAACCCATGCCCCTAATGGGAGTCAATGACCAATCACGTTAAAATGATTTTTTATTTACTACCAATCACAGTCGTGTTTCGCCTAGAATTTACCAACTAAAGTTTATCATAATAAAGAAAGCACTTCCTTTTAACATTCTGAATAGGTCATAGCATTATTTTGCAGTGACTGACTCAGTAAGAAATACGGCTACCAGATTGTATATATAGTGCATGAATGTCAATACATACCGCATGCGGGATTTAATATAAAAACATTTGTAGCAATTGATTATACCACCAAAATGAAACCACTGTTTGCACTTTCTTAAATGTATTTTTTTCCCCAGAAAAATATAATTGTCATATTTACATCATAGGACATCAGAAATGAATTAACATACAGTTTGATGTGTTTCATTTTTTCACCACTAGAGTGCATTCTTACAATATTGCGTTCCTTTGGCAATAAAAAATATGATCTGGTTGCACTGACGAACAAAAGAAGCAAATGAAGCGTAGCAATCGTTTCTCATTTGTTTTCAAACATCGCCGTTTACATTAAATATATAAATATTTTAAAATAACTTTATTTCAATAATGATTTGTGAGTAAACAGCTTAATTTTATTCGTTAAATAGTCCTAACAAATGCCACTCTTGATTTACAAATTCTCATAAGTAATGCCACGAGTGATTTCCAAATTATCGATAAATTCACGACTCAGGAAGTGAGGAGTGAATTTATCTAGAGAATTTGGAAATCAAGAGTAGCATTTGTTAGGACTATTTAACGAATAAAATTAAGCTGTTTACTCACAAATCATTATTTAACTATAGTTATTTTAAAATATTTATATATTTAATGTAAACGGCGATGTTTGAAAACAAACGAGAAACGATTGGTACGCTTCATCTGCTTCTTTTATTTATCACTGCCAAAGGAACGCAATATTGTAAGAATGCTCTCTAGTGGAGAAAAAATGAAACACATCAAACTGTACATTAATTTATTTCTGATGTCGTATGATGTAAATATGGCAATCATATTTTTCTGGATTATTATCACCTGGGAAAAAATACATTTAAGAAAGTGCAAACAGTGGTTTCTTTTTTTGGTGGTATAATCAATTGCTACAAATGTTTTTATATTGACTCCTGCAAGCGCTATGTGTTGACATCCATGCACTATATATACAATCTGGTAGCCGTATTTCTTACAGTAAGTCACTGCAAAATAATGGTCAGACCTGTTCAGAATATTAAAAAGGAGGAGCTTTCTTTAATATAGTAAATTTAATATTGATAAATATTTGGTGAAACACGACTGTGACTGGTTGTCAAACAGAAATCATTGAAACGTGATTGGTCATTGACTCCCATTTGGGGCATGAGTTAAATAGTATAGATAAATTGGAAATCACTCGTGGCATTACTTATGATAATATATGTCGGGCGTGGTGTTCTAGTGGTTACATTCCTTGCCTCTGAAAGGGGTTATTTTCGTTGTGATTATGATTACTTGGGGGTTCCAAAAAATTGGAGGTTACGGATACCCACCAGTTATCTGTTGGTTCTCGGTGTTCTTGAAATATTTGCCTCGGCTTCGTTGATGGGTTATTTTCAAGTTTATAGGACTTGTATTAACTGAATCGGATGAGATTATATAATTTATAGGATCATCCGGGTTGGTTTTAGGAATCGGTTTCTATCTCTTGGTTTTGCATTGAGAATCGATTCAAGGAGAACGCGGTATTTTGAAAATATTTACACTCGTAGAAAATAAAAATCACGTTAGATAAATATTGTATATTTATTAATTCGTTGGCATTTCCTTATTATTCCAACTAAACTATGTCTTCTTGGTGAGGTATTTCACTGCACCACACTAAATATTTACCTTCTTTGCTAATAAGGATATTTGTAGTTTATCAATATTTAGATTACTCAATTTATCGTTATTATTTATCAGTGCTTCATTAATCAATCCATTCCTTCGCATTCATCGAGGTCAGTTGATGTAATGGATAATTCACTATATATGACATTTTATGTACTAACTAAGTCAAATGACCAAATACTATGTTCCTAGTGCTCGGTGCCTAATCATAATACTAGATGTATTGTAATTGGTCATATGAGAGATTTAATTACTATCTCTGTCCAATTAAAATAAATATTATTTTATTTTTTTAAACAATTAACTATAAAGTGATTTAACAATTCAGTAAACATAATATTTTTGTAAGTTTTCTCAACAATGTTTAAAAATAAAGTTATCTACAATTATAACAATCAGTGACGCTTTAATTCGAGTTACTAGACAACAAAACTTATTCATTACCTTATACTCTAACAAAACAAAAAAACACGCTATCAAAACATAAAATACAGGTTCAACAAAAGGTAAAATACACTTTAATGATAATTTATATTTATTGTAATACTGTATTACAATCATTACAATTTGTTATACTCATTGGAAACACATTTTCTCTATATTATCAGAAGTAATGTTTTTCACAACTTTGTCTGTAATTGAACTTTTTCCCTTAAGTATTTTTTAATGCCCGAATTTTGTCCTTTTGGACATTTCTGATGCTCTCTCTTGGCATTGGCGTAATTGTAACCCACTTCTGAGGTTGGGGCGTCTGGAAGGCGGAGTTACGTTGCCCCAATGATATGATGGGTCATGATGATGATGATGATGATGATGATAGTGGTGCGCCAGGAGAGTACTTAATTCTAAGCTTAATCTAAGATGAATATGATTGATGATGATTGCGATGGCCATATGATATTCGGGGACAGTTTGCGCCTTAAAGTTTCCTGACATTTGTCTTACAGGTGTGGAAAAAACCCGATAACAACCTCACCCAGGAAATTGACCCGACCGGAGATCGAACCCGGGCCCACTGCGTGACAAGGCTGCACGCTACCTCGAGACCACAGCGGTTGACATTAAAATAAATATTATTTCATTTATTTAAACAATCAACTATAAAGTTATTTAAACATTTACCCTCTTACTAATAACCATATATAACTTTTATACAAGGTTTATACACATCTCAGTTGAAATAAATTACTAATAAGCACTGTATTAGCTGTTCAGTGTAGAAGAGGTGTACAACTTTACATGGGAATCGTTATACATGCCTCCAGCCTTGTTTATGGATTGTATAACTAGACAAAATGTCGGACTTCAAGATCAACTGATTGTTTTCTTATGATATTGATGAAAAATTCTTAAATTTAACCCAAAATGCAACACTTTAACGACTGTTTGATGGATGCACAGGGCATAAATAATATTAATAAAGCTCTGGGTAGGAAAATAAAGGCTTCATAAAATGCCTTTCGTTACATTCATTCTCGATTAGGCCTAACAATATTTTAAAATTGAATATTGGTTCACAAAAGAATATGTTCTACAATAATTGCTGTAGACAAGATTTAACCTGAATGTAGTTTAAATGCTTCGTAATATTATTTTAAGAACACTTTCTTGCATCTTTAATACATAACACACACACCGATATAAAAATGTATTTAACTATATAGGAACTATTATTGCAACAATGTACGTGTTAACTTGATAGTCTTGTGGTTAGAGCTTCTGACTACGATGCGTGAAGTCGTAGGTTCGATTCCCGATCAAACTATAATGATTTTTTTTTCGCTTAAAACGTTATTTTGTCGTCGGTAAAATTTCCTACTATTTTGAACGTTTTCTAACGCATCTTAAAACACTGCATATAATTCATAAGTAATGGGAAAAGCTTTTATTAGTTTCCAAGAATTGGTCGAAATTCTTGACTTTAGATGGCAGCACATTATCTGTGAAACTAATTCTACGATATATTTGACATAGCGTAAAGGGAAATAATAATACGTATCATTGCAGCCAATGGCCATGTAGGTAAAGGGAAATGTATATAAATAAAAACATACTTATTTTTTCCGTACCTTCCCAATTAGGGAATCTCTATTAATTCTTATCCATATTCATTTCTTACACAATTAATCACTAGTTGGTGATGTTTTATTTCTGTTACAAACTGCGCGTAATATTGTTCTGACGTCATTATGATGACAAATATGTGACGTATTGTGTATAACTGTTGTTTTGTTATGTAGCTCCGGCACAACGTTTATTAGTAAGGAAATTATACGTGGTCTACATGAGGCTTATATATTTTATAATTAAACAACTGTTGAAAGCCTGTATAAGAGATTTTTATTAGTAAGAGCGTTAGTAAACACAATATTTTTATGTTTTCTCAACAATGTTTAAAATAAATGTTATCTACTATTATAACAATCAATGACGCCTTAGTTCATAGTAACTAGGCAACAAAATCTATACATTATATTCTAACAAAACACAAAGCACACTATCGAAACATAAAATACAGGTTCAACAAAACATAAAATACACTTTAATGATAATTTATATTTATTATAATATTACAATCGATACAATTTGTAATACTTATTGGAGACACATTTTCTCTATTATCATAAGTATTGTTTTTCACAACTTTGCCTGTAATTGAACTTCCTCCCCTAAATATTAGATCAGCAATTTTCTTCTTACCGTCCATACTTTCTTCTACGTATCCTTCTACAACAATATTCGATTCCACCCTCTATGTCTTTTTAAGGTAAGAACATTAACACCGCTGTCTGTGAGTAAAGTAGCGTCCAATAGGCAAAAGCAAAATGGCTCCTGCTGAATCTAGTGTCCATCCAAGTGTTCAGATTATACCTGATTCTGGCTTGAACAGAAATGGGTCAGAGAAACTAACCTTTTGCTGCAATTTAAGGCATGGCAAGTAAATAGATTTACTATATCGTTGTTAATTAATTATATTAATTTAATAAATTTTAGTTTAATTTTGCTTTCAGTAATAGTGATAGGCCTATTATACGCTATTACACGTAACATTTTGAATAACATATTTTTTAATTTTCGAAGCCTGTTTAGTTGCCTCAATTTACATTTTTGGAGTTTAACTGGACTTCTGGTTAGGCTGTAAGTGACGGATTCAATGGGGTCGTTATTTTAAAAATATAATGTACCCCAGAAAAATCCGAGGAAGTTTGTTTAAAATATTATAGCGTAAAAAATAGTGGAACACAGTCGATCGACAGTCATTTGCAATACATGCAGCGTTTGCTGTAACCTGGTTCTTGTTTATATTAAATTTGTTTGGTGTAGGCTATCAGGAAAAAAGCACTATGGTTTTTAGGAGGTTAAAGATCAAATTTGAAATTGTATTTTATAATTCCTGGTCACACGGGCAGAATATTGCATTAATTCCGTTTTTATTGAATTAGTTTTGCTATACACTTCAATGTTTTGATAATCACTTTACATTTCATAGTGGTGCGCACTCTATTTCATTATTTTGTAATGCAATTGTTCACTTAATTGTTTTAGGCTATTTAAAAACAACCCTGCTATCAATATTGTGAAAGCATACAACTCTATTTATGGTCATTAAAAGGGAATAATAAATTACTATAGCTATTAATTTGAGGGCAAATTTTAAATTGTCTCCTCATATCACGCCCAAAATCATGATCAGCTGTAGGCCCTTATTTCATATTTATATGGATCCGGAATGATCTAATGTTAAATATTGTTTATAATGTAGATCTACACGTCTTTTCAGGATATCTTAATAAGAGGAAAACTATTATTTTATTGGTCATTTAAGAAAGTTTTTGTTGAAGTTCAGCATAATAAAATTTGTGTTTTCAAATGCGCATAGATTGAAGAAATTCCCCCAGCGATACTTCGAGCTACAGATTAGACTGTTTTAGATAGCATTTTAAATTGTAGTAGTACTAGGATTTTATTAGACAAAAAGTAAGATATTTACAATATTATTTACAAATATGGGTCGCACGGGCAGTAAGCCGTACGTGCTGTTGACAGTCCGTTACAATAAAGTAGTAATTGGTAATAGTATAAAGAAAAAAATAACATTACAATTACATAAAGAAAACACAATAATATTACAATTATATAATAATATAATAGCATTATACACTAATTAAGTTATGTATAATTATTAAGAATTAATGGTATTGCATTTTGATAACATATATTTATTCATGAATGAGTGTTGTTCTTATTTTCCGCGTTTTGTCCAGAAATTTACCTAAGTTTATCCAATTTTCTGGATTACCAGTAACTCGTAGCATGCTAATCTTTCCCGATTTGAATTTAGAAATCTTTCCGGTAATAACTGATGTCTCCAATATTCTAAATCATCACATTTTCCTAATATATGTATCTCATCTTCAAAGTTCCCGCACATTGGACATATTCGCATATCGTGATAATACTACAGAGGCCCTACACTCCATTTGTTTGATGATTATGAAAAACAAATCAGGTTTGTGGACACCGAAATTGAACTGATGACCTTCCGAATACAAGCCACAAACGTCAATTCGTTCGATTTAAAACCTGCGTTTTGAATATTCTGTATTTTTATGAAGGGTTGATTTTTACCTTCTGTAGAATCCCACTGTCAATCAATACTATAAAAGCTGTGATATCTGAACGTGGAATGTTATAACACATGTCTTGTAACAAATGAAGTTGAATCTGAATGCAAATTAATCTCCCGCGCAAATCTCTGGAACACTGGCGCCAAATTATCCCCTTAAGTTCCCTCCCCCCCTCTCATTCCTTTTACGTGTTAACCCACAGATATGCATCCGTGCTCACAAAGAACGTAAACATGGAGCGATTTATGATAAAGGCGTTAGGTGCGTTCAAAGAGACAATCCGAGCGGAAAACAAGCGCAACGCTGAGCGCTAACTCAGCGAGAAACACATCTAATGAAGCTGTTCTTTTATTGGCTACACACTACGACACCACCTTGGAGACGTTTGTTATATCATTATTTAGCATTTCAGATCTATAACGAGGTAATGAGGCCTTAGTGTTGCTTCAAATAAACAATATATTGCGCTCGTGAAAATTCAAAATGTCACAACGCACATGAAAAATTACAGGTGAGTTAAAAACTTACACACGTGAAACTTACGTAACTGGGTGTTCCAGTACCACTCCCTGCACTTTTAGTTCCTCACTAGGCGGATAGATGGCTTCAATATGGTCTAGTTTTCAATTCACGTATCCCTTCGGCGGACATGTTACATAGGTGATATGTAGGATGAGTGTAAGTATGTTGTGTGAGGGATGAAGATGGAAAGAAGGGAGAAGTTGGAACACGGTGCTGGGAAGTAGGTACCCTGCTCGTGTCGAAAAGCACTGAAGGAAAGATTTAAACTAAGGGAAAAGAAAGCAAGAAAGAAAGAAAGAAAGAAAGAAAGAAAGAAAGAAAGAAAGAAAGAAAGAAAGAAAGAAAGAAAGAAAGAAAGAAAGAAAGAAAGAAAGAAAGAAAGAAAGAAAGAAAGAAAGAAAGAAAGAAAGAAATGTTCTCTTCATTCTGTTGTTGTTGTTTAATGTGCTGCATCTAACACTGAAGTCATTAGCAGTCTTGCTCTCCAATACTTTAAGGTCTTCATGTTTGACAGCTATACAGTTGTTCAGATGACCTTCGTCCATTTCTTCATCAGGATGATTGCATAAAATGCATTTCGGTGAAGGCAGAACATTTATTTAGTAAAGGTCTTTTACCAGAGAGTCGTGGCCTGTTGTCATGAGTCTGTATTCTTATTTTTTCCTGATTGTAATTTAGGTTTAAATCTCGTTATGCGATTATATTTGGAACTGATTCGTTCATCACCGATGTTTTTCTTATATCGCTGTGTCCACGTGGATTTTAGTTGAAGATTTAAAAAGGTAAATGATGGGCTGGCATCGATAGAACATTCTGTGTTCATTATTGCTGGTATTTATGAATGTAATTCGTCGTTTATTCTGTCTTCCATTGATTCCTCAGATCTTCACTAAGAATGTGGCCCCTCAGTGTGACACTTCGCAGGGATCGTATGATTCTCATTTCTGAATAATGTATTAGGCCTGTACTTTTATCATTTTGGCGTATTCATCTGTATTAGCTTTTAAAAAGTATTTGCTGTTCCATAACTTCTCTTATCTTTTACTATTGTCTATACCATTTTCGAATTTAAGAATGAATGCTGGCCTTATATCTGTCAATGTAATTTTTTATTTTTGTTTTCAATATCCGGTTTTGTCCGGATATTGTTTTTCTAAGTAGTATACCATTCCTTTAATTACATTTTATTTTTGTGTAGTATTGTGTTATTACGTTGCATAATAATTCTACTGAAACACAATCAGAAATATTATTGCTTTAGTACGAAAACTAGTTTAATCCATTTCGCGATACTCAATTAATTACATTATCTATTATATAGTTCCAACACTAGTTCCATCTACATTAAACATTTAAATGTTTCGGAATTATATGGAAAAATATTTTTTAGGTATTCAGTTTTTTTTTATTTCGGAATAATTTTACATTATATGGAGAAAGAAAGCAAACCTTTTATTATATATTCATAAAAGATTCGAAAATATGCTAGATTTTTTAAATACTTTAGAAAATGTGACAAGAACACTTTTTCTAAGTTCCAACCGTACACTACGCGCATGCACCAACAGACATGAAGCGGTGTACACTATGGAATCACGGGATGCAGCCAACATATATACGATATTTGAACTCGCCGTTGCCAACGAACCTAAAACCTAACCTAACGCAATTTAAGTACTCTAACCTGTGAAAGAATGCACACTGATTTTATTTAGTGTAAGTTAATTAGTACAGACTCTATGTTGGCTGCACTGGAACACTGAATATTCGCTAAAATCAATATGGCTACCACGTATTCATGTAATTAAATATCGTGAAAAATTCAAATAACCGTTAGAAAACATGTAAAAATCATTGTAAATGGTGGGAAATAATTTGAAAAATGAAATCTTAAGAATACAATTTAATAGGAGTTTATGAAGTAATTTAAAAAGTAACGTCATATGTTGTTAAGTTTAGCCGATTTTTTATATTTGTAGGCTGTTAAACAACTGGCAAAATCATAATAAGTATAATCCAAATGATGATGGTGATGATGATGATGGTGATGATGATGGTGATGATGATAAAGTATAATCTTAATATTAATAATATTAATAATAATAATACTAATAATAGTGCTCCGTCAAGCTTTGTTTTACTTCCCCCTTATATATAGGCCTACTTTTACATTCCGAAGCCACTCGGGTCTTACAGGAACACGACCTGTTGGGAGGAAATTTGTAACTCTGGATAACACATATACTTTTTTGACCACACAAAGATATGTAGGGACTCCCTGGATGACTGATAGGGTCATTGTCAAGGCCACCTCCGAGATAACATAACCACACATGTCAAAATACACCATTAATTCATTCATTCTTATTAAACAAGGTGAATATGATGTGGATAGTTATAATGATTATGATGGATCATTTATGTTTAAAATTTTTCCGACATATTTTGTCCTAGAAGGTGAAGAAAAATCTCGAATAAACCTCACCCAGGAATCTTGTCTCGACCGGTGATCGAAGTCGGGTCCGCCGCATGCGAGAAACGATCTTAGAGCGGAGAAAAGCAATAACGATAATCCATATTTAACCTGAAAAGTTAAGGTGAAACATAAAAAAAACAATGGCTTTCAAGGGCGCTCAACCAATACGGACAAACATAATATTAGAAAATAAACCAATTGAAAGAAGTGACAAAATGTAACATCCTAGGTTGCAAAATATCATATACATAATAAACTAAATAAGTTTAATTATATAATAGGAACACTAAAAGAACTTCGAAAATTAAAGCGAGAAAATACTCTATAATAAAATTAAACAAGACAATGACAGTTCATATTATTACAGGGGTCCAAAATATGGACAGTGACAACAGAACAATCTGCCAGAATACAAGCTGCTGAAACGAAATTCCTCAGACCAATAGCAGGATATCGAAGAACAGACAAAAAAAAAAAAAACACACACACACACAGAAATAAGACACTAACTAAAAGTAGAGGAACTAAACACAACAATAGTGAAATACAGAACAAACTGGAAAGAACACTTAGCAAGAATGACTGAGAACAGAATACCAAAAGCAGCATACAACTACTCACCAAGAAGAAGGAGTTTAGGAATACCAAGGAAAATATGGAAAGTGCAGCAATTTGGAGCCGGAAAAGGCTAGCAAAAGCCTAAACCGTGACGAAAAAGAAAAAAATAGAAGAAAAATTTAAGTTCATAAGATCTTTGTTTGAACTCTGTCTGGTGAAAAAAAATAAAAAACATAGCATAGAAAAATAATTTAAGTAAAAGTAAGTAACCTACATTATAAATTAATTCACTGGCACTATCGATCTCGGAGGATCATTGTGAGAACATAAGCTCTCTATATATTCCAATAATCCTCTGTATTTATCTCCCTCAAATCGTGGTTAATATTATTGTACCACCTAATTTTTCGCCACCTACAGAGCGCTTCTCTCTAATTTTCCTGAGTTCCATTGCCCCTCTTTCATTTCTCATTTGTGACACATGTCCTACCCATTGGAGCCTACGAGACTTAACTGTTCCTACATATCCGACTTTCCATAATGTTATGTAGCTTATTGGTATAATTCACTTGTCTGTTCGACTCACTTTGGTCCAAAAATCTTTCTTCCGATTGAGGGTCTTTCCACTTTTCAGCGGTTACCCTTTTACCAAAAATCTTTCTAAGAATTTTATTTTCTAATACTCGTAATCTTTTGTCCTCCATTAATGAAAGAGTCCATATTTCGCGTCCATATTTTATAACTTCCACAGCTGTGGTCTCGAGGTACGTGCTACCTTGTCACGCAGCGGGCCCGGGTTCGATTCCCAGTCGGGGCAGTTTTTCTGGGTGAGGTTTCTATCGGGTTTTTTTCTCACCTATACATGTCAGAAAAACTTTAAGGCCCAAACGGTCCCCGAAATCATATGGCCATCATCACCATCATCATCATCATCATCATCATCATCCTTCACCAGTGTGGAAAGCAACGGCAAGCTACCACACCTACATTTCCCTAGTAAAGCTGCAAGCATAGCATGAAAATGATATGATTGCAGTGAAGGACCTGCCTTCGCGCAGAATTACTATGGATGGATATTATAACTGGAAGAATAGCCGTTTTATATATTTTTAGTTCAACTTTTTTCGGGAGAAGTTGGAATGACAAGAATTCCTGTAATGCATAATGTCATGAGTTTTCAGAATTAATTCTATGTTCAATTTCTCTCTGGACCTCATTTTTGTTTGTAATTATCATCTGAGATATTTGAATTCAATCACATCTTCAAAATTTCCTTCATTTGTTACTATTTGTATTATATAATGTACGCATATTTCTAGGTGTTATTATAAGTTTAGTTGTATTGAATATACTTGGAGCTTCAACTTCTTAGTGTTATTCTATTAATTGTGGATGTTAGCCCTCGCTATCGCCTAATAATACTACATCAGCATAGTTTATTAACACCATTGAGTTGTAGGCCTTCTTCATCCTTTAAAGATCTGATGACATGCTCTAGTACATAAGTGAATAATAGAGGCGATAGTAGGTCGCTTTGCTTTAACCCATTGTGAATTTCAAAATAGTCCGAGATCCGGCTGCAAGATTACTACGTTCATCGAGTGTATGAACAAAATCAAAATTTTTCATAAAATTGTGAATGACTGAATGCAATTTTGCTGAGTTGCCTATTAAAATTCGGCCGCCAGTATGTTTAATTAAAATATAATCAATTTATTTATTCCAAATAATTTGATTCACTTGTTATTAAAATAAATTATAATCCAGTACGCATAAATCGATGTATAGAGCTTGAAAACTTTTGGTTGCCATTTCACACTTGGCCGTAAACCTCCTCGGGGCTACAGCAGGCTGTGACACCAATCAGTTATAAAATGGAGGTAAGTACGTATTTATTGTTTTATATTATCTCAAATAAGTTCAGTTCATTTAAAATGCTGTGATTTGTTTCGTATAATGTATATTTACACTATCTTTTGGATATATTTTTGTATTATCCTATACAGTGTACATAATATACATAACGGGCAGTGGGATTACTTTCCACGGCGAGGGAACAATATAAAACAATAAATGCGTACTTACCGCCATTTTATTACTGATTGGAGTCACAGGCTGCTGTAGCCGCGAGGAGGTTTACGGCCAAGTGTGCAATGGCAACCAAAACTTTTCAAGCTCTATACATCGATTTCTGCGAACTAGATTACAATTTATTTTAATAACAAGTGAATCAAATTATTTCGAATAAATAAATTTAATATAGTTTAATTAAACATACTGCCGGCCGAATTTTAATAGTCAACTCGACGAAAATGTATTCAGCAATTCACAATTTTATGAAAAAAATTGATTTTGTTCATACACTCGATGAACGTAGTAATCTTGCAGCCGGATCTTGTAATAAAAGTAGCTGAAAACTGTTTGCCTATACGCACTCTACTTTTGTGCCTTTATCAAATTTGAATAAGTCTAACTGAGGCAAAGTGATAGCCTACCACTGTAAGTGTCTAACGGAAATGAGTACCAAACATATGTTCTGAAGATAAAGGCGACCATCGCTGAAGACTGACAACCCGGCTAATACTACTAATTGTAGGAAGATAAACTCCTACCTTTTTAGACAATTGGCACGAGATACGAGCCGGGTTGTCAGCCTTGCGCGTTGGTCGCATTTATCTTCAGAACATACGTTTGGTACTCATTTCCGTTAGAGACCAACCCCAGGGCTTTGTACCGTCAGAAAGTTCAAATCAGTTTAATTATCCTGCCCCACTAGGACTCGAACTCTGGACCTTCCGACTTTTAACGTATTGCCTTAATCAACTAAACTATGGCGTGCCCAAGTCTAACAACCTTTTAGGAATTCCCATGTTCAGCAGGATACTACACAACTTCTCCCCCTTAACTGTGTCGTACACGTATAGTTCATGTATAGTGCTGTTTTATTTCCATTTATGTTCTAAAATCTGCTTCAACTAAATTTTATCTAATCTAAATACATTATATAAACTTACAATTTATTCTAATAAAATACATGATGAAAATTCCATTGAGGTAAACTTTTAAATATAACATTTAAGTTATAGTCTTCTTTGTCTTGTTTAATTGGTTTTAAGCTACCATTTTCCATGCCATTTTATAAGAAATATTGGGAATGATTTGGTTTTATTCATAAATAATAGTAATGATAATAATAATAATAATAATAATAATAATAATAATACATGAATAGAAAATGAAAACAACACAACGATTGTATGTTATCACCACAATGTAAATTGCTCATCTCATACCGGAAGTAAAGTCATTTCCCCAGCTACCGCGGTAGAAGTGGACTGGAAGTTTTCCAATTGAAGTGAAGCAGGGGTTTCCTGATTTTGGTATAATAATAATAATAATAATAATAATAATAATAATAATAATAATAATAATAATAATTGTAATAATAATATAATAATAATAATAATTGTAATAATAATAATAGTAATAATAATAATAATTGTAATAATAACTGTAATAATAATAATAGTAGTAATGATAATAATAATTCAATAAGTTAGTAATAATTATAATAATATCAAAATATTATTAATATTAATCTCACCTTTTTACCTTAGTTTAACCTCTCCCTTGAAGGTACGTTTTACTTTTAACTTATTGCTATATACAGAGTTCAATTCCGAAAAAAATTGCGTCCGCTATAGCATTAATAGACACACACACACACACACACACACACACACACACACACACACACACACACACACACACACACACACACCTATATATAGTTATATACGTATACTGTGTTTGTCATAGTCATATACGGTATCTAGTAACTTAGGATCGATGAAGATTCTTTTCAAACATATTTTGAAGCGAACAACCTCAAATCAATTCGGAATTTATCAAAAATCACTTCAAATTGCAAATTTATAAATTTGAAATTGTGCATGTAAAATGTATTGAAAAGGGTTTTTAATAGGGGGTAAATTCTCAGGATAGTGGTTTGTTGAGAAATTTGTGTGCTCCGGACTAGTCAAAGATAGGTTCGTTGAGCGATGAGGTCTTATCTCAAGGATAATAAGAAGACTTATACTGGCAGAATTCTTCCGTCAATAATTTTAATTGAGTGAAAACAATATATTTTATTCCCTCCTCGATACTAGGTACCTTTAGGCCGATAAATGTTTTTGGTGATGTATAGCGACGCTGTAAGTAGGCAATAAGTCGTAGTCGGAATGATAATTTATCGTTTCACGAAGTAAACTTACTCGTTTCAGTTTTACGCTTGCGGTTTATAAATCACGTAACTCATATACGTAGCTTGTGATGAAACGATATAGTATAACTCCACTATGGCAATTTATAGTGGCCACTAGATGGCAGTTGGGACGATATCCCGCTACCTCTCGTGTAAATTGAGAATACTATATATATATATATATATATATATATATATATATATATATATAAGAAAAAATGTTTGTGTTAGGATTCCTGACTAGCTCAGATGGTTAGAGCGCGAAACGTACAAAGTTTAGAAACTCGGGTTCAAATCCCGACACAGGCATTTATTTTTCTTTTGATGTCATATTTGCCGTTATTGCTAAATTTAAATATATACTTATAACACCTATATATATATATATATATATATATATATATATATGCAGATAAAACATTAATAATGTATACTTACAAAGTAATTTCACAATGAAATTTATTCTATGCTATTGTTTTATTTTCATTTTTATATATTCAATATTTTATATTTTATTCGAGAACCTTTTAAAGCCGTAATCTTGTTCTCTCAAGGCCAGTAATAAGATATGGTAGTGAAGCATGGACATTACGAAGAAGAGATGAAAGCCGAATAACAGCAAATGAGATGTGATTTATGCGCCGTACAGCAGGCTATACAAAGTGTTACCATAAAAGAAATTATGGAAGAGTTGGATGTAGAACCCATTCTTCACCATATACAAAACTACCAGAACAACTGGAAAGCCCATCTTAAACGAATGCCGTCTCATAGAATTCCAAAAGCCATACTTCGTTACTGCCCCCAAGGCAAAAGATCGCTGGGACGTTCAAAAAAGCGCTGAATGGAAAATTCCTCTTTGAGACCGTAACAGGCCACACGGCCTAATTCTTGCATGGATCCATCCATCCATAGTAATTCTGTCCGAAGGCAGGTCCTTCACTGCAATCATAGCATTTTCATGCTATGCTTGCAGCTTTACTAGGGAATTGTGAGGTGTGGTAGCTTCCCGTTGCTTTCCACACCGGTGAAGGATGATGGTGATGATGATGATAGTGATAAGGATGATGATGATGACCATATGATTTCGGGGACCGTTTGGGCCTTAAAGTTTTCCTGACATCTGTCTTACAGGTGAGGAAAAACCCCAATAAAAACCTCATCCAGAAAAACTGCCCCGACCGGGGATCGAATGCGGGCCCGCTGCATGACAAGGCAGCACGCTACCTCGAGACCATAGCGGTGGACCTTGCATGGATGATGATATTTTATTCGTTAAATCTAAAGTAAATAAACATAAGCCTGCATTGTATATATTATCTGTATTTGTTTATTTTAATTTAACAACAAGAATTGAATTATTGTAAATTTTATCAAACCTGGTTGAATGATAGAAAAGGTCCTAGGGCTGTAATTCTGCCAATTAAATAAACCTATATTATTATAATAATAATTATTATTATTATAATAATAATAATTATTATTATTATTATTATTATTATTATTATTATTATTATTAACTTATTATTATTATTATTAACTTATTATTATTATTATTATTATTATTATTATTATTATTATTATTATTATTATTATTAAATTTAAATTTAAAATTCTTCTTTTTATAATTTTAAAATGTTATCAGATTAGTTTTCTAAGTGGGTTGGAATTACAAAAGGTCTCAAGTAACCCCGTCTTGCATTATTGTTGGTATAGACTTCAAAGTGGATCGCCATGTTTCCACTCCACTTGACGAAAGATAAAATAATCTATTGGCGGGAGAAAAACGTTGTGCAAGGTAGAGACCGGTAATGAGTTTCCGTTAGGAACAATTTGTAATAAAATGGAATGCGCACGAGGAGATGAAACTGCATCGTGTCACCCCTATTGCAAATATAAAAGTACTTTAAATCTTTAATCAAACTATAAAAAGAGTTTTGGGGTTATCGTACTTCCCTCGATATCAGAAGTTTAGGGCTTCAAATCCAGCCTAGGTAGATTAATATTTTTAAGATAACAAATCTTGAATACGGCTTCTTTCATACGGGATGTAAAGTCGAAAGCCCCTTTCGTAGATGTACCATTAAGTATGAAAAATGGGACCTCCAACAAAAAATGCCGACCTTATCAAGCCTAGATTTATCTCAAACTTATTTAATAAAAAGTGTTATTAAGGGACTAAATATTTTACTTTTCTTAACTGGGATTATAATCCAATCCCTTCGCATCCTTCAACGACCTACTCCAGTTGTCTTTGTCCTTAGATCTTTCATTCCTAATATCATTGTACACATAATCCCTCCATCTAGTTTTATGTCTTCCTCTCTGTGATTTCCTTTGTGGTTGATTAACAAAAACTTAATTAAGGGCTCTCTTTTCCTTCATTCTCGTTAATTGCCCTATCTATGTAGCGTCATAATTTTTATTGAACTTATATATTTACTCGCATTTTTTAAAGTTTATTTATTTTTTCCACCTCAGTTATATACATATAAGTTGATGAGGAGCTCTCTTTTCCTTCATGCTCTTCAAATGTCCGAACTATTTATCCCCATAGTTTTTATATAACTTATATATTTACTCGCATTTTTTATTTTATCTATTTCTCCTTCCTCAGTTAAATGGATATAACTTGATGAGAGTCTCTCTTATCCTTCATGCTCTTCAATTGCCCTATCTATTTAGCCTCATATTTTTTTTATAACTTATGTATTTAATCGCATTTTTTATTTTTTTATTTCTTCCGGATCAGTTATATGCGTATAACTTGATGAGGAGCTCTCTTTTCCTTCATGCTCTTCAAATGTCCGAACTATTTATCCCCATAGTTTTTATATAACTTATATATTTACTCGCATTTTTTATTTTATCTATTTCTCCTTCCTCAGTAAATGGATATAACTTGATGAGGGTCTCTCTTATCCTTCATGCTCTTCAATTGCCCTATCTATTTAGCCTCATATTTTTTTTTATAACTTATGTATTTAATCGCATTTTTTATTTTTTTATTTCTTCCGGATCAGTTATATGCGTATAACTTGATGAGGAGCTCTCTTTTCCTTCATGCTCTTCAAATGTCCGAACTATTTATCCCCATAGTTTTTATATAACTTATATATTTACTCGCATTTTTTATTTTATCTATTTCTCCTTCCTCAGTTAAATGGATATAACTTGATGAGGGTCTCTCTTATCCTTCATGCTCTTCAATTGCCCTATCTATTTAGCCTCATAATTTTTTTTATAACTTATGTATTTAATCGCATTTTTTATTTTTTTATTTCTTCCGGATCAGTTATATGCGTATAACTTGATGAGGAGCTCTCTTTTCCTTCATGCTCTTCAATGTCCGAACTATTTATCCCCATAGTTTTTATATAACTTATATATTTACTCGCATTTTTTATTTTATCTATTTCTCCTTCCTCAGTTAAATGGATATAACTTGATGAGGGTCTCTCTTATCCTTCATGCTCTTCAATTGCCCTATCTATTTAGCCTCATAATTTTTTTATAACTTATGTATTTAATCGCATTTTTTATTTTTTTATTTCTTCCGGATCAGTTATATGCGTATAACTTGATGAGGGGCTCTCTTTTCCTTCATTCCCTTCAATTGCCCTGTTTATTTAGCTTCATAATTGTTATATATATATTACTATAACCAGATCCATATAAAGCTGTTCAAGTTTAATGTTAGACCTTAATTTACTTGCCATATGAATAATGAGAGAGAGAAGAGAGAGAATAGAGAGATAGAGAGATAGCGCGTAGAGAATAGAGAGAGAGGGAGAGAGGGGGAGAGAGAGAGATGGAGAGGAGGGACGGAGAGACGGGGGGAGAGGAGGGAGGGGAGAGGGGGAGAGAGAGGAGGAAGAGAGGGAGGAGGAGAGGAGAGAGAGGAGAGAAGGAGAGGGGGGGGGAAAGAGAGAATGAGAGAGAGAGAATGAGAGAGAGAGAATGAGAGGAGAGAGAATGAGAGAGAGAGGAAAGGAGAGAGGAGAGAGAAGAGAGAGGAGGGCCGAGAAGAGGAGGGAGGAGAGAGGAGGGAGGAGAGAGGGGACGAGAGGAGAGGGCGGAGGAGGGAGAGAGAGAGAGGGAGGAGAGAGGGAGAGGAGAGAGAGGGGAGGAGAGAGAGGGAGAAGAGAAAGGAGAGAGAGAGGAGAGAGAGGAGAGAGGGAGAGAAGGAGAGAGACGAGAAGGAGAGAGAGGAATGAGAGAGATAGAATGAAGAGAGAGAATGAGAGGAGAGAGAGAATGAGAGAGAGAGAATGAGGAGAGAGAGAATGAGAGGGACGAGAGAACTGAGAGTGAGAGAATGAGAGAGAGAGGAGAGAGAGGAGAAGGAGAGAGAGGAGGGAAGGAGGAGAGAGAGACAGAGGGAGAAGGAGAGAGGAGAGAGGGAGAATGAGAGACGAGAATGAGAGAGAGAGAGAATGATAGAGAGAGAATGAGAGAGAGAGAATGAGAGAGGGAAAAAGAGAGAATGAGAGAGAGAATGAGAGAGAGAGAATGAGAGAGAGAGAATGAGAGAGAGAGGAGGAGCGAAAACTAGTAGTTATACAAGGTGTTGGTTGTAACAGGACCTGACCGACAAAATGATAGGATGATAGGTCATGCAGAGAGATAATTTGTTTTGAAGGAACATATAGTTTCGCAACACGTCTTTTATGAGTTATACACAGATGAAGGTGTAAGGGTTGGAAATGAATACAAACAATTGTACACGCATCATTTTACTGAAAATACATGTTTTTACAATATGTGTTCAAAAAGTAAGTGTTTTGACGACATCAAAAAGAATCCTGCCATGCTCGGCGGTGCTGGTCGATCGTTGCTGCGATGATATCAAACACGGCAGTGCAGGCTCTATAGGTCGGACTGTTTGATCACTTATGTAAAAACATGTCTTGCTTAATAAAATATACATGTACAATTGTTTGTATTCATTTCCGACCCTCATGGGTGAACACCTTCATCTGTGCATAACTCATAAACGACGTTTTTGCGACTATATGTTCCTTCATAAAAAAATAATCCTCTGTGCATGACCTATCATCACTATAATTTTGTCTGTGAGGTCCTGTTATATTTCACGATTTTTATAAGTATTATATTAGTTTGCAATGAGATGCACAAAGAAATTAAACATAGGCTCAATTCTGGAAATGCGTGCTATTGTGCATTACAGAGACTTTTGATGTCCCAACTCCTTTCAAAAAACGTTAAGCTGAAAATATATAAAACTATTATTCTACCAGTTATATTATATGGGTGCGAAACATGGACTCTTACTTTAAGGGAGGAAAGGAGATTACGAGTATTTGAGAATAAAGTTCTTAGGAAACATTTTTGGACCAAAGAGAGATGAACAGACAGGTGAATGGAAAAGACTACATAACAATGAACTGCATGGTCTTTATAGGAAGCCAGATATAATAAGAACAGTTAAGTCCCGTAGACTGCGATGGGCAGGACATGTTGCGCGTATGGGGAATGAAAGACGTGCATGGAAACTTCTTGTAGGAAAGCCAGAAGGAAAACGCCCAGTTGGTAGACCAAGAATGAGGTGGGAGAACAACATTAACTATGATTTGAGGGAAGTAGATTATACAGGGAATGATTGGGTTTGGAATGTATGGAGAGCTTATGTCCGTGCGGCCAAGAACCTACGGGTTCGATAGTGCCAGTGAGTAAGTAAGTAAGTATTATATTAGTTTACAATCTGTATATAAATTTTGAAATTTATAATTTACTTTAAAATCTGGATTAGTAAGAAGCATTACTTTACTTACATGTAAGAATGAATTACTCTTGCATCCTAATACACCGTTGTCGATATTTCAACTTTGGAATAAAGACAGATGTAAAGAAAGAAGAAAATAGATTATCAAAAATAAAAGTAAAGGTTTTGAAGTATTGAAGCCCTTAGGGTGAGGGTGGCTTAATTATACAGTTTTCACAAGAAGGAAGAGGGATGCTTGTAGCTTCCCAAGTTTTAGCAAGCCACGACGGGATGTAAGGTTGGGAGGCGGGAGAAAGAAATAAAAATAAAAAATGAGAGTAAATAAGATTGAGGTTAGTAAATTATAAGAAAATTCGCTCTGCTGTAACGTGATTTACAAGTTCGTTCCAACCTCCTCACTTCATCCGTTTCACAGGATTCTACATCTAACTTACTTTACATATTCACTCACAGATAGTATACACCAGACACTACAACAAAAGCAATAATATATAATACAATAATAATAATAATAATGATGATGATAATAATGATAATAATATTAATAATAATAATAATGATGATGATAATAATGATAATAATATTATAATAATAATAATAATGATGATAATAATGATAATAATAATAATAATAATAATAATAATGATGATGATGATAATAATGATAATAATATTATTAATAATAATAATAATAATGATGATGATAATAATGATAATAATATTAATAATAATAATGATGATGATAATAATGATAATAATTTAATAATAATGAAATGATAATAATAATGACAATGATAATTATTATAATAAAGATAATAATAATTATTACAATAATAATAATAATTAATAATATATAATATAGTAATAATAGTAATAATAAAAACACAGTAAACATAATAAGAGTAATAACCAATATTAATATTACTAACACACAGTAACAACAACAATAATAATAATAATAATGTTAATATTATTATTATTACTATTACTAAAACACAGGAATAATAATGATAATAATAACAAAGGTTTGAAATTATACCTTTTTACAACTTTACGAGTAAAATTGTAGGCTACCAAAAAGGAAACAATAATTGACAATCATTGCCTTTTTTTACACTAGTGAAGACATTGTGTCTGGTAAAATTTAAAAACAATGTGAAATTATTTTCAAAGTCTGATTTCTTATTAGTGTATGACTTAATGATTATTTTTATTTTCCAGGTGAGTCTTGGAAGAATAGTTCTTTCGTTCTGTGTATCGACACTGTAAGTAGATTTATTATTACTACTACTACAACTACTACTACTACTACTACTACTACTACTATACTACTACTACTACTACTACTACTAATAATAATTTATGTAATTATTATTGCCATTAAGCCTTGGATTATTAGGTTCGAATTTGTTCTGCTCCTTTCCAAATATATTCAAAATATCAAGTCTATATTTTATGTATCATCATCATCATCATCATCATCATCATCATTAACTTCCAGGATTGAATTTATTGGCTCGCTGCGTTCTTAAAGTCCTGTATGCATCTTGTCCTAGGTCTACTTATACCTCGTGTTCCTATGAATTAGTAGTCTAATATAATTTTTGAAATTCATTCTGGTGCCATTCTTTGAAGTTGTAGGAACGAATTATGTTTTATTTATCTTACATTCATACAGTTTTTTTTAGTTCTTATTTCTGTATTTCGCCGTTTATCTAAAATTGTATGAAAATTTTATATTGAAATTTGTTCTTGAACATTTTTTCACACATGGATTGGCGAATTACATGGTAACTGATGTAACAATTGCAACAAAATAAAACAACTTTTTTTTTAGCTTTCAATAGTAGGACACTACTTTTTCCTTTCGCCTCTCTTTGGTATAAAATTTATCCTAAGAACATAGTTCTCAAATACTCGTAATCATTCTTACTGTCCCAAATATATGTAGGGCAATAGAATAATCTGGATTAAATTCTGAAAACAGAAACAGATAATATGCCTATACAAGTGAAAACAAAAGAAGAAGGTATTGTGTTGATTTCGAATACTCGTAAATGATAGATGGAGCTCTAGGTATTTTGTTTTGACAGTTTTTAAAACTCTACTTTACAGTAAATCCTAAATACCTACATTTGTATGAACTATATTTCAATGCGCGGAAGTGAAAAGTAAAAAATACAAACATATTGATTTGATAAGGAAATCCAGCATTGGCATGTTCGGTCCAGTGATCATAATGTGTGACTTATTGTCGGAAGTAATTGATTTTTATGCACCAAAGAGTTCAGAAAAAATAATAATGGTGGTGTTTGGCAAATGGAGCGCTATCGTGCCGGGACACTCGAAGCCATTTTGTGTCAGAAAACAAAGCATAAGCTACTCTCTAACAAAAGCGCCTTCATAAACAAAGCTAATGTTATTTCAACTTGGTATATTGTGCTCTGGATTCCATTCCAAACTCACGCCATTTTCAACTGTTCATTTCCTCTATTACCTCATACAAGAAAATATTTTAAATTTTAATTCTTTTAAGAAACGTAATGACATTTAAATATGAATTCAAGCTGCTGAGAGGTGTTAGTATGGATTATCGGTTGTTGATCTGAACCATCTATTAAATTCTGTAGAACAGAACTCTACCGTTAAAATTGCATAGGTTGTTCTGGAAAGTTGATTGATTCTTTTGTTAAAAAAATGATATCCGCTTACTAATTACAGAATAAATACATGTTTTTACAGTACTTGCTTTAGGTGATTAATAATAATAATAATAACAATAATAATAATAATAATAATAATAATAATAATAATAATAATAATAATAATAATAATAATAATAATAATCTTGTTTCCCTCAAACGAGATTTAGGCGCTCTTCCCCAACAGGGAAGAAATTGAACCACACTAATTTAGTTACACTTGTTTTCGTATAGATGTCATTGGAATGGCCCATGGTCAGCGTTCCGCCTCATATAACATCTAGTAAACGAAGGTAGTACTAGGACGAGAAAATTCGGTAAATTGTGCTTAGAGGCCTTTTTTATTCAGGCTTAAGGATCATTTAAGAGCCTGAATATCTTCAGACTCGGGACCCACGGCTTAAAGTCCCTCCCGGATGACTTACTCCTTGGATTTTTCCATCCTAAAAAATCCAACGACCTCGGCCGGATTTGAATCCGTGACGCTCGGGACTTAGAGGCAAGGAGCATTATCACTAGTACACCGCGACCGATTAATAAATTAATAATAATAATAATAATAATAATAATAATAATAATAAATTGAACAAAAAACAAACAATTAAAGTGGTATGATCATGTAAAAAGAATGACAGAAGACAGATTCTCAAGAAGAATACTAGGATAGGTGACACTTGGTAGAAGAAGAAAAGGACGGCCAGAAATAACGTGGATTGATGGTGTTTTGAGCAGTATGAGGAAAAATGAATGGACGGTGGAGATTGGAATGACAGAGAGATGTAGAGGAGAATGACAGTAGATTAATTGGGCACAGAAAAATATTGTGAAATATTGTCAAATCTACCTTGAAATTTCTCCTAGAGAAGCGTTGTGATATACCAAGTTCGTGTCCAAAAAAATCTGCCTTTTAACTGCAAGGCACAGAAATCGAAACTAGAATCCGGCAATGGCAGCCCACTGTACGGAACAGATGGACTCCAGGCACGTGTAAGAGCGGAGTAGAGCGAGGTGGGACGCGGCGGGGACGGCAGGTAGTGAGGGTTACCCTGTCTACCAATTCATGAGATATATTACTTCCCTATCGTTAAAATTAGAGATTTGACGCTGATTTTTAATGACTAGCAGTTAAAAAAGGCAGATTTTTTTTGGACACGGCCTTGGTACATCACAACGCTTCTCTGGAAGAAATTTCGAGATCGGTTTCGGCATGCAATTGTTGACAGTTCCGTTCTATGCGTCTCATCTAGAATTCTAGAGGAACCATAATGAGTTTAATCTATTTGAAGTAGAAGAAGGGGACACAATTTACATAAAATAAAATTCGTCCTTGATCAGCACCGATTAGAATAAAATAAGTAGATTAGTGAATTCATCCTCTCCGTGGTGGAAACATTTTTTAAGGATATAAAATCCTTCGAAGGAATGTAAAATCGTGAGGTTTATTTCGTAGAATTACGGCATTTAAAATAACCTCAAACCTCAGATAAATAGGGTTCTGAGCAAATTGTCGACCCTTTCACGCCCATGTTTGAATTGAAACACTGTTAATGAGTGTTGTTATGGTATATTGCGATACGAGTGTGGTAAACATTTGATACGGACGAGGATAAATTAAAAAAAAAATAGTTAAAAAAACTAAAACTTAATAAACGAATGTTGGAAGACATGTAAAATACCTGAAAATTGGAAGATAGGTGAAGTCATATCCCTCTTCAAAAAAGGAAGATTAGATAGTAAAAATTAGAGAGGTATCAGCTTATTGAACTTCACTTATAAATTATATGCAAAAATAATAAATAATAGATTGAAGAAGATATCTGACACACTCTTAGAAGAAGAACAAGCAGGGTTTAGAAAAAGGAAGATCCTGTCGTGATAATGTGTTTATTATAAAGAGACTAATTGAAAAGAGAAGAGAATTTAAACTGCCAACATATTTGTTGTTCATTGATTTTGAAAAGGCCTTTGACAGAATAAATAGATCTATACTATGGGAAATAATGAAGGAACGAGGATATCCACACCATCTAATAAAATCAGTCCAAGGCTTATATGAAGAAACTAAAGTAGTGATAAAAACTGATGGAAAAAGGTCAGAAGAAATTTTAATAAATCAAGGAGTTAGACAAGGGTGTAGTCTATCGCCCACTCTTTTTAATATGTATATATATATATCGACGACATTATGAAGCAATGGAAAATTATAAAGGACAAAGGCCTTAGATTGAACAATAACTCAAGTATTAATAACTTACTTTTCGCCGATGATTTAGTCTTACTACACCATGATGAAGATCTGTTACAATTGGCTGCTTACAAACTAAATGCAATATGTAGCGATTATAATTTTAAAATTTCAATAAGTAAAACAAAAGTAATGGCATTTTGTGGAAGAAATATTCTACGTGCAAAAATAGTAATTAGAGACGAAATTATTGAACAGGCTATCCCACTCTTTAACTATTTAAGGATGTGGAAATCAGATTATGGGTATGATAAAGATATTGAACACCCAAAAACACATCAGTTTCAAGCGATTTGTGGTACAATAATTAGAACCATTGAATAATCATAAGCCCATAAAAAAACAAAATTAAAATTTTATAACACAATGGCTGTCCCTTGTCCTTTTGTATGGGAGGTGAATCTTGGATTACCACTACCAAACAAGAAAGTAAAACCCAAAGGCAGCCGAGATGAAATTTTTAAGAAGAGTAAAAGGCCTCACTAGAATGGACCACATAAGAAACGGGAGGATACGGATATCCGTGAAGAACTGCCAGATATACTCCATAAAAGAAAATATAGTTAACAAAACAAGATACAGTGGAAAGAATATGTAGAAAGAGTGGAAGAAAGTAGATTACCAAATAAAATCTTCCATTATTTTCCAAGAGGAAGAAGAGATGTCGGACGTCCTCGGAAGAGATGGTCTTAGATCCATTGTGAAGACGGAACAGGCAACTCTTGCCTAAACCAGGAAGTGAAGAAGAATAAGAAAAACTAAAACAACACGCTTTATTAGAAAACCGAAAAAATGAAAAATAATTTCAATTTCCAACACGCCTGGGCAAAATTAAAGTGATCAACAAAAAAATCATCTACAATACATCTAGAATAATACTAGAGTTATCTACAAAAAAATAATTTTACCATCAAAAGCGTGGGTGCTCTATATCAATTAATATATTTGATAATGAACAGATATTGGTAAAAGTAAAGTCTCTAAGAAGAAAATGTAAAAACCATTAAAAACACCCCACGTTGTTGATAGTAAAATTATTTTTTTTTGTAGATAACTCTAGTTTTTTTAGATGCGTTGGAGATGATTTTTTTGTTGACCACTTTAATTTTATCCGAAGCGTGTTGGAAATTAAAATTATTTTTCATTTCTTACTTCGGTTTTCTAATGAAGCGTGTTGTTTTAGATTTTTAAACTATTATTTATTTTTTATTTTTTAGTTTTAATATTTTACAGAATAAGATAAAACTCTAAATATCTTTAAATTCGATACTATTGTACTATGAGCTAAAAGTAATACTCTTCTAAAAAAAATATTCGGGGCTGGATTTGAACCAGCGACCTATGGATTACTGAAATTGTATACCACTACAGTCCACCGCTCTACCAACTGAGCTATCAGAGGATATAATATTAATTTCTTACAACGATGGACTAAAAAGTCGATAAGTTCGCAACTTCTTACACTGGTCTTTATTTTTTTGATGTCCTGATGATCCTGGCCAGGATCTTAGAAAAATATATGAAATTTTTGTATTGTCATTGGTCATTTACAAGTATATAAAGTTTCAAGTCGATCCAATGTTTTTAAGTGGATGAAAATCGTGTTGAAAAATTCCGTTACGTAGACAGATACGGGTCAAGCTAATATAAAGCGTGTAAAAAACGAGGCGCTTGCGCCGAGTTTTTTTTTTATTTCTGAGATTCCATTAAGTGTTTACCACATGAGTATTGCATACTATTTCTTGCACTATGTATATTTATTTAATAATTAAGATATTAGCTAAAATATTAATAAATATAATTGATGGTAATGTTAGATTTCAGAATGTTAATCAGCTATGTGTGTTGCTATAGATAGAGAAATAATAAGTATTGTTGGTCATGTCACCGTCTTATATTTCTTAAAACTGTAAAATCAATACGATTTGGGATTTATTTCTGATTATGGAGAAGGTTTTAGACGATGCGTGCAGTGATGATTAAATAGAAGAGACGTGGAAAGCTGGATGTGATGATTTAATACCGAGATTAATACAAATTGCAGTATAACTATCGGTATTTCAAAATATATGTTTTTACTTACCGCACTAGTGATTTTGGTCATTTTTAAAGTATTGAGATTTATTTTGTTTTCATAGCAACTAAGATTGTATGCGGGAATGTCAAATTACGATGCACATCAACAATAACAGTAAGTATACAATATTAGTTACATAGTGCAGAAAATAAAAATACTAACTACAGTGTGTGAGTAATATGTAAATGTCAATTGAGTTGGTGTTTACTTGATGAAAATCCATATCTATTAATTAAATAAAAATAAAACGTAGTTTTATTTGATTTTCATATTTATTATATAATTCAGTGACAGCTGTTTCGGTACACTGTACCTTCTTCAGACATGTTAACAAATTATGAATTGTGTTCAAACTGATCTAAGCAACAATACAACAATATTTATTTAAATTTTTAAATTTAACAAAGGGGATTCATTCAAATCAAGTTGAGAATTTAACAGTTTTTTACTACTTTTAAATTTATTAATTTCTACAGCCTCCAAAAGATCTAACTCCTTACCCTTATCACAAATATGTAAAATTTCAAAATTTGGATCGAAACAATGATTAAATTGGAATATGTGGTTAGCATATTTTGAATTTTCTAAATTTATAAAACACATAAGAGCATATAACAGAAATTTAGAAAATTCAAAATATGCTAACCACCTATTCCAATTTAATCATTGTTTCGATCCAAATTTTGAAATTTTACATATTTGTGATAAGGGTAAGAAGTTAGATCTTTTGGAGGCTGTAGAAATTAATACATTTAAAAGTAGTAAAAAAACTGTTAAATTCTCAACTTGATTTGAATGAATCCCCTTTGTTAAATTTAAAAATTTAAATAAATATTGTTGTATTGTTGCTTAGATCAGTTGGAACACAATTCATAATTTGTTAACATGTCTGAAGAAGGTACAGTGTACCGAAACAGCTGTCACTGAATTATATAATAAATAGTAAAGTAAAGTGATCCCGCAACAGGCCTCAGGAGGCCCTTGGGGTAGTAGGAGGTTAAGGCTCCAACTTTTTCTAGACAATCGGCACTTTATGTCAGCCGGGTTGTCAGCCCTGCGTGACGGCCGCCTTTACCCCCAGAGCATGCGTCTGGTACTCATTTCCGTTAGAGGCTGAGTCGACCCCAGGACCATAGTGCTGCCAGAGGGTTTGGGTCAGTTTAAAAATCCTGACCCCAACGGGACTTGAACCCTCGACCCTCCGGCTTGTAGCTCAGTGCCATAACCACTACGCTACAAATATGAAAATCAAATAAAACTACGTTTTATTTTTATTTAATTAATAAATATGTAAATGATTGACAACATAAGGATTTTGCCGCGGACAGCTTTTTGTTATCTTATCCCAGGAGTTACTTAAATTAATCATTGTCTTCTCGGTATATACGTGACTAGCGCGCGCGGATGCGCGACTGGTATCTCAGATTCGAATCCTAGCGGTTCCGGAGAGGTATTGGTGGTGGGCGATACTGGGATTTTTCAGGGTTTTCTCGGGGTTATTCCGTTTGCCGAAATTAATTCCACCAACACTCCTCATTGCCCCGTCCCTTAATTTCATTTCTCATTAATTCATTTCATATTACCCCTCATCATATCTCATGTTAGGAAAATTTGTTTCGTAGGCATACAAATGTGTTGGAAATATGTGGTTGTGAGGATTTAGTGGGGGCCCACCAGGATACTGGCTCATGAATCCGACTCTGAGTAATAAAGAAAGGGCAGAGGGGCCAGTGGGATGATTGTAGCCCTCCCTTGTGCCCAAAGGGCCCAGCCCAAAAATGGCGGTATGTGTCATGGGAGAAGAATCTGGTGTACCGGACATGAAAGGCGACTTAGAACATAGTATAAATTCTCATTCCATTCATACAGAATACACTGGGATAGCGCTAAAGATATTTCAGGTCCCGGTGCTCTGGACATCTGGCCGCCCTGTTTCAATAAAGAACTATTGTATAACTGACTTAACTTGGCAAAGAGAGAGATGGAGATATAAGGGTAGATCCTTCACCGCTTTCACCCTGTTACAAAAGAAAGAACCCACCTTGTTGTCAGTTTTCGTCTTCCCCCTTATCCCTATTAACACCTGGTGAAGAAACACCGACAACATTGGTGCGAGTGAGACAGGTGAGCACAGCTGTCTCTTTCTACAAATTTCTTGCATAGGTAAGCCAAACGAACTATAAAAGTAAACCATTCAGTATGTTTACCCTTCATTTACTATATAATCTTTAAATATGAAAATCAGAGGACTGAAGGACATAAGACTCGACCCTGTTATATTTTCTTTTTTTAAATATATGTTTTCCTTTCTAACTTTTTTATTTATTTACCTTACTTTAATATCTCTGTTTGTAGGTATATTTACTGCCCCACACCAAACGAGTCTTATAAGCACATTACCTGTCGAGGGGGATTTTAAACTCTGAATCAGACATACTTTTTTTTTTTTGCTACACAATGACATGTAGCACCTCCCTGGATGAGCTATCAGCTGTATACCAGTACCATCTCCGAGACTACACGAACATATAAAACAAAACACATCGTTCACTCTTGCATTCATTTTAAGCAAGGCGAACATGGTATGGATTATTGGGTTGATTAGTCCAAGTTCGGGTACTATTTTGGCCTTAAAGTATCATGAAATTTGTCTTACAAGTGAGGATAAAATACGAAAAAACCTCATCTAGGAAACTTGTCCTGACCGGGGAATGAACCTAACCTGACTGCGTCTGAGACAACCACGTTACCACTAGACAACAATGATGGACTCACTTATACTTCTGTCTATTTATCTACCTGTCTTCGGACTTTTACAGCTACTGCCGTCTTCCCGTGCCAAACTTCCAAAGCCTATGATCTTGAGCATCTTCAATGCTTAACCCTCTTGCTTGCATTGTTATCCTCTTGCTTTGCTTCCATGTTAACTTTGGTCTTCCTTTTTTCTTCTTTCTGGTCGGTTGTCATTGCTATAGTTGTTTCGACCATCTGTTGTCTTACATTCTTAAAATATATTCTAACCATTTTAATTCCTTCTCTTCAATTCTTTCAATTATGTTTTCCTCTGCTTCCATTATCTTTCTAATTGCTTTATTTCTAACATGTTCTAATTTTGACTTTCTGGCACTTCTGCGTAAATAATCCATTTCTAGAGCTATTAGTCTATTCTTGTAGTATGTATCGATTGTCTACGCCTCCTTCCATGTATTGCAACTGATTCCATCAATTTGTTACAAATGTATTTTTTGGTGTCTTTCCAAATATGTTTATCCCACCATATAGAATTTAACGATGATATTATTTTTCTGCTCAATTAAATTGTATGCTTTATATTCTCTTTACCTAACGTTATACTTAATATATATTTTTGTACGATCTATATACACATCAGGGTTATACATTTTTGGGATTTTGTGAAATAAAATATTTCCTGTGTAATGCATGGGTGAATGTTTGCTTAGTACCATTGAAAAAGGCCTTAATTTCACTGAGCTCCAAGAAGAGATCACCCCCAAATCAATATTTAGTTTCACAATATTTCTAAAATTTCTATTGAATCTACTCAATATATTGTGTAGTATTGGTATATAATGGTGTGTAGTGCTCAAACTCATAACATTTGATATATATGATTACTAGTGAATGGAAACAATCGTTTTTTTATATAAGGGAATACGTGATATCACACAAGAAAAGTTATAACACCACTCAGAAAAATAGAGGGGCCTGGACGAATAATCTAGTGATATTCCAGCAGTTACATAGAAGAAGTCGAGGACTTGTACATCATTATATACAAATATTTACTTACTTACTTACTTACTCACTGGCACTATCGAACCCGTAGGTTCATGGCCGCGCGGACATAAGCTCTCCATACATCCCTATCCTGAGCTAATGTTTTCCAGTCATTCCCTGTATAATCTACTTCCCTCAAATCATAGTTAATGCTATTCTCCCACCTCATTCTTGGTCTACCAACTGGGCGTTTTCCCTCTGGCTTTCCTACAAGAAGCTTCCATGAAAGTCTTTCATTCCCCATACGTGCAACATGTCCTGCCCAACGCAGTCCACGAGACTTAACTGTTCTTATTATATCTGACTTCCTATAAAGACCTTGTAGTTCATTGTTATGTAGTCTTCTCCATTCACCTGTCTCTTCATCTCTCTTTGGTCCAAAAATTTTCCTAAGTACTTTATTCTCAAATACTTGTAATCTCCTTTCCTCCCTTAAAGTAAGAGTCCATGTTTTGCACCCATATAGTACAACTGGTAGAATAATAGTTTTATATATTTCCAGTTTAACGTTTTTTGAAAGGAGTTGGGACATCAAGAGTCTCTGCAATGCATAATAGCACGCATTTCCAGAATTGAGCCTATGTTTAATTTCTTTGTGCATCTCACTCCTATTTATGATTATTGTACCTAGGTATTTGAATTCAGCCACTTCCTCAAAATTTTCCTCATCTGTCATTAGCTGTCCATTTCCTTTATATAATGTATTTCTACGTGTGACCATATATTTAGTTTTATTGATATTTACTTCCAGTCCTAAGTTCTTAGTGTTACTCAATTATATACAAATACTACACAATATATTTAATTGAATAAATGTAATATTGTGAAACTAATATTGATATTTGGGGGGTGACCTTTTCTTGAAGCTCAATGAAATTAAGATATTTTTCAATGGTTTTAAGCAAACGTTCACCCATTCATTACACAGGTAATATTTTATATCACAAAAGTCCAAAAAGTTATAACCCTAGTACACATTACAGTAGGATTGAAGGAACATTTAGTAGCGTTAAAATTGAATTCTGAGAAGACAGTTAAGTGCGTAGTTTCTCTTGGAATAAGAAGCAGTAAATAAAGTTATAACAAATAATATTACAAGCCACCGCTCTAAATCCAAATAGCAATTAAATCTCGCTGCTGCAGTGGAATTGAATTTGTAGCAGAAACACTGTTGCCACACAACCTACATTTGCAACTCTGTACGAAATATAATGATTGCACAGTGACAAGAATACTAAATCAAAATTAATAATATATTGAAATATGAAATGTTCAGATGAAAATGTGACAATGTAACAAGTAACTGATATACATAGAGAATGGTACTCGGCCCGAGAAGAATCTGCACGAACTTCTAGATGGTTCTGACAATAGCAGATATAAGAGGACATCAGGTCGGACAGTTGTAGTCAGTCGTGTAGAGTGGACTTGTGAAGCGATATCAAGAGTGCAGGCAAGAATGTGTGTTGAATGAAAGTGTTAGCGGGTAGAAAGGATCATCGTCTTCAAGGTATGGGCCTGTTGACCCGTTCCGCTCCCCGGTGCACTATATGCTGCAGGCGCAGGTCGTCTTTCCAACGACGTTTTGGTCTTCCTACATTTCTTCGGCCTAGAGGCCTATAATGAAGCAGCTGTTTTGATAAACGATTATTTGGCATTATTTGTATATGTTCAAACCAATTACGTAGAAAGGATTATTATAAATAAATTATAAAGGAATAATACTTATTAGCAACAAGTTATTAGTGAAGATTCAGTAAAATTTTGTGAAGCAAATAAATAATGAATTTGAATTTTTTGAATATGTTTTGTTTATTTAAAGAAATTCCATCAGAGTCCGACCCACAGATAGCTGGCGAAAGTTATACACCTACAAGTGGTATAAAATAACCTTCATTTATTATCTAGACTACACCTGTATATTCCTTCTTGAGGACGATTTCCGCTGTATATGACATTTCGCAACCTAGGAAGTTATATCTTACCACTCTTGTTTTATTGGTTTATTTTCCAATATTATCTTTGTCCGAACCGGATGAGCGCCCTTGAAAGTCATTGTTTTTTATTTTTCTGAAGATATTTCCATGTTGTATTTTTTTATATTTAATTTAGTTTATATATCATTCTTTGTAATTCGTCTTTTGTTTTTGCTATTAAAATCTGGTCATCTGCAAAAGCTACTGTTTTTATTACTATATTTCCTAAGTTAATTCCCCAGGTCCCCAGTCGTCATTTGCTTCCATGATCTTATCATGTCAAATTAAATGTTACCAAAAGCAGCATACAACTATTCACCACGAGGAAGAAGAAGTAGTTTGGGGAAAAAAAATGGAAACAGCAGCAATTTGGAGCCGGAACCGGCTAGTAAATAAGCCTAAACCATGAAGAAGAAGAAGAAAGAAAAAGGAGGAGGAGGACAACGATGCTCCATATTAGCCTACAAGTTGCTTATTTTTTTTATATCCTCGACTCAGGGTCGGGTCGAGAGTTGAGATGAGATGAACCACTATTACCCGTTTAAGGAGTAAGTGCAGTTGTTGACGGAGGGCACTGCAGTCGTGTTTATGCAGGAATAGAACACGCGACACCGCTATCTATGAGTGCAGAGGGGAATTATGACGTGGGACGCTGACAGTATACACTGCCTTATGTGACGTCACGTGTAGCAACAAACATAGCTTCGTAATTCTTCCGTGCAAAGATATTTTGAATGACTAATATATATAGGTCTGTGAATGACAAGGGTGCCGAGCCACAACATCTGACGCACCATCACTCTGTACCACTCTGGATAAAAAAATCATGGGGAGTGTAAAGCTCGCTTGTGATAGTTTGCCAGAGGCTCTCTCGATTTATGACGCACACACTAATAAGACACTATTCACTTTATCATAAATAAGCACTAGTTAAAAGTAAATAATAGTTTAAAAAACTAAAACAACACGCTTTATTAGAAAACCGAAATAAAAAATGAAAAATAATTTTAATTTCTAACACGCTTGGGATAAAATTATAGTGATCAACAAAAAAATCATCTCCAACACATTTAGAATAAAACTATAGTTATCTACCAAAAGAAATTACCATCAAAAGCGTGGGATGCTCTATATCAATTAATATATTTGATAATAAACAGATATTGGTAAAAGTAAAATCTCTAAGAAGAAAATGTAAAAACCATAAAAAAACACCCCACGCTTTTGTTGGTAAAATTATTTTTTTGTAGATAACTATAGTATTATTCTAGATGTGTTGGAGATGATTTTTTTGGTGACCACTTCAATTATATCCCAAGCGTGTTGGAAAATAAAATTATTTTTCATTGTTTAGTTCGGTTTTCTAATAAAGCGTGTTGTTTTAGTTTTTTAAACTATCATTTATTTTTTATTTTTTAGTTTTAATATTTTACAGAATAGGATAAAAATGTAAATATCTTTAAATTCGTAACTGTTGTAGTATGAGCTAAAAGTAATACTATTCTAAAAAAAGAATCCTCCGGGCCGAATTTGAACCAGCGACCTATTGATCACTGAAATTGTATACCACTTCAGTCTACCGCTCTACCAACTGAGCTCTTATAACGATTGACTAAAAAGTTGACAAGTCCGCAACCTATTATACCGGTTTTTATTTTTGTAAGAATTCGTTATATAGATAGATACAGGTCAAGCTAATATGAAGCGTGTAAAAACAGTTGGCGTACTCTGAGCACAAATATAGATGCAGCAACTTCCGATGCACAACACAAACAGGTCACGTCTATCTTTGTAAGAATCCAATAGATAAATGATGAATGAATAGACATGTCAACTACCTCCTGACACTATCGAATCCATAAGTTCGTGGCCACACATCCTTATCCTGAGCTAATGTTATCCATTCATCCCCTGTTTAATCTACCTCCATCAAATCATGATTAATGCTTTTTTCTCACCCCATCATTGGCCTACCTGTTGGGCACTTTCCCTCAGGTTTTCTACAAAGAGTTTACATGCTCCTCTTTCACACACTGTTCGTGCGACCTGTCCTGCCCGTCTCAGTCTACGAAACTTTGCTCTTCTTATGAGGCGTATATCTGGTTTCCCATAATGATCGTGTAGCTCAGGGTTATGACTGTCTCCATTCGCCTGTCTGTTCATGTTAGACTGTTAATTTAACCCTTACATTAGCGAAACAGTAATATACCGTGCCAGTTATTTAATCCTGTTGGTTCACTGTAAAAATAAAGTCATATGTAACTATAAGCAATTACTGTATATTTGTCAATACAAAATCAAGAAAATTTGCACAATTAAGTTTTCTGTTGTTTTGTTAAAAATATTCACTAAATTAAACTAATGTATCAAATAGGATATATTACTAATTTAAGGGTTACTTTTGAAATAATATTAGCGTTACAAGTAAAGGATTTATGAATTTTTTACTGATGAGGCGAAATGTTTCAAAATTCATTCGTAAACCGTTTAAATTCTTATATAATGTCGAATTTCTGTATTTTTAATGCCTTATGATTTTGAGGTAACAGCTTCTGGCTACAGGTAATGGAATCCCGTGTTCTGTTCGTAGTCAGACCATAACAATATTTCCTAAAGGGAATTAATTATTCCTGTAGTTGCCATGTTCTAGAATTTAGATTATGTTTAGGTTTAATGACTCTACTGGTACTTCGTTGTCATTTATAACCCATAATATCATCGGGGTAACGTAACTCAATCTTCCAGGCGCTCAAATCTCAGATGTGGATAACAATTCCCCCAATGCCAGGAGAGAATTCCAGAAATGTTATAAGATAACCTGATGACGTTGGACAAATAAAAAAGTGAATCATTTTTAATGAATGAATGTTAACACGTAGGCATACATACCTCTCAAAAACTGATACAAAGTAGCACCACTAAATATGCTAAGAGTAAATTGATACGTATGTAATATTGAAGTTATTACCAATATACCCTACCGTAAAATAAAAATAAAAATAATAATTTATTTGAAATATGTACTAATTTTACTTTTTGCATAACTCACAGTTATGGATGTTTATTGTTTCTCACTTGAGTCAATTCTTATTGAATGAAGATTGTATCAATCACTACTGCTACTACTAATTGACAAAATTAAATGCAATTGTTTGATACGGGCGAGGTGAGATTTACAGGAACGTATACAATTTATGAGCGTCAATAAGACATCACACTTGAATTATTTTCTTTTGTATGGTAGGTTTATATTTATTAATTGTATTAGGGCCTATACTATAACTCAAAATATTATATACTGTCGCTATTTGCGGTGGCGTACGAACAAGTATAATTTGCTTAATTTCACTTCACATCGATTTGCACAAATCAATTTTATCTTCTTTATTTCATTCACAATAATTCACTGCACAAGTACATGTGATTATTCTGCTTTCAGACTCTCACAAACACAGTATGTGTTCTAGTTTATTTATTCACACTCGCAGAAACATTGTCTTTCTCTTCACTTTTCGGATGACCTTCAGAACACCTTCTCGATCACTTCTCACTGGCGATTGGCTGTCAGCCGACTAGTGTCCCTTTATATTGCGAAGCGAGAATTTTAGCAGGACAGTCACGATATTTCTAGAATGGAAACCTCGAGAGGCCGATATTTCTAGAAAACTGTCGTTTAGGCTTATCCGTCTCATGAATCCCTCCTACTATATCAGGCATGACTAGAGTCTCATTGTAACCCGCCAAATCCAAAAGAAAGCTCAATGCGTCACAGTGCCTTATGGTTGTTTACGTTAATTTGATGTAGATCAAAAACATGAAACGACTGAGATAGATAGAGGCTTTTGTCCAAAGGACACCAAACTATATTAAGAAAAATAATATTAAAAGTTGAATCGTGGTCCCATGACATTATGTTTAAAAATAAGAATATAAATAAATAAATAAATAAATAAATAAAGCCTGATATGTCCCTTTAGGGCAAAGACCTCCCTGTACAGGGGTTAAGCTCTATTGTGAGTGTCACCCGGTGAGCTACTCCGTGGTAAGAAGTTGACTTGGATGTAGCACTTGGTTTGTATACACTGTCTGTTCTGTGATTAGTTAATGCACAGTTGGTTCTCCATCGTTCTCCAGCTTTTCCTGCATCTGGCGACTCTGGACTATTGCGCCCCTGCTCGTTCTTTGAAGATGTCAGCCCATCGTCGTTTTGGTCTTCCGCGCTGTCTCTTGCCTGTGTACGGATCCCACATGGTTGTTTTTATTGTCCACCTGTCGTCCTGTATTCTTGCGACGTGGCCACTTCCATTTTTTCCTGAAGGCTTGTTGTGCAGGATCAGTTGTTAAGGACATCGCTTGAAGTGTTGTATTCGAGATTCTGTCCTTCAGAGTTATGCCTAAGATTTTCCTCTCCATTTTCCTTTGGCATACTTGGAGTGTGTACTTCAGTTTGGCAGTAAGATTCCAAGTTTGGCAGCCAATAACAAAAAAAAAAAAAAAGAATACGAAGTATTAAATGCCTCATGATTTTACTTACGACATTACTATGTCAGTAATTTAGTCTTGAGATTTATTTGTTTCCACAGCAACTAGATTATATGTGGGAATGTCAGCTTAAAATCCGTGGCAACATTATCCGCGTTATAAATTAATTACATTGTGCAAACAACAAATGTTTGAAACAAGGGAATAATTTATTTGTATACAGCCTTACAATAGCACTGATGACATGAACTTACTATTATCACCATCATCATCATCAACAATCACGAATTAAGCCCACATGGCTTGTTCCGGTCTCATAGATTCTCATTCAAAATGTTGAATCCATTTATTTTTCGTTCTACCTACATTCCTGTCTCCTTTTGGTTTGTAATTAAACATAATTTTTTGGTATGCATTTATTTTTCATTCTTTGAACATGTTCTTTCCAGTTTTTATAGATTATTTTATTTTATCTAAGCGTTTAAAAATATTTGGCTCATTTTTAATATTCTTATTCTTTTATCTAAATGTTTGCAGCCAGCTACACTTCTCAAAAATCTCATTTCAGCTGCTTCTCGATCTTCTCTTCTCTTTTATTTAAAACCGAAAATTCACTACCATACAATAGTAAGGGACTGCCACTGCTTTATAAAATTTTAGTTTTGTTTCCTTTTTTGTGTTTTTAAATAGACTTTTAATTGTGCCACATATGTAATTAAATTTATTAAGTTTGTTAAAAAGATCTTCATTTTTAAAATAGGAGATCTCATAACCCAGATATTTAAAATGGTTCACTTGTTCATTGGGTTTCTATTCCAGAAGTATTTAGCTCTTACACAGAACTTATTACATCCATGTACTTCCAACTGAATACATTTCTTGTTTTACTTTGATTCCATTTCAGGTCTTAGGAGGTGCTAGTGGAGTAAGAAATTAAAGCTCCCACCTTTTTAGGCAATGGGTACGAGATGTTAGTCGAGATATCAGTTCTGGGTGACGACAACTTTTACTTTCAGAACAATTATTTGGTACTCATTTCCGTGAGAGGCTGAGTCGACCCTAGGGTTATGGCGCCGCCAGAGAGTTTAAATTAGTTTAAAATTCAGGTTTAAATTCCCAACAGGACTCGAATCCATGATCTTCGAAATTGCAGCATATTATCTTAATCAACTACGACTTGTCCCTTATGCCTTTCTTATTAACTTGTAAATTTACCAATTACGTTTTGCATGCTTCATTCATATGTTGGTGAGTCCATTTTTATGAATATTACAATACATGAACTATAAGTGTTTCACACATAGAAATATATTATAGAAGGGAAATGGACAGCTAATGACAATTGACGGAAATTTTGAGGAAGTGGCTGAATTCAAATACCTAGGAACATTAATCACAAATAAGAATGAGGTGCACAAAGAAATTAAACATAGGCTCAATTCTGGAAATGCGTGCTATTATACATTACAGAGACTCTTGACGTCCCAACTCCTTTCATAATATATTAAATTGAAAATTAAAACTATTATTCTACCAGTTATATCATATGGATGCAAAACATGGACTCTTACTTTAAGGGAGGAAAGAAGATTAGGAATATATGAGAATAAAGTTCTTAGGAACATTTTTGGACCAAAGAGAGATGGACAGACAGGTGAATGGAGAAGACTACATAACGGTGAACTACATGGTCTTTGGGAATCCAGATATAATGAGAACAGTTAAGTCCTGTAGAATGCGATGGGCAGGACATGTGGCACGAATGGGAAATTAAATATGTGCATGGAAGCTTCTTGTAGGAAAACCAGAGGGAGAACGCCCAGTTCGTAGACCAATAATGAGGTGGGAGAATAACATTAACTATGATTCGAGGGAAGTAAATTATACAGGGATTGGAAAATATTAACTCAGGGTAGGGATGTATGGAGAGCTTATGTCCGCGCGACCATGAACCTACGGGTTCAATAGTATCAGTGAGTTAGTTGTAACGTTCCATTTTGCAATTATTTTATATGACATAAAATGCTAAAATGAGACATAGTGTGAAATACTTTTAAAATCTTAATAGTTACATTAAATTTTATGAATCCTAATACAAATTTTGTTCAACAAACTTAGGTTTCATTGTCTAACATTTTGATTATCAGAAAGGCTACATATTGTCGAGAATTCAATAGAGATGGAACACATCCTAAAATGATTAGGAATACTGGATAATGTGCCTATACTGTCATATGAGCGAGAAATAGCTTACATTCTGATAACCATCAGCAATCCTGCTTTTGTTATTAGCTTATCTCTTCCCAACATTCTGTGCGGCCAGTTCCAAAGATCAGTTTATCGATTTATAAATACAATTAGAATTTCATCTGTTTGTAATATCTAAAAGTTCTGTATTAGTGTGACTTTTGACGAACCATGCGATTACTGCTACTCATATATATGATAATGGTCAGTATCATCAAAAGTGCTGCATCTGGAACCAGGTATAGGCTCTAGACACCTAATGGCTTTTTGGCTATCGTTATGGGGTTTGATAATTTAATCCTTGCTATTTGGCGGCGTTTGTGTACGGTCTAGAAAGGTTACTGATTGGCTGAATATAGGTAATTTCACTCCAGGGAAGGGCATCGTATCCTACACTATCGACGAGGTAGGCTACAAGCCGACAGTTTGCAACGAGCTACGCTGTCCCACGCGTGAGCATAGCACCCCTCTAATCAAGCTGGAGCTATCATTAGCGTGTAATAATCCAGTGAATATATGTTGGTGTAGAACACTGAAATGATAAGAAACAAATAATATATCCATTAAATGCACTTATATATCTGAAGATTTTCAGGCTCATAAAATATCCTTAAGCCTGAATGAAAAGGCTTCTAATCAAAATTTACCGAATTTTCCCGTCCCAGTACTACCTTGGTTTCTTAGATGTCAGTATGAGGCGGAACGCTGACCACGGACCACTCAAATGATATCTATACGAAAACAAGTGTAACGAAATTAGTATGGTTTCAAATTCTTCCCTGTAGGGGGAGAGCGCCTAAATCTCTGTTAAGGGAAACATGGGTTTACAAGATACAAGAACATAAAATATTAATACGTATACGATTGTTCAGTCTACCATTTTAATTTCCACTAATATAATTGAATACATGAAGGTCAAAATTATATTGTTTTTTAATTAAATATTTCCAAAAAAAATTATAAAAATAGTTGATAATTCTTTTCTTTTGACCACCTGTTTAGTTCAAAGGATTTATAAATTTTGATTCAGATTCATTTAAGATAACGAAATCACAGAATGTATCGATAAAATCCATATCTTCGAAACTCGAACTTTGTACATTTCGTCACTCAAAAGGAAAATATCATTGGAAAATTTGTTTCTTAGTAAAAAAAAAATACAGTGGGACTACTTGTGCCAAAACACTGTAACTGGGAAAGAGAGCAGTAACAACCCTGGGTGATTACCAGTAACGACTAAAGATATATTTTTCTTCTTCATCACTTGTTTAGGCATTTTACTAGCCTGTTCCGGCTCCAAATTGCTGATGTTTCCATCTTTTATTTGGTCTTCCAAACTACTTCTTCCTCGTGGTGAACAGTTGAATGCTGCTTTTAGTATTCTGTTCTCAGTCATTCTTGCTAGGTGTTTTATCCAGTTTGTTCTGTATTTCATTCTTGTTGTGTTTAATTCCACTACTTTCAGTTGATGTCTTATTTCTGTGTTGTCTTTTTTGTCTGTTCTTTGATATCCTGCTATTGGTCTGAGGAATTTCATTTCAGATATTTTATTCTGGCTGATTATTGAGTTATCACTAGGGATGAAAACGAGTATTGGTTATAGGCTAGGCTGTATTGTACTTAGACCGCTATGTTTACAAACTACACGTTGATACGAGCTACTCAGGACAGACTTCTAGTACATTCCGCTTTATGTAGGAATGAACTCATCTTTGCACAATTTTTGTTTCGGCATTCTGATACAACCACACGTCACGTAAACAGGTCTATTAGTGAGGAGAGTCGAACATACACACTCTCCGCTCCGATAAGGCAGTGGAGACGCTCGACAAAGACATGCATTTTGTAAACAATGTGTATAGAAATTAGTTACTATCCTGATACCGATATTTTTTTCAGACCTAGTTATCACTGTCCATGTTTCGGATCCATAAGTAATAATAGGGACTGCCTATTAATAATAGCTCCAAAGAAACATTCAAAAGTAAAAAAAAAAAAAAATCTTTGGACCTCTGTAATAATAATAATTAAAGAAGAGACTAATGAATGATTGAAGTATGACAATGTATGAAGCAGACCTAAACGCTAAGAGGCGGGAGGTGAGGAAGGATTAAAAATGTGGAATGTAGACGAATTGAATGTATGAAACGTAGACAGAAAGCAAAGAAACCAGGATGTAATAGGATAATTACGTGAAAGAAGAATTATATATATATATATATATATATATATATATATATATATCCATCGTAATTCTGCCCGAAGGCAGATCCTTCACTGCAATCATAGCATTTTCATGCTATGCTTGCAGCTTTACTAGGGAATTGGGAGTGGTAGCTTCCCGTTGCTTTCCACATGATGGTGATAATGATAAGGATGATGATGTTGGCCATATGATTTCGGGGACCGTTTGGGTCTGAAAGTTTTCCTGACATTTGTCTTACAGGTGAGAAAAAACCCCGACAAAAACCTCACCCATAAAAACTGCCCCGACCGGGGATCGAACCCGGGCTCGCTGCGTGACAAGGCAGCACGCTACCTCTAGACCACAGCGGTGGACTTATATATACTAAAAATGTGTCCACCGCTGTGTTTTGAGGTAACGTGCTGGTTTGTCACGCAGCGGGCCCGGGTTCGATTCCGGTCGGGACAGGCTCCTAGGTGAGGTTTTTATCGGGGTTTTCCCTCACCTCTAAGACAAATGTCAGAAAGCTAAGGGCCCAACGGTCCCCGAAATTCATCCGACCATCATCATCATCATCTTCATCATCCTTATCATTATCGCCATCGTCCTTCACCGGTGTGGAAAGCAAAGGGAAGCTACCACGCCTATAATTCCCTAGCAAAGCATAACATGCAATTCTATGATTGCAGTGAAAGACCTGCCCTCGGGCAGAATTATTATGAATGGAGACTAAAAATAGTAAAATGAATTGACTGAGTTACGCGGCTAAGAAGAAGCTGTTTTAGAAGAAACTTCATGTTGAAAAAAAAAAAAATAGAGAGGAGCGCAGAATTCCGAGTTTGTAGTGAAGGACCTGCCCTTGTGCAGAAAACTAAGAATGAATGGGTAGGCAGTTTTATAAACAAGATTGTAGATTGGTTGTAGAAACTCTTGGAAGTTACGAATTGTCTTGCATTATAGATTTCAACGTTATAATGTGGGTTAAGGGAAGAAATAGACCTACAGGTTGACCAATTGATACTAGTGTGGTAACCGCTACAAAGCGACCGCAATGTTCTGCTTTTCATGCTTCGATCAAACATCAAACGATAAATGAACGCATCCATCAATGAACATGTTTTACACGTATACGCATTCCTAGTACAATTTATTGTTGTTTTGTGTTTTGTTTAATTTATATTCGCTTCATTTTGTTTTGTTTATATGACTATATTAAGCTTTATTCTTTGTGAATTAAAAAAAATAACAAACATCTGTTTTAACCATTGTTATCTCGAAAAAAATTGTTACTTATTTGTTACAATGTTCAAATCGAAAACTAAAAGTGCAATGAATACAGAAATTTTTTTATTTTTAATTATAAAGGAAATTGAAGATTGCTATGGGGCTGTATGGAGAGCTCACGTTCGTGCAGTCATGCATATACGGGTTCGATAGTACCAGTGAGTTATTCAGAAAAGTTTACATGTAATGTCAACAGTGCCAAGTAAATTTAAAATTAATACGTTCAAGCGTAAAATAATAAATAAAAAACAATAAACTTTATTGTCTCAGAAAAAAAAATGTGATTCTGATAATATTTTTTTCTCCTGAATTCAAATATGATATCGGTTTTTCTCCATCACGCAAGGTTTCCGAGAGACAGGTATTTATAATTTCAAACACTTTAATATTTTCTACATTCGTAACTACACAATATTCGAACATTCGGACTCACCTAGAAAGTAAGAAATGACGATTTTCTGCTATATTTCGCCTGTGGAGCATCCCTCTTGATGATCCAACAATAATCGGCCAGCATATTAGGATTCCATTTGCCTTGATATCTCTTTTCCATAGCTGAAATCTCCTGATGAAAGTGTTCCCCGTGCTCATCGCTCAATGGACAAATGGACGAAAAACATTTATTAAAACAATAATTATTTAAATCCATTAATTGAAATTGAAATAAATAAAACTGTGGGTGATGGAGAAATTCCTAATACATATTTGAAACCACGATAAAAAACTGCATTAAGTGCAACTATTGGTACTCATGAGACAAAAATCATGTTGACCAGTGAAATATTATATGGAGAAAAATAATAGCACAAGACAATGGTCCCCGGTCGGGACAGTTTTTCTGGGTGAGGTTTTTATCGGTTTTTTTTCTCACCTGTAAGACAAATATCAGGAAAACTTTAAGGCCCAAACGGTCCCCGAAATCATATGGCCATCGTTATCATCATCATCATCATCATCATCATCATCATCATCACCCTTCACCGGTGTGGAAAGCAACTGGAAGCTACCACACCTACAATTCCATAGTAAAGTTGCAAAGCATAGCATGGAAATGCTATGATTGCTGTGAAAGACCTGCCCTCGGGCAGAATTACTATGGATGGATGGATATATATATGCAGAATTTGGAATAGTATTGATAGTTAAATCGGCCGCGGTGGACTAGTGGTTATGCTCTTTGCCTCTGGTCCCGAATGTCGCGGGTTCAAATCCGGCCGGGGTAGATGGATTTTTTAGGATGGAAAAATCCAGGGAGCAAGTCGTCCGGGAGGGACTTTAAGCAGTGGGTCCCGAGTCTGAAGATTTTCAGGCTCGTAAAAGATCCTTAAGCCTGAATGAAAAGGCCTCTAAGCAAAATTTACCGAATTTTCCCGTCCTAGTACTACCTTGGTTTTCTAGATGTCAGCATGAGGCGGAACGCTGACCACGGACCACTCAAGTGACATCTATACGAAAACAAGTGTAACTAAATTAGTATGATTCAAATTCTTCCCTTAGAGGGAGAGCGCCTAAATCTCTGTTAAGGGAAACAAGATACAAGAAGATTGATAGTTATGTATATTTGTATGTGTTTATTTATTGTTCATAAGTTAATAAAAGTCCACTGCTGTGGTCTCGAGGTAGCGTGCTGTCTTGTCACGCAGAGGGCCCGGATTCGATTCCCGGTCGGGACATGCTCCTGGGTGAGGGTTTTTTCGGGGTTTTCCTCACCTATAAGACAAATTTCAGGAAGTTTAGGGCCCAATGGTCCCCGAAAATCATCCGTCCATCATCATCATCATCATCATCTTCACCGGTGTGGAAAGCAACGGGAAGTTACCACACCTATAAATCCCTAGTAAAGCCGCAAAGCATAGCATGAAAATGCTATGATTGCAGTGAAAGACCTGCCCTCAGGCAGAATACTAAAACAAGTTAATACAAATTCTGTGTAGTCTTATGTAATATTTATTGGTCTTATATATATTATCATTTATGTTAGTGGAAGCTCTAGCGTTCGTGAATTGTGTGCAAACATTTCAATCTTCTGCTCAAACCTTCCTTGACTTCCTTCATGGATTGAATATAGGGACCTACAATTCCATGGAGGGGCCAAATCTGCTCATTTGCACAGATTTATTGAAATCGTTTTTGAGTGTGAATTTAATTAAGGCGGTGTACTTTCCATGTGTTGCAACTGTTGACTTAACAACTGCTACCAAATTATGGAAGATTTAGTTTCGAGTTGTTGTAATTCTTTGTTGACATACTCCTCTATTTGAATTTGTAAGACTTGAAGTACAAGATATATGTGAGGAGATGCAGATATGTTTGTTATCTTCGCAGCATATGTGGGAGGTATGAGTGTTAGTGATTTGTCTGTGTCATCATGATTGATGCAAGGGATATCAGAAGATGTGAATTCACTGGGTTTTTTTTTCGGTGAGATGGATTAGTCGAGTTTTAGCAGGGGTGTGTGACGGGGTTCAGAAAGGAAAGGTGTATCCCTTGGATACAAGGGACAACACATTTGGCCTGTGTGGTGATCTGTGTTCACATGTTGCACAATATGGGTTGCGAACCTCGTTAAGAGGATGTGTACATTTAGAAGTGCTACCACAGCGCGGACACTTCTTGTCGTTGTGGCACTTGTTTATGTTATGCCCATATTGGTGACATCGTTTACAGGGTGTGTGTCTAAGTTGCCCGCGAAGCAGGACAATTTGCATCTGCGGTTTGCCACATAAATGCCGTGTGTGAGTAATGTCTATATAGTGTCTGGATTTTTTGAAAAACAAAAAAAAACGAATCAACGAGGTATTACCCTGGTTGTTCCGAATTCTGACTCTAGTGGCGTGCTATTAAAAAAAGTTAGTTATATCATTACCTATGTATTAAGATTTTTTTTTTAATTTAGAAAAATAAACGAACAGCCTCATATTCTGCAGTTCATGAGTCCCAGGTCAGACCACATGCATTTTTATTAATTGTAATTATTCCGGTGGTCGCCCATGATCTGAAATTAAGGTTAAGTTTGGATTTAAAGACTCACCTGGTGCTCTGTTGTTTTATTTATTATTATATTATTATTATTATTATTATTATTATTATTATTATTATTATTAACCTTCGTATTGGGGTAACGTAACTCCGCCTTCCATGCGCTTCAAGCTCGGAAGATTACAAACAATTCCGACAATGCCAGGAAATAATTCAAATTGTACCTTATATCAACCTGAATGTGTGCATGTATAGGGTCCCTATACGCCCCGCGTGGGGGCATGGGTGCTCCCTAGCGGGAATTTCTTAACCAGGCTAATTTAATCTTAACTTATTTACATTCAGTAGTGCATTGGCTTGTCATGCAGCGGGCTCGTGTTCGATATCCGGTCGGGAAAGGCTTCCTGGGTGAGGTTTTTTCGGGGTTTTTCCTCACCTGTAAGACAGGTTGCCAGCACATCGGACGCAGCGTTCAGCTCTGTATCAGAACTGGGCTAGATGACAAAAGCCCTAACATTTATAACACTGGGTCCGGCCAGAAGGTCCTTTATATGCATCCAGTGCGATATTTATATTGTAGACTTCAGTTAGATCTTCGAGTTTGGTCTTTAAGTTGTATTTCTTTTCAAAGATGGGGATCCAGACTGGAATTGCTATTTTGATTCTCTCTCCATTTTGAAAGTTTGTGAGTTCCAATTGTCTTACGGTTTTTATAGGACAATTGCAGTGTTCAAGTTCCTGAAAGACATTTTGTCCTATGATGATAGTTGGGAGTCCTTTCATTGTTAAATTGACAGTTATGGAATCAATGAGATGAAATAAACTTCATGCTGACGAATGAGTTTAACTTATATTTATTACTCAGAGATTTTCTGTCCAAGCCTTTAGCGGAGGCAAACCGAGTTCACACCCCAGCAGTATTACGTTGCATTTAAACCTGACAAAAGCTCCCTAACTGTTCCTCTAGGTTTTCTATGGTTTCCCCTGGTTATAAAGCAAATGCTGGAACACTGCCCGTTTCTTATTGAACATGTACCGGCGGTAGGTTCAACGTCTACGTCTGAAACATTTAACGGATTACGCAATTCCCCCTTTTATCTGTTTATTTTATAGCTAATACCCGGCGTGCGCTGCTAACCTAAATAAATGAAAATTAATGTGCTTTCGAATTTAGTTGAATAAGTGAAAGGAAAAATAATTATAAATTTATATTTTTAGATACCCCGTGTCCCGCGCCGTAGCCTAGCGGTTAAGGTAGGAAGCCTTGGCGCAGAGCTACGGGACTTGCGCTGGTTCGAGTCTCCATGAGGGAAGACATTTTCTCATGGTATTTCGGCCAGTATGGGACCGGTGCCCACCCAGCATCGTGAGGCAATTGGGTAGCTACAATAAGTAGCGGCTCCAGGTTGAGGAACCAGCTATAACGGCTGGGGGACTCGACATGCTAACCACATGTCACCCCTACACTGGCTGTTGATCATCTACCTCTGTGATTGACACATGTGGATGTGAAGGGCCAGCAGCCGGCTGGTAAAAGGGCAACCGCTGAAAAGTGGAAAGACCCTCAATCGGAGATACCCCGTGCTGATTACCTGGCGTTATCCGGGAATCTACTTATTCCGATATTCTTGACTTAAATGAGCTGAAATACGAAAATTAATGTGTTTTAAATTTAGTTAAATAAGTATGAGGAACAATTTATATCGTAATTATTCTTAGATACCCCGTGCTGTTTACCCGGAGTTGTCCGGGAATCTACTCATGCCTATCTTCTTACCATAAATGAGCTGAGAGGCAAAAAATAATGTACTTCTTATGATTAGTTGAGTAAGTAAAATGAAAAATAATTCTAAATGTATATCCTAATTATTATAAGATTTCCCGGTATTGCCCGGGAATCTACTTATCTTGATATTCTTGGTATAAATGAGCTAAAACACAAAATTCGTTATTGTGAGTTTTCCGTAAAAGAATACCCGCTATGTGCTGCTATCCTTGCACAGGAATCTACGTACTTGTCTCGATCTTCTTGTCATCAATGAAAGACAAAAATGGTTATTGTGAGTTATCCGTAAGAGATAAACATATGCTGTTGCGGACTTTTTTTGTAGAGCTTTTTGAGAAATTCAATTCTGTGTACATTCATTTTGTGTATTTGTTATGGTTTAGGCAGCGTAAACCATTTAAGGTCAAAAGAGCTACTTTTTTCACGTTTTGCACTACAAAGGGCGATTTTTAAGGGTGTAGGAGTTGAATATCACAACTGTCGTATAGCCTATGTTCATCCCGGGAATCTCCTCAACATTTTACAAAAAGTCCCATCACAATCGGATCAACGATATGTCCGCGCATAAAGTACAAACAAACATTCATTCATTTTTACATATGAGATAGATATTTGTCCGTAGATGTCAAGAATGTCACCGACTCAACTAGATTTCTAGCAGGCAACTAAGGTATTACTACGACGTTGTGCTTAGAGGCCTTTTCATTCAAGCTTAAGGATCTTTTACAAGCCTAAAAATCTTCTGACTCGAGACCCACGGCTTAAAGTCCCTCCCGAACTTTAAGTCGTGGGTCCCTCCCGGAGGACTAAATAATTGGATTTTTCTTCCTAAAAAATCCATCGACCCTGGCCGGGTTTGAACCCGTGATCCTCAGGAGCAGAGGCAAGATGCATAACTACTAGTCCACCGCGGTCGACCGTCTCATAAGCAATGTGTGATTATTTGGATTTTTTCTTACAAGAAATTAAACTGTTATTCAAAGTAGAGACTAAGAGATTCTCTGGTCTTGATGCATGTTTCAGCGGGGTTTACTAACTCGCGACGGTACAAGTTACTGCATATTTTTTAAAGAATTGATTGATGCCCATTTTTATAGTTTAAATGTTTTTGATATTTCATGGATCGAAATAGATGGTAATATGAAGGTGTAAGGTCGGGGCTATATTTTGGGTGTGGTATCAGTTTGATTCCTCTAAATTCTTGAATTTTTGTCATGGTTGTTCGTGCAGTATGGGGTCGCGCATTTTCTGAAAAATAATTCTATTTCAATTACTATTGCTGAATATATCTGTCTCATCGACTGAACATCCGTTTGGAATAAACTACCAGTGAATCACACCTTCAAAATTCTACCAGACATAACATAGATTAAAACCCATCATTAATTGTAAGACAATATAATAAGAAGAAGTGGGAAGTATTATAACTAGGGATAGGATTTTCATGTAATAAAAGATAAGATTGCAACGCAGATAGTTTATTATTCAACTGTTTGTGTGTAAACCAAAACAAAAGACAGTCAAGTCTAACTTGTGATTATACTATTCAACTGTTTGTGTGTGAAACAAAAACAAAAGATAATCATAAATCTAACTTTTTATTATACTATGTTGCAATCTTAACTTTTAGTACATGAAAATCCTAGCCCTAATTATAACTATTAAATCATTTTAAAATATATGGTGATGATGATGATGATGATGAATGAAGCAATTTTAAATACAAATACTTGTATAAATCAAATTAATGTGTTAGGCCTAACTTTATTTATTATTCTATAGGGTGTTAATAAGTTTAAATGAAATTAGTACCTGACATAACAGTCATCCTCAACACTAAAATTCATTACGAAGGCCATTCAGAACAACTTGTTTCATCTTCAGCTGCAGATACTAATTATAATTTTTAACTTATTACAAAACAACCTCAACGGTAGTTCAGTATGAATTTTATCAGTATTGACTATAAATTAAACATTTTATTTGAAGCCAGTCTTGTGACGTAGATGAATAATACGAGTGAGGGCGCAAACGGAAACAGCAGGTAGTACAGTGTTATAAAAGCAAAACAGTCTCAGTAAAACATGGATCCACAAATGAACCATTCACAAGTAATTGGCGAATGTATGGTTACGATCCGCCACTGACCAATTTGTTTGTAAACATCATACATTTTTCTCCTTGAACAATGGAAGCGGTGAGGCTTTCTTCGTATTTAAAGAACTGAACATTGCCGAGAGGTGGAGTAGTAGTCAAACCAACAGGACTACTCAGCACACAGTCTGAAAATATATCACGTCAGTTGCGCTAGAAAAATCATACAGTATGCGGCAATGTATTTCATTTGTGGTACGGTTAAACGTAATGTATGGGAAGCTGCACGTCTGTACCAAGAATGTGCCTTGGTCGAAGTAAGTCGCACATTCACAAGTGTAATTATAACAGCTTTATTTTAAATGACAGGGTTGAGGCATTAAGGTCTTCTCTACCACTCAACCAGGTAAGAAAATAATATACAAAGAATAATGTTAAGCGGCCCTTATACGATCAATATTCACATCAATATATTACACAATAATTGACATTGTACAATAATATTGGGTGACTGGAGGTCACATTTAAATATTGCGCAATATATGGAGTCAATCAAAAACAGTTTGATTTTTATTCTGCAATCTTGTACATATTGCGTCGTCTGTTGGTAATATTGCGCAATAGTAGTTCAGTTGTATGTTAACAGTGTTGGAATAAACATGTTGACTGCACAAGTATGACCCGCGAACTAGTTTATTGAGCAGTAATATTGCACCGTGTGGGTTGGCCAAATAATACTATTGTACAAAATAGTGTGCAATATATTGACGTAAATATTGATCGTGTATCGTCCACCGCTGTGGTCTGGGGGTAGCGTGCTGCCTTGTCAAACAGCGGATCCGGTTTCGATCCCCGGTCGCGACAGTTTTTCTGGGTGAGGTTTTTATCGGGGTTTTTCCTCACCTGTAAGACAAATGTCAGGAAAACTTTAATGCCCAAACGGTCCCCGAAATCATATGGCCATCGCAATCATCATCATTCATATTCATCTTAGGTTAGGCTTAGGATTAGGGACTCTCCTGGCGCACCATTATCATCATCATCACCCATCATATCATCGGGGCAACGTAACCCCGCCTTCCAGACGCCCCAACCTCAGAAGTGGGTTACAAGTACGCCATGCCAGGAGAGAAACCAGGAATGTCAAAGGACAATCTGGGGCATTTGAAAAAAAAAATGATCGTGTAGGGCCCGCTTTTCATCTAAATTACCCTAACATAAATGGGTACATGGTAGGCCTATATACAGTATGTAACATTTATATATGTACAGTTGGATTTTAAATATGATATAGCAGGTTTACACTTAAATATAATACCGTATATTTTTTCGGTTTTATTTCTAAATAAGTATTCATTAATGTAACAGAAACATAAACTAAAGGCTAAATTCTCAAATTTTCAAACAACAATAAAATTAATCAATTATAAAACAAAACTTGTACTATTTTGTGCAGCATTGTTATTTGTACACTTCAAATAAATTACAAAAAATTATGAACCCAGTTACGCAACTGAAATACTTAATACTTTGTGGAATGTCCTTTGGCCTTAATAATAGCTTTACACCTTTTTCCCATTGATTGTACTAATTTGAAACAAGTTTCTGTGATAATTTTTCTCCATTTTTCTCCACACCCTTCAGATCGATTTTAGATTAAACATTCCGCTGACAAACCTTTACTTTTAGAATTCCCCACAAGTGCTCAATGGGATTTAAGTCTGGAGATTGTGCAGGCGTTATTGGCTGCTTGCGGACGTTCCAGATCAACCATCGTTTATTAATGTCAGCTGTATGTCTCGGGTCATTGTTTTGCTGAAACACATAAGACGCAGACATAACCATTTTTAGAGCACTTTGTTTCACATTCTTTTTCAGAATGTCATTGTAGACCCACTGATCCATAGTACCATCGATGATGGGGATACTACCAACTCCCTTTGAGGACATACAGCCAAAAAAAGAAGAATGGATTCTACTTCGTATTTAACTGTAGGAATAGTAGTCACATTCTCATAGGCAGTAGGCTATTGTTCTTTCTCCATACCCAGTTTTCCCGATCAGATCCAAAAATATTTATTTTAGTTTCGTCTGAGCATATCACGTTGTTCCAGAAGTCTTGGCTCTTGTCCAGATGCTCCTTGGAAAATTTCAGTCTTGCTGTACGGTTCCTCTTGTTTACGTATGACTTCTTCTTAGGGATTCTGCCTCGATAGTCATGCTGCCACAAAACTCGACGGACTGTTTGGTGGGATACTTTCTTTTGTGATACTTGTTCCAATAATTTCTTGATTTTAAGTACACTTATTCTAGAGTTAATTTTTACTTGCCTGCTAATGCAATTTTCTCCTCTCTGATTCAGCAACTTTGTCTTTGGTTTCCTTGGAATATTTGCAGTTGAACCATTGTTTCTGAACTTGTTAACAGTATAATTCACAGTAGAGTGGGAGTTATTAACCATTGATCCTATTTTTCTTAGTGAGTAACCCCTCAATACAAGATTAATTGTTGTTTCTTTAAGTTGACTCTCTAGGTCCTTTCCTTTATTCATATTGAACTCTACTGAATAAAGGAGTAAACAAATGACTGAATTTAACCATCTCTTACGTCCAGTAAGTCCTGTGTTCATCAAAGACGTTTGCTGTAGTATACAGTTAAAACTGGTGCAGTATTATAAACATTATTTTCAATGTAATGAGAATATGAAGTATAAAGTTGCACCAATATCAACTATATGTAGACTTCAAAAAAGCATATGATTCAATTAAGAGGGAGAAGTTATACAGTATCCTGCTGGAGTTCGGAATTCCTAAAAAGTTAGTTAGACTTATACGAATGTGTCTAAATGGTTCAAAGAGTAGGGTGCGTGTAGGCAAAGAGTTTTCAGATACTTTTGAAATCCAGAATGGGTTGAAGCAAAGAGATGCACTATCTCCTCTACTGTTTAATTTTGTACTAGAGCATGCCATTAACTCTTTAGAGAATGAGGAAGGCTTACAACTGAATGGTATTAATAAGCTGTTAGTTTATGCTGATGATGTAGTACTACTGGCCGATAGCGAGGATATACTAAAGCCAACACGCACACACTATTGAGTAACACTAAGAAATTGGGACTGGAAGTAAATATCAGTAAAACTAAATATATGGCCACACGTAGAAATTCAGTATATAATGGAAATGGACAGCTAATGACAAATGAGGGAAATTTTGAGGAATTGGCTGAATTCAAATACCTAGGAACCGTAATCACAAATAGGAATGAGATGCACAAAGAAATTGAACATAGGCTCAATTTTGGAAATGCGTGTTATTATGCATTGCAGAGACTTTTGATGTCCCAACTCCTTTCAAAAAACATTAAGCTGAAAATATATAAAACTATTATTCTACCAGTTATATTATATGGGTGCGAAACCTGGACTCTTACTTTAAGGGAGGAAAGGAGATTACGAGTATTTGAGAATAAAGTTCTTAGGAAAAATTTTGCACCAAAGAGAGATGAACAGACAGGTGAATGGAGAAGACTACATAACAATGAACTACATGGTCTTTATAGGAAGCCAGATATAATAAGAACAGTTAAGTCTCGTAGACTGCGATGGGCAGGACATGTTGCGCGTATGGGGAATGAAAGACGTGCATGAAAACTTCTTGTAGGAAAGCCAGAAGGAAAACGCCCAGTTGGTAGACCAAGAATGAGGTGGGAGAACAACATTAACTATGATTTGAGGGAAGTAGATTATACATGGAATGATTGGAAGGCATTAGCTCAGGATAGGGATATATGAAGAGCTTATGTCCGCGCGGCCATGAACCTACGGGTTCGATAGTGCCAGTGAGTAAGTAAGTAAGTAAAGTTGCACCAATATACGTCTATTTATCTATTGTTAGATAATATGTAAGTACACAAATCAGACTTAACGGCATCGGCTTCTTCATAATCTGTATTTAAAAGAATATAAAATTATTGTTTATAAAAATTTCGACTGTACAAATAAGAATGTTACATACTGTGTAAATATATATATATATATAATACAATTATTATTTACAATATTTTTGTTTTACTTCAGATTTAACGAATGAAATATAAAATGTACGAAATAGAAAAACGAAACACATAAAATACTACTAATACATAGAAAAAAATCTAGTTCTTGAGAAAAATAAATTATTTAACAACAAATAATTATGTGCGACTTTAAAGTGTGAAGTGTGCGGTATCTTGAGGAAGGGAATTCCACGAGCGGACAGATGCTACAGTGAAATATGTATAAAAGTAGAGGTGCTGTGGAGAGGGATTATTAGCAGACTTATATCGTGACTTAATGCCATTATTGCGGTTATTAGATATATTCTCAAATCTGGACGCCATATAACTAGCAGTGTAAGAATATAGAAGCTTGAAAAGAGGTGAAGGATATTGCAATTTACGTTCGTAGCTAAGACGGAGAGAAGATAAATTATTAAAATGTTCGGAAATATGATCATAAAGGCGGATGTTCAAAATGCAACGAACGCAATCATTATGAATATGCTGCAATCTCTGCGGCAAGTCATAGTTTTGGTCATTATATTCATTATATATATAGGGCCTAATGGCACAATGCTCGAAGTGTAGCAACACACGATTCTGCACAAGGGTTTGTTTTAGTGAAACAGGGCGAAATTTCTTTAAACGTCTAACATAATGTAAGACAGAAAGTGTTTTTACAGACGTATTTCACTGTGTTTGCCAGGTTAAATTTGGGCTAAGTATAGTCCAAGATCTAGTAGTGAAGAAGAATTAGGGTACATTATTGTCTGAGGGAAAATGTGAATTTCGCATGCGGAAGGAGAGCAGGCAGGCCTGCAGACATTACGTCTGTTGTTGAGAATATGGTATTGAATGCGTCAGAACACACTCCATGAACATAGACGAGGAGAATTGCCAAAAAAGTGCGTACCCAAAGCCACTGTAGCGTATGAAGACTTTTACATCGCAATTCATTGCACCATTACCACCTCCAACGGGTAAAATATCTCATGCTCCGGATTTTGATGATAGACTGAGTTTTAGTCAGTGGATGCAACAACAGGAAGCAGGCTGTTGTCAAGCTCATTTTAAAGTGATTATATATATATATGAAAATTTGGATACGGGTATTAGGAGATCATCTCATTGGGTTATACATTCTTTAAAAAATGGACGGGTTTACCTTCGGTTTCTGCGGCTTCATATTCTTAGGATTACTTGAGGATGTTCTCCTTCAGCAATGTCAGAGTATGTGGCACAAGCATAATGGCGGACCGGCACATTTTGCTGCTACTCTGAGACAATTTCTAATGCACAAATATGATCAATGATTTCTAGGTAGAGGCGGAACTGCACCTTGGTCTCCAAAATCATCCGATTTAAATCCTTTTGATTTTTGAATCTGGGCCCACTTCAAAAGTAAATGTACTGAATTCCCGTTGACACAGTTAAAAACTGGAGCAGAAAATATGTAGGGCTACGTGCTTGCCAAGGATTTCAACAGTATTAAAGTGTGTTCGAAATAATTCGAAACTCAATGCAGAGTCAGCGTAAGAAACAATAGCACACTTGCTATAATCATCTCTTTAATCAGATGTTTATCCATATAGCAGAAATAGAAAATACTTTATGATATGTGACGTGAAAATTCAATAATACAGCATGCGCATGCGCCAACAAACTCGAAGCGGTTTACGTTGTGCAGCCAACATAAACACAATATTTAACGAACCTAAAAGCTAACCTAACGCAATTTAAGCACTCTAACCTGTGAAAGAATGCACCGCCCAAAAATAAATAGTAGGCCTAAGTTCTGATATTCTGAAGAATATGTGTACAGTTAATTAATACACACTCTATGTTGGCTGCACTGGAACATGTCTTTGTTGTTGCATAGAATACGCGTTAAAATCAATATAACTGCCATGTCATCTTGCTACGTATGTAGTTAAATATCATAGAACATATATTGATATAATGGTCAAAAAATCATTGTAAATGTTGGGAATGAAACCCTAAGAATAAAATTTGACAGGAGTTTATGAAGGAGTTAAAAGAGTCACGTCACAGGTTGTAAAGTTTAACCTAGAAACTTATATCAAAATACAATTTTCATCCACGATGTAAATACATTTAAATGAGTTACAATAAAGAGAAACTATCAAATAGCTAAAAATTTCAGTACACAAATGACAATCTGTCTTTAACCCTTAAATTAACAAAACTTCAATTTCTCGTATCACTTATTTTAATGTGGCGGACCGCACTGAAAACGAAATCGTGCGTAACTATTATTATTAGGTATATTGTGTAAGTCCACACACATTTCAGTAATTTCTTATCGATAACTTTCTTCTGTTTTATTAAAACTATTAGAAAGGTTAAAACAATTGAAGTATCCTATAGGTAACATTGCGAATTTAAGGGTTAAACAAGTAAGTTTGAGGATGGTCTTCTAGTTTATTTTGGCATAGGAAAGAAGAGAAGAATTGACGATAAAATCCGTTACATATTTTAAATGTGTGTTAACTATCTTGCTCACGTGACCTGATCCTCGCATGCGCTCACACTTTTCAAAGCTATGGTATATGTATCACAAACTGTATGACCGAGCGCGGAAAATGCCAGGTCCGGTTATCAGGGAGGAAGTTAAAAATTCCATTAGCCAATTAAAAAAAAATCGTATCAGTCATTTTATTCGGCTCAGGCACCTAACTTTGGCGTACAGAAGTAGATAACCGTACGCTGAGTCCATTTCCTCCAAGAATGCAACGAACTTCCAATGTGTAAGAGCATGTTGTGTACTCCTCTAAACAAATTTATTTTTATTACAGCAGCCATGACTTCAGACAGTTTTATGGATTTTGCACACAACATTTCTTTATCAACCATACTCTGTAAGCTGGAAACATTAATTTTTTTTTTAAATTCCAGGAAAGCCATCTTCAGTTCCAACTATTCCTCTCGCGCCATCCGTGCGTATAGCAACAACTTTTCAAACCTGCCATATTCTTCCACTCCGCCTTGTACAATATTAAATATGTATTCTCCTTTGGTAGTACTGTGTAGAGAGCAAATCTTTAATGATTCATTTAGAACAGTGACACCTTATTTCACTACTTTAATGAATATAAGGATTTGATATACATCGGTTACATCGGTGCTTTCATAAAGAGTCATTGAAAAATAAGATAAGGCAATAACAGATTTTACCCTGTCCGTTAACTGGAGTTACCTATATGAAGGCGTGGGTCAATCCATCGTCAAAGTAAGTGTAGAATTTTGTTTTACAGTCTATATTGTGTGGGTGGTATCGGAAAGAGGGGATGAGGGGACAGTTAGTGGCGATTTTAAAAAGCGTTGGAGTATAACCAGAGTTTTTTTATCCAACTAGCTGATACCCGACGTACATTGCTACGCCTAAATAAATGAAAATTAATGCGATTTTATGTTTAGTTGAATAAGTGAAAAGAACAATGAATAATGATTAATATCTTTTTAGATATTAATATTTTTTAGGTATTACTATTTTTTTAGATACCCCGTGCTGATTGCCCGGGGAACCTACTTATCCCGATCTTCTTGACATGAGGACTATGATTTTTACACGCTTTATATTAGCTTGACCTGTATCTATCTATCTATCTATCTATCTATCTATCTATCTATCTATCTATCTATCTGTATGTCTGTCTGTCTGTCTGTCTGTCTGTCTGTCTGTCTGTCTGTCTGTCTGTCTGTCTGTCTGTCTGTCTGTCCGTCCGTCCGTCCGTCCCCCCGTCCCTCCGTCCCTCAATCCCTCCGTCCCTCCGTCCCTCCGTCCCTCCATCTAGCCATCTAGCCACCTATCCATCTATCCATCATCCACTTAAAATCATTGGATTGACTTGAAACTTTGTATACGTGTAGAGGACCCGTGACAATACAATCATTTCATATTTATTTTCTAAAATCCTGGCCATAATCATCAGAAAATCAAAAAAAGTGTTTTTGTATCAATGTAACGGAATATTTCAACGCGATTTTCTCCCACTTAGAAACATTGGAACGACTTGAAACTTTGTATACGTATAGAGGACCCGTGACAATACAATAATTTCATATTTTGTTTCTAAAATTCTGGCCAGAATCATCCGAAAATCAACAAAATGAAAACTGGTATAATAGGTTGCGGACTTGTCGAGTTTTTAGTCAATCGTTGTAAGATCCCAGTTGGTAGAGCAGTGAACTCTTAGTGGTATATAATTTCAGTAAACCATAAGTCGCTGGTTCAAATCCGGCTGGGAGGGGTTTTTTTTACAGAAGAGTATTACTTTTAGCTCATACTACAATAATATCGAATTTAAAGATATTTACATTTTTATCTTATTCTGTAAAATATTAAAACTAAAAAATAAATAATAGTTTTAAAAAACTAAAACAACACGCTTTATTAGAAAACTAAAAAAACAAAAATAATTTTAATTTCCAATACGCTTGGGATAAAATAAAGTGGTCAACAAAAAAATCATCTCCAACACATATAGAATAAAATTAGAGTTATCAACAAAAATAAAATAATTTTACCATCAAAAGCGTGGGGTGCTCTATATCAATTAATATATTTGATAATAAACAGATATTGGTAAAAGTAAGCTCTCTAAGAAGAAAATGTAAAAATCATAAAAAACACCCCACGCTTTTGATGGTAAAATTATTTTCTTTTTGTTGATAACTCTAATTTTATTCTATATGTGTTGGATATGATTTTTTTGTTGACCACTTTATTTTATCCCAAGCGTATTGGAAATTAAAATTATTTTTCTTTTTTTTAGTTTTCTAATAAAGCGTGTTCTTTTAGTTTTTTAAAACTATTATTTATTATGTAATAAAGGATAGGATTGCAATGCAGATAGTATATGTTGTTCGACTGTTTGTGTGCGAAACTAAAACAAAAGACAGAAGTCTAACCTCTTATTATACTATTCAACTGTTTGTGTGTGAAACCAAAACAAAAGACAGTCATAAGTCTAACTTTTCATTATACTACGTTGCAATCTTAACTTTTAGTACATAACAATCCTAGCCCTATTAATCATTATAAATATATATCCTCGTGTCCAGCCCAGGGTCTAGTCGAGGGATGAGATAAGATGAAGCCCCTTATATAGAGGTCTGTGAATGACAAGGGTGCCGGCCGACCACGCTTCACGCACTCACAGGGGCAGAGCTGTAGGCCTACTAACAACTAAACAATAACTGAAAATACGTAGCATTTGTTGTAAAACCATGGTCACATATCAGACTTTGTTCTTTTTTCAATTAAAATTCTTTTTTGGCGAATGTTGTAGTAGCTGTAAGAATTGTGAAACCTTAGCCATAATATAGACTTTGTTTCTGCTAATAGAAGAATGTACCGTAGTGTATTTTTTAGTCTTTGTATCGATATTAATATTTTTGTAGTTGGTAACACTGAAAGGATCATTGAGAGTGTCGTTAACTACAAAGACGTACTGTCTATTTTCACGTTCTTTATGAATAAAAGAAAATAACAGCATTTTGAAATATGGAGGTTTGTGATTGGAAAAATTGCAGCGAGGCGAGGCGCGCAGTGCAGCCAACTTACTGGAAACTCTAATCTCCTTCGCTTTGGCTTTCAACTTCATTAAACGGTGATAACAAGCGTTTGATGTATTAGTTTACAAAGAGTGGGGGGTAATCAGGCTTCAACACATGCCTGGCAGACTAGACAAAACTAAACCTAATATACCTAGATTATTTCCTACTATTCAGTTCCTTACTCTACCTGCTATGTTTCTCAAAGTGCATTGAATGTTATGAAGATACGCGTATGGGTTTCAAATTCTTTCATACAATGATCAATTTCACATGGAATAAGAGCTCTATTTTTTGTTTCATGAACACTGTTTGATTTATTATTTATATCACATTCACTTATTGTGCATAGCATAAATTAATTATCATAAGTAATGCCACTCTTGATTTCCAAATTATCGATATATTCACGACTCACGAAGTGAAGAGTGAATTTATCTAGATAATTTGGAAATCAAGAGTGGCATTTGTTAGGACTATTAACGAATAAAATTAAGCTGTTTACTGACAAATTATTATTTATATATAGTTATTTTAATATATTTATATATTTAATGTAAACGGAGATGTTTGAAAACAAATGAGAAACGATTAGTACGCTTCATTTGCTTGTTCATCACAGCAACCAGATCATATTATTTATTGCCAAAGGAACGCAATATTGTAAGAATGTACTCTAGTCGAGAAAAAATGAAACACATTAAACTGTATATTAATCCATTTCTGATTCTATGATGTAAATATGACATTTATATTTTTCTGGAATGTTATTACCTGGGAAAAAATACATTTAAGAAAGTGCAAACAGTGGTTTCTTTTTTTGGTGGTATAATCAATTGCTACAAATGTTTTTATATTAACTCCCGTATTTTTTACAGAGTCAGTCACTGCAAAATAATGTTATGACCTATTCAGAATGTTAAAAAGGAGGTGCTTTCTTTATTATGATAAACTTTAGTTGGTAAATTGTAGGCTAAACACGACTGTGATTGGTTGTACATAAAAAATCATTGAAATGTGATTAGTCATTGACTCCCATTTGTGGCATTAGTTAAATAGTCATAAGTAATGCCACAAGTGATTTCCAATTTATCTAGAGACTTTTTAAATCAAGAGTGGCATTTGTAAGGACTATTTAACGAATAAAATTAAGCTATTTACTCACAAATCATTATTTAAATATAGTTATTTTAAAATATTTATATATTTAATGTAAACGGCGATGTTTGAAAACAAATGAGAAACGTTTATTATGTTTCATTTGTTGATCAATACAACCAGATCATAATATGTATTGCCAAAAGATTGCAATATTGTAAGAATGCACCCCAGTGGAGAAAAAATGAAACATATTAAACTGTTTATGACCAATATTATAGGTTATTGATTAATTTCTGATTCCTATGATGTAAATATGTCAATTATGTTTTTCTAGAACATAAATACCTGGGAAATAATACGTTTAAGAAAGTGCAAAAATTGTTTTTTTTTGTAGTATAATCAATTGCTGCAAACGTTTTTCTATTATACCCTGCAAGCAGTATCTGGTTACATTCGTTCACTATATATACAATCTGGGATCCACTTGCATTCTAGGATTCTTACACCTTAATATATAAATTGCTATATGCAACATATTTCCTAGAGTCAGTCACTGCAAAATAATACTCTGACCTATGTATAAATTAGTTCTGAATTAAATCGTCCACTTCAAATCATATTGTGCCCCCTTTTCTGTCCACTTTAAACCGTATTTTGGCCTTGTCGGTTATATGCATGTATTAGTAGAATGGAATGGAATGCATTCCACAATACTAGGAAATGGTAAAGACAATTTCATAAAATATTTCATCCTAAATTTAATACATTATTCAGTTGTCCAGTAACCGAATAATCAATTTATTGTTATAACTTTTTAACGCCTTTTTAAAGCAAGAATTAGACCGTATACTGTAGTCTGTTTTCAAAGGATACTTAAAAAATAAAAAAATAGTCAATACTTAAAATTATTTTATTTTTTATTCTATATAAAACTGTTACGTGTCCATTCTGGTTCTGAGATTATTGGTCACCCTGTTTTAGAAATTATTTGAGTGATAGTAGATTCCGAATCTGGAAATGCAATAATATCATTAAATATTTTAAAATTTAATTTTTCTCCCAGGCATCAGACATAAACATACTTTATTCCCTCAAATTTTATTTTAATGGATATAACACGATTTGAAAAGTACTTACTCGTTTGGGTTTTGATATATATATATATATATATATATATATATTACACATTTAAATGTTCGGTTAATTAATTTTTTAATGAAAAAGACTTATAATAAAACTAAATTATGAAACATTTCGGACGTCCCTTACCCATTTTGTATAAAAAGTTTGTAGATTTAGTTTTTGTTAGCAATTTTATTATGGTAGTTACACTGATCCAGGCATGCTACTTCTGTTATTAATAAAAAATTGTACTATATGCAGGGTGTAACAGGACCTCGCCGACAAAATGATAGAGACGATAAGGCCATGCAGATAGGATCATTTTTTGTGAAGGAACATATAATCGCGAACACGTCGTTTATGAGTTATGCGCAGATGAAGGTATTTACCCGTAAGGGTCGGAATTGAATACAAACAATTGTACACGTATAATTTTACTAAAAAAAGACATGCTTTTACAATATGTATTCAAACAATAAGTGTTTTGACGACGTCAAAAAGAATCCTGCCATGATCCGGCGTTCTGGCCGATCGTTGCTGCGACGATATCAAACATGCAATGAGGCACATGGTCCACTGTTTGAATACTTATTGTAAAAACATGTCTTTTTCAATAAAATGATACGTGTACAATTGTTTGTATTCAATTTCGACCCTTACGGGTGAACACCTTCATCTGCGCATAACTCATAAACGACGTGTTTGCGACTGCATATTTCTTCACAAAAATGATCCTCTCTGCATGACCTATCATCCCTATAATTTTGTCGGTGGGGTGCTGTTACACCCTGTGTGTGTGTGTGTATATATATATATATATATATATATATAGGCTATATTTGTATATATGGGATACACTATTTAAATGTGTCACAAACATGGATCTATTAATAGATTTATAATCAATGGATAAGTTCTGTTCCAAAAAAAAAAAAAAAACACTCGAGACTTATGACTAAGGGGCGGATTTCTATGACCTAAAAATGAAAAAAATGCATGCATTTATGACCTAAAAAAAGGTTTAAATATGACCTAAAAAGACAAAAATATGACCTTATAATTGAATGAACGTTGTTACCCATACTATATTAATTGTTCATTCATGTACATTTTCAATTGTATCACAAGAAAAAGGAAATCTTCTTCTATTGTCCAGTGCAAACGTTTGCTACCTGTTAATAGAAACATTCGAAATAAGTGTACTGTGAAACTGACGACTTTTATATAGATACAATGTTGGTTATTTCCAAACTCCTGATGACCAGGCTATTTAAAAAACCCAAATTATGACTTTATCATATAAATAAGCAGACGTATGACCAAATATGTGAAAAAGTGAGAAATATGACTTTTAAGACCCAATAAAAAACTCTTAATCTTAATAATAAGGCATATATAAATGTTTTCACTTACTTAAAGCTTAGAATATAGGCTTTGGTAAAAATATGACATGTCATAGGAATCCGCCCCTTACTTATGAATATAAGACTTAGGCCTATAACTTATGTAAAATTCAAAGATTTTTTCTGGAATGTCTCATTAAGCTTGAAGACTTCCTCTTGGAGGGTGTTCTTTATGATCTTCAAGAACCAAGTTCTTTAGGCCATGCCATTTCCATCTTCCGTAAGCGGAGGCTCTCATCTTTCAATTGTTCCCGGAAACTTAAAAAAAATATATCTTGTTAGCACATGATGTTGAATAGAGTGAGCCAGTTAGAGTAGGTTCTGCATGACCCACATAATTAACCATGGAGAGACGGGCTGAGAGTCTCTCTTTGCGGAAAGTTTGGTTCTTGAATACCGGCCTAAGAGTCTCACGTGCTTAGTTATTCCACATAAGAGAAACTTGGTTGCTTATACGATTTATTTGGTTCACCTTTCCACTGTTTTTGTTTTGTCCACTCAGTCAGTAAGCAGTGTTTTCTGTCACTGTTCGTTTGTCTTCTTAAGTCTTATTTCTCGCTCCTCTTGACTAATAACTGCCTACACATTCTTTGAAGAGCACAGCCCATTTTCGTCTTGGTCTTCCGCGAGATCTTTTAACAATATGAGGGTCCTACATTTCTGTGTTCACTTTTGTTTTTTTAGTTTCGCAAAATAAGCAGCCCATTTCCATTTAATGTTGGAAGCATGATGTACACCATGAACATTTTAGTAGGATTTGTCGCCTATAGTTTACCCAAGGTGATATTGGTGAATCAATCTACATCTTGGTCTTCCCAAATCTTTATTTCCATTTGGTTGATATTGTAGAGATAGTTTGGGTAATCTTTCTCTTTCCATCATCAAAACATGTTTTCCATTTTTTGATATTTGGTTATATCATTTAATATATTTTCGACTTTCAATTTTGTTCTGATATCAATATTTCTTTGATGTCTAACCTTGTGAATCCAAGAAGTGGTCTCAAAAATCCCATATGTGCTGTAACTTATGTGAGTCTAGCAAATTGTAAATTAAGAATTAAAATTCATAAAATAATTATAATTTATCTTCCTTTGCAATTGTGTGGTTTAGATTTAACTTTTCAAGGATTTATTTCTAGATTTGCTGTATTACCCGACAAAGACGAAGCAAAAGAACAGTAATACATTTAAAAGTGTATATATGCAAATGTATGTTCGAGTGCAGATAAAAATCTACTAGACAGATTCGTCTTTACCATAGGAGTATCAGAGACAATTTTTTAAAATAAAACCAATATGATGACCAGTACATAAAAAAACAGAAAAAAAAGCAGAAAATAAGAAAAAATCGCGGTTGTTATAGAATGGAGAATCGTTCAGTAGGTATTTTAAGAAAATCAATATGAGGTTCTTTAACTCTTATATCACAGATCAGAGCAGATAGGAAGCAGGGCGAGCTTGGTGTATGTGCCACAAGCGGCACCACTGTAGAACTAACCTGCTAACATAAACTCGGTACTAAACATCAGCAGCACCATCTGGTGCAGAAATATTGAAACTGGGAATACTACAGCACCATCTACTTTCAAAATATGAAATTGCATAATACAATAGCACCTCCTAACTAAACTAACTAACTAACTCACTGGCACTATCGAACCCGTAGGTTCATGGCCGCGCGGACATAAGCTCTCCATATATCCCTATTCTGAGCCAATGTTTTCCAATCATCCCCTGTATAATCTACTTCCCTCAAATCATAGTTAACGTTATTCTCCCACCTCATTCTTGGTCTACCAACTGGGCGTTTTCCTTCTGGTTTTCTTACAAGAATCTTCCATGCACGTCTTTCATCCTCCATTCATGCCACATGTCCTGCCCATCGCAGTCTACGAGACTTAACTGTTCTCATTATATCTGGATTCGCAATAGTAGCACCTTCTCTTAAAAAATTATAAAATTGGTGTGAATTCAGGCGATTTTATCTAAAATATTTACATATATATATAGTCCACCGCTGTGGTCTCGAGGTAGCGTGTTGCCTTGTCACGCAGAGGGCTCGGCTTCGATCTCCGGTCGGGGCAGTTTTTCTGGGTGTGGTTTTTATCGGGGTTTTTCCTCACCTATAAGAAAAATGTCAGGCCCAAACGGTCCCCGAAATCATATGGCCATCATCATCATCCTTCACCGGTGTGGAAAGCAACGGGAAGCTACCACACCTACAATTCCCTAGTAATGTTGCAGCATGAAAATGCTATGATTGCAGCGACGGACCTGCCTTCGGGCAAAATTAGTATGGATGGATATATATATATATATATATATATATATATATATATATTATACGTACACATAATTACAAATATACATAATTTTCAAAATAGGTGGGAGAATGGAATGGAAAATAATGGATAATGGAATGTAATAATAGATATGTTAAATTTATATTTATTCATTTCAAATTAAAATGTTTTACGAGCTCTTCCACACGTAAAATTAGCTTATTCTATATTTCGCATATACACATTTTATGTAATGAAGTGAGCCAATTTTTTATAATTATGACATCTTTTAATAATCCTTGCCATTATATTGCCAACACAATAATTTCTCGTGCCAGTTATTTAAATGTTTCAGACCGCAATGAAAACAGAATAACGTAAAAATTCTAAGTTATTATTGTATTTATTGTGTAATTTGACACAAATTTAAGTAATTACTACTCATTTGTTTTTCTACTGTTTTATAACCATTATTAAATAAATGAAATCAATGTATATTTTAGGACATATTGCCAATTTAAAGGTTAACCATTTTTAGTCTTAAGCTCAGTTTCAATTTAGATTCAGAACTTGCGTTGTATACCTTCGTTCAAATTGTTTTATTACGTTGATAATGGATTAATTAATGAAAATAATAAAAAAAATAAATCTAAGGAGTACGAAAAAGTGAAATGAAAATGAAAGATTGAAGAGGCTAAAACCCGACTAAAAAAATTTAAAATTTAGTAAAAAATAAAGAATATCACTACTTGTTTAGGTCTACGTATTTTAGGAATTCATCTCCGATTGCGAAAACAATGAATGATGTTTTAGTTTTACTTTTCAGATTACTAAAATGTATTTTAATATTATGTAATCGGGTTTTAATTCTTTTTTAAATTTTTATTTACATTTTACTTGAATTTGTATTTTGAAGCGCTGGTACATCTTTGATCCTATCACATCTAGGATATTTGGCTGTGTATACGTATATTAATGGGAATGGATTTTCTTCCATATCTATGATTAACACATAGCCTATAGATGTGACGTCACGAGTCGACTGGTAGGCGAAAGAACTTCTAGGCCTGTCGCGACTTGGAGTTTATACACTGCTCAAAAAAATTAGGGGATATTGTAGAATAACCTATTAAGACTATGTTTTTAGGAACAGTATTAGATGCAATCACTTTCTATTACTCCAAAAGAATGTAAACAAGAGTTTGAAGTCATTACGTAACCTCTGTACCACACCAGATGTCAAAGAGATCCTGATTAGGAATATGGCAAACAAACAAAGCAACATTAACATGGGTGAAAATGTTTCTTTAGTATGGTGTATGGTCTCCTCGAACGGCCAGCACTGCCTCACACCTGTGTGGCATTGATGCAATGAGGTTAGCAATGAGTTCTTGGGGGATACGTGGTCACTCTTCCATAAGAGCAATGTGCAGCTCTGGAACAGTTGTGGGAGGTGCTGGTCTGCCTGCAATGCGCCTGCCTAATGCATCCCACACATGCTCAATCGGATTTAAGTCCGGGGAGGAAGCTGGCCATTGCATACGCTCGATACCCTCCACTTCCAGCATGTCGTCCACCTGTGGGGTCGTGCATTATCGTCCATAAAAAGAAAAGAATCACCTATGGCATCAGCATAAGGCACGACAAAAGGTCGGAGAATCTCATCTCTATACCTTACCGCAGTCAAAGTACCACCTTGGATGACGTAGAGGTCCGTAGTCCACCACTACTGACTCCTGCCCACACCATCAATCCACCGCCACTATATGGGGATCTTTCACGTACAAAAGCTGGATTGTTTCGTGTCCCTTTTTCTCTCCAGATGAATACACGCCGACTATCACATTCCATGTTGAATCGCGACTCATCAGAAAAAAGAACTGATCTCCATTCAACATGCCTCCACCCACGATGTTCCTCCGCCCAGTTTCTGCGATCTCTACGGTGTTGTGGAGTTAACCTGGTACACACCATGGGCCTACGGGCATAGAGACCACTTCCATGCAGTCGATTAAGGACAGTGTGAGTTGACACCCTGCGTCCTGTTGCTGTTTGAAGTGTATTTCGCAGTTGAGTTGCATTCTGCTGTCTATTCCGACGGGCTGTTAACAAGAGGTAACGGTCATCCCTTGTTGTTGTTGCCCTTGGTCGACCTTGTCCGGCTCTTCTGTGAACAGTATATTCTTTGAAAATGATTCCAAAGTCTGGAAATCACGCTTTGAGACACCCCAATGGCTTGTGCCACCTCTTGTTGTGTCTGTCCAGCTTCCATCCTTCCTATGGCCCTCCAAGCCATTGGTTCAGGTAAATCACGTTGTCGAGGCATCACTGTCCCTAAGGCAAGTCACTCACTAACTGAAAACTGGACTGGATTTAAAAACAGCAACAAAACATTCACCCCCACACCACCCTTTCACATCAACAGTACAGATACTGCTCTCTGGTGTGGTACCGAGGTTACGTAACAACTTCAAACTCTTATTTACATTATCTTGGAGTAATAGAAAGTGATTGCATCTAATACTATTCCAAAAAACATAGTCTTAATAGGTTATTCTACAATATCCCCTAATTTTTTTGAGCAGTGTATTTACGTAAACTTCTGCCTACATGTATATGCCTTTGTGAAAATGGTACTAATATTTATATAATGTTTTTTTAGTGTATAATGCTATTGTGTTATTATTTAATTGTAATAATATTGTGTTTTCTTTATGTAATTGTAATGTTATTGCTTTTTTGTTGTTTATTTTTCTTTACACTAGTACCAATTATTACTTTATTGTAACGGACTGTCAACAGCACGTACGGCTTACTGCCCGTGCGACCCATATTTGTAAATAATATTTTAAATATCTTTCTTTTTTGTCTAATAAAGTCCTACTACTACTACTACTACTACTACTACTATATATTTTACTAGCTAATACCCGGCGTGCGCTGCTGCGCCTAAGTAAATTAAATGTGTTTTTATGTTTAGTTGAATAAGTGAAAAGAAAAATAATTATGAATTTATATCGTAATTATTTTTAGATACCCCGTGCTGATTAACCGGCGTTTCCCGGGAATCTATTTATTCCGATCTTCTTGGCATAAATGAGTCGAAAGTCAAAAATGGTTATTGACAGATATCCGTAAAAGAATGCCCGCCTGCGCTTCTACGCTTATCCGGGAATCTAGTCAACCCGAACTTCCTTGGCATCAATGAGCTGAAAGATAAAAATGGTTATTAGGCCCTATGAGTTATCCGTAAAAGATAGACATGCTGTCGCGGACATTTTTTTGTAGATTTTTTGAGATATTCAATTGTGTATACATCAATTTGGTGTATGTGTTATGGTTTAGGCAGCGTAAGTCATTTAAGCGCCCAAAAAGTTCCAAAAAACACCTTTTTCACTACAAACGGCGATTTTTAAGGGTGAAGGGATTGAGTATTATAACTCTCTTATATCCTAAAACCCTCCCGGGGAAACTCCTGAACATTTTGCAAAAAAGCCCCATCACAGTCGGATGAACGGTATGGCAGCGCACAAAGGACAGACAGACAGACAGACAGACACACACACACATACATTCATTTTTATATCTACAGTATACACAGTGTCCACAAATTCCTGCTAACAAAACAATGCAACTTAGCTCGTAAACTATTTGAGATAGAGACATGCGTTATTTTGGAACGTATTCTACATCTCTCAAAGTTTTGTTTACATTTGTTGCACATTTGATTTAAAAGACAATGACGACACCTTAGGAAAAGACCCAATGTGTATGGCGATATAAAGAGTCTGGTAAATCATCAATAACTGTCAGCGAAATTTCCGCCGGCAATATGGAAGAGATCCTCTATCCAAATAATCCATAATTAGTTGGGCGAGAAATTTCTAGCGACTGTCAGTGTAATGAACCTACTATGGAGTGGACGACCAGATGTGAGCCAAGAAACTATCGACAATGTGCAACTTGCATTAACGCAGCCCTAAAAAAAATCGGTTCGTCGTGCTTCACGGGAACTACACTTACCACAATCAACCATTCGTAAGGTCATCCATAAGCGGCTACATCTTCAGATACTATAGAGTGCAAATTACATAAGCGTTGCTGCCAGCTGACTTCCCTCTGCCTGCTGAATTTGATGATTCCATTCTGAACGAAATTGACGAAGACAATGTGTAGCAGAGGGTGATGTTCTCTAATGAAGCGACATTTTTTTTCGTGTCTGGACGTATTAACCGCCATAACGTTCGGATATGGTGATACTGGTGATTTACCAGACTCAGCAAACCACCATAAACACTGGGTCTTTTCACGAGGTGTCGTAATTGTCGTTTAAATCACAATCTGCAACAAATGTAAATAAAACTTTGAGAGATGTAGAATACGTTGCAAAAAAAACAGCATGTACCTATCTGAAATATTTTCCGAGCTAAGTTACATTCTTTTGGTGAGATACTAAAGGCCAACACACACACAGTACTGAGTAACACTAAGAAATTGAGACTGGAAGTAAATATCAATAAAACTAAATATATGGTCACACGTAGAAATACATTATATAATGGAATGGACAGCTAATGACAAATGAGGGAAATTTTGAGGAAGTGGCTGAATTCAAATACCTAGGAACAATAATTAGAAACAGGAATGAGATGCACAAGGAAATTAAACATAGGCTCAATTCTGGAAATGCGTGCTATTATGCATCACTGAGACTCTTGACTTCCTAACTCCTTTAAATAAACGTTAAACTGAAAATATATAAAAAATATATGGTTGCGAAATATGGACTCTTACTTTGAGGGAGGAAAGGAGATTACGAGTATTTGAGAATAAAGTTCTTAGGAACATTTTTGGAGCAAAGAGAGATGAACACACAGATGAATGGAGAAGACTTGCATAACAGTGAATTGCATGGTCTTTATAGGAAGCCAGATATAATGGGAACAGTTAAGTCTCGTAGACTGCGATGGACAGGACATGTGACACGAATGGGGAATGAAAGACGTGCATGGAAGCTTCTTGTAGGAAAACCAGAGGGGAAACGCCCATTTGTTAGACTAAGAATGAGGTGGGAGAATAACATTAACTATGATTTGAGGAAAGTAGATTATACAGGGGATGATTGGAAAACATTAGCTCAGGATAGGGATGTATGGAGAGCTTATGCCCGTGCGGCCATGAACCTACGGGTTCGATAGTGCCAGTGAGTTAGTTAGTTAAGTTACATTGATTTGGTAGCAAGACTTTGTGGACAGCCTATATATATCTCCGAATGAGTTATATCTCCCGTATTTAGTCCAAATACAACATACCACTGTTGTATTATAGGTTTTAAAATTACAAAATTAAACATAAAAGAGAACACTGAGACGCCATAGTAACGAAATAACTTTGAATGTGATGATTAGGCGTTAAGGAATCAAACTTAAAACTAGCGCAGTAAGCGGTCATATCATTTATATTGTTTTTAACGTTTCCTGTGTGGTGTTTATATGGCATATATGAGAACTAAAGAAGAGAAAAGGAAAATCCATAATTTCGAATCAAAGTTGTATCCGATAGGAAATCTGAAACTTGTTTGAAATTGCAGTTACTGTAAACTCGAGTTCGGTTTTAATCGTGTTTTAATTATTATAAACATAAAAAATATATTTATAGATGATTAGGCCGTACAGGCCACATGGCCTAAAACGAATTTGTTCATGATGATGATGATGAGATGATTAGGTTTTATTTTTTACATATCAATAATAGTTCACTTACTACCTGTTGCATATCTGTGGCAAAAGAGAAAAAGTGAAGTATAAAATTACTACTTTTTCTAGAAAACACTTTTTAACCGAGAACGAACAAAACTGATTTATAAGTCCATACTAGAATGTTACCTTTTCATGCAGCGGGCTCGGGTTCGATTCCTGGTCAGGACAGGCTCCTGGCTGAGGTTTTCTTCGGGGTTTTTCCTCACCGGTAGGACAAATGTCAGGAAGCTTAGAGCCCAACGGTCCCCGAAAATCATCCGGCCATCATCATCATCATCATCCTCCACCGATGTTTAAAGCAACGGGAAGCTACCACACATCTAATTCCCTAGTAAAGCTGCAAAGCTGCATAGCATGAAAATGCTATGATTGCAGTGAAAGACCAGCCCTCGGCAGAATTACTATAGATGGATACTAGAAAGTATATTGTTATATGGATCTTAGGTCTGGACAATGGCACAATAACATGCCAACAGAATAACTGCAGTTGAAATTGATTTTAGGAGAAGAGCTGCCAGAAAATCTCGACTGGAAAGAATTAGAAATACAGAAATTAGAAAATGGATGAATGCAGAAAGAAGTATAATGGATGAGATTGAACACAGAAGGCTAATATGGTATGGACACGTAAGAAGAATGCAGGACGGAAGACTATCAAAGACCGTATGTACATGGAAAATTGAAAGAAGGAGCAGAAAAGGAAGACCAAGTACAACCTGGAAGAATAACATTTAGAATTCAATGAGGAAATTTGGTGTAACGGATGAAGACACAGAGGACAGAGAACGATGGAGAACTTTAAGGTGAATTTGTGAATGTGTATTATAAACTGTAGTCATTTATGTATTTTTTTAAAACTCATGTTAATTATTAAGATTGGTTGGAGAAAACCCTCAATGACGAGGAAAATTCTCAAAGTGAATGATGACTTGCATTATCCTTACGAGATATCAAGAAACGATCATCTTTATAATTCAGAAAGTATTACAATCCTTTGTTGCCAATTTCTTTATAGTGCGCAGAAGGCTTGGGAAATGACCACGATTGGATTGGATTGGATTGGTAAACCGGGTTCGGGTTTTAAGATCATAACGCGGCAACCTCATTTTTGGTTCATTGTATTTTCCATCTCTACTTGATGGGATAAATTATATTAAATCAGTCTTATTTAGTGTTATATGGTGTTCCTGGCTCGACACAAATCAAGCATTCACACACATACCTGAAACTTCCATTTATTTGGGCTGGGTCCAAGATCTCGAGGAGGGGCAACAACTCTAAAATTGACCCTATTCTTCCCTAAGATGACATACAGGCATGATGAAATTAATGAGCGTGTGCCCCCATGAGAACTTGCTAACCATATATTTTAAACACGTGTGGTTTGCTAAACCAACTATTTTTTTCTAACATGAGCTGAGGTGAAAGGTGATATGAAATGAATGGAGTTTAAATGACATGACGGGGAAAGGAAGAGGGGTGGAAAGTGTCTATGGGATGAAATTGGGGAATCGGGAGAACCCCGATAAAAAATAGAAAATCACGTCGCGGCTCACCACCTCTTCAGGAACTTACAGGATTGAGATCTCAGTCGGGGCAGTTGTGCGCGCTAGCCACGCATCCATCGAGAAGGCAAATTATCACATAACTCATTTTGGTCATTTTTCGACTTGGCGATTTACTATGACCACAGATTTAATTCGTCCTGTAATTTGTGCTCTGAATTTACTAATATTCAAATAACTCCTCAACACAATGTTACGTAAAAGTATTTTTTTTTAAATTTCAGATGATGGTCGATTATATTACGTAAATATTTTTTGCGCGATAAGTACGTTTTGTCGTACTTACCAGAAATGGCGACCATTATTAAAAGTTCAACTTCCCGTACATTTCGAGGTTGCCAACCTAAATAACTATACTGTAATATTAGTAGTAGTAGTAGGACTTTATTAGACAAAAAGTAATATGTTTACAATATTATTTACAAATATGGGTCGCACGGGCAGTAAGCCGTACGTGCTGTTGGCAGTCCGTTACAATAAAGTAATAATTGGTAATAGTATAAAGAAAAACAAAAAAAAAACCATAATATTACAATTACATAAAGAAAACACAATAATATTACAATTACATAACAATACAATAGCATTATACATTAATCGTGTATAATTATTAAGATTTAATGGTATTGTATTTTGATAGCATATATTTATTCATGAATGAGTGTTTTTCTTATTTTCCGCGTTTTGTCCAGAAATTTACCCAAGTTTATACAATTTTCTGGATTTAACAATAACTCATAGCATGCCAATCTTTCCCGATTTGAATTTAGAAAGCTTTCCGGACGTCTCCGATATTCTATATTTACAACCATGTACGGGAAGTAAAACCACTGCCCTCTATGTATACTATGTACAATGTATATACAGAAAATGTCTATAAGGTAGTGTTAATATACATTATACGGTCCGCCGCTGTGGTCTCGAGGTAGCGTGCTGCCTTGTCACGAAGCGGGCCCGGGTTCGATCCCCGGTCGGGACAGTTTTTCTGGGTGAGGTTTTTATCGGGGTTTTTCCTCACCTGTAAGACAAATATCAGGAAAACTTTAAGGCCCAAACGGTCCCCGAAATCATATGGCCATCGCAATCATAATAATTTATATTCATCTTAGATTAAGCTTAGGATTAGGGACTCTCCTGGCGCACCACTATCATCATCATCGCCACCCCATCATATCATCGGGGCAACGTAACCCCGCCTTCCAGGTGGCCCAACTCAGAAGTGGGTTAAAAGTACGCCATGCCAGGAGAGAACACCAGGAATGTCGAAAGACAACCTGGGGCATAAAAAATACATTATACGAAACAAATCACTGCATCTTAAATTAACTGAACATTATTTGAAACAATATGAAAAAATATAAAACAATAAATACGTACTTGCGGCCATGTTATCAATAATTGTTCTCAAGGCCTCCTGTTGTTTCAACTAATAAACATTGCCCACACTGTTAACGTTACTCAGTTGTTTATAATGAACGCAAATATTTCCAACAAAGATTTTATTATGTTACTATTATTTATTATTTTGAAAACATCATCACGCAAAAAATAATGTGCAACGCACGTTTGTGAAGTGTTTTATAGAATCTCGGAAATTAAAAATTCGCTATCGCTCGGTTTTTAAACATATTTCTTGATTCTGTAAAAACCGCTTCCCAACCTCGCATCGTAATATGCTATTATTTGTATGCATTCAGTAATAGTTATTTATATATAGGCCTACTTTAACATCTAAAGTTAATATTAGGCTGTGTCATACTAATTCCAAAGAGAGAATTGAAGCAAGATAGAATTATAATATATCTTTTTTATATAAGAAGTCAATAAAAGACCAATTCATTCATTTATTCATAGTGCTCTGCTCAAGAGCAGGTCTTTCACTGCAAACTCAGCATTCTCCACCCTTTCCATAACTCAACTTTCCATTTTGTATCTGCATGCAAACCATTTATTTTAATATTGTCTATTATCTGATGTATTTTTCTGCTAAAAGACCCAAATCACCCAAATTAAAATTTGAATTTGAACGAGCCAACTAATTTCAATAACGAAGCTTTCATTTTCAAGACTAATTATTGAAAATGATAGCTTCGCTATTGAAATTAGTTGGCTCTTTTAAATTTTAATTTGGTGAAAAGGTCTTCTGATTGACTTCTTATAATACAAATTTATCACCAAGAAGATCCTTCTATTGTATTAATATAATAAATAGTGTTACTATTATCATAAGTAAAGGATGTTATTTAACAATTTCCAATATTGTTATATTCTCAAATATATGTACTTTCATTTTTTAGTTCGGTTTTCTAATAAAGCATGTTGTTTTAGTTTTTTAAAACTATTATTTATTTTTAATTCCTTTATTTCTAGTGGGGTTGTAAGGGGTAGTGACGTGTGTATAACCTCTCCTACCTAATTCTCATTCTCACCTTCTCGTGGTACAACCCGTTTTCACAAACGAGGCTCTGAGGACCGAGTCACGGCGGTATAACCGTTCCATCTGGTACTGAGTAAATGCGGTATCCTAATGTCTGTCCAGAGACTAAAAGGTAGCAGCCCTACCACTGGACTACTTAGCGTCGGGCCAGTAACCTGTCCTAAGGAACTTCAAAACTACTTTCAAGTCTCAACATGAAAAAATCCAGAAGGAATTGAAATATGACGACCCACAACAAAGAAATATGGTTAAAAGAAAACGGCACAATGATATTGTAAGATATACAACCTGGAATGTCCGAAGCATCCATGAAAAAGAAGAGGAATTAGACAGTATATTTAAGAATAGAAACATTGATGTTGCAGTAACTACAGAGACTAAGAAGAAACTTAAAGGAACGAAAGAAACACAAAATTATGTACAAATATATAGCGGTGTCAACAGGAAAACCCATGGACAAGCTGGAGTAATGATTTGGATTAATAAAACCATAAGAAATAAAATTCAATGCTACACTTACTGGAATGAAAGAATATTAGAGCTTCGACTGAAAATAAATAGAGGTAATTTGACAGTTCTTGGTGTATATGCGCCAGAGGAAGGCCGCGGAGAAGATAATGAAGAATTCTATAAAATATTACAAGAAATTTATAGCAAAATAAATAGAAATGATTACATTCTCATAATAGGAGATTTAAATGCCAGAGTGGGCAATGCTCAAGTCAACAATAATATTGGAACATTTGGCGAACCATCCAGCAATAGAAATGGGACAAGATTAACAGATTTTGCTATATACAATGAACTTAGGATAACAAAAAATACCTTTTACAATCATAGAAATATACATAAGTATACCATGGCATCGTCAGGACTCAAAATTCAATCATTGATTATTTCATTGCAAATAATAAGATTTTAAAATTGTTTCTCGATGTCAGAGCCTACAGAGGATATGATATTGGTTCAGATCACTACCTAGTAGAAGCAAAAATAAGATTTCCACCAAGATGGTTAAAAAAGAAGAAACAACAACAGAGCATAGAACAAAAGTACAAGGTAAAATTATTTTATGATGACAGCATTAAATGGTTATATTCGAGAAGAATTCAGCAATATATGGCTACAACTCCAGAAAGTAATGATGTCGAAGAAGAATGGAAAAACATTAAAATGATAATTCAAAATGCAGCTAATGAAACTTTAGGAAAAGTAAATATACAACAAAGAAGAAATAGAACTCTAAAAATCTGGGATGATCAAATAAAACAATTGATTGAAGAAAAAAATGCAGCTTATAAAAAATATTTGAACACAAAGAAAGTAGAAAAATGAAATAGAATTCAAACGCTGTAGAGCTATTGTTAAGAGGGAAATAAGAAAGAGACATAGGAAAATATGGTTAAATTTTGTTACACATTTAGAATCAGACTTGCATAAGCTCCAACCTAATGCACTTCAAAATATTAAAACATTTGAATAAAGATATTAAAGAATCTACCAAAATTAATTGCGGAGTAACAAAAGAAGATTTTTTCAATTATTATAAAAGTCTTTGGACTGACAATAGCTATGAAGATACAATTTTCCGAAATAATAATGAGACAGATTCCATAATATCATTGGAAGAATTGAACAATAGTTTAAAGAAATTAAAAAAATGGGAAGGCAACTGGCACAGATGGCTTGAATTCTGAATTGTACAAATATGCAGGCAAACAGTTCCATGAAAGACTGTTGTCCTTCTTTAATAATGTATTCAAAAATGCAGATATACCACAAGAATGGAAGACAAGCATTGTTATACCCCTGTTCAAGAAAGGAGACAAGAGAAAAATGGACAACTATAGGGGAATCAGTTTGTTAAACACATGCTACAAAATTTATGCAGACATTTTAAATGGAAAATTGAAAAGTTTCAGTGAAAAATTCCTTATGGAATGTCAAAATGGATTTAGGAAAGGACGATCTTGTATTGATTCAGCATTTTCTGTTAAATTATTGCTTGAAAAAAGAAGAGAATTCAACTTAGAAACACATTTTGCTTTCATAGATTTTTGAAAAAGCATTCGACACAGTCAAGAGATCAAAAATCTTAAATGTATTGGAAGACAGAAATATACCAAATTTACTTCCTGCAGAACATACAAAATATTTACAAAGACAACACCATAAAGATTAAATTAAATAACAGATTTTCTGAAGAAGGAATTGTAAATCGTGGTATGAGACAAGGCTGCTCCCTATCCCCAACACTGTTTGCAATTTATATCAATGAAGTAATATCTTGCTGGAACAAAAGATATAAATTTTGGAATAAGAATATCAGAAAATAGAAAATTAAACACCCTATTGTTTGCAGATGACCAAATAATAATAGCAAATTCAGAAGATAATCTACAGAAAGGTCTGTATGACCTTAACAAAATTACAGAAGAATATGGTTTGAAGATATCTACAGAAAAGACAAAAATTATGGCATTTCAAGGTGTAGATCCTGTCAGAAGTAAAATTGTACTGGACAATAAAATTTTGGAGCAGGTGAATAATTTTACATATCTAGGATGCAATATCTCATATGAAGAAGAAAAGGATGTAAATGCAAAAATATCTAAATTTTTAAGAATTTTAGGGTTAATAAATTCTATCTTCAAGCCACAGTTAGTCCAAAAGCATTCAAGATTAAAAGTATATAAAACACTGGCTCTTCCAACTCTTTTGTATGGTAGCGAAGTATGGACGTTGAAACAGAAGGGTATACAGAGACTTAGATCTGCTGAAATGAGATACCTTCGGAGGACTGCAGGATACACAACTACTAGATCACAAAAAAAAAAATGAAGACATCTTAGAAGAATTACACATGGAACCTTTAGAAAACAAAATTTCTGATTATAAGTCAAGATGGATGCAACATGTTCATCGAATGGAAGATCACAGAATACCCAAACAAATGTTAAGATATCAACCTGCAGGAAGAAGAAGACCAGGACGTCCACTCAAAAGACTTCTGGATGGTGTTTCTCTTGAGGCCGAAACAGGTCAACAAATGGCCTAAATTCGTGAATGTACTATGATGATGATGATGATGATATTTCTAGTGTTAGAGAGCGAACTACATTTTCTTGCACGCTTCAAGGTAAAACCCTTATTCGATCAATGAGAATGCAGTCATACATTCGGTTTGTTTATCTTACAAATTGAACTTAGCCCGGAATAGGTAAAGCAGAATGCGTATTTAGTATTTTGCATTTGCTGTGCACTTATGTTTAGCATTCACTGATTTAATTTAGTAGTATGAAATTATGATTGCTATGAAGTAAGTCCGGATAATGGCATCCAACAGAAAATTTACCCTGTATGTTCATAGATATTAGAAAAAAAATCACAATGGTTTGGTTAGATATTTGAAATGGGGATCTCCGAAAGACGAGTTTCCATCGTTGGTGTTTCAAATAACTCGTTCGATGATATTAATATTAATGCATTTATAAAATTTTTGAAATGAAATGGATTGTAATAATAAAACTCAAACCCTGCATTTGCCTCGAGGCTGAGAAAAATGACAGTTAGCTATCCATAAAATTTGAACCTAGAATGTCCCGAATACACTCTTTAACACTGTCGATCAAATATTCTCGGCACTTTTTACATAGATTTGCACAAACTAGTAGCCTATATTACGATGCTAGGTTGGAAGTGGTTTTTATAATCGAGAAAAAATGTTTATAAATCTCGCCATCGCTGGGTTTTTAAACATTTTTCTCGATTCTGTAAAACACTTCACAATTGTGCATTGTACAGCCTTTGAAAAAAAAATGATGGCGCAACTCTTGATGATGGAAAGTTACAGTTTTGAAGAGCGATTCACACCAGTACGTTGTTACACCAACGTCCTATTTCAAATATCTAGCCAAACCATTGTGAGATTTTTCTAATATTTATGAACTCGTTTGAATATAAAGCGGACGGCGTAATCTTCATGCTACAATCGTATCGTTCGCTTCAGTGGAGCAGTCAGTAAGATGCTCGTTTTCCGACGTCGCGGGCCCACGTTCGATTCTGGGCAGGTGTATATTTTTATTTTTGTTTTATTTATTATTGATTAATAACTTAATTAATTTTCATAATGCCTACATATTACCAGGCTTCGTTATATAAAAAAGTTGTGTGTATACATACATATATATATATACATATATATGGAAATATTCCCGGGCGGGACTGGCTCCTGGGTGAGATTTTTTCGGGGTTTTTCCTCACCTGTAAGATAAAAGATAAATGTCAGGAAGCTTAGGGCCCAATGGTCCCCGAAAACCATCCGGCTATCATCATCATCCTTATCATTATCATCATGGTTCTTCACCGGCGTGGAAAGAAACTGGAAGCTACCACATCTACAGTTCCCTAGTAAAGCTGCAAAGCATAGCATGAAAATGCTATTTGCTTTCATTATAAACAATTGACTATTATTAGTTGAAACAACAGGAGGCCGTGAGATCAATTTAGTGATAAAATGGTGACAAGTACGTATTTTTTGTTTTATATTGTTTCAAATAAAGTTCAGTTAATTTAAAATGCAACCTTCGGGGAGGCACTATGGCCCTGGGGTCGACTCCACCTCTAACGGAAATGAGTACCAGACTCTTGTTTTGGGGTAAAGACGGCCGTCACGCAGGGCTGACAACCCTGCTGACAACAAGTGCCGATTGTTCAGAAAAGTGGGAGCCTTAACCTCGTACTACCCCAAGAGCCTCCAGAGGCCTGTAGTGGGATAACATTACCAACATTACAATTTAAAATGCAATGATTTGTTTCGTATAATGTAATATTACTCGCTTTATATTAGCTTAACCTGTATCTGTCTATCTATATAACGGAATCTTTCAACATGATTTTTCACCCACTTAAAAATATTAGATCGACTTGAAACTTTGTATACTTGTAAAGGACCAATGACAGTACAATAATTTCATAAATGTTTTCTAAGATCCTGGCCAGGATCATCAGGAAATAAAAAAAAATAAAGACCGGTATAATAGGTTGCGGACTTATCGACTTTTTAGTCCATCGTTGTAAGAAATTAATATTATATCCTCTGGTAGCTCAGTTGGTAGAGCGGTGGACTGTATTGGTATATAATTTCAATAATCCTTAGGTCGCTGGTTCAAATCCGGCCCGGAGTATTTTTTTAGTAGAGTATTACTTTTAACTCATACTACATTAGTATCGAATTTAAATATATTTACATTTTTTTCTTATTCTGTAAAATTTTATAAAAAATTTTGTAAACTTGCCACATTGTAATTTATCCGAAAAACGTGAGAAGGATACGATTAACTGTAACTATTTATCTATATTAAAATATTCAAAAATATTATAATAATGTTAGATAATAATAATTAAACAAATATAATTCGCGTCTAGACACTAAAAATATCATAAGCAATTAAATTTTCATCGGATTCCGGTTTGTGACAATCAATGAAACAAAAAATTAAGATAATAAATAATAGTTTAAAAAAACTAAAACAACACGCTTTATTAGAAAACCAAACTAAAAAAATAAATAATAGTTTAAAAAAACTAAAACAACACGCTTTATTATAAAACCGAACTAAAACGTGAAAAATAGTTTTAATTTCCAACACGCTTGGGATAAAATTAAAGTTGTCAACAAAAAAACTCATCTCCAACACATGTAGAATAAAATTATAGTTATCTACAAAAAAAATAATTTTGCCATCAAAAGTGTGGGGTGCTTTTATGGTTTTCACGTTTTCCTCGTAGATACTTTACTTTTACGAATATCTGTTTATTATCAAATATATTAATTGATATAGAGCACCCCATGCTTTTGATTGTAAAATTATGATTTTGTAGATAACTCTAGTTTTATTCTAGATGTATTGGAGATTATATTTTTTGACCACTTTAATTTTATCCCAAGCGTGTTGGAAATTAAAATTATTTTTCATTTTTTAGTTCAGTTTTCTAATAAAGCGTGTTGTATTAGTTTTTTTAAAACTATTATTTATTAACACTACCTTTTGGATATTTTTTGTATATACATTGTACCGTATATAGTTTACATAGAGGGCAGTGGTTTTTATTTCCCACACGCGTGTTTGTAATATGTAATATTACAGTATAGTTATTTTTATTACAGTATAGTTATTTAGGTTGGCAACCCTGAAATGTAGGAAGTTTAACTTTGAATCATGGTCGCCGTTGCTGTAAGTACGACAAACGCATTATCGCGCAAATAGGTATGTATTATTTCTAAGGTAATTTTGAGATTATTTTGGTTGCACAAAGAATTTGTCGTATTTGCCCTAATACAGATATTGTACTTTAAAATATTTCGAACGCGATTGCGATCAGTAGCTGGAAAAATGATTTACCCTCGAGGGAATATGAATACCAGACTTTCATAATTATTCTGGAATAATTAAATAAATCCATATTAAAACATTCGATAAAAATCGTTGGGTCCAACAAATTAAAGCGTTAAAAGCGCATGCGTTAGTAGAAGCGTTGATTGTACGTAATTCAGTGAATGGCCGCGAGGTAGTAGTACTTGTTCACATGAAATTGTTCAGAAGTTTCACATAAATGAAGTCATGAGCGGAAAAAAAAAAACATGTATTTATTTTTATTTTTTAAATATTTTGATGTTATCTTATGGCGTTAATTAGTTCCCTTATTTCCGTAATAGATGGTGTAGAGCGATGTTTCGTTCCCGTTATATTTCTCCTGTTTGAACTTTTTTGATAGACCATTTTTGCCATGAGAAATTAGGGAATAAATCCACGCGCCTTCAGCCTATTTCAAGATAAAATTATTCTATTGCTTTATATCGTAACTACAAAGTTAGAGGTAAAGGAAAGAGTTGCCTACCAGCCATGATGAACGGCACTTGCTGTTATTCTCCTTTCGCTTGTGTAGTGTTAGGGGAGTGGTTAAACTCTGGTTGCAAGGCATGGAGACCATTTGCTCGTGAAATTTTATATTAGCGTTACAAATTGTGAGTTGAAATATTTTAAACAAAGTCTTTATTCTTCCTCTTCTTCTTGTTATTACTATTATTCATAATCATCATCATCATCCGGTATCATGGCAGCTGCTGCCGTCTTCCGAAAACCAAACGCCATTCCTCTCTGTCCATCCATTGATCTTCCTCCATTACTCTGATATTCATAGCTGCTTGTACCCCTTCTATCCAAGTTTTCTTCGGTCTTCCTCTCTTCCTCCTTTCCATTGGGATCCATTCCATAACAATTTTTGGCAATATTTGCTCTGGCATTCTTTTGACATGACCATATCACTGCAATCTTTTCTTTTCTATAATGTCTATGATGTCCGGCTCCTCTTGTACACCCATAATTTCCCTTATTTCTTTATTTCGTATTCTATCCATTCTAGATTTTCCAGCTGATCTTCTTACTATTTTTATTACTGTTATTATTATTATTATTATTGTTATTACAATTATTGATACTATTATTGTTACTATTATTGTAACTATTATTGTTATTACTATTATTTTTATTTTCATTATGATTTGATTTTTGTTATTAATGTATTATCTCTAATTTAATCGTTTTCAGCAAGTGTCACTGAGGCGGTCATTTTGAGGGATTATTTTAGTTCTTTTCTTTTTGTACTTGGGGAAATCACAAAAAAGAAAAAAAACAGGAAATTATAAATATATATTAATGAAAATATTTATTATAAAAAGTTTCTGACATTTTCTCACATAATTTTTAATACTATCAGTTTTCAGTTGACATACCATTGTTACATCCTTGAAAAGAGTTGCCTCGTTTAATACTCTTCATATTATGAAGAATAACTGTATTTTTTTATTCAATGTCCCAAATTATCATTTCGACATTGCTGGTGTTCTCTCCTGGCACTGGCGTAATTGTAACCCACTTCTGAAGTTGGGGCGTCTGGAAGGCGGGGTTACGTTACCCCGATGATATTCATGCATAGTAATTCTGCCCGAAGGCAGGTCCTTCACTGCATTCATAGCATTTTCATGATATGCTTGCAGCTTTACTAGGGAATTGTAGGTGTGGTAGCTTCCCGTTGCTTTCCACACCGGTGAAGGATGATGATGGTGATGATGATGATGATGATAAGGATGATGGCCATATGGTTTTGGGGACCGTTTGGGCCTTAAAGTTTTCCTGACAATTGTCTTACAGGTGAGGAAAAACCCCGATAAAAACCTCACCCAGAAAAACTGCCCCGACCGGGGAGCGAACCCGGGCCCGCTGCGTGACAAGGCAGCACGCTACCTCGAGACTACAGCGGTGGACTCCCGATGATATGATGGGTGATAAATGAAAATTAAGTGCCAAGAGAGTTCTTAACCTAAATTCCAGACCATGGGCAACCATAGGAATAATTCCCTTTAAGGAAAAATTCCTATGGTTTGACAGGGAATCGAACCCGGGATTTCATGAGCAGTAGTCAGAAACGCTGACCACTAGCCCATAAAGCTGCTCATAACTACCTGTAAATGTTAAAAAAAAAGACATCGCAGTTGATTGTTGCCCGCACAGTGACTGTATTCGATATGGAGACTGGTTTCTCATAAAGATTATGTATCACTGTTATGAAGATGACTACGTAATAGTGAGCCTCATGGGAAACTAGATGTGATAAAGACGGTTAAGTCTCTTAGACTACGATGGGAAGGAGACACGAATGCGAAATGGAAGAGGGACCAATACACATGAAATAAATAAGTTGAATATCTCAACAATGAGTTAGAGAACACATTATATAGAGCAGCCGTCTCAGTATACGCGTACTAGCGCGCACAGCTGTCTCGACTGCGAACCCAGGTTCTCGGTAAATTTTAAATAATGTGGGTGGTAATGATAAATTCTGTCCAAGACCTTTTGTAATTTAAAATGTTCTGCCAAATTTGATCATAAAATAATTCTTAATTAAATTATGGTTAGCAGAGGCGGAAGTATTAGAGGTGCTTGTTATTGAGGTTCCGAGATGGAAATCAGTATAGAAAAATGAATTGCCTTGAAGGCCTTAAAATTCATGGACAGCACTACATTATCTGTTAAGTTTTTACAGGTTTTTATTTTATGTTTTAAAGGTTTGAGTCTGTCTCGGTGAATTAGTGATTTTCATTTCTATGTCTCTTATTCCGAGATTCGTGGTCTCAAACCCAGAAGCTGTAACTTCAACTTCTTAGAAGACATATTAGAAGGATTGCACATGGAACCTTTAGAAAATAAAATTTATCGATTATAAGCCAAGATAGATACAACATGTTCATCGAATGGAGGATCACAGAATACCAAAGCAGATGTTAAGATATCAACCTGCAGGAAGAAGACCAGGAATCCTACTAAAAAGACTTTTGGATGGTGTTTATATTGACGCCGAAACAGGACAAGATGTCCTAAATTCGTAAATGAACTGATAATAATGATAAGTTAATTTTCACTTGAAGCCTGAAAAAATATAGTTGGTCTTTTCACTCCCAGATTTGAATTCGGATACTATTGATCACAGCTGTAAGGTATGTCTTTTTTATCAGAATACATACACACACACGCACGCACACACGCACGCACACACGCGCACACACACGCACACACACACACACACATACATATATATATATATATATATATATATATATATATATATATATTTAGCCTGATGAAGTTAAAGCCACATGGCTTCTCTTCCACTCACCAGGACAAACATATGAAAATTAAATAAAAAAACAATATTACGTACTAAGTAATAAACTGAACAATAATAAAAGTAATGTCTAACAATACAATAAAATAAAATACAAATAGAATTAAAACTTATGAAAGAATTATACAGAAAGGAATAACAGCTCGTGTCTACTATAAGAGAAAAATAAATACAATATAATGAATTAATCTATCGTTAAATTATACGTGAAAATACTAACATCGAGATTCATAAATACATAAAGAAACTGTTTTATTTCTACACCCTTCTTCTTATTCATAATTTGTAGGATTTTATCCTGTTTATTTCCAAATTCGCTCCTCGGAGGAAGACATATTGAATGTGCATTCACTGTGTATTCATCTCTTGGCTGGCCTTCCTCTTCTTATTCTCCGGTCCATTGGTCTATCTCATTTAGCTCTTTTTTTGCAAGTCGGTTGTCTTCCATTTTGTCTGTATGACCTTTCCAATATTTTCATCTATCCATACCCGAGAAGAAAAAAAAAAAAAGAAACAGAGAACTCAGTGCACCGTTGTATTAGTGATGTACTGCGTACTCCTAGTGATTCCTTCTGGGCTGATTAAATAACCAACTCTATGTTGTACAGAAAACGTATGTTCAATGCTGCTATTTACTAAGGCCGCCCACAGGTCCTCTTCAACAATTCCGGTCAAATTTATGATACCTAGTTTTTTTTTTAATTATCCGAATATTATCCTTTCACATCCCTGTTGATCTATTTGTCAAGAATTCTACAGTCCCCAGAACACGAGTTTCTACTCCTTCAGAGGAAGTTATGTAATAGTTTCATTACTTGTAAATTCATAATGAATAATGATAAAAACGAATATTTTAAAAGTATTTCTACTGTCATCAATTCGAGTTATATAACTGCTCATTTCGTTTTCCTAGACATAATGACCTTGACAATATTAGAGAACGATATAAATTATGGATCTCTTAGTGAATTTTTCTCATTCTCAATTTTTTCTCTTTTGGCATCGTTTATTGCTATATTGTTATTATTTTTTATTAGCGATATTCCACAATACAGTGTTTCCACAATCCAGTGTTTCTCCTGCAACCCGAAGTGATTTGTCGCCAGAGGTTCCAGTCTAGAGCATCTTCTTCCCTCAAATCTCTAGCTTCCATACTTCTCACTCCATCTATCCAACGTTCTCTAGATCTACCTCTTCCACTTCTTCCATTAATTTTCCAATTAAGGATCTTCTTTGGTATTCTCTTTTCTTCCATTCTTATGAGGTGTCCATACCATTTCAAACTTTTTCTCCTATACATATTTTTTCCAACTTCCATAATTACCCTTATTGTGTTATTATTATTATCATTATTATTATCATCATCATCATCTTATGATTATATTTCGAACACTTTAAACTTGTTTTATTCCATAATTAATTTGAAGTGTTGTATATTATTAAATTTATTTATATGTTTCTATCTTCGGGTTATTACACCTGCTGCAGTCTTCCCGTGCCATACTTACAAAGCCTACGATCTTGAGCATATTCAATGCTTAACCCTCTTGCATGCATTGCTATCTTCATGCTCTCCTTCCAAGTTAACTTTCGTCTTCCTTTTTTTCTTCTTTCTGGTCGGTTGCCATCATATAGTTGTTTCAGCCATCTCTTTTCTTACAATCTTAAAATATGTTCTAACCATTTTAATTCCTTCTCTTCGATTATTTGAGTTACTTTTCTTCTGTTTCCATTGTGGTTCTAATATCTTTATTTCTAACATGTTCTAATTTTGACTTTTGCGTAAATTATCCATTTCTAGAGCTATTAGTATATTTTTGTAGTATTATATGTTTCTTAACTTTTATTAAATAATTTCATTTCACTGTTATTTTATAGCTAAATCTGCAAACTTCCATTCTGAATTATTGTAAATGAATATAAAATTTGTTATTTTGTCTAATATTATCTTCTGTTGCTGTGAATTCTTCTCTTTATGGTACAAAAGAAAAACTTGCTCTACTAATAATGCTTGTTGCTGCTGGTGTTTCACACAAACGAATTTTTGAATGCATTGTGATCTCGATTCTTTTTTTGAAAAATACCATGGAGAGTGAAGTCATTTAGTTTTCCATTAGACGTGCAGCTTTTGAAATAATTGATGGCGCACAAATAATTTTAAAGTCCCAGAACGAAGCCACTGCGCATGATGAAAGGTCGCTTTTTGGTTCACAAGTATACAATTATTTGAGAAACTAAAGCCCTTTCTATTTCGTTATGTGTCGTGCAATAGAAAATAATTTCGCATAAATAAGTAGAGCGGTAAATGCTGTAAATATAACTAAACAAAACGAAAAAAACAAAACAAAGAAAATTATTTGAAATAAGAACGAGAAAAAAAACATAAGCATGACATTGGGATCGAACACGCGACCTCACGCATGGGAAACAGAAGCTTCCTCTACTAGACCACAACAGTCTCTTCTGGAAACTGTCTGCTCTAGGACTTAGTTGTATAATGAAATTAGATATTAACTTGACTTAATTTAAATTAATCAGTATATTAGTAGTGGAAATAAACAATCTTGTGTTTTTGTAAACAAAGTAATGAATATAACGAAGCCAGGTAACATGTAGGCATTATGAAAATTAACGACTTTATTTAAAAAAATCCTGACCATGATCGAACCTGTGCCTGCGTCGTCGCAAGAGAGTATCTTACCGACTGCTCTACTGAAGCGAACGATACAAATACTGCACGTAGATAGACTTACGCCGCCGGATTTGACCTCAAAGGAGACAGCACACGTAAAAATTTACTAATGTGAATCGCTCTTCAAAACTTCAACTTTCCACGATCAAGAGCTGCGCCATCTTTTTTTAAAAGACTATGCATTTTTATGTTTATTAATCCCCATTTAGGCGCTTTTGTCTTGACCTAAGAATTTAACAGAGCTCAATTTCCTTATTGTACTGAGTCATTGTAAATTCGATGTGCCGACATTCCCGAGCTCTTGCTAGCTCCTTCTTCGGCATCATAACTAGAGCTAGGATTTTTATGTACTAAAAGTTAAGATTGCAACATAGTATAATAAGAAGTTAGACTTATGACTATCTTTTGTTTTTGTTTCACACACAAACAGTTGAGTGGTATAATGAGAAGTTAGACTTTTGGCTGTCTTTTGTTTTGGTTTCACACAAAAAACAGTTGAATAATATATACTATCTGCATTGCAATCTTATCTTTTATTACATAAAAAACCCTAGCCTTAATCATAACACAGCACCGTGCAGTATCAAGAAGCTTAAAAGGGCATAACGGACACTGTGAAAGATTGAAACATAGATATTGTAAATCTCAGGCCCTGTTCTGACACTTCCTCTGAAGACCGGTATGTACTGGAAGGCTCCACTGCTGCTGACTTGATAGCCACATATAGTTATATTATAGTACACACCAACCAATCGTTCTTACATCTATATGTCCTATTGCAAATCATTATTATTTACTTGCAAATTATAATACATTTAAGAAGTTGGTACACTTAGGGCCTATGCATTATCGACAGATTTTAGGTGTCCTCTTGTATAATTTGTTCACCTAGTGAGGACTTCATTATTGTGCGCATTTGCAGACATGGGCTCATTACCAGAATTTAACTTAGATTTATCCTCAACATCTCCTAATATTCGTCTCGGTAGACTAGTGGTTATCATGATCATGTCTGGTTCTGCGATTCGCGGGTCCGAACCTGGACGAGGTCGATGCATTTTTTCAGAACGTAAAAATCCTGAGTATAATAATAATAATAATAATAATAATAATAATAATAATAATAATAATAATAATAATAATAATAATAATAATAATAATAATAATAATAATAATAATAATAATAATAATAATAATAATAATAATAATAACAATAATAATAATAATAACGACAATAATGACGACGACGATTATTATTATTGTAGTAAAATGGCTTATTTTACCTGATGAAATTAAGACCGTAAAGTTTTCTGTTCTACTTGACCAAGGTTAAATTATACAGACATGAACAATTATGAATTATCTACAGTTAAATCAATAATACACAATAGCCTAACAATATACAGATGATAAGGAAAGGTAAACAAAATTAAAGTGATAATAATAATAACTTTATTAATTATTGGTATTTTCATTAAAATGAATAAGTGATCTCGCGTCCCTCATCAGGTTTTGAATTATCATCCCCGAGGAAGGAGATCTTTGGGAAGACCACTCAAAGATGACAAGATCTGTAATATAAAATAAAAATGTACCTAGAACTTGGTTATATATTATATTGTCTAAGAAATTGTTCAGTAAGCTTGTTTTTTAATTATAAAATCTTTAATAAATCTTTATATAAGATCGGAGAGAATACAAGAGACGGGTAACAGAAACGGGGAAGGATGAGGATTAAAGAGATTTCGATGTACAGGTATGGCTAGAGTTAATTTGTCTCTCGCTGATGTATTTAAATTGTAGTGGAAAGATGAATGGAAAGGAGTAGATAGTTTCCTTCTGAAGAGAAGTAAACCGTGGGTCCCAAGTCGCAAATTTAGGGGATATAAAATAAACTCAGGGTGCAAATGACAAGCCTCTGAGCAAAATTGGTCGATTCTTTCACTCCAGGTTTTGAATTAAAATGCTAATGATATCATCTATTTGAGAGTATCATTAAATAAAATAGGCCTACTAATGTTTGATTTGTTGACATAGAAACCGGATATGGGGTTCCTTTACTACATGTGACGCGAACCATTTTTCTAAGTTCAATTATTCACCATGCACATGCGCCAACAAACGCGAAGCGGTTTACACTATGGAATCACGGGATGCAGCCAAAATATACACGATATTTAACGAACCTAAAAGCAATTTAAATAACCTGTGAAAGACCAACCTAAAAGCTAACCTATCGCAATTTAAGCACTCTAATCTCTAACCTGTAAGTTCTGAAATTGTGTAGTATATGTGTACAGTTAATTAGTATATAGGCCTACTCTATGTTGGCTGCACTGGAACAGTCTTTGTTGTTGTATAGAATATTCGTTAAATCTATGTGACTGCCACGTCTTATGCTACGTAGCCTATATCGTTAAATACCATAGAAAAATATATTGAAATAATTGTTAGAAAATTGAAAAATAATTTTAAAATGGTGGGAAAAAATTGAAAAATGAAACTCTAAGAATAAAATTTGACAGGTGTTTATGAAGGAATTAAAAAAGTCGCATTACAGGTTGTAAAAAATAGCCCCGGATATTTTTATTTATTTTAATCTGTGTGCACGTTTCCAGAAATGGGCTCCTCATCAGATAAATTCTCGTGCACAGCCATACAAAGTGTGTGATAGGAATCATGACACACAGCATTTACAGATAAATAGTTGAAAGTGTGTTATAATTAAAGAGGCACTGTTTTGTATTGCGGGTCACACTGTTACTGTAACACAATAACTGAGGACGAAGAGTAATTTGGCCGGCTAATGACGTAGCGGCCCGAGTGTTAGTAATTTCCTGAATCGAATTGCGACGATGCAATTGACTTGTGGCTGCAATTAACACAGCGCCGCGCGTCACCTTCCAAACTCTGCTGCCATATTTATACTATAACATTACAATACTCACGTCTTTGTCAAAATAGCTCCTAGCATAAAACATAAAATGGACGAGGTTATGAATCAATCGGCTATGTATCATTATTGTAAGTTTCGAGAAAAATACGTTTTTGCTCGATAGCGCGTTAAGTCTCGTAGACTGCGATGGGCAGGATATGTGGCACGAATGGGGAATGAAAGACGTGCTTGGAAGCTTCTTGTAGGGAAAACGCCCAGTTGGTAGACCATGAATGAGGTGGGAGATTAACATTAACTATGATTTGAGGGAAGTAGATTATACAGTAAATGATTGGACAGCATTAGCTCAGGATAGGGATATATGGAGAGCTTATGTCCGCGTGGCCATGAACCTACGGATTCGATATAGCCAGTGAATAAATAAGTGCGTTTTGTCATACTTACAGCAATGGCGACTATGATTGAAAGTTCAACTTCCTACATTTCCGGGTTGCCAACCTAAATAACTATACTGTGAAAAATAACTGTACTGTAATATTACATATTATAAAAACTGCGTGTGGGAAGTAAAACCACTGCCCTGTATGTATACTACGTACAATATATGTACAAAAATATTCAAAAGGTAGTATTAATATACATTATACGAAGCAAATCAGTCCATTTTGAATGAACTGAACTTTATTTGAAACAATATAAAACAATAAATACGTATTTGCCACCATTTTATCACTAAATTTGTCTCACGGCCTGCTGTTGTTTCAACTAATAAACATTGCCCACACTGTTAACGTTAGTCAATTGTTTATAATGAACACAAACATTTCCAACAAAGTTATTATTTTACTATTATTTATTATTTTGAAAACACCATCGCGCAAAAATAATGTACAACGCACTTTTGTGAAGTGTTTTACAGAATCCCGGAAATTAATTTTCCTCGATTCTGTAAAATCCACTTCCCAACCTCGCATGGTAATATACTATTAAAGTTTAAGTCAACCTTCCCTATTTATTGTAACGCCAAACCAATAATATAATAATTCTGGATACTGCAAGTTATTTTTCTTCTTTGACAGTTGTGCATCGATATTCTAAGAGCGGAAAAATTAGGCGCTTAGCTGTATGATGGAAAATTTAGATTAGCATTATGAAGTTTCTGGTTACATACGCGTTTGTTGCGAAACATAGAATCTCTGATAGTAGCTACTGATAGCCTGTGTATTTTTCTTTAATAATAAGGCTATATTTAAAGATTTGGCGCTAAAAGTGTGCGTACACTTACTTCATGTACCAGTGCAACAAATGACATCAGAATGCCATTTTTTTAGTCGGTTGTAGCATAACATCGTCCAAATAATGGTTAGGAGTACAATTTGAAAAATAAAAATTATCACTCCGGGCATTTTACATATCAATTTATTTATTTTGCAAGTAATGACAGTTTTTAGAACTAACACTTTGTGAATAAAAAATGTTCGATGATGAGAATTAGAATTCATTGAGTAGTAAATAAATATAAAAAATCAATATTTTATAAATTCCAAAAAAAATATCAAAATTTAGTGTAACTATTATTATTATTATTATTATTATTATTATTTATTATCCGAAATATATAAATAATATATAAATATATTATATAAATAATATATAAATATATTTTATAAAAATAAAAATATATTATACAAACAAATGAAAAATATGAAAAAATGAAGAAAGAAATGAAAAAATGAAAGAGAAAAGAAAAAAAATGAAGACACAAAATAAATGAAGACATCTTAGAAGAAATACACATAGAACCTTTAGAAAACAAAATTTCTGATTGTAAGTCAAGATGGATGCAACGTGTTCATCGAATGGAAGATCACAGAATACCCAAACAAATATTAAGATATCAACCTGCAGGAAGAAGAAGACCAGGACGTCCATTCAAAAAACTTCTGGATGGTGTTTTTCTTGAGGCCGAAACAGGTTAACAAATGGCCTAAATTCGTGAATGTATATGATGATGATGAATATATAAACCTATTTCACCCAAGGTAAGTTATTATTCATTATATAATTTTATCTAAAATTAAAGTTTGTATTTTTTTCTGTCAAATGCATTTTCGCAATGGGTTTTTATGAACACATAAACGGGCGGTTTAGAAGACAGGCGATTATTCTTTGTTCTGGAATGGAAGTTGCGAAATGGTTGCTAATACCGCAATTAGAACTTGTATTATCTCTGGTGTTGAATCTATGGACGTATTGGCCTAGTTTTCCGTGCCTGGTGAGGAATTCTGTTAGTATAAAATTTGAATAGTTTAACTAGCTCACAAACTCTACGGCTCATAGGGGTCGCAGGTTCTATGCTTAATTCACTGATTTCTATATTTAACTAATCAAATCATAGTTACATAGCGATATCCAGTTCCTTTAGATTATCCGAATATTATCCTTATGATATTCGTACTGGATGATCTGCGGAACTCTAACTCACTAGCCGCGTGGACATAAGCTCTTCATACATCCATATCCTTTGCCAATGCTTTCCAATCACCCCTGTATTTCTCAAATCATGGATAACGTTATTCTCCCACCTCATTCTTGGTCTACCAACTGGATTTTTCCTCTGGTTTTCCTGCAAGAAGATTCCATCTACGTATTTCATTCCCCATTCGTGCCACATGCCCTGCCCATCGCAGTCTACGAGACTTAACTGTTCTTGTTATATTAGGCTTCCTATAAAGACCATATTAAGTAGTTTTTTCCATTGACCTGTCTATTCATCTCTTTTTGGCCTAAAAAAATTCCTAAGAACTTTATTCTCAGATACTCGTAATTTTCGTTCCTACAAATTTAACAATCAATTGTATCAAAAATACAGGTACAATTTAAACCTTCTGTGAAAAAAATTGGACCATGTCCACTTTTTTTACAATTTAAGAGAAGTTCATTTTAATTTAAACATTAGTTTTTTATAACACACTATGTATGAAATACATGACGACATAATCCAGTTGTTCCTTATCAGATATGTTCTGAAACTACCACAAAATACATTATATTTAACCTTAAAATTGTTCCTATAATATATAATTAACTCACTGACACCATCGAACCCATATATTCATAGCTGCGCGGATATAAGCTATTCATAAACTATCCCTATCCTGAGCCAATGTTTTTCAATCATCCCCTGTATTATCTACTTCCCTCAAATCATAGTTATGCCATTCTCTCACTTTATTCTTGGCCTAGGTAAGGGAGCTTTCCCTCTGGTTTTCCTACATGGATTTCCACGTTCCTCTTTCAGTCCCCATTCGTGCCATATGCCCTGTCCATTGCAGTCTACGAGACTTGAATGTTCTTATTATATCTGGTTTCTCATTGAAAAAATCATTGTAGCCCACTATTATGTAGTCCTCTCCATTCGCCTGCCTCTTCATATATCTTTGGTCCAGAAAATTCCCATGAACTTTATTTTTAAATATTCGTATTCCTTTCTCCTAAAATGGAAGACGTTATGAATCAACCGGCTAAGCGTCATTTAAAAAAATGTATTTTGATATCATCTGTTGCACTGGCTCATGAACTTCCAGCCCTAATTGAAATTGTGACTTCAGTTACCGCATCGTACACTGAGATCTTATAAGAGGATCAAACACTAGCAACATTAACAGAAATAATACGTAATATAATTTTAGTCCATGTGCAGCACAACTGAATTTTGTTCACTGCCAAGATGTAGTGCTTGTTTGATAGTGGTGTATAGATACATGGGGGGGGGGATTAGTGAAGTACGGAAAGAAAAGACGGCACCAATACGTGCGATCACACTTTGTTGTCATAACGAACATGGACATCCAAATATCGATAGCTTAGTGCAGGTTTGTCAGACTGTATCTGCTTATGTCATAGTTATCGAATTCATTCCCCTTCAGTTTTTCTGTTTTCTTTTCCTGAAGAAGTTGGCACTGGTAAGAAAGATGGGCTCGTCGTTTTCTCCCCACATTCTGCAGGTTTCGTCGACAACGAACCTGTTAAAAATTCACACGGTTCGGTCGTCGCGAAACCCGGAATATGTGAGGACTCAGGATTGCCAACTTAATTGCTGAAACAAATTAAATAACTCATACTTTATTTAAAAATACTGGATAAAACAATTTACTGTTGATGTAAATGCTTATTCACCTATGGAATAACACTTTCAATTCCACTTCGTCACACCTCGCTTTACTCATAATGTCATCACAAGCATACAATTATATTTGTATTTACGTGCTAACAAATTAATTATTTTATGAATTTCAATAAAGTTTCTGCTCGATTTTGGAATCATTCTCAACTCATTCCTAATTTTCAAACACTGAATACAAGATCGTAGAACCGCTCATGCCTTATCTCTTCTCTATAAAAAACACTATACACATCATCACCTATTTATTTATCACATCGTTTCGTAGACTCTCAGATACACGTAAATTGAGCATCTAATCTTTCTTAGATAAGGCGTAATAATGTCCATTTCCAGATATACCGATATGTTTTGGGATCCATTATACTTAGAGTAATTTATAGGGTCTTATTTGTTCTTTCAGAAAAGTTTTTTAGGAGTTATTATTACTTTTAAGGACAGTTTTAAGAATTAAACGTAAACAAATATAACTGATTAATTGACTTCTGGCAATTTTGAAAAAGTGGCTGAATTGAAATACCTAGCAACAGTAATCACAAATATGAATTAGATGCACAAAGAAATTTAACATAGGCTACATTCAGGAAATGCGTGCTATTATGCATTACAGAGACTCTTGACTTCCCAACTCCTTTCAAAAATCGTTAAAGTGAAAATATATAAAACTATTATTCTACCAGTTATATGGATGCGAAGCATGGACTCTAACTTTATGGGACGCATGGAGAGTATTTGAGAATAAAGTTTTTAGGATAATTTTTGGACCAAAGAGAGATGAACAGACAGGTGAATGGAGAAGACTACTTAACAATGAACTACATGGTCTCTATAGGAAGCCAGATATAATAAGAACAGTTAAGTTTCGTAGACTGCGATGGGCAGGACATGTTGCGCGTATGGGGAATAAAAGATGGGCATGGAAGCTTCTTGTAGGAAAGCCAGAGGGAAAACGCCCAGTTGGTAGACCAAGAATGAGGTGGGAGAATAACATTAACTATGATTTGAGGGAAGCAGATTATACAGGGAATGATTGGAAAACATTAGCTCAGGATAGGGATGTATGGAGAGCTTATGTCCGCGCGGCCATGGACCTACGGGTTCCATAGTGCCAGTGAGTTAATTACTGGCACCATATATTTGAGAAAGGCGAACTAATTAAGGAATGACTGGAAAACATTTGTTAAGGATGGTGATGAATCGACAGATTACGTCCGACGTGGTCGTGGACCCCCAGATTCGACACTTGCAGTGAATTAGCTAGTTAATTAATTATACTTTCCCATAGTAATAACAATATGTATCAGAACCTTGTAAGCACAATCTTGGCTGAACACAAGGGGCAGACGGAACGGTATATTTAAGATGTAGAAGGTAATAAAGTTGCCGGAGGTATTAGGCAGATATCGGTTCATTAGTAAAATGTCTGATAACGACCTTGTTTGGTCACGTTCTTAAGGGCAAGTTTGAGGTGCTGTAACAATGCGCGGACACGCAGCCACCCCTCGAGGGAAACTAGGCTAATTAAAGAACAACAGCATGCCTAATTAACTATCCAAATAGCTATACTCTATGTCTAGTTAAGTGCAGTAAAACATATAGTATCTTTAATAATATCTCCTCTAGCACTGAAACAAGCATGTCCTTTTAAAAGTAATTATAATACACACCACTGTGGTTTCGCTCTTACACAGCGGGCCTGAGTTCGATCCCTAGTAGGGACAAGTTTCCTGGTGATGGCTTCCTTCGGGGCTTTTTTCTTACCAGGGAGCGAACATTTCCTTTAACTTCTAACATTTATTATTGATCCCTGTTTGGTTCGTTTTCCGGGCTAAATGGCTGTGACCCGATTTTCTTGTCACTCGACATTTCGTCTACTTCTGAGGTAGACCTCATCAGAAGATTCTGCGCGCTCTCTGTGAACTCCTCAATAGTCTGCAGCCGACTATTCACAGAGAGCATGCAGAATCTCCTGACGAGGTCTACCGCAGCAGTAGACGAATCGTCGAGTTACAAGAAAACCGGACTATGGCCATGTAGCCCGGAAGACGAACCAAAAAGTGATCAAAACATCATTCGTGAAATCCTACAAATATATGTATTCCTTATTATTTTTCATCTGTATTTATTATTATTATTATTATTATTATTATTATTATTATTGATTAATTTTTCCTTATTTGAGAGAATTATATTAATTTGAAATGGGATTTTTATTTTTTGTAAAACAAATGTCAAGAAACGTAAAGGCCCAAACGGTCCCAGAACATCACTTGGCCATCATAATCATCATCATATTAGCTATGTTTAAAATGAATGTGTGTGTGAATGGGTGTTTCGTCTTAATGTTCTAATGTCTTGGAAAATACGCTGACATTGAGCTGATCACTCATTCAGGCAGGCCTTCTATGTCCTTGTCTGTTAAAAAAATATATATGTGTGATCCACAGTTTAAAATCCCTCTCCCGATAGGTCGTGCAACTGTAAGTGTGTCATGTAAAAAGTACCTATAAGATAAGAGATAAACTGGGTTAAAGAAGAGGAAATTATAATATTAATATTAAATAAAATAAAGGGATGATGTAGAAAACGGCATAAATCTGAAGTGTAAGAAGATGCTGAAACACCATCAATAAAATTAGTTTTGCCTTCTATGGCCATTATATCCTTATGAACAAGAATTATTTATTTTATTCCGCAATGAAAAGCAGAAAGAAACGAACTTGGATCACAGGGTTGGAAAGAAATATTTAACAAGTATAAAACTCAGGAAGACATTAAAAAGTGAGTACTTCTTAGGAAATATATATTTCGGAATTACAGAAGAACCTAAAATGAAAACAGATAGCAGTTTTACTAAAGAAGAAGAAGGAGAAGAAGAAAGAAAAACATGTAGGACAGGAAAGAGAAAGTACTGAACAAAATTAAAACAAAACTGTTGAAACACTATGGTCATTAGTAGGCAAATTCGAGGGAATTCTAATAATGACGACGACGATGATGAAAATAATAATAATAATAATAGTTTTATTTAAAATGCCAATGTTAATGTTGTAAAATCTTAACCTATATGCGCCCAATTAATTAAGCTATTCAAACTATCAATCTGCTTCATTATAGGCCTCTAGGCCGAAAAAATGTAGGAAGACCAAAACGTCGTTGGAAAGACGACCTGCACCTGCAGCATTACAGTGCACTGGGGAACGGTACGGGCTAACATGCCCATACCTTGAAGATGATGATGATGATGATGATGAAAACTATCAATCAAATGCGTTACTCTATCAAGCTAAAACTAATTTTAATCAACATTAAAATACACTAAATATAAAATTATAGTATTTAAATATATAGTAGTTATAAATGTATAATTATGTATGTATATACCCCGCATGTCCCCCGTGCAGATAGAGGAGTTCCCTAAGGAGAATTTTACATAGTAGGCCTATAAACATTTTTTATAGCATCTAAAAGTACAACTAAATATTTTTTAACCGGGATTTGAACAAAAGATCTTTACACGCTGGGGCACTAATCATTGTGCTGTTTAGGCAATCCAGAAGCAGTAACACTTTTTTTATCTAGTTTAAATCCTCGTTTACCTCTATTACGAGTTCCGAACTTCTGTTCACATTACAACAGGGTAACTTGTACTAAGAAGAAATTATGATGGTGTTTATTCCATGGCCTATCAGATAATTATAAACGTAATATTGAAATTAATCTACATGCACTAGTTAATACATAATATAAAGCAATTTCCTCAATTCGTACCCGACTCAGGGTCACGTCGAGATGAGATGAAGCTCTATATTTATAGAGGTCTGAGAATGACGAGGGTACCCGCCGACCATACCAGATGCACCGCCATAGGGACGGATAAACGAAATGAAACGAAATAAATGAGATGATCAAGGAGAAATGGTAGAATGAAATTTCGACGCCAAAATCCCAACATGACATAATTGCATTTTGCCAGAATTTCAGGAGAGCAGAGAAATTCTCTCTTTTCAATATTTTAAACATTATCTTGTATCTTATGGCAAGTACGCCATGTTTGAATTTTGGCCTCGAGATGCCGTAATATACCAGATAATGATCCCTATTAGGTTCGTCTTCCGGGCATATAGGCCGTGGTCCAGTCGTTCTTCTACTCGACGTTTCGTCTACCGCAGCAGTAGACGAAACGTCGAGTAGAAGAACGACTGGACCACGGCCTATATGCCCGGAAGACGAACCTAATAGGGATCAAGACGCCGGCCGTGAAAAGCCTACAGTTATACCAGATAATGTTTAGAGTAATGAAAAAAAGTGAATTTTATTTTGCTGTCTTAAAAGCCTGGCAAAATGTAATTATGTCATTTTGAGATTTTGGCGTTTATTTGTGCCAGGGGAAACGGGAGAAACTATGAGAAAAACTTACCCAAGCTCCGTTTCGTTCACCACGAAAGTGACCGAGACTCGATATCAAGACCTCAGTGGTGAGAGGCGAGAGTCTAACCGCTTGTGCCATGGAGCCATCAATAGTTCACATAACTAAACATTTATTTGTTTGACTAAACCGGGATTTGAATCCAATATCTCCAGCCTTACGCGCAAGCGCACTAACCTTTGTGCTACTTAGACGTTCTAGGAGCAAACAATAATTGTTTCTTTACTTGAAATACCCATGTATCCATAGTAACGAACTGCTATTCACATTACAACATGATCGTTTCTACTAAGAAGGCATTATGATGGTATTTATTCCGTTCTTTCACAAACATACTATTGAAATTAATGTAATATGGTTAGCTATTCACACGCTATAGTTAATAAAGCTAGGAGAAAAATACCGGTGTACCGTACAATAACTTTCAGAAATCTATATATAAATAGGCAAAGACAAAACAATTAAGTACCATTTTCTCCTATGTGTGTCAACCGATTTTTTGAGTAGCTATTGGCGAGCTTTAATGTTACCAATAAAAAAAATAGTTTAAAAAACTAAAACAAAACGCTTTATTAGAAACCCGAACTAAAAAATGAATAATAATTTTAATTTCCAACACGCTTGGGATAAAATTAAAATGGTCAACAAAAAAATCATCTCCAAAACATCTAGAATAAAACCAGAGTTACCTACAAAAAAAATAATTTTACTATCAAAAGCGTGGAGTGCTCTATATAAATTAATATATTTGATAACAAACAGATATTGGTAAAAGTAAAGTCTCTAATAAGAAAACGTAAAAACTATAAAAAGCACCCCACGCTTTTGATGGTAAAATTATTATTTTTGTAGATAACTCTAGTTTTATTCTAGATGTGTTGGAGATGATTTTTTGTTGACCACTTTAATTTTATCCCAAGCGTGTTGGAAATTAAAATTATTTTTCATTTTGTAGTTTGGTTTTCTAATAAAGCGTGTTGTTTTAGTTTTTTAAACTATTATTTTTTTATTTTTTAGTTTTAATATTTTACTGAATAAGATAAAAATGTAAATATCTTTAAATTCGATACTATTGTGGTATGAGCTAAAAGTAATACTCTACTAAAAAAATCCTTCGGGCCGGATTTGAACCAGCGACCTATGGATTACTGAAATTATTTACCACTACAGTCCACCGCTCTATCAACTGAGCTCTTACAACGATGACTAAAAAGTTGATAAGTTCGCAACCTATTATACAATTTTTATTTTTTTTCTCATGATTCTGGCCAGGATTTTAGAAAAAAAAAATGAAATTATTGTATTGTCATGTGTCCTTTACAAGTATACAAAGTTTCAAGTCGGTCTAATGTTTTTAAGTGGGTGAAAATCGTGTTCAAGGATTCCGTTACATAATTACACAAACACTTTTTTTGGTTTTCTGATAATTCTGGCCAGGATTTTGGAAAAAGAGTATGAAATTATTGTATTGTAATTAGTTCTTTACAAGTATACAAAGTTTCAAGTCTATCCAATGATTTTAAGTGGGTGAAAATCGTGTTGAATGATTCCGTTACATAATTACACACACGCTTTTTTTTATTTTCTTATGATTCTGGCCAGGATTTTAGAAAAAAAATGAAATTATTGTAGTGTCATTGGTCCTTTACAAGTATACAAAGTTTCAAGTCGATCCAATGATTTTAAGCGGGTGAACATCGCGTTGAAAGATTCCGTTACAAAGATAGATACAGGTCAAGCTAATATAAAGCGTGTAAAACTGAAATATTTAGCATTGCCCTGATTCTACTTATTCCGATATTGTTGGCTTCAATTAGCTGAAAGACTAAAATGGTTATTGTGAGTTATCCGTAAAAGATAAACATACAGTGTCGCGGACTTTTTTGGAGAATTTTGTTTTAGATTTTCAATTCTGTGAACATTAATTTGGTATATTTGTTATGATTTAGGCAGTTTAAGTCATTTAAGCGTCCAAGAAGCTACTTTTTAAGTGCAACGTGCAGTTTATTTTTCTTTAACTCCGGTCCTATAGCACGTACATATGTTATATACATTAATTGTCCCAGAAAAATTCTATAAATGATTGTGAAAACCCCATTCAAATCGGTCAAGTAGTTTTTGAGTCCATAAAGGACAGACAAACAGTCCGCACTATATATATATATATATATATATATATATATATATATATATATATATATGGTATGATAAGAAACATAAATGCCTGGACGGGATTCGAACCCGGATCTCTGAGTCTGTACCTCAGCGTGATATCCATTACACTACCAGGCGAATCCAATTCAAACACTTATTTTTCTTATATATGTATTATACTCTCCATTATTACTAGATGTCGCGAGAACACTGTCTTCACTGCCATCTAGTAGCTGACTATATCAAGTAAGCAAATTAAAGAGAATATTTATTTTACTTTATAGCAGTGACGCTTTATCGATGTTATAATTAAATGTTTTAACATTGAGCAATGCAAGCTTAATATGGTATGATAAGAAAAATAAATGCCTGGACGGGATTCGAACCCGGATCTCTGAGTCTGTACCTCAGCGTGATATCCATTACACTACCAGGCGAATCCAATTCAAACACTTATTTTTCTTATATATGTATTATACTCTCCATTATTACTAGATGTCGCGAGAACACTGTTCGACTGCCAAAGTTCCAGGTCGAATTATGTTTCTAATTGTCTCAATACAAACTATAAATGGTATTAAAACGGGAGGAGTTCCTTGTGGAACTAAATGGGCAAATATATGTTGTGTATTATTGATTCACCCAAATACTATAAATGTTAATCATAGAGGTAAGGCTAGGGATAAAGTTATTGTTATATGACTAGTACTAGTAAAAATGTATGGGAATAATCCTAGAAAGTTATTAAATATAATGATTGAAAATAGGGAAATAAAAATAAATGTTCTTCCCTTATTAATATTTTTATATCCGATTAATGTTTTAAATTCTTTGTGAAGAGCGTCTAAGATTGAATTCCATATATCGATGTTATAATTAAATGTTTTAACATTGAGCAATGCAAGCTTAATATGGTATGATATATATATATATATATATATATATATATATATATATATATATATATATTTCGTTAAAATATACGTAGGAGTTCGAAAAATGCTTAAATCATGACAGAGAGACACGTATGAATTTGCTGTTTATTTAATTTGTAATATATAATTTTTAGTTTTTTAAGAAGTGGGATTAAAATGCATGCTTAATTTTAATATCAAAGGAATATATTCTTGTTGGATTCATGTATATTTTTTACAGTGGATCAGACTTCAGTTACATGGAAACATTTAGGGCCGGTTGTACCAACTCGGTATAAGTTCGGAAAACATGCTACCTCAAGTATTCAGCATTACTTTCAAACTAGAAAAAACATAGTAAGAGCTGTTTATTATCCCCCTGTGAGATGCTACATATATTTTTGAAGCGGGTTTGATGTCGGACGTACCGGCTAGTGACAGTGAGATTAATAAATAGTAATAAGAACAATAAAAATAGATAAATCAGTCTGTGACACAGTTCTAGAGAACTAAGGATGACTGAACTGGTTAGTGCACTGTAATCAAATAATAGTACAGGGAATCATGTAGTGTAATTAGCGTGATGCAATCTCTATCTTAATTTCAGAGTTTAAATGGATTTTTCTACTCACATTAAGTTGCTACTGCGCTGTCATCACGAAACTGGGTGATCTCCATTCCAGATCCTACGAACAAATAAAAACTATTTTAGATACCCGAAATCCTGGGGTACAACACATTGGTTTACAATATAATATATATTAATTACTATTATTATTATTTTCAGAGGACGAAGTACAATATTCAGTATATAATTTTAACATAATCGCCATCAAATATAACATGAAAATCAATACAGAGAAAACAAAAGTAATGGTTTTTCATAAGTAATGCCACGAGTGATTTCCAAATTATCGATAAATTCATGACTCACGAAGTGAGGAGTGAATTTATCTAGAGAATTTGGAAATCAAGAGTGGCATTTGTTAGGACTATTTAACGAATGAAATTAAGATCTTTACTAAAAAATAATTATTTGAATATAGTTACCGGTGTTTTAAAATATTTATATAGTTAATATAAACGGCGATGTTTGAAAAAAAAATAGAAATGTGAGGTTATGCATATTCACTGCAACTCGATCATATTATTTATTGCCAAATAGGATCGCAATATTGTAAGAATGCACTCTAGTGGAGAAATAATGAAACACATCACACTATTATAATCAACATTATAGGTTAATCATTTATATTCTGAATAAACATCTCAGTAAAATCACTGAATATATTCATTACTTGCTATATTCAATGTATTTGTTGGAGAAAAATAATGGTCTAACCTGTTCAGAATATTAAAAAAGGAAAAAAGGAGGAGCTTTCTTTATCACAAAAGCAGGAGCTGATAAAGATAAAGATAAATCGATAAAGGGCGAGGTTAAACACGACTGTCATTGGCGTAAAACAGAATTCATTGAAACATGATTGGTCATTGACTACCATTTGCGACATGAGTTAAATAGTCAAGGAAAATACCCTGTACGTAGCAAATTTTGTACATATTCAAAAATACTGGAAAGAGTAAATTAATTTACCTATCTTGGATATCTTAACATATTGGAATGAAGTAGACATATCAAATAAAATTATTAATTTTAATAAAACCATGGGAATAATAAATTCAGTAATGAAACCTTCGCTAGTCCAGAGAGATACCAGATTACGGTTATACAAAACCTTAGGAAGACCAGCACTTTGCTATATCAGTGAGGCATAGACTTTGAGGAAGGAGAAGAGAGCAGAATAACTTCTAGTGAAATGAGATTCATGATATATACAGCAGTATATTCCAAATCGGATCACAAACGCAATGATAATGTCTTGAAGGAACTACGTTAAGAACCAGTCATTGAACACACATACATACCACAACAACTGGATGAATCATTTGCGACGAATTAGTTCTGAGTTCCCAAAGCCATGCTTCGTTATTGTCCAACAGGGAAGAGATCTCTGGGCCGTCCAGGGAAACGCCGGATACAACAATCATCAGTGAGTTCGTAACAGGCCTATAGGCCTAAGACATGGTTGTAATATTCAGGGTTAGATTTATATGTACATTTTTGGTATTGTAAGCCTATGTTTTTCCCTTTACAGAGATTTAGGCGCTCTCCCCCTACAGGGAAGAATTTAAACCATACTAATTTAGTTACACCTGTTTTCGTATAGATGTCATTTTGAGTGGTCCGTGGTCAGCGTTCCGCCTCATACTGGCATCTAGGAAACCAAGGTAGTACTAGGACGGGAAAATTCGGTAAATTTTGCTTAGAGGTCTTTTCATTCACGCTTAAGGATTTTTTACGAGCCTGAAAATCTTCAGACTCGGGGCCCACAGCTTAAAGTCCCTCCCGGAGGACTTGCTCCTTGGATTTTTCCGTCCTAAAAATCCCATCGACCCCGGCCGGGTTTGAACCCGCGACCCTCGGGACCAGAGGCAAAGAGCATAACCACTAGCCCACCGCGGCCGACTATATGTACATACATATATAATATTAAGAGATTCCGGGCCATGTGGCTGTGATCCATAACTGTTGTTTCTTCCAGACGTTTCTCCTTCGACTAGGAGGTCATCTTCAGTGGAGAGTAGGCCTACTTCTAGGTAGTGTTTCCTGGTTGGAGGCTCGACTGTGAATTCAACGTCTGGAACAAACACCAGTCATGGACAGGCCACATAGCCCGGAATCTTTTAATATTATGATTATTTATTGTTAAGCTAAATACATATTTGTTTTTACATTAGCTGAAGATACAATTTCGATATATGTTCACGAATTAGGTTACTTGGAGTGGTTTAAGACACACTAATAAAAACACACCATAACCATATTTTGTCCAGCATGTGTAGATGATTAGTAACATGACATTTCCAGCGTAGGTTATGTGGATTGGAAAGTGGAGGTAGCATCATTCAGAATATCCAATTGGTCTAACTACCTAGCTCACTGACACTATTCAACCCGTAGGTTCATGACTGACGGAGATAAGCTCTCCATACATCCCTATCCAATTTCATAAAGTGATCCCACAACAGGCCCGGAGGCCCTTGGGGTAGTAGGAGGTTAAGGCTCCCACTTTTTCTAGACAATCGGCACTTTATGTCAGCCGGGTTGTCAGCCCTGCGTGACGGCCGCATTTACCCCAGAACAAGCGTCTGGTACTCATTTCAGTTAGAGGCTGAGTCGACCCAGGGCCATAGTGCCGCCAGAGGGTTTGGGTCAGTTTAAAAATCCTGACCCCAACGGTACTTGAACCCTCGACCCTCCGGCTTGTAGCTCAGTGCCTTAACCACTACGATACGGCGTGCCCCCCTTATCCAATTTCATCCCGGTATAATTTATTTCCCTCAAATCACGGTTAATGGTAATCTCCCACCTCATTCTTGGCCTACCCACTGGGCGCTTTCCTTATAGTTTACCTGAAGCCTCTCTTTTATTCCCCATTAGTGTCACATGTCCTCCCCATCGCATTCTACGACATATAACTGTTCTTATTAGATCCCTCATTCTTGGCCTACATACTGGGTGCTTTCCTTCAAGTTTACCTATAAAATTTTAAAGCCCCCCTTTCATTCCCCATTAGTGTCACATGTCCTCCCCATCGCAGTCAACGACATTTAACTGTTCTTATTATATCTGGTTCGCTGTTGTGTAGTCTTCTCCATTCAGGGATTTGTTCGTTTCTCTATGTCAATTTTTTTCTCTCCTAAGAACGTTATTCTCAAATAATCGTAATATTTACTCCTCCCTTAAGGTAAGAGTCCATGTTTTGCACCCATATAACTAGGAGAATAACAGTTTTATATGTACGAAATCAATAATAAAAACTTGGAAAAAGCCGTACTGGCTGTAATGTATAATTCCCAAATATGTCTTCTTAATAAAGGAGCCGCCATTTGCAAGATAGAAGTATGGCTTCACAGCATTTGGTGGATGGGAATTACAATGTATATAGAGAAGGATTTGCGTTTAGATCGGTACTTGCTCAGGTAGCTCTGTTGGTAGAGCACTTGGTCTAGAGAACCAAGGGTCCCGGGTTCAAGTCCCGGTCTGAGCGTATAATTTTTCTCTTCAAATATATATATAATCAGTTTAACATTTTCTGAGGTGAGTTGGGTTGAACTCAATTTCCCTGCAATGCGTAATTGATCTAATGTTATAAAATGTATATAGATTTATTGTAAACGGATTTTCTGTTAGGTAATTATTTTTCATGCCATCAAATCTTTAGAGGATGGGGAAAGCCTACAACTCAATGGTATTAATAAACTGTTAGTTTATGCTGATGATGTAGTACTATTGGCCGATAGCGAGGAGATACTAAAGGAGAAAACGCACACACTATTTAGTAACACTAATAAATTAGGATTAGAAGTAAATATCAATAAAACTAAATATATGGTCACACGTAGAAATGCATTATATAACGGCAATGGACAGTTAATGACAAATGAGAGAAATTTTGAGGAAGTGGCTGAATTAAAATACCTAGGAACAATGATCACAAATAGGAATGAGATTCACAAAGAAATTAAACATAGGCTCAATTCTGGAAATGCGTGCTATTATGCATTACAGAGACTTTTGATGTCCCAACTCCTTTCAAAAAACGTTAAACTGAAAATATATAAAACTATTATTCTACCAGTTACATTATATGGGTGCGAAACATGGACTCTTACTTTAAGGGAGGAAAGGAGATTACGAGTATTTGAGAATAAAGTACTTAGGAATATTTTTTGACCAAAGAGAGATGAAGAGACAGATGAATGGAGAAGACTACATAACAATGAACTACATGGTCTCTATAGGAAGCAAGATATAACAAGGACAGTTAAGTCTCGTAGACTGCGATGGGAAAGACATGTTGCGCGTATGGAGAATGAAATACGTGCATGGAAGCTTCTTGTAGGAAAGCCAGAGGGAAAAAGCCCAGTTGGTAGACCAAAAATGAGGTGGGAGAATAACATTAACTATGACTTGAGGGAACCAGATTATACAGAAAATGATTGGAAAGCATTAACTCAGGATAGGGATGTATGGAGAGCTTATGTCTGCGCGGCCATGAATCTACGGGTTCGATAGTGCCAGTGAGTAAGTAAGCAACTATTTTTCTCGAAAACGAGTAATAGATTTTACGTGTGAAAGCTGTGAAATATACTGAATGTGAGGATAGTCATGACGGGGTATTTATTCTAAAAACATCAGTGTGATAAAGACTTACAGCCTACATTGATGAAAGTTTAAGATCAGTCAATTGAATAAATGGTACAAGTTTAAATGCTTCCGTTTCTTTAATTATATAGGTAAAGTGTGGGAAGCGAAACAACTCTCAGGGTGTTTGGTCTCAGCACGTCAGCAGGGATTACGCACATATCCATAATTCATAGCAGCGGAGATTCCAGCCAGGGAGAGCTATTTCTTGATCCTTGGGTAAACATGCTCGGTAGCCAGCTTGTCTGTGCCAAATCTCAAGAATGGTGGTCACTACTAGATAAATATCACTTCATATTATTGTTGTAGACAAATTGAAAAATAATGTTCTTAAATTAATAGTGTGTGCCATAGCTTTGTTTTGTGAATGTAGTATACGTAATATTCACATGAGCCATGTTGACAAAAAAAATCCTAGATATGCGACTCTCATTATGAACACAATTTTAGAAAACGGGTCTACCAAAAATAAATAAAATAAACAGAATGATTTTGTACAAGACCGATATGTCAAGATTGAGTTCATTTTAAAAGAATACAACTAATTATCTAACTCATTGGCATCATCGAACCCGTAGGTTCATAACCGCGCGGACATAAGCTCTCCATACATCCCTATCCTGAGTTAATGCTTTCCAATCATTTCCTGTATAATCTGCTTCCCTAAAATCATAGTTAATGTTATTCTCCCATCTCATTTTTGGTCCACCAACTGGGTGTTTTCCCTCAGGTTTTCCTACAAGAAGCTTCCATGCACGTCTTTCTTTCCCCATTCGTGCCATATGTCCTGCCCATCGCAGTATAGGGACTTAACTGTTCTTATTATATCTGGCTTCCTATAAAGACCATGTAGTTCACTGTTATGCAGTATTGCAGTATTCTCCATTCACCTGTCTGTTCATCTCTCTTGGTCCAAATATTTTCCTAAGAATTTTATTCTCAAATACTCGTAATCTTCTTCCCTCCCTTAAAGTAAGAGTCCATGTTTCGCATCCATATAATATAAATGGTAGAATAAGAGTTTTATATATTTTCATTTTTACGTTTTTTGAAAGGAGTTGGGAATTCAAGAGTCTCTGTAATGCATAATAGCACGCATTTCCAGAATTGAGCCTATGTTAATTTCTTTGTGCATCTCATTCCTATTTGTGATTATTGTTCCTAGGTGTTTGAATTCAGCCACTTCCTCAAAATTTCCCTTATTTGTCATTAGCTGTCCATTTCCATTATATAATGCATTTCTTTGTGTGACCATATTTTTAGTTTTATTGATTTTAAAATAATATGTTAGGAAAAAATATATGACACATTATGCGACTAGGTACATTGGTGTATAAGATAAAACTCGGAGATCTATCAGTTGTATAACTCTCCTGATGTGGTTACATTAATTACATTTTCAAGAATAGGATGGGCAGGGCATGTATAAAGAATGACTGAATATGACATCCATCCATAGTAATTCTGCCCGAAAGCAGGTCTTTCACTACAATCAGCATTTTCATGCTATGCTTTGCAGCTTTTACTAGGGAATTATAGGTGTGGCAGCTTCCCGTTGCTTTCCACACCGGTGAAGGATGATGATGGTCGGATGATTTTCGGGGACCGTTGGGCCCTAAGCTTCCTGACATTTGCCTTACAGGTGAGGAAAAACTCCGAAAAAACCTCATTCCGACCGGGAATCGAACCCGGGCTCACTGCGTGACAAGGCAGCGCGCTACCTCGTCACTGCGTGACAAGGCAGCGCGCTACCTCAAGACCACAGCGGTGGACGAATATGACAAACCCAAGAAAATTATGAAATTTATATTTGAAAGGAAAAGGAATGTGGGACGACCGAGACTGCGTTGGACGGATAGAATTCTAAAAGATCGGAGTAAACTAAGAATCGAGTAATGATGGTTGGTTTGCCAGAGACAAAGATACCTGCAAAAGTGTTCTAAGAGAAGCCGAGGCTCGAATCCGGCTATAGTGCTGCTGCTGACGATGATGAAATAAGCACACACGCATAGACTATATATATATATATATATATATATATAAAGGAGACTCAGTTTCAAATAATCCCGACTCAAGCATTAGTTTTTTTATATCATATATATATATATATATATATATATATATATATACACACACACACAGACACACTTTAAATTAAATAATATAATTACACACAAAACAAAAATATTAATCTTCTTCTTGTATCTTGTAAGCCCATGTTTCCCTTAACTGAGATTTAGGCGCTCTCCCCCTACAGCGAAGAATTTGAACCATACTAATTTAGTTACACTTTTTTCGTACAGATGTCATTCGAGTGATCCGTGATAAGCGTTCCGCCTCATACTGACATCTAAGAAACCAAGGTAGTACTAGGACGGGAAAATTCGGTAAATTTTGCTTAGAGGCCTTTTCATGCAGGCTTTAAGGATCTTTTACGAGCCTGAAAATCTTCAGACTCGGGACCCACGGCTTGAAGTCCCTCCCGGAGGACTTGCTCCTTGAATTTTTCCGCCCTAAAAAAATCCATCGACCACGAGACCAGGAGGCAAGGAGCATAACCACTAGTCCACTGCGGCCGATAGACATATTAGTACAATTTTACATATTAATCCATATGATAACAATGTTAATGCTAAATACAGTAGTATATACACGGACACATACCTCTTGTAATGTATCAAAATAAACTAACAAGTGAACAGCAACATGTGCAAGGGAACACAGGTCGCTTACTTGTTAACTGCAGACAGGAATAATATGTGTGCGTTTCTGTGTAATTAATTTTATTTAACTTGTTAGCCTTGTCTATTTTAAAATTAAGGACTAAGCAATATGCATGAACGATTTTAAGCCTTAAATTGACAAAACAGAAATTTGTTGTGTCGGTTATTTAAATGTGGCGGACCGCACTGAAAACGAAATCGTGCATAACTGTTATTATTAGATATGTTGTGTAATTCTACATACAGTACATTTCAATAATGCCATATCGATAGCTTTCTTTTGTTTTATTAAAACTATTAGATACTTTAAAACAATTGATATATCCCCTAGGATACAATGCGAATTTAAGGGTTAACCATACAGTTTTGTTAGAATGTTGGGAAATTATTTAAATAATATAAACGCACAAAAATAAAATATTATTATAATTTTACAAATTATCATTAGTAATGTCACGAGTGGTTTCCAATTTATCTAGAGAATTAATTTGGAAATCAAGAGTGGCATTTGTTAGGACTATTTAACGAATAAAATTAAGCTGTTTATTCTAAAATCATTATTTAACTATAGTTATTTTAAAATATTTATATATTTAATGTGAACGGCGATGTTTGAAATCAAATGAGAAACGATTGGCACACTTCATTTGCTTCTTTTGTTCATCACTGCAACCAGATTATTACCAAATGATCGCAATATTGTAAGAATGCACCCTAGTGGAGAAATTTGTAACCAACGTTATAGGTTAAAATATATATACAGTCAATATGCCCATTTCACCAATAAATGTTTAAAATGGTCAACAAGTTTCTACAGCCAGGCTGTCATTCTCAAGACCAGATATTGACTGAGTCAATATCTGGTCTTGAGAATGACAGCCTGGCTGTAGAAACTTGTTGACCATTTTAAACATTTATTGGTGAAATGGGCATATTGACTGTATATATATTTTAATATTGTATCACCAAGAAGATCAATTGTGTATTAAAAACGTTATAGGTATTAATTAATTTATGATGTCCTATAATATAAATATGTCAATTATATTTATTTGCAATGTCATTTCCTGGAAAATAATTCGTTTAAGAAAGTGCAAACAGTGTTTTCTTTTTTTTAATGATATAATCAATTGTTACAAATGTTTTTATATTATCTATCGCATGCGCTTTCTGTTAACATGCATGCACTATATATACAATCTGGTAGCCGTGTATTTCTTAGAGGGTCAGTCACTGCAAAATAATGCTATGACCTATTCAGATTGTTAAAAAGGAGGTGCTTTCTTTATTATGATAAACTTTAGTTGGTAAATTTTAGACGAAACACGACGTGATTGGTTGTAAATAAAAATCATTGATATGTGATTGGTCATTGACTCCCATTTGGGGCATGAGTTATAAATAGTCCACATAACAACAATAATTATCATAAGTAATGCCACGAATGATTTCCAAATTATCGATAAGAGCATTTGGAAATCATGAGTGGTATTTGTTAGGAATATTTAACGAATACAATTAAGCTCTTTACTAAAAAATAATTATTTGAATATAGTTACCGGTGTTTTAAAATATTTATATAGTTAATGTAAACGGCGATGTTTGAAAACAAATTAGAAATGTGAGGTTATGTATATTCACTGCAACTCGATCATATTATTTATTGCCAAATAGGATCGCAATATTGTAAGAATACACTCTAGTGGAGAAATAATGAAACACATCAAACTATTATAATCAACATTATAGGTTAATCATTTATATTTTGAATAAACAATTCAGTAAAATCACTGAATTTATTCATTATTTGCTATAGGCTATTCAATGTATTTGTTGGAGAAAAATAATGGTCTAACCGTAGCGTAGTGGTTAAGGCACTGCGCTACAATCCGGAAGGTCGAGGGTTCGAGTCCCGGTGGGGTCAGGATTTTTAAACTGACCCAAACCTTCTGGCGGCACTATGGCCCTGGGGTCGACTCAGCCTCTAACTGAAATGAGTACCAGACGCTTGTTCTGGGGTAAAGGCGGCCGTCACGCAGGGCTGACAACCCGGCTGACATCAAGTGTCGATTGTCAAGAAAAAGTGGGAGCCTTAACCTCCTACTACCCCAAGGGCCTCCTGAGGCCTGTAGTGGGATCACTTTACCTTTTACTTGTTCAGAATATTAAAAAAAGGAGGATCTTTCTTTATCACAAAAGCAGGAGCTGATAAAGAGAAATCGATAAAGAGCGAGGTGAAACACGACTGCCATTGGTGTAAAACAGAATTCATTGAAACGTGATTGGTTATTGACTACCATTTGCGGCATGAGTTAAATCGCCAAGGTTAATATTGATTACAAAAATAGTCGGAAGTTAGTATCGAACCCTGCCCTTAGTATTCCCAGCTAAATGCTCTAGTAGAAGCTCTACGAAAGTCGTAATTAATAAATCAGTTGATTACTTGAAAGTTTCGGAGCTCTGGCTTAATGTTCAAAGGTGGTAAGACTGCTGTTTTATTTTATTTGATACCAGTTTCGTTAGAATCATTTCGTTATTTTTGACTGCCCCTCCTTTTAAGTACTACAATCATTATTGTTGCTATCGCAAGAACGTGTGGAGAAAAATAAGGAGGAGGTACTTAGATATATATCAACAAGATATTTTCGCCGAATGTACGAGAAAACGCTCACTGTGTTTACAAAGAGACCTAAAACACGTTTGTGGAAAAGAATCTTATATACTCAACCTGGGATTTTAAGAGAGATCAGGGCTTGCTTGGTTTAGGCTAGGGGCATGGAAATTTATAAAAATTAGCGACTATCACGATATGCGAATATGTCCAATGTGCGGGAACTTTGAAGACGAGATACATATATTAGGAAAATAAAATGATTTATAATATTGGAGACGTCAGTTATTACCGGAAAGATTTCTAAAATCGAATCTGGAAAGATTGGCATGCTACGAGTTAATGGTAAATCCAGAAAATTGGATAAACTTGGGTGAATTTCTGGACAAAACGCGGAAAATAAGAACAACACTCATTCATGAATAAATACGTGTTATCAAAATGCAATACCATTAATCCTTAATAATTATATATAACTTAAATAATGTATAATGCTATTGTATTATTATATAATTGTAATATTATTGTATTTTCTTTATGTAATTATAATGTTACTGTTTTATTTTATTTTTGTTTTTCTTTGTATTATTACCAATTATTACTTTATTGTAACGGACTGTCAACAGCGCGTACGGCTTACTGCCCGTGCGACCCATATTTGTAAATAATATTGTAAATATCTTAATTTTTGTCTAATAAAGTCCTACTACTACTACTACTACTTATTGTTGCTAGTACTACACTCGCGAAAAAGTTGCTCCTGAATTAATAGATAAAATCTCGACCACTCGTCATATTACTGTTGACGTTACAATGCGTATGGAAAATGTAACACTGTTTTTTAATCATTATAATTTTGTAAAACAAGATCCTTATAACATGAAATTAAATATTGGACATTAATACTTCGACATAGCATGAATTTAGTACCAGATGTACACTCCAGGCTAAATGTTTAGTTATTATGATGGTCGTATCGGAACATGGTTACAAGATTAGCAAACTTTTTGAATAGCTTACACATTGACTTCATATTTATGTTATAATAAAATACAGGCTCTTTAATAATACTGGTAAATTTGTTTACTTTGGACCACTATTTTTTTTTCTCCTCTCTTTAGTTCGTAGGTATTATATCAATACTTTTAAAATCCATTACGAAACACCGTTGAGGTCACTAAGTAAAAGTTTAAAATAAAAAAATGGTACCTGAAATCTCGGGTAGATCTTAATATTTGATAGATGGATAGATAGATGGAAAGCTCTGCGGCCATCACTTAAGTGTTGGCGGTGAGCGATCCATTTTGGTCCTCCTTAATAGGTAGAACCCCGGGTTCCTGTTAAATACATTAGCCCCGGTTTAAATTTTGAATTTAATTTTGAAGTTAATTAGCAGAGTGAAGTCGGAAGCGGACCTTTTGGGGTTCTATTGCAGCATTTGCTCTTTGGATTGAGGGAAACCGCTTAAAACCTCAATCGGAATAGTCGATCACGCGGGATCTTGCCAAGTTTGGCTTTCGGATGACTCTATATTGGGAGGGCATCCAGGCTTCTCTTTATTTAAATATAATATTTGAGGACGACTGAGATTTCTGGTTCCAGTTTTATATTTTACGTGCTTCACATCTGGGTTTCAAAGGGCCTCGGTTTTTCGGAAGAGCATTTTTAACTCTGCTTCACATATATACTTCTAACTCGTAACTCGTAACTCTACAAGGATATAGGTATCTTTGACGTATCTCGCCAATTGTTTAGAAAGACGGGAACCTTAATCTTCCACAAACCCACAGGCCCTCGTAAGACCCTCAGTGGAATCGCTTCAACAGCCTTAACTCTAGCAGGAGGACTAGTAATAATCTGCATGTTTATGGTGGAATGGCAGCCCATTCTTGTGACAGAGATGCAAACAGAGAAGGAAATGACGTGAGTCATTGGGTCTGAAGGGACGTCTGCGTTCTAATTACAGTGAACAACAAAAGATAAACTTTTTTTTTTGTCTCAGAAAGAAAAAATATGTGATTCTGATAGTATTTTTTCTTCTGAATTCAAATATGATATCGGGTTTTCTCCATCACGCAAGATTTTCGAGAGACAGGAATTTATAATTTCAAACACCTTAATATTTTCTACATTCGTAACTACACAATATTTGAACATCCGGACTCACGTAGAAAGTAAGAAATGACGATGTTCTGCTATATTTCGCCTGTGGAGCATCCCTCTTGATGGTCCAACAATAATCGGCCAGCATATTAGGATTCCATTTGCCTTGATATCTCTTTTCCATAGCTGAAATCTCTTGATGAAAATGTTCCCCGTGTTCATCGCTCAATAAGCAAATGGACGAAAAAACGTTTATTAAAAAAATAATTATTTAAATCCGTTAATTGAAATTGAAATAAAGAAAAAACTGTGGGCGATGGAGAAATTCCGAATACATATTTGCAAACACGATAAAAAACTGTTGGTACTCATGAGACAAAAATCATGTTGATCAGTATTATTCACCCACCAGTGTTCAATTGTTTTAACATCTGAGTTCTGGGCCGGCCAAGATTTAACTTATTTACTTAAATAAATTATCTCATATTTTGGTAATTAGAGGGTTAAAAATGTAATAGAAAAAGTATGGTACTGTTGATAATTGTTCTTTAATAATGTAAGGCTCTTCAAAAGGCCGAGCTCATGTTAACAGTATTAATGTATTTTCTATAATTGAGAATAATATTTGGTTGATAGGACTGTTCACTCATGCCCCAAATGTGTTGAATATATATTTTTTGTAAATGCCCAGGTTATCTTTCGACATTCCTGGTGTTCTCTCCTGGCATGGCGTACTTGTAACTCACTTCTAAGGTTGGGGCGCCTGGATGGTGGGGTTACGTTACCTCGATGATGAGATGAGTGATGGTGATGATAGTGGTCCGCCAGGAGAGTCCCTAATCCTAAGCTTAATCTAAGATGAATATGAATGATGATGATTGCGATGACCATATGATTTCGGGGACCGTTTGAGCCTTGAAGTTTTCCTGACATTTGTCTTACAGGTGAGGAAAAACCCCGATAAAAACCTCACCCAGAAAAACTGTCCCGACCGCGGATCGAACCCGGGCCCGCTACGTGACAAGGCAGCACGCTACCTCGAGACCACAGTGGTGTTGAATATAACAATTTATATATTAAGGTGTAAGAATCCTAGAATGTATGTAGTTACCAGAGTGTGTACATGTAGTACACGAATGTAACCAGATAGTGCTTGCGAGATGTACTATAAAAACATTTGTAGCAATTGATTATACCATAAAAAATTGTACTTTCTTAAACTGTTATTTCCCAGGTAATAACGTTCCAGAGAAAATATAATTACATATTTACATCATAGGACATCAGAAATTAATTAATATACAGTTTGATGTGTTTCATTTTTTCTCTACCAGGAAGCATTCTTACAATATTGCGATCCCTTGGCAATAAATAATATGATCTGGTTGGAGTGACGAACAAATTAAACTTAACAAATGTTTCTCATTTGTTTTCAAACATCGTAGTTTACATTAAACACATAAATATTTTAAAATAACCATATTTAAATAATGATTTGAGAGAAAACAATTTTATTCGTTAAATATCCTAATAAATGCCACTCTTGATTTCCAGATCCTCTAAATAAATTCACGAGTCACTTCGTGAGTCGTGAATGTATCGATAATTTGAAATCACTCGTGGCATTACTTATGATAAAATTGAAATCATTGGGAAGTTGGAATTAAAGAAGGGGAGAATAAATAGAAGTCCATTTCCTGATCGCTATTGTCTCCCCAAGTCATCTCCCTGCAAACCTTACTTCATGATAAGAAGAACCGTGTTTCTGGTAAAAAATGCGGCCAACACTAAACTGGTCCTCTGCGTCTTTCAAGGGTACCACTCTGTTACCCTACGTATATTACAATGGGTAAGATTAAGAAGGAAATGCTGGTGAAACCGCGTTTTAAGGATGTCCAATGATAATCTTCGAAGACTCACTGTAATATATATATATATATATATATATATATATATATATATATATCCAATACCTATAAGATGACATCCAAAACGTACAAGATTGGAAGAAAACGAGACGTGGTTCTAATTTACGAGAAAACAGAAGAATTACAGTTATCACGGTTACAATGTCACGAACTTACCTAACTCACTGACGCTATCGAACCCGTAGGTTGATGTATGCGCAGACGTAAGTTTTCCATACATCCCAATCCTGATGTAATGTTTTCTAATCTTCCCCTGTATAATGTAATTTTGTGAAATCATGGTTAATATTATTCTCTCACCTCGAAAGTAAAGTTGAAATTAATGTTCCCAGGCTTATTGTTCGCATGTAATAGTTAATACAACTAAAGATAAAAATATCTGCCTAAACCGAGATTTGAAGCTAAGACCTTCCGCTTTACTCACTGGCGCATTAACCACTGTGCTACTTAGGCAATCCGGGAGCAGACACAAATTTCTCTCTTTTTGAAATCCCCATGTATCCCTATTAGTGAACTTCTACTCACGTTGCAAAGGCTCGCTTGTACCAAGAAGACATCATGATGCTATTTATCGGTATTAATTACAATGTTGTTATTAGGTTTATTTGTCATACATCAACTAGGGCCCAGCAAACACAAAAATATACAAGTACCTTTTTTAACTATTGTGTCGGTTGCTAAGGATCTACAGAAAGCTTATCTGTTACAACTTTTGAGACATGAACTACTTTATTCAAGACGAACTTCCCTGAATGCGTGCACATTTCTATAAACTTTCATATATTTCTGTTCAGTGTTAGAGAACTTTCGCTTTCATATAAATACCAGAGAATAAAGTTATCTCTCAAACTTATTCATGAACAAAATATTATCTTAAAAATCTATCTTCAATAAACGGTTTGTTAAATAACAATGTATAGTATGCACTATTTCGATTATTTTACTACTAAAATAATTAAATATATTCAGGGCATAAATTAATTAAACAAGCGATATTCCCCTGGTTTTAGAATTGTTACTGACATGCAATTTGATATAGGACACCCGGGAATCAAACGAAAGATACCCATCTTATCAGTTGTTAAATTTATTTTCCTTTGTTATTTATAATCCAGCATTAAAAAAGCTCCGCAAGCTCGATTTGGAAAATGATAACGGAATCAGCATAGACGGAGCAAAGCTGATACATTTACGGTTCGCAGATGGCATCTTCTTGATAGCGAGGACGGCGGAGCAGTTAGTACGATGCTTAACGGATTTGAAAAGAGTGTGGAAGCTGGTCTGAAAATGAACCTCAAGAAGACAAAGCTAATGACCAATGAACGATACGGAGATACCAATAAAAGTTAATGGATCCCCGTTAGAATACGTATCGAAATGTGTATATCTGAGTCAAAACATACAATCTCAAATGAACGCCGAGAAAGAGTAAAAAGGATAGGCCTGGAAGAAATTCTGGAGTCTGAAGTTTATCCTGAAAAACGCATTTCAGATAACGAACCTAAAAGTAGAGGTGTTTGAGAAATGTGTGGTAGGCAATTCTAATGTATGGCAGCAAAATTTGGGATATGTTCACAAAAGTTTTACCTTTAGTAGTTACTCATTAGCAGTCACAACACAAACCTTCACTGCTTTTAACAGTTAGCAGCGTGACTTCATGTAAACAGTATACAACATAGACAACAATTAATCTCCCTGCTGGATTTCAAGGCCTTCTCTATGGATTTACATTTGCACATGACTCGAAAATATAGTAGCTCTGTTGTATTGTTGTTATGTAATAATTTTCTTGAGCAAAGTTATCAAAATGTCAAAATCATTAAAAAAAACTAACAAAAATCCATCAAGCAAGAAAATGTTTAAGGAAAAGTTTAGAAAATTGTTTTCAGGATAGATTTGTTGTATTATTTTTAAATTGTATACATTGTTAACTACTTTTATTATCATCTCTTAACTTATAAAACAGACTGCTTAGTATGAGTGTAAATTAATAGTACTCATAATATATGAAACAGCATTTTAGTTACACACCTAAATAATACTCCTAAATATGAGTCATACACTGCTAATTACTATATTACACGTTTTTAAACAGTTTCAAGTTTTATGATAAGTAATGCCACGAGTGAGTGCCAAATTATAGATAAATTCACGACTCACTCCGTGAGTCGTGAGTCGTGAGTCGTGAATTTATGTAGAGAATTTGGAAAACGATTGTGGCATTTGTTTGGACTATTCAACGAATAAAATAAAGTTGTTTACTCACAAATCATTATTTAAATATAGTTATTTTAAAATATTTATATATTTAATGTAAATTTCGATGTTTGAAAACAAACGAGAAACGTTATGTTTCACTTGTTTATCACTGCAACCAGATCATATTATTTATTACCAAAGGATCGCAATATTGTAAGAATGCACCCTAGTGGAGAAAAAAAATGAAACGCATCAAACTGTATATTAATTAATTTCTGTTGCCCTATGATGTAAATATGTCAGCTATATTTTTCTGGAACGTTATTACCTGGGAAAAAATACGTTTAAGAAAGTGCAAACTGTTTTCTTTGTGGTATAATCAACTGCTACAAATGTTTTTTATATATTGTCTCCCACAACCACGATGAGGTTACATTCGTGCACTATAAATACAATCTGGTAGCCACATGCAGTCACTGTAAAATAATGCTATGGCCTATTTAGAATGTTAAAAAGGAGGAGCTTGATTTTACAGTGATAAAATTAAACTAATTAAATCGAGGTGAAAAATGACTGTGATTTGGTTGTAAATAAAAACATAATTGAAATGTGATTGGTCATTGTTTCCCATTTGGGGCATGAGTTAAATGGTCAGTTTAAATTATCAGTGTACACTACTTATAAGCAGACTGACGGTTTTATGAAATAGACCCCTGGTCATTAAAAGGGATAAACAGCGCATGATATATACTGTATATGCAGCGAAATATGGAGAGAAATATCTTGCCAGCGACAATTAAAGACAGAATACTGAATTAGGAACCTAGACGAAAGACAGGGATGAAAGACGCGACTACTACAACAGAACGGCTCAAATGACAGTGGGATAGTGACGTAGTAAGAATGGAGGGAATCAGGTAGGCCAATAGGATAACCATGTGAGATCCTAGAATCGGCAAGAGATGCGCGGGCAGACAGAAAACTAGTTGGTGTGACACATTCATACAGCGGGTAGAGGAGGATTGGACGAGGCGAGCAAGAAGGAAACGATGAAAAGCTGACAAGTACAGAAAACAGTGAAAAGAGAAAAAGTCAGTGTGAAACATATGAGTGACCTGGAACAAAAAATTGTTTATCAATTAATATAGGCGTAATCGCTCATTAGAGTTAGCTCGCCTAAAAAAGAGTTTCCCTGAGCTACCCTGCCAGCTGGCAGGAGGCCTTAACACTTAAGGGATGGTATAAACCAAATTATAAATTATACGTTAAAAATAATATAGAATATCGGATGGTGTATGATGGCTATGAACCATAATTTGCGATCGGTTGAAAGTAATATATTTTATAATTGATAATGTTGGTGAATTTTGGAATTTGAGATCAGAAATTTAGCATTTTGATTTGTACATTTAAGCATTTTGTAACAATTATACAATTTAAAATCAAAATTTTTATACCATTTGAAGAAAACAAACACATGTTATGATGCATTGCAAAATGATACAATCACTAAATTGATGGTAAGACATACCTAAATTACAAACGCATACATAATGAGAAATTTTACTTGAATATAACCTTATACATTATGATATATTACTGTAAAAAATTGCAACTGAATTTAAGGTTTAAACTGTTAATTTAATAAAATACCTGAATAACTTTACTCAACATTCATGCATACAACTTTTTGTTACAAAATTATACGACCACTGCACCTAATAGACATTGAAGGAACCATGTTTCAATACGACTTTAAAAACACGATCACGCATGATATTTACAAGTTTCTGCAACATGGTTACCTCCATATTTTCCCATGCAGATATGATTGCTATCTGCATCTCATTTACAATAGTGTACTGTTTTCCATTAGCATATACACTAAGACAAAATACCCCAGAGGTTGTCCAAAGTATTTAGATCAGGAAGATTTACGGGCCACTCCATTACGTGTACCCGATTTTGCAGAAACAATTAGCATGTGAAGTTTACAACATGAAATCATCATTATTGTGTTGGAATATCCAAAATGGATCCCTAATCATCTCCCCAAAAGGTAACAGATGAATATATAGTATATATGGATAGTTTGTTGCATTCATTCAGCCCGTAGGAAATGCTATATTTCTTTGGCCGCCATAACCAAACCCAGTCCATACCATTTAGTGACTTACATCTTTGTTGACATTTTGAAAATCTCTGTTCTTTTTTCCGCAAATCATGACAAAAATATGCTACCCCATTCGGCCCATACAAATTGATTTTTTTCTCGTCACCGAACAAAACTTCTTTACTTCCATCATCAGCAGGATACGTCTGCTACTATCTGTTGTTTTTCACGACGATGTGGACTTGAAGTGTCTTTAGTAGCAACTCTACTAAAGGCACTTTGCCAGTGACCGCGTAGAAGGACGGACCATTATAATCCATAGCATTTGTCAGCTCTCTACCTGCCAGACAAAGAACTGTCATTTCTCATTACATGTTGCCACTTGTGATTTAATGTGAAGCTAGTAACGGAGAGATGATAAATACTGTGATTTTAAATAATCCGACCGCTTGAGCGTTTCATACTTAAATTACTAATATGACAACCATGTTAAGATCTTTCACACGTGTTTAGGGAGTCTCCGCCCACACTTAAAATTGAACCATTTCAGTACATGATCGGATGTACAGTGTTCTCCTACATCCCTTCCATAGATTCAATAGTTCGGGGCGACACCAGCGCTAAAACTCTTTCCCTCCGCCCGTGCTAAGTTAACTTGTTGTGTAATACACCCTCTACAGTAAACACCGACAGTAACAGGGAATAAGAGAACTATGATTTGTATTTGTTTACATGGAACTGGTGGTTGTATCATTATGCAACAACTGATTGTATCAATCTGCAACATGTAATTGAACACGTGGTTGTATTATCAGACAGTAGGAAGTGTCTTTCTTTATATAATGTTGTGCGCACATAATAGCCTCTATACAGACTAGGGTAAGTTGTTACCAGATCATTATGCCATTTTTGTCTTCTCAGATTCGAAAATATGGTGGTTGTGTTATTTACAATGCACCTTATTATGAGTTAATTTTCCCAGTAATGACTTTTGAAATTACTTTAATGTGAAATTAAAATTACATTTGAGTGAGATAGACTTCAAAAAAGCATATGATTCAATTAAGAGGGAGAAGTTATATAGTATCCTGCTGGAGTTCGGAATTCCTAAAAAGTTAGTTAGACTTATACGAATGTGTCTAAATGGCTCAAAGAGTAGGGTGCGTGTAGGCAAACAGTTTTCAGACACTTTTGAAATCCAGAATGGGTTGAAGCAAGGAGATGCATTATCTCCTCTACTATTTAATTTTGTACTGGAGCATGCCATTAAATCTTTAGAGAATGAGGAAGGGTTACAACTGAATGGTATTAATAAGCTGTTAGTTTATGCTGATGATGTAGTACTACTGACCGATAGCGAGGAGATACTAAAGGCCAACACGCACACACTATTGAGTAACACTAAGAAATTGGGACTGGAAGTAAATATTAATAAAACTAAATATATGGTCACACGTAGAAATTCAGTATATAATGGAAATGGACAGCTAAGGACAAATGAGGGAAATTTTGAGGAAGTGGCTGAATTCAAATACCTAGGAACAATAATCACAAATAGGAATGAGATGCACAAAGAAATTAAACATAGGCTCAATTCTGGAAATGCATGCTATTATGCATTACAGAGACTTTTGATGTCCCAACTCCTTTCAAAAAACGTTAAGCTGAAAATATATAAAACTATTATTCTACCAGTTATATTATATGGGTGCGAACATGGACTCTTACTTTAAGGGAGGAAAGGAGATTGCGAGTATTTGAGAATAAAGTTCTTAGGAAAATTTTTGGACCAAAGAGAGATGAACAGACAGGTGAATGGAGAAGACTACATAACAATGAACTACATGGTCTTTATAGGAAGCCAGATATAATAAGAACAGTTAAGTCTCGTAGACTGCGATGGGCAGGACATGTTGCGCGTATGGGGAATGAAAGACGTGCATGGAAACTTCTTGTAGGAAAGCCAGAAGGAAAACGCCCAGTTGGTAGACCAAGAATGAGGTGGGAGAACAACATTAACTATGATTTGAGGGAAGTAGATTATACAGGGGATGATTGGAAAGCATTAGCTCAGGATAGGGATGTATGGAGAGCTTATGTCCGCGCGGCCATGAACCTACGGTTTCGATAGTGCCAGTGAGTAAGTAAGTAAGTAAGTAAGTGAGATAGAAATGCATAAATTAAATTGTGAATTTATTTTAAATTAATATTGGGTTAAAGCAACGCACAGCAAATGGAATAATTAGATGCAGGCTAAAGCATAATACAGGAAAAAAGATAAATTTATACTAATGCAAACCAGAATATTACAAAGAATATACAAAAATTAATCATAACCTAAACAATAAAAAACATTAAATTAACTTAAGCCTTGATAATTCAGTTAGATTTTTGATTAAATGAATAATTAGTTCTGCCATTTAGATTCTCCTCTCTCTTACAATTAAAATCTATTTACTGCTGTATCCTTCAGCATCCATATTGATTTCGTTAATACAGTACTATACAAAATAAAGCCCAATTACCAACCGTTGGGTTAAAAACCGTCGATGTCAAAGCTGTTATTCTCAAGACTGATGTATTAACTAAATTAAAATCTTACTCTAACTTAAAGAAAAAAAAAACACTGCATCCAAATTTAACACTACATCACATCACGTGACGTCTTTAGAATGACAGCTTTTCAGTCGAAACGCGTCAGGTATTGGTGATTGGGCTTATTTAGTGATATAGTACAATGCTAATGAAATACGTTATAGTAACGTCACCAAGAAGATCGTACGTACAGATATATAGCATGTATATTGTTGATAAGACCCCAAATATATTGTTGAACTGCTTGGGAAAACTGTGGGTATTTGAGCTTAATAGCCAACAACATTTTCAGGCAAGCTACATGTTTATTTTTAATGTTGTCAGTAAAAAAAACACTTTCGCATTTATATTCCTATTTGGTTCATTTTCGTATTTTGAGCCAACTTTGCATTTTGCCTTTTTCTTTCAAACCATATTAAAAAGTGCTTTGCAAATCTTCAGACTCGGGACCATTGCTTAAAGTCTCTCACGGAGGACTTATTCCTTGGATTTTTCCATCCTAAAAAAAATCATCCAAGCCAGGTTTGAACCCGCGACCCTTGAGACCAGAAGTAAGGAAAATACATCTTCTCCACTGTAGCCGACATCGTTAAATAAATAATTGCAATTCTATAAAACACAAGTTAACATTCTGCATATAACCAATGGTTAGACACGAGATATGATTTTTAAATTTTGAAGAGGTTATGAATGGGAATTAAGTAAAAAAGCACAATGATGATTACCAGATTCGTTGTACATAGGTGAAACGTATTCGAGATTTGATGAGCAAGTTTGTGCAAACTCGCTCGAATGTGTGGATTATGTTGATGTAATTCAAAATATTATAGAGTTATGAGGGCAAAGTGCTGGCAACTTATCCCAACTTTTCTCATTTTAATCTTACGAGAAAGAAATTGCAAATCACAGCGAGATCAAAAGCTAGATAGAGAGAGTGGGAGAGGGATTGAAAAAGCGTCATTTTCTTTACTTAAATGTAGTTACAACAACAATAATACTGGAATTGAACAAGTTATCTCAGGCGGTGACGTTTTAGACTCGCATTAGGTATATTTCGAATTCAAAACAAAAATACTGATTTTTTTATCTTTCGTAGTTTTCCTCTTTTTCGTTTACACTGTTTTTCCCTCTTGTTTTAACTTTTCTGTTAACTTTATTTTGTTCTCACATATAGACACAAGGACAGGACACACACACACGCACGCACACACACACACACACACACACACACACACACACACACACACACACACAGTCTCAAGGTGGAGATTTAAAATCCCCTACCCCGCCTGGAATCGAACCCGGGTCGCCGAAGTGGAAGGTGGGGACTCCACCGACTACGCCACGGCGACGGACATCTTCAGTCGTCAAGGTAAATGTTAAGTTGTAATTTTATTTCAATAAACAATTTAATCTAAATTCTTCTTCTTCATTCTTCCATCGTTGGTTTAAACCTGTTCTTTCTACTGTTCTTCTTGCCTCATCTCAAGTCGTCATACTACCGCTATTGTCTTCTGTCCCTAGGTAGATTATCCCTTGCAGTCTTGACAATTCTATCCATCTTACATGCGCATCTCATTCTTGTCTCCTCCTATATATCCATTCCTTAATATCTTCGACTGCACGTGTTTCTCTGATACTCTTCATTTCTTTCTCTATCCCATAAAGTGTTCCCCACAATTTTACAAGTATTTCATTTGTTGTTTACAATAATATATTTGTTTTACGGTATCTAGTCTTGTTTCTGCACGATAAGTTATAATCATAATATAAAAATATATTTTTAATTAAATACCTTCGGAGGACTGCAGGATACAAATTACTAGATCACAAAACAATTAAGACATCTTAGAAGAATTACACATGGAGGCTTTAGAATACAAGATTTCTGATTGCAAGTCAAGATGGATGCAACATGTTCATCGAATAGAGGACCACAGGATACCCAAACAAATGTTAAGGTATCAACCTGCAGGAAGAAGAAGACGAGGACGTCCACTGAAAATACTTCAGGATGGTGTTTCTCTTGAGGCCGAAACAGGTCAACAAATGGCCTAAATTCGTGAATGTACTATGATGGTGATGATTTTTAATTAAATATTCCTTGAGATAGCTCTGACAGTAGAGTTTGGGACTCGTATTCAGGAGATTTCGATTTCAAATACTAGGATCAACGAACCTTTTCCTCCTGTTTTTTCTTCAGTCGTCAAGGCAACTGTAGGTTGTTTTTTATTTTAATGATTCCATAGCGCAAAGTACTTGGCCTACAAGGGCTACTGGCCTCAGCCTCCACATTTACCGTTTACAGTAGTGAATGATAATGCAGCCAGTATGCGGTGACATGTCAGCATGTCGAGTCCCCCGCCGTTATAGCTTGTTTTCTCAACCTAACGCCGTTACTTATTACAGCTACCCAAATTTTACACATGATTAGTAAGCATCTGTCCCAAAACATGCAGTTGATTTAGGGGTAACGTTGTTGTCTCTGTCCCGGATTCGACTCCTGTTCGTGACTAATTTCTTGTGTGAGGTTTCTTCGGGTTTTTTCCTCGCCTATAAGACAAATGTCAGGAAACTCCAAGGCCCAAATAGTTCCCGAACATCATTCGGCCATCATAACCATTCGTATAAAGTTCGCCTAGTTTATAACGAATGTATAAATGAATTGCATGTCTTACATGTTGGTGTTGCCTTGGAAGTGTCTTGCCATTCAGCTGTTCACTAATCAGGGGAGGCACTCCCTGTCCTTGTATTGTTAAAAGAGCACATACGTAATAGAGAATTTAGATTCTTCTCTCGACAGGTTGTGACTCTGCATAACCTCGGTGGCACAGACAAGTAAAATAACATACAAAGGGAGAGATTAAACTAAAGAAAATACAAATTGTTAATAATTTAGAAAACAAGCATTTTGGGATCCATGTTTATATTAACTTATTTTCTTCTTTGACTTGGAGAATATATTCCTCAAAATTTTCCACCCTTTTCGTTAAATGCCTACTCTGCGCATTCGTTCTCACTTTTAAATGTTAATCTCGTTCCGATAATCTCGGATTCAAATTCCATCCGAGTCAATGGATATTTTCAGAGCGTAAAAATCCTGAATATGACTTCCTCCGGAAGATAAATTATGTCATAGGTCCAATGGCGTAGATTTACAACACATACAAACACCTTAAATTTGAAATAAGAGATCTCATAATAAAATTTGTCGTCCCTTTCACGCCCAGCTTTCAATTACAAGCTAGTGAATTATGAAAAAGTAACTACCACTAATTATAGCAGTAATTAATAATTTAAGAAACATTAAAAGGAGAAAAATATGTGAATACTAGCTAATACCCGGTGTGCGTTGCTACGCCTAAATAGATTAAATGTGCTTTTATGTTTAGTCCAATAAGTGAAGAATTGAATAGTTGGGCTATGTCTGTAGGATGCAGACTGATGGAATACCTAAAAACGTTTTAAAACTCCAAACTGGATAGTAAGAGAAGGATTGGTGGACCTAGGGTGAGATGGTTGAATGATGTACAGGAAGATCTAAAACAGGCTGGAATCAGGAATTGGAAATAAAAAACAAGTGATCTAAGTGAATGGATGACTGTTAAAAAGGAGGTCAACGACCGTACTACCATAAGAAGAAGAAGTTGAATAAGTAAAAAGAAACATATTTATAAATGTATATCGTAATTATTTTTAGATATCCCGTGTTGATTACCCGGCGTTGCCCGGAAATCTACTTGTCGCGATCTTCTTGGCATCAATGAGCTGAAAGATAAAAATGGTTATTGTGAGTTATCCGTAAAAGATAGACATAAGCTGTCGCGGACTTTTTTCTAGATTTTTTTTAGATGCTAAATTCTCTGTACCTTAATTCAGTGTAATATTTGTTACGGTTTAGGCAGCGCAAACCATTTAAGCGTCCAGAAAACTACTTTTGTTAGTGCACCGATGCACTTATTTATAGTTGTGCGATATGTTACATACGTTAATTGTTCCAAAAAATGATGGTAAAAATGCAATTCAAATCAGTCAAGTAGTTTTTGACTCCATAAAGGACAGACAGACTCACAGACACTCATTTTTATGAAAATATATATTTTTTCCTGTTTACTCACTCTTGACACAGACAATAGTACTAAATAATGTAAGGGTTAAATCAAATTAAAAAGAAACAATTATTTATAGATAACAAAACGGCATAATTAATTATATTATTACAAAGATGATTCTTTAAGATGTGTGAATCTTTAATGATTTTCACTCTTAGAGACCGTAGAAGTTTATTACAGATTACTGTTCACATTCTAATATTTTATTTTTAAAGGGGTTTTATTTTCGTAAACTTAATTTTTTACCAAATTATACTTCAATTACTATAGTAGGCCTACAGTTACCATTGCTACTGCCGCTGCTACTACTACTAGGCTATCAAGTTCATTTTCTGGCAGCACTGTAGTTGGCTTCTTTACTTTATTGTACTTGTACATTGATTTCTGTATAAAATGCGAAACGGTATAGAAGTGAGAATTGATTACAAGTGGCAGAATCCGGTTAAGTATATTGAAATACTATTCAATAGCTCGTAGATATCAGCTTGAATGTGTACAGTTGTGTGTCTGTAAAATTCAACGTGGTTGTCCACGAATTGTACGTAGCATGTCATTTCATTACAATCTATCTCCACGAGCGGTCGCACCACCCACTGTTAAATGTTAAACCGTCGTGTGTTGCATTAATCAACGTATCATGACTCTCGCATTCTCACTAACATACAGACGTAATTACTGATGTATCATCACAGGAATAATAATAATAATAATAATAATAATAATAATAATGATGATGATAAATACAAATATTTAAATATACATTTTCAATGTTTACATATCTTTCTGTACCTAAAGTTTTATTTTCCTTCCCCACTCGTCCCTATCCATCTACTCTATGTCCTTCACTCATCTTGTTCTCGTTCCAGTTATTTCTTGCATCCATGAGTTTCGAGAATTCTTTTTTTTTTCTTGTTCCAAGTGGCCATCATCCCAATGTTTTTCTGTGTAAACTTTCTTCTTGCACTTGTCGTACATGCCCATACTAATTTAATTGTTTATATCTTGTATGTCCACCGCTGTGGTCTCGTGGTTGCGTGCTGCCTTGTCACGCAGCGGATCCGGGTTCCATTCCCGTACGGGACAGGCTAATGGGTGAGGTTTTTTTTGGGGGGGGAGGGTTCCTCACCTGTAAGGCAAATGCCAGGAAGCTTAGGACCCAACGGTCCCCGAAAATCATCCGGCCATCATCATCATCCTTATCTTCCTTTTCCGATGTGGAAATCAACAGGAAGCTACCACACCTATAATTCCATAGTAAAGCTGCAAAGCATAGCATGAAAATGCTATGAATGCAGTGAAAGACCTGCCCTCGGACAGAATTACTATGGATGGATATCTTATATAATTTACTAGTGAATATTTAATATTGATTCTTTCTGTTATGACTATTTTTTTCTTTCCAATTTTGAACATCTTGCTGTTCTTTAAAATCCCATAATGATCTTTGATACACACTGTATTCGTACATACTAGAATAACTTAGACATACACTACAAAAATTTCACACAAGACACTTATAATGACTTATTTTTAGGCCCAAAGAACTCTTAACAGGTAATGCATAATACATACATACATATATATATATATATCAACTATTTTTAGTAAATTTTTTTCGTCGCGTGAAATTTAAATTGGGGAGAAATATTTTATAGAAATCAAATAAAAGTTCCATCTATCATTCTACAATTTATAATGTAACACTTTTTTATCTATCATTTCAAACATACTTACTTCTTAGTCGGATGCAACATTTCATTTGTTTTATTTCATTTGTTAGATTGCTATGGGGACAGTTTAGTTAATTCTTTTGTTTATAATAAAATAAGAAATGCGCACAACGTGCAAAGAAGATTGTTCTTAGTCACTGCAGAGTTTCAACAGCAATTCTGATCTCATCCTACAGTTTAACACATATTTCTCGCACTGTTCGCCACATCTTGAACACACGCAGTCTGGGCCGGGCTCATGGAATCTCTGATTGCTGCACAGCTTGTGGTGAAATCCATGCACAGCGAGTCTGGTCACTGTGTGGCGCAATTCATATCCTCTCTGAGTCGTTTCACGGTTTGTCATGGCGTCAGTAATATAGAATTCTTCCCATATTTTGCGTTTTTTCTCGTGGAGTTCTTGTAGGAAGTCCTGGTAAGTTGGTGTCACTGGTAGCAGGAACTTTAATCTCAGCTCTTCTATGTAGAATGGTTCTCTGGAGAGTTCATATACAAACCGTGAGGGTGTGTATTTGGAGAGACAGAGCACCCTTTTTAGGTATGTGGCTTTTAGTTCCTCTAATTTTTCTAGGTTCTTTTTCTTTAAATGGACCCATACATTCCCTAACCCATATGTTGCAACGGAATCGACTTTAAGTTGAAAAAGTTGTAGGGCGTTTCTAGTGAGAGTCTGTTTATTGACTTAATGTCGCTTATAGTTCGTATCGCAGCATTTACTCTATCATTTACATGGTGTGTAAACACGCTTCCCTGTGTTTGGAAAGTGACTCCCAGATATGTGAAGCTAGTTACTGATTTTAGTATTTTTTCACCAATGTAGAAAATGCCTCGTTTGCCCCCTTATTCTTTGTTTATGAGAATTTGTGTGAATAACATTGCATTATTTGTAATACCAGTTTAATATAAAGAAAACATTTGAACAGGAACTGGCATTGTTGAAATTTTGATAATTCTTAAAAGAGTTGGCGACAAGAAGAGATACACAACAATAAGTTTTCACTATTAAATCGTTTAAATTTGAAGATACAGGCATTCCACGTGATACAATCTTGTATTATTATTATCATTATTAGTATTATTATTATTATAGTTATTATAGTTATTATAGTTATTATTATTGTTATTATTATAGTTATTGTTATTATTATTATAGTTATTATTGTTATAGTTATTATTATTATACTTATTATTGTTATAGTTATTATTATAGTTATTATTATTGTTTATTATTGTTATTGTTGATTATTGTTATTATTGTTATTGTTATTATTATTATATATTATTATTATTATTATTATTATTATTATTATTATTATTATTATTATTATTATTATTATTATTATTATTATTATTATTATAGTTAATGGATAAACGTTATATAGCTACGAGTGTAGATATTTTAAGCCAAAGTTAAAAAGAGTGTGGATTTAGATTTCTTCTTAAGTGATTATAATGTCCAGTAGTACCTGATTTTCATGCAGTTATGGTTAAGAAAATGAAATGTGAATATTGATGTGGGTGCGGGGGTGGAATTGGACTTGTAATTGCCCCTGTAGATCCCCAACCCGGAGAACTGTAACTAGATTTCAAGAGCCCCCAGCCGACTGGGGAGTTATTACAGTACAGTCACTTCAGTAATGTAATGCTAAATGTTGCACTTCCAACTAAACCAGCCCAGTATTATGGAACGTACATTAAATTCCTGAAATTACTATTAAAAAGGGTAGTAAAGAGATTAACCGTACACGGCCTAGAGATAAAATTGTTGCTTTCATGCAGCAGATTAGGATTCGATTACCGGTCGAATTAAATTTTTTGGATGAGATTTTTTACGCATTCACTAAAATATGAATTAAATACCACTTTTTAACACAAAAAATCATTGTAAATCTCATTCAGATAATTACACCATTAGAGAAAAGCCATTTATGGTTTATATTTAACAAAATGTTATAAAACTATGTAGTTCTATGATGAAAATTAAGCAGGAGCTTAGTAGCCTATTTAGAATATTAACAAATTCACATCTGAAATTACATAAATGTACAACTAATAGAAAATATATAATGTTGAAGGGCTTAGTGCAATAATATGATAAGCCACATATTGTTCTTTCATAGATATAAGGATTTCAGTGTTTCAAAGAAATTATAAATACTAATTGTGCAGCATTGTTGTTAATAAATTGTGTGCCTATATGTTTTAACTCGTCACTGGCGCACTTATATATGATTTTATGGATATTTCAATAAATTTGTTTGCTAACATTGTAATAAATGGCATTAATTAACAGAATGTGGCCCTAAGCCCTTCAATTATTAACTCATCCATTAATATGTAAATAGACAACATTAATTTATCTATAAAATATGTAATTTAAGATAATCGTTATTGCAGTAACTGCATATACAAGTACATTTTATTTTTGTTTCTATATTTGTAATATACCAAATTTACTTCGGCAGAACATACACAATATTTACAAAGACAACACCATAAAGATTAAATTAAATAACAGATTTTCTGAAGAAGGAATTATAAATCGTGGTGTGAGACAAGGCTGCCCCCTATCCCCAACACTTTTTGCAATTTATATCAATGAAGTAATATGTTGTTGGAACAAAACATATAAATTTTGAATAAGAATATCAGAAAATAGAAAATTAAACACCCTATTGTTTGCAGATGACCAAATAATAATAGCAAATTCCGAAGATAATCTACAGAAAGGTCTGTATGAACTTAACAAAATTACAGAAGAATATGGATTAAAGATATCTACAGAAAAGACAAAAATTATGGCATTTCAAGGTGTAGATCCTGTCAGAAGTAAAATTGTACTGGACAATAAAATTTTGGAGCAGGTGAATAATTTTACATATCTAGGATGCAATATCTCATATGAAGAAGAAAAGGATGTAAATGCAAAAATATCTAAATTTTTAAGAATTTTAGGGTTAATAAATTCTATCTTGAAGCCACAGTTAGTCCAAAAGCATTCAAGACTGAAAGTGTATAAAACACTGGCTCTTCCAACTCTTTTGTATGGTAGCAAAGTATGGACGTTGAAACAGAAGGATATACAGAGACTTAGATCTGCTGAAATGAGATATCTTCGGAGGACTGCAGGATACACACTACTAGATCACAAAAAAATGAAGACATCTTAGAAGAATTACACATGGAATCTTTAGAAAACATTTCTGATTATAAGTCAAAATGGATGCAACATGTTCATCGAATGGAAGATCACAGAATACCCAAACAAATGTTAAGATATCAACCTGCAGGAAGAAGAAGACCAGGACGTCCACTCAAAAGACTTCTGGATGGTGTTTCTCTTGAGGCCGAAACAGGTCAACAAATTGCCTAAAAATTCGTGAATGTACTATGATGATGATGATTAGTATCAAATCTTGTTCCAAAATTAAATGTACTTATTCTTTTCTAATTTTAATTTTTATTTGTAGGACATAAGATACGAATGTTAGTTACTTATTATAAAATTTATATTTGAAATACTATGTAATAGGTTAAAATAATAAAACATGTACTTGGGATCTCCATCGTCCTCACAAAGTAAAATACTCTTTAATATCTTGAAGGCCTTTGGAAATATGTTCCACCATCAAGGTACCTTTTCAACTGTTTTTAATGTTTTAACGGAAATGTTACTTTGTTGAGGACGACCGAGACCTCAAGCACATGTTTTTATTATTTTAACCTTTTATACAGTAACATTCAACGGTGGTTCGAAATAAATTTTAAAAGTATTGAAATACTATTTTAAACATGTTTTGTTGTATTTGAACTGAGCCAGAACTCAAGCTACTGATCATTCGGATATCACTTGGAAATGTATATATGTATGCACATATGCATATAGACTATGTATAAATAAATGGACTATCACGACAGAACTAGAGAATAAAGAAAAATTACAATGTAAAAATGTGGAAATTAAGAAAGTTGAAAAATTCAAGTATTTAGGATCAATTTTAGAATCAGATGGGAAAATTGTAGTGAAATTGACAAAATAATTAGTGAAGGAATATAAGTAATTGGAATGTTAAATTGGGGTAATATATTATGGCATCAGTATTTAAATATTTAGTACAAATTGTTATGTTGTATGGTGCAAAGACCTGGACTTTAGGCACACACCAAGCAAAAAAAAAAAAAAAAAAAAAAAAAAAAAAAAAAACAGTAGAGATGGATTTTTGGCGAAGGGCATCAAGAAGATGAAGAAAGAAAATACGGAGCCAGGAAATTAGAGAAATAGTTAATATTATAGAAGTGTCCACCGCTGTGGTCTCGAGGTAGCGTACTGCCTTGTCATGCAGTGGGTCCGGGTTCGATCGCCGGTCGGGAGAAGTTTCCTGGGTGATAGTGTTTTTTCGAGGTTTTTCCTCACCTATAAGACAAATGTCAAGAAACTTTAATACCCAAACGGTCCCCGAACATTATCTGGCCATCATTAGTATCTTTAACATATTAAGCTTAGAATTAAGGCCTCTCCTAGTGCATCATTACCATCAGCTGTCATACTCGTACATCATCGGGCAGCGTAATTCCATCTTCCAGGCGCCCCAACCTCGGAAGTGCGTTACAATAACGCTATGCCGGGAGAGAATATCAAAATGTCGAAATTACAACAGTGAAAAAAAAAATTGAAGTAATAGGAGAACGAAGATTGAAATGGTATGTGCATCTGAAGAGGATAGAAAATAATAGAATCCGAAGAATGATCCTGGATTGGAATGCTGAAAGCAAGAGGAGGAGGAGGGGGAAACTCATGGAGCAGTGGATGGATGAAGTGAGAAGAAACATGATCAGCAGAGACCTCAAAGAAGAAGATGCTGAGGACAGAAATCTGTGGCTGAGCAAAATACATTTGGGCTGAAGGATAACTACTGTAATGTAGAGAAAGTCCTTAATAAGAAAGTAGGGTTGTAAGGGGTAGTGACGTGTGTATAACCTCTCCTACCTAATTCTCATCCTCAACTTCTCGTGGTACAACCCGTTTTCACAAACGAGGCTCTGATGACCGAGTCACGGCGGTATAACCGTTCCATCAGGTACTGAGTAAATGCGGTATCCTAATGTCTGTCCAGAGACTAAAAGGTAGCAGCCCTACCACTGGACTACTTAGCGTCAGGCCAGTAACCTGTCCTAAGGAACTTCAAAACTACTTTCAAGTCTCAACACAAAAAAAGCCAGAAGGAATTGAAATATGACGACCCACAGCAAAGAAAATTTCTCATTATAAGTCAAGATGGATGCAACATGTTCATCGAATGGAAGATCACAGAATACCCAAACAAATGTTAAGATATCAACCTGCAGGAAGAAGAAGACCAGGACGTCCACTCAAAAGACTTCTGGATGGTGTTTCTCTTGAGGCCGAAACAGGTCAACAAATGGCCTAAATTCGTGAATGTACTATGATGATGATGATGAATAAATTAACATAAGCTAAAGAATTCGGAGCAAAATCTTGATGAAAACTCCGGTTTTCATAATGATCAGTCATTGCGAACTCATTGGCACTATCGAATCCGGAGGTTAAGACCACACGGACATGAATTAGGCCTTTTATCCATCACACTAATTGTCATGGTATAGTGGGCTCGGTCATTTAGTTTACAGGCGACATCAAAGGCAACTGTTCCCCTCTGGTTTAAAAAATACATTGTTACTGACAGATAGAGCCGGGGAGTTTGTTGTTAAGAGGCTTCTAAGACGCCGCTCCAATCACCAAAAACTGACAACAGTTCTCTGCCAATAATATATTCGCATTTTTAAATAACGTTTCCATGTCTACTCCACTGCATATAATTATCTTAACAGCATTGCAATTTTTGTATTTTGCGTATCTTTAGTTGGTAAAAATTTATTCTAGTGAATAAATATACATTCTACCATTAGTTTAATTTTTAATTGTATTTAATTTTAATGTATTATTAGACATTATTTTCATTATTATTCAATTTGACATATAATTAATTGTTTAGTATATATTATTATTGTAATTTTTTGTATTTAAAAGTAAAATATGTTTGTCCTGGTGAGTTGAAGAGAAGGCCACATGACCTTAACTCCACCAGGCTAAATAAATCTATTCTATTCTAAAACGTGACAACGCCGCTTGATATTCTAAATACTAATGGGTGCAAAATGGACTTACCTAACCATGAAGCAAAGGGCCTGTAAACTAAATGACTGAGGCGACTATACTCAAAACACAATCTGATCGTGAGACGAGGTGGAAGGTCTTCTCAGCAGCCAGGGCTCAAAATTGGCTATAATGTCGATTATGGTGAATAGATAAAAATATTATTTTATCACACAAAATGTCGTGACACTCTTGATGCATTCTGATCGTGAAACCAGGTGTATTCAACAAGGTAACTACTAACCATTGCATGCTGAAACCTATAGTATAGGAGGAGGTACTTAGATATAAACCAACAAGATACTTTCACCGAATGTGCAGGAAAACGCTCACTGTGTTTACAAAGAGACCTAAAACACGTTTGGGGAAAATAATCGTATGTACTCAACCTAGGATTTAAAGAGAGATCAGGGCTTGATGATTTAGAATATTGGAGACGTCAGTTACTACCGGAAAGATTTCTAAATTCAAATCGGGAAAGATTGGCATGCTACGAGTTATTGGTAAATCCAGAAAATTGGATAAACTTGGGTAAATTTCTGGACAAAACGCGGAAAATAAGAACAACACTCATTCATAAATAAATATATGTTATCAAAATGCAATACCATTAATTCTTAATAATTATACTTACTTACTTACTTACTCACTGGCACTATCGAACCCGTAGGTTCATGGCCGCGCGGACATAAGCTCTCCATACATCCCTATCCTGAGCTAATGCTTTCCAATCATTCCCTGTATAATCTACTTCCCTCAAATCATAGTTAATGTTGTTTTCCCACCTCATTCTTGGTCTACCAACTGGGCGCTTTCCCTCTGGCTTTCCTATAAGAAGTTTCCATGCACGTCTTTCATTCCCCATACGTGCAACATGTCCTGCCCATCGCAGTCTACGAGACTTAACTGTTATTATTATATCTGGCTTCCTATAAAGACCATGTAGTTATTGTTATGTAGTCTTCTCCATTCACCTGTCTGTTCATCTCTCATTCTTAATAATTATACATAACTTAATTAGTGTATAATGCTATTATATTATTATGTAATTGTAATATTATTGTGTTTTCTTTATGTAATTGTAATGCTGTTGTTTTTGTTCTTCTTTATACTATTGCCAATTATTTCTTTATTGTAACGGACTGTCAACAGCACGCACGGCTTATTGCCCGTGCGACCCATAGTTGTAAATAATATTGTAAATATCTTACTTTTTGTCTAATAAAGTCCTACTACTACTATTGACAAATTGAAAAAAAAACCCTCACCACCCGCCGTCCGTACCGCGTCCCACTTCCTCCAATCTGTGCTTAACTCATGCAGGGATGTAAATCTGCTCCTTACAATGGGTTGCTATTGTTGGATTCTGGCTTCGATATCTGTGCCTTGCACTTTAAATCGGCAGATACATTTTTAACACGGCCTTGGTACGTCACAACGCTTCTCAGGAAGATATTTCAAGGTTGGTTTCGGTATGAAATGATTGACTGTTCTATTGTAGGTCGAACCTAACAGACCAGCAGAACAATATTAATTTACAAAAATACTCTAAATAATAATAATAATAATAATAATAATAATAATAATAATAATAATAATAATAATAATAATAATAATAATAATAATAATAATAATAATAATGATTATGATGATGTTGATTATGATGATGTTGATTATGATGATGTTGATTATGATGATGTTGATTATGATGATGTTGATTATGATGATGTTGATTATGATGATGTTGATTATGATGATGTTGATTATGATGATTACGATTATGATGATGTTGATTATGATGATGTTGATTATGATTACGATTATGATGATTACGATTATGATGATTACGATTATGATGATGTTGATTATGATGATGTTGATTATGATGATGTTGATTATGATGATGTTGATTATGATGATGTTGATTATGATGATTACGATTATGATGATTACGATTATGTTGATTACGATTATGATGATTACGATTATGATGATTACGATTATGATGATTACGATTATGATGATTACGATTATGATGATTACGATTATGATGATTACGATTATGATGATTACGATTATGATGATTACGATTATGATGATGTTGATTACGATGATGTTGATTACGATGATGTTGATGTTGATTATGATGATGTTGATTATGATGATTACGATTATGATGATTACGATTATGATGATTACGATTATGATGATTACGATTATGATGATTATGAGTATGGTGATTTCGATTAAGATCATTACGATTAGGATGATTACGATTATGATGATTATGAGTATGATGATTATGATTACGATGATTATTATTATTATGTTTATGATGATGATGATGATTATGGTGATTATGATTATGGTGATGTTGATTATGGTGATTATGATGATGATTATGGTGGTGATGATGATGATTATGGTGATGATGATGATTATGGTGATGATGATGATTATGGTGATGATGATGATGATGATGATGGTGATGATGACGACGACGAGGATAATATCTTTCTTCCTTTCCAAGATTAGGTTCAATGTGACCTGTTCCGGTCTCAAGTCCATCGTTTCCTTGGCCGTCCCAAAGATCTTTTTCCATGTGGTTTGTAGGCGTTGATCTTTTTTGGTAATCTTGTATTATCCATTGTGTCTAAATGTCTTTCCATTGGTATATGTGCTCTTCTAGTATATCGACTATTGATAATATCTCCAGTTAATTTATTATTGATTAATTGTGTAATCTATCCATGCGTGTACATCCTTTTACGGATTTTAAAAATTTCATTTCAGTGGCTTGAATATGTGAGATATCTTTTTTTTGTAAGTACCCAATATTCAGATCCATATAAAAGAACAGGAAGAGTCATAATTTTATAAAACCTGAGCTGGGTTTCTCTTCGAGTCTTTCGGAGGTTTCTTCTTATGGTGCCACACATAATTTGATATCGGTTTAATTTATTATGTCTATCCCAATCGTAGGGGTATCTGAACCAAGATAGTTAAAATATGCTATTTGTTCTATTATTTCATTATTGATTACTATTTTTGCTCTGACTGACACTTTGCCCTGAAAAGCCATAATTTTAGTTTTTGAAGTTGAGACATCGAGATTATAATAGAGTCCTAATTGATTCAACATGTAAATGGCTCTTTGTAAATCATCCTTTGTAAATAATAATAATAATAATAATAATAATAATAATAATAATAATAATAATAATAATAATAATAATAATAATAATAATAATATATAATAATAATAATAATAATAATAATAATAATAATAAATAATAATAATAATAAATAATAATAATAATAATAATAATAATAATAATAATAATAATATAATGGTGGTGAAGTCTGGCAAATTCCTACCAGGGAAATGAAAAGAATTTTAAGTACAGAAATGGATGTTTTAAGAAGATCAGCTGGAAAATCTAGAATGGATAGAATACGAAATAAAGAAATAAGGGAAATTATGGGTGTACAAGAGGAGCCGAACATCATAGACATCATAGAAAAGAAAATATTGCAGTGGTATGGTCATGTCAAACGAATGCCAGAGCAAAGATTGCCAAAAATTGTTATGGAATGGATCCCAATGGAAAGGAGGAAGAGAGGAAGACCGAAGAAAACTTGGATAGAAGGGGTACAAGCAGCTATGAATATCAGAGGAATGGAGGAAGATCAACGGATGGATAGAGAGGAATGGCGTTTGGTTACCGGAAGACGGCGCCAGCTGCCATGATACCGGATGATGATGATGATGATAATAATAATAATAATAATAATAATATAATAATAATAATTTTTATCAACAATAAGTAAAATCATATATAATATGAAGAGTTAAGTCGTTAAATCGCGTTGCCACTCTTGATGTCCAGAGATTTGGAAATAATAATAATAATAATAATAATAATAATAATAATAATAATAATAATAATAATAATAATAATAATAATAATAATAATAATAGCTTTATTTTACCTGGCAGAGTTAAGGCCTTAAGGCCTTGTCTACACTCAACCAGGTTTAAAAAAAATACAAAAGAAAAGTCTTAAATCTAAATTACAATATATATATATATATATTATATATATATATATATATATAAACGATTACAAGTTATGAATACAATACAATTAGTATTTATAATGTATTTTGATTTACTCTAAATTTAACGAATTAAATATATAATATGTACAAGATATATAAAAAACGAGGAAAAGATTAATGACATAGTATAAAATTAAATAAATAGAGAAAAATTAATTATTAGACAACAGGTAACTGTATAAGCGTGACTTAAAGGTGCCAAGTGTGCGGCAACCCCTGATATCTTGAGGAAGGAGATTCCAGGAGCGGGCGGAGGCTACTGTGAAGGAAGTAGAATAGGAGGAAGTGCTATGAAGAGGAATTGTTAGCAGACTGCTATCTTGTGACCTAGTGTCAATATTGTGGTAGGAGGATAACTTCTCAAATCAGGACGCCAGGAAATCACTCGTGACAGTACTTATGATAAGCAGATATTCAAAGAAACTAATATCCGTATTTATAAATAAATAGTATGAAGTTTAATAACCTATGAAGCAGGAACATGGACTATTAATGTCAAATAAAAGTCAAAATTGTAATTTACAGAAACGTATTTTTTAAGACTATCTGCACGATGCTCTAAGATAGACAGACAGTATCAGAAACATAATTACTCGAGAAAAAAATTAGCTTTAACGAAACAATTATACAATTTGTGGGAAGTAAACAATTACGTTGGTTTGGACACGTGAAGAGGAAGAATGAAGATATATTGCCAGTTAGGAGTTGTAGTGGATTCCAAATCTGAGGAAAAGATGGTGGAAACCTAAGAAGACATGGATAGAGGGAATTACGAATTTGATGAGGGGCTGGGGATTGTAGGATGGTGACTGTAATGATAGAGATGAATGGAGGAAGAGAGTCAAAACTTAATTTTGGCACAGGAAGATTGTTGTATACATTTAATACCTGTTAAATAAAAATAAAATAAAACAATTTATTTATTATTACTGTTATTGATATTTTTGTGCAACTATATATATTATTTTGGTCTGACTTCGAACCTGTAACCATCTAAGCTATCTCGATAATTGAGTTATTTCTGAATTTACAAATTTAATGTCATTTCAAAGTGTATTACACGTATATAATGAAACGTGTAGATTTAGAGAGAAGTGGGATGTTTTTATATATAGATTCATATGGTTTGCTAATTGAATGGTTAGGATTGCGCCTGCTTCCCAGATGATCTGTTATCGGGCGCACGATTGTTCTATTATCTACCAACTGTCACACCCAACTTGTGCGGTGACGTCTCTTCCGGCCCCGACGTCATAGTGACGTCATTGTATTTTGTACCAGATAAGGCAGGAAGTTGTGTTCGGCTCGACAAGTGTATAGCGACGCCTCGCCGAGCGAGGATTAATACGAGACCTAACGTGACCAAAATATTACTAACCACGCCTTTTTAATCAAGTTATCAAAACGTGAAACGTGATTTACACTTAAATACAGCATGTCCATCATAAAACTAACACATTTTTATATCTTGATTTCTCAAGTCAAATTTTGATATTTTCAGTTCATGTAAGTTAGACTATATTTACATTTATTCTTACTAGGGCTTATTTGAGTATTTTACGGTCTTACAAAATGTCGGACAAATTGAAAATTACAGTATTAATTACTGTAAAATTTACAAAACGGACGCAGCTTTCACCAACATGAAAACTTTAATTAACAATTTGATAAGCAGACAAGCAAAGCTACTCAATGTTTATATATAAAATGAATGTAGGTATGTCTCTTTGTCTGTCATTTATGGACTCAAAAACTACTTGACCGGTTTGAATGGTGTTTTCGCCATCATTTAGAGATTTTTCTGGGACAGTTAATGTATGTAACATATTACCGTACGTGCTATAGGGCCGGAGCTAAAAAAAGGGCATCGGTGCACTAAAAGGACGCTTAAATGTCTTACTCTGCCTAAACAATAACAAATACATCAAATTAATGTACATAGGATTAACTGAATATAAAAAATCTAGAAAAAAGTCCGCGACAATAACCATTTTTGTCTTTTCATTAATGCCAATAAGATCGGGATAAGTAGATTCCTGGACAACGCCAGTTATTAGCACAGAGTATCTAAAAATAGTTACGATAATACATTTATAATTATGTTTCTTTACTTAGCACCGCACGCCTGGTATTAGCTAATAGTTAAAAAAAAAGTAGAGAACAATTCTGCCTGAGTCGGGATTTGAATGAAGGACCTCCAGAATTGCACATTGGCATTCTACTTTTGAGTTATTCAGTCATCCAGAAACACAAATTTCTCTATTTTAAATCCCAAACACCCATAGTAATAACACTACTCACATCAAAACAGGTTGCAGAAATTGTTCTCATTATTTAGCCTATATTAGGATAACCTTTGCTTGCTTACTATATTAATTTCAATATTATATTCAAACCCAATAGAACTTATATTTACATAAATAATACGTTGATAGAAGCAGTATTTATTTTAATACTAGCTGATTACCTAGCGTTACCCGGGAATTTACTTATCCCAACGTTTTTTTTATTAATTTGTATATGCCAAGTTTGATTTTGATGAAAGAAAAATTGGGGCCGCTAAAGCGTTAACGGACTACGGCATTGCGAGCGACATCCCGCTGCCTCTTATGACAGAGAATCCGTCGCGGCGTTGTCGGATATATACTTAGCCCGATCTTCTTGGTATCAATGAACTGAAAGATAAAATGATTATTGTGAGCTATTCGTAGAATCAACACTTTTGAAATTCATATTAAAGCACCATTGAGGTTATGTAGTAAGATGTTAATTATATAATTTTTACCTGGTAAGTCAGTCGTCCTCAATTAAATTATTAAACTTCAAGTTATTCTATCTAATATGGAGGCCTTTCAAAAACAATGTTTCATCTTCTGCGTTTTAATTGGAACCAATGGTGTTAAAATGCAGAAGATGAAACATTGTTTTTGAAAGGCCTCCATATTAGAATAACTTGAAGTTTAATAATTTAGTTGAGGACGACTGACATACCAGGTAAAAAATCAACTTTTATAAGATTCATGATGTGTTCCGTTGAGGTTTATTCAAAATTAATATAAAATTATAGAATATTCACCTGAAAGGTCCGTCTCCTCAACTTAATTATCATTTAACTGTAGCGCTTTCGGGACTTGTCCCATCATCGGCAGGATTCAAAACTCTTTTGAATCCTGCCGATGATGGGACAAATCAAGAAAGCGCTTCAGTTAAATGATAATTAAGTTGAGGAGACGGACCTTTCAGGTGAATATTCTATAATTTTATATTAATTCAGGTAAAAAATATATAATTAACATCCTATTTATAGAAGAGAGACATATGCTGTTACAGACTTTTTTGTAGAATTTTTGAGATATTCAATTCTATGTACATTAATTTGATGTATTTGTTATGGTTAAGGCACCGTAAACCGTTTAAAGCATCCAAAAAATACTTTTAGTGCACCGATGTCCGTCTTTTTTAGCTCCGGTTATAGTCTTAGGGTAAAATGTTATACATGTTAATTATCCCAGAAAAATTCTCTAAATGGTAGGAAAAAAAAAACATTAAAATCGGTCAAGTAGTTTTTGAGTCCATAAAGAACAGACAGGCAAACAGACTTAGACTAGATATACGTATAAAGATAAATATTGATTTTTCATTTAATTTTGTCAATTGGGAATAGGCTAGCGACAATCAGTCTTCATTTATCCTATTTTTAAAACTAACGTTGCCAGTTCCTGAATTTAGATTTTTTATATTTTTATCGGCCGCGGTGGACTAGTGGTTATGCTCCTTGCATCTGGTCCCAAGGGTCCCGGATTCAAACCCGGCCGGAGTCGATGGGTTTTTTAGGACGGAAAAATCCAAGGAGCAGTCCTCCAGGAGGGACTTTTAGTAGTGGGTCCCGAGTCTTTTTCAGGCTCGTAAAATCCTTAAGCCTGAATAAAAAAGGCATCTAAGCAACATTTACCAAATTTTCCCGTCCTGGTACTAGATGTCAGTACGAGGCGGAACGCTTACTATGGGCCACTCCAATGATACCAACATACGAAAACAAGTGTAACTAAATTAGTATGGTTTAATTTATTCCCAAATCTCGTTGAGGGAAACAAGGGTTTAAAAAAATATAGTTTTGCCATATGTAGGAGTTATATATTAATTTTAATTAGGAATCTTTACTAACATTCATACCTGTAACTGTAAATTTATGCAATAATGAATGTTTTGTTAGCATATATTGTGGATGTAGGGAAATTTTGAAGTGGCTGAATTCAAATACCTAGGAATAATAATTACAAACAGGAATGAGATGCCTAAGCAAATTAAAGATAGACTCAATTCCCGAAATGCATGATATAATGTATTGCAGTGACTTTTGTCATCCCAACTTCTCTAAAAAATATTAAACTGAAAATATATAAAAACTGTCATTTTGCCAGTAATATTTTATGGATCAGAAACATGGACTCTCGCCTTAAGGGAGGAGAAAACATCACTAGTATTTGAGAATAAAGTTTTCAGAAACATTTTTGGATAAAAGAGAAATGAAAAAACAGGGAATGGAGAAGACTAGTAACAATGAACATGATATTTAAGGGAAACTAGATATAATAAGAACAGATAAGTCTCGTAAACTGCGATGGATAGGACATGGGGCACGAATTGGGAATGAAAGAAGGCCATGGAAGCTCCTTGTAGAAAAACCGAGGGAAAATGCCCAGTAGACAGACCAAGAATGAAGTGGGAGAATAACATTAAGTTCGATTTGTGAAAAGTAGATTATACAGGGATGATTGGTAAACATCTGAGGATAGGGGTGTATGGAGAGTTTATGCCCGCGCAGCCATGAACCTACGGGTTCGATAGCGCCAATGGGTTAGTTATATGTAGGCCTAAATGTCATTCTTCTATTTATACTACGAGTATATTCGTATATGTGGATTATGGACTTTTAATTTAAGAGATGAACTGAGGCTCAATGAAGAAATATGCTTTAATAATAATGAAAACTTCAATATTGTATTTGTTTCCGATCTTCAGTTATTTATTAAGTTGTCTTACAAGTTGCATAGACTTATAGTTCATTTGTTTTGTGCGTGGGGCGGTAGTACGTATGCGGGCGTGTGGGTGTGGGCGCGTGTGCTTTATGTATGTGTGTGATTGGTGGATAAGTGGGTCCTTTTTTAATCTATTTTATAGGTTAATATTTGTTCTTTTTATGCATCAGTGCAGATGTTTGTGATTATGTGTGTATTGTAGACGTAAACATGTTTACGTTCAATGTTTCATTTTTTTATATACTAGTAGTCGCCCAACGGTTCGAAATTCAACCACAATTCTTTACATTTTTAAGTTTGTCACAAATATGTTACTGTGTATGAATTTTAAATTTAATTTAAAAATACGAGCGATAGGAAATATGTGGTATAGCTTGGCTAAGCCATATTTTAAAAAAAAAAGAATAACGCGTCATTTGGAATTTGTATAAATTCAAATTTGCATTTGGCGTATTATTATGTGTACGGGATTATATATCCAATAAAAATTGAATATTGTAGTAAAGCAGCCAGATATTATTCCAGAAATTCCACGTAAAACTACAGTAGCAAAATTTAGACTGTTTACAGAACATGACTATTTGCACAAACATTTATATAAAATAGGAATCTGCACGAATCCAAATTGTCCTCTATGCAACAAAGATGAAGAAATGAACGAAGAACATCTACAAGCCTGTTAAGTATTATCTGTTGGATCCACCATTGAGAAATATTGGAGAGCAAGAACGCTAATGGCTTCGTTGCCAAGGTCCAGCATTTCGAAACAACGACAACATCTTTGTCTCTCACTCCGACCCGTCCTTGTTCTATGTCGAGGCATAATGGAAGTAGGTGCGAATATGTAAATATAAATAAAAATATGTAATGAAATTATTGAAACCAAGTTTAGTCAGGGTTTAATTTAAATTTAAATGACAAAAGTACTCACTTTTTAAACCACTAATAATAAATACGGGAGAGTAAGTCAATTCACATTGTTGCTGCACAATTTTCTTTTTGCAACAATCCACTTTCTGTATGAACATAAACAAATGAATGAGTACTCAAATGAATGACACACATAAATTCCTTAAAGACAATTTATTTTATTTTGCTTAACTTAATTTATTTGTAACACATATTATACATAGTTGTTTTTCTGAATTCCCTCTCTACATGAACTTTAATTATGTCAAATATCACACTCCTCCGTGCGCGCAATCTGCTTAAAAAGGGGTACAACATTTTTTTCTTCACGTATTATTATATAGATATGTGGGTGAAACAGGCCTATATGTGTAACTACTGTAACCGTATATTTTATTTGTTTATATATTCGTATATTTTTCCTTTATTCATGGGATAGGAATATGCATATACACTTGAACAGGAGCGTGCGTAAATGCCATTGAAAATGTATTTCTTTTTCATTCGAAAAATACCAATAAATTGCCACTACGACTACTACTTAACATAGGAGAAAATATTACAGAACATTTTTTGAGGGGAAAAAAGAGATGAACAGCCAGCGAATGCAGAAAATTACGTATCAGTGAGTTGCAAGATATTTTTGGGAAATCATACATTGTAAGAACAGTCTTGAAGACTGCGATGGGCAGGGCATGTGACATGAAGAGGGAAAGAAAGAGGAAAGCCTTAGGTAGGCTAAGAATGAAGTGTGAGGACAATATCAACCATGATTTGACGGAGTTAAATTATACAGCAAGTGATTTGAAAACATTGACTCAGAATAGGGACGTATGGAGAGCTTATGTCCACGCGGCCATGAACCTCCGGTTAGATAGCGTCAGTGATGTAGTGAGTTAGTTACAGACTAGGTTTTCTGTTGATGTTTTTTTTATTTTTATTTTCAAAAATCTCCCTTGACATTTGAGTAAAATCACGTGAAAAATCTCTCCCGGTATTTGAACCCGACATCTCCCTACTAGGAGCCTGAAACGCTACCATCTGAGTCAATTTAGTGTTGTGATGCTAGTATTGTAATATTAATCAGATAAAATACAAAGTTGAATTATAACGATAGAGAGGAAAGTGTTTTCAGATGACATTGTTTTCTGTAATCAAATATTGTGACATATCTGTTGATTAATTTGATTTGGAACTAATTCAGTCTATTGTATCCGTTTAAACGATATTATACATCCTTTACGTTTCTATAAATTGATCCCCAACGTCAGTTCATCAGACAGAGGTTGGATAAGAAACTTCCGTTTTACATAGGGTAGAGTGGAGCGAGTGAATCGTAGGATCTACCTTAAACAAGCCATTTCATTCGCATATCTGTCTCAATTAACAAAATCTGATTTTTGACAGCGAAGAACACAATATTACGGCTTTATAAGGTTCTCGCAAGACCAGTATTAAGTTATGGTAGCAAATGAGATGCGATTTATGCGCCGAAGAGCAGGCTACACAAAGTGGGACCATAAAAGAAATGAGGAAATTATGGAAGAGTTGGATGTAGAACCGATTCTTCACCATATACAAAACTACCAGAACAACTGGAAAGCCCATCTTCAACGAATGCCGTCTCATAGAATTCCAAAAGCCATACTTCGCTACTGCCCCCAAGGCAAAAGATCGCTGGGACGTCCAAAAAAGCGCTGGATGGAAAATTTCTCTTTGAGACCGTAACAGGCCACATGGCCTAATACTTGCATGGATGATGATGATGATGACAGCTATATCGGAAGTCTACAGCTCACATATCAAGATTTGGATTCAGAATAAAGTCAGCCACGGTGGACTACTGGTTTTGCTCCTTGCTATGGTCCCGAGAGTCGCGAGTTCAACCTCGGCCGGGATCGATGGATTTTTTAGGATGGAAAAATCCAAGGAGCAGCCCCCCCCAGAGGGACTTTAAGTTGTGGGTCCCGAGTCTGAAGATTTTTCAGACTGATAAAACATCCTTAAGCCAGAATAAAAATGCATCTAAGCAAAATTTACCGACCTCAACTTCCTAGTAATACAATAGTTGTCTGCTAGATGTCTTATTGAGTCGGTATGTTGACCGCATGCCATACATGACATCTATGGGCATCTTGGATTAGTAACTTATAATAGAGGAGAGACTATGACTTAACATTGGGCTACGCCATTATAGATAGATAGATAGATAGATAGATCAACTTTTATAAGATTCATGATGTGTTCCGTTGAGGTATTATTCAAAATTAAAATATAAAATTATGGAATATTCACCTGAAAGGTCCGTCTCCTCAACTTAATTAATTATTTAACTGCCTATGATGGGACATGTCCCGAAAGCGCTACAGTCAAATAATTAACCCACTCGCCTCAAAAGACGTGGTAGACTCGCCGGCAGTTAAATGGCCTTCAACTCAGATGACGAGGTACACTCGTTTAACTCTGCTGTTATATATTTTGTAATATTTTGTACATCCCTTGGCAGGGCAATTTGTATAACATTTATAAATAATAATGATAATAAGCGAATAATGATAATAAGACTAATGAAAATGAATAATAATAAGAATACGAATTAATAAGACTAATAATAATAAGAATTAATAATAATAACAATTATAATATTAATACTCATAATCAACAATACTAATAACAAATAATAATTAATAATAATAATAATAATAACAATAATAATAACAATAATAATAATAATAATAATAATAATAATAATAATAGCTTTATTTTACCTGGCAGAGTTAAGGCCTTAAGGCCTTGTCTACCACTCAACCAAGTTTATAAAAATACAAAAGAAAAGTCTTAAATCTAAATTACAATATATATATATATATATATATATATATAAACGATTACAAGTTATGAATACAATACAATTAATATTTATAATGTATTTTGATTTACTCTAAATTTAACGAATTAAATATAAAATATATACAAGATATATAAAAAAACGAGGAAAAGATTAATGACATAGTATAAAATTAAATAAATAGAGAAAAATTAATTATTAGACAAACAGGTAACTGTATAAGCGTGACTTAAAGGTGCCAAGTGTGCGGCAACCCCTGATATCTTGAGGAAGGAGATTCCAGGAGCGGGCGGAGGCTACTGTGAAGGAAGTAGAATAGGAGGAAGTGCTATGAAGAGGAATTGTTAGCAGACTGTTATCTTGTGACCTAGTGTCAATATTGTGGTAGGAGGATAACTTCTCAAATCTGGACGCCAGGTAAGTAGGAATGTAGGAATTCAGAAGCTTGAAAAGTAGCGAAAGAGAGTGCAATTTACGTCTGTCAGTAAGACGGAGCCAAGAGAGGTTATTAAAGTGTTCGGAAATATGGTCATAACGGCGGATATTGAAAATGAATCGAATGCAAGCATTATGAACACATTATGAATAGTAGATGAACGTGCTATTGCCTTCACATTATTGTGATCTCAAATACCGTTATCTTTTGTTTGTTTTGAATGTCTTAAAGTAGACAATATAATTTACGTTAACTTAAATCCGGTTTCCGGGGAAATGCATTGATCATTTAAACCTGAAGTGAATGGGTTAATCAAGTTGAGGAGACGAACCTTTCAGGTGAATATTCCATAATTTTATATTCTAAGGTAGATAGATGCAGAATAAAAAGTAGAACTTCCTGGACTTATGAATGAGGAATGAATTAGCTAGCGCTTTCTTCTACACTTTATAATTGGAACCACATCAGCAGGTTATTGTGCTGAGCAGCAGAAGACGGGAGTATCGTTGTCAAACACTAAATTTTTCATTAAGGATCAGTAGTAGTAGTGGTTGTGTTGCGGTTTCATAACACAAACGGTTAGACCTTTCACCGCTGGGCATCGAAATTATTTCAAAATGAGACATTTTTAATTGGGCTCAGAATTAACAGAAGAGTTGATAACTACAAAAGGGTTATTAGAAGGGTGCACAATGTCACCGACATTATTTAAAATATACATAGATATTGTATTACAGGAATGGTCAAAGAAATGTAAACCAATTGGATTAAAACTAAAAGAGAATAAATACATACATAACTTATTATTCGCAGATGATCAAGTGGTAGTCACTTCAGGATGTGAATATGCAAAATATATGGGTAGGAAACTAGAGGAAGAAAACTCAAGTTGGCGTTAAACAATTAATTATAATAAAACAGAATATAAGAGCACAGATCTTTCCGAGGAATTAGAAATAAATGGAACAAATATTAAAACAGTAGAATATTTTCAGTATTTGGGATTAATAATTCGAAAAGATGGCTCATCTGAATTAGACTTTGAAAGAGACAAAGAAAGTTATTGACAAATTAAATTATTAATATATAACACAATTGTGAAGAGTATTTCATTACATGGTGCGGAGACATGGACGTTGAAACAAAAACACAGAAATAAATTTTAGTCAAAGAAATTTACTTTTTAAGAAGATCGGCAATAATATAAAATTAGATCAAATAAAAAAATAATACAATAAAAGAAATAATGAACGAGAAAAGGATATTCTACAAGAAATTGAAGAAATCCAACTAAGATGGTTTGGACATATAATGAGAAGAAGGGACAATGAAACAAACAAGTATTGAAATTGATACCTCCTGCAAAAGGGAAACGTGGTAGACCAAAGCCAACGTGGATAAAGGGAATTCAAGACAATATGAAGAAGAGAAATATGACAGAAGTGTGGAAGAAAAAATTGTATATTTTGGTTGAAGATACCTGTGTAAATAACAGAAACGATCCTGAAATAATAAAAAATAAATTAAAAGTGAAAATTGTATCATAATTATTTAAGGTACGTTTCTAAACATGAAATGATTTAATTTGAGTTAGGCTTACGAAGAATTCTACTGGAAAACTCTCATGATACATAATTTAGATTATCGTGACATCTTACTGAAAGATCTTAACGATGGATTAGCACATAAACTTCTAAACAATTCATATATGTATTGCCCACACTGTTAACGTTAGTCAATTGTTTACAATGGACGCAAGTATTTCCAACAAAGATGTTATTATTGTACTATTATTTATTATTTTGAAAACATCATAGCGCAAAATATAATGTAAAATGAACGCTTCGCTATCGCTCGGTTTTTAAACATTTTCCTCGATTCTGTAAAAACAACTTACCAACCGCGCATCGTAATATACTAATGTTGACCATTTTATAAGACTGTAAAGTACTGAAATCAGAAATAGTATGAAATAAAGTAAATTCAGGTTAGTTTTAAGTATTGTATTCTATTTCGTTTTAATCTTGATTATACCACTATGAGGCGCCATATTAATTAAATAGTTCATTATTATATATTCAATTTTAACGTGTACACAATTAACTGAGATCTGCAAAGCGCATTCAAATGTCTGTCATAGCATGAGAAAAGCATGCCAGGACGAAACAATTGCACTTCATCTAAGCCTGCTTATAATAAATAATGTAACTTTAGGGATTCAGTCAGCAGACGGTTTATGAATCTTCTGGGAACATAGAAATTAATTTTATCTCAGAGTTGCAGTTTGTCCTGAGACCAGAGCATTACTAACTTAAATCTTTCCAAGTCAGTTACCACAACACAGTACACCACATCTTTCTGAATGTTACCAACTTAATTATTTCATTGTTAAAATTAATTATTTTCAAGTGATGAGTACCAAACTGTTATAGTGAATTGAGGGGTCTAGTGAGAGGGGGAGTTATACCACTTTGAGAAGAAATGGAAATAATCAGTGACATTTATATTAAAAATTATATTTTTCCTTTCGCATAGTTTACATAACAGCAAGTTAAAGAAGAAATAAGTTACCCCTTTACTGTATAAATAATTTCATAATCCATCCATAGTAATTCTGCCCGAAGGCAGGTCCTTCACTGCAATCATAGCATTTTCATGCTAAGCTTGCAGTTTACTAGGAAATTGTAGATGTGGTAGCTTCCCGTTGCTTTCCACACCGGTGAAGGATGATGATGACGAGATGATAATGATATTGATGATGATGACCATATGATTTCGGGACGGTTTGGGCCTTAAAGTTTTCCTGACATTTGTCTTACAGGTGAGGAAAACCCCGATAAAAACTTCACCCAGAAAAACTGCCCCGACCGGGGATCCAACCCGGGTCCGCTGCGTATCAAGGCCGCATGCTACCTCGAGACCACAGCGGTGGACATAATTTCGTAAGATAATACTTTATAATAATAAGAAGTTGAAATGCGCACACACTGTACATGGATATAAGTACATCACTTGTCTTTACTATACGCTGCGATGGATTTCTGTCTATTCTTTCACTTTATAATATTATATCTATCACACAATTCCAAGCATAATATACATACACACTTGTCAGTTGGTTCGTGGTAGGTCTTGTTGCTGCACACCTTGTGGTGAAAGCCATGGGTTGCCAATCTTGTCGTCATGTGTCGCATTTCATGATTAGCTTCCGTCCAGGATATGCTTTATAAAACCCAATTTGTTTCCATTTCTTCTCTCACTAGATCCATCAATTCATGTTTGGAAAATTTCAGATTCAGTTTTCTGGATCGGACAGTTTTATTACTTGGGCAATCTAAAATTTGAGCGGAATTTGATTTTCCTTTCTGATATTTGTTTTTCTTCAATTACTATAATTATTCCCTCAAGATAATAGAATATATTTTGTCTTCTTCCTTCCGAAGTATTTTTTATGCAACCTCCTTCTCCTCTTCAATTATTGTACTCCCGATCGTTTGAAAACGAATGAAGATTTATATGCGCTATTTAGGGCCAATTTCACCAACAGAGGTAAGTGTATTACGCCAGTTTTCCCCATGTATAATGCATAGCTTAAACTGGCGTAATACAGTTACCTCTGTTGGTGAAACCGACCCTAAGAAATAAATGCTCCTAGTCTGTTTCCATCTTATTACTTACTTACTCACTGACACTATCGAACACGTAGGTTCATGGCCGCGCGGGCATACGCTCTCCATACATCCCTATCCTGAGCTAATGTTTTCCAATCATTCTCTGTATAATCTACTTCCTTCAAATCATAGTTAATGTTATTCACCCACCTCATTTTAGTCTATCAACTGGGCGTTTTCCCTCTGGTTTTCCTAAAAGAATACCTCATACGTGCCACATGTCCTGCCCATCGCAGTCTACGAGACTTAAGTGTTCTTATTGTATCTGGCTTCCTGTAAAGACCATGTAGTTCATTGATGTGTAGTTTTCTCTATTCACCTGTCTGTTCATCTCTCTTTGGTCCAAAATTTTTCCTAAGTACTTTATTCTCAAAAACTCGTAATCTTCTTTCCTCTCTTAAAGTAGGAGTCCATGTTCCGCATCAGTTTAATCAAATATATTTAAATCGGCCAATTGTATAAAATATTCCGCAATTTCACAACTTTAATTATCTGTAAGAAATTTAAAAAAATATTGCTGTTGATCGCAAAAAAGACACTGCATTAGTAATTGCCACTTTCACACTAAAATGTAATAAACAGGGTTTTCACGGGAAGTGCACAGTTGAACTGTTCGTGGTGTTTTCTGGGGAGTGTGGTCAGTTCAACTGTACACTTCCCACGAAAACCCTATTTATTACATTTTAGTGTGAAAGGTCAATTTCTAATGCACTGTCTATTACACTGGTCAACAGTAGTATTGTTGCTCTTGATATAAGGTTAATTTTGGATATATTTATGTTCACAATTCATGAAACTACCAATGATTTTCGAAGATTTGTTCTGGTTTTTTTTTAAATCTTTATTTTCATTTGACACTACAAAAATCGGAAAATATGAAAATAAACAGATATATTTATAATGTAATTTTTTTGAAAAAATAGTATTCACCGATGTAAATAGATTGAAAAATGTCGAAAACCCATGTTATACTTCAGTGAAACGCCTTTTATAAGATTTTCTTCAATTTTTTTAGGGGCAATCTCTTTTTAAAGACCAGCAGTAATCTGCCATCATGTTATGGTTCCATCTACCCTGATACTTTTCCTCTATTACTTTTAGATCCTGGTGAAAGCGCTCTTCCTGTTCGTCACTTTAATTTCCTAAATTATCCGGAAATCTATCCAGTGATTGTCTAGAAGGTGTAACTTTATACTCATATTTGCTCCTAGAATCTTGAAACTTGTCAACATGTTTTGCACAATTTCTTTATGATTTGATACTTCATAGTCACCTAGGAAATGTTCTACTTCCATTCAGAACCCTTAAAAGCTTCACTTTCCGGGACAGTCATAACTTCGATAAAATTTGCAACTTTCATCAATTGCCGAATTTGAAGACCATCAAATATTCCGTCTTTTTACTTTTACATACTGAGCTTAGGAAATTTTCTACAAATGTATTTGAAACATTCTCCTTCCTTGTCCAACGCTTTGACGAATTGTTTTATTATATCCAGATGCACGTCGTGAGTACTTTAATTTTGTCAAATAACTTGAGATCACGGCCGATTTGCTGAGTGAGGGGATGCGAGAGTGGGGATCACGTGATGTTTGTATACGCAAAAAATGCGCAGAAATCAAATCATGACTGGAAACGTAAATTTAATTAGTAACAAGTCGTTTACTGTTTAAAAATACGATTTGCAAAAATCATAAAACTTTCACTTTCATTAATATATTCGTAAACTGTGCACTTGAAAACATAGAAATTCGCTGAGATATCCAGGGCAACATTTTTTTTTGTAGAGCTTGTATTATTATCGCCTCACTATGATGGTTGTCCAGCGGCTCGCTTTGTTTCCCCGCAACTGTTATATATATATATTATATATATATATATATATATATATATTATATATATATATATTATATATATATATATATATATATATATATATATAATTGAATACAATAATGCCGACTACAGCCACTATAATAATTCCGCATGTTAATCATTGTCAAGCGGCACCCGCTTTTATACAGGGTGCTCTAAAATTCCCCTTACAAACTTCTAGGACTTGTAGAGGGGACTGAGTATAATATTTAGAATCGGAAACCATGTCCGGAAACTTTACCGTTTCTGTGCTACAGCCGTTTGAAAACAAGCATTGCCTGGACATACGTCATGTGTTTGAACAAGTAATAGCTTCGCGATTCGTCTGAATCGAAAATATCTTTATCGAGTATTGCAAGACTTGGTTTTTTTTTCAAAAAATGTCAAAATTTTTCGAAATTTTGAAAACTACAAACATGGATTGTTGAGGGTGTATCCGGGATCATTAATGCAAGTCATGATTCAGTTTCCATTTTGTTTCTTTGGTTATTAATGAATTTAATTGTAAAACAAGTGATGCACTGTGTCACGCCTCATAATAAATTACTTATAAAAGCGGTCGCGTTAAAAACATGTTTTCAAACGGCTGTAGCAAGTTTCCGGACATGGTTTCCAATTCTAGATATTATCAACTCAGACCCCTCTACAAGCCCTAGAAGTTTGTAAGGGGAATTTTAGAGCATCTGTACAAACGGACAGCCATCTTAGTGAGGCGATAACACTGGTACGTTTACCTTAGTTGATGTAATACCCTTACAGTTAATTGGAGCAATTAGAGCTTGCATTGTAATTATAGGTTTTGTTAAATTATTTCACTTTGATAAACAACAACTAATAGGCCTATCTTTAGGAATGATCAGAGTTTAAAAACTCCACTCGTAGGTCTTGTCCCTAGGGTCCAGATGTCGTGGAGCATGTAAATAATACTTACTTACTTACTCACTGGACTATCTAACCCGTAGGTTCATGGCCGCGCGGAAATAAGCTCTCCGTACATCCCTATCCTGAGCTAATGATTTCCAATCATTCCCTGTATAATCTACTTCCCTCAAATCATAGTTAATGTTGTTCTTCCACCTCATTCTTGGTCTACCAATTGGGCGTTTTCCTTCTGGCTTTCCTATAAGAAGTTTCCATGCACGTCTTTTATTCCCCATGCGCGCAACATGTCCTGCCCATCGCAGTCTACGAGACTTAACTGTTCTTATTATATCTGGCTTCCTATAAAGGCCATGTAGTTCATTGTTATGTAGTCTTCTCCATTCACCTGTCTGTTCATCTCTCTTTGGTCCAAAAATTTTCCTAAGAACTTTATTCTCAAATACTCATAATCTCCTTTCCTCCCTTAAAGTAAGAGTCCATGTTTCGCACCCATATAATATAACTGGTAGAATTATAGTTTTATATATTTTCAGCTTAACGTTTTTTGAAAGCAGTTGGGACATCAAAAGTCTCTGCAATGCATAATAGCATGCATTTCCAGAATTGAGCCTATGTTTAATTTCTCTGTGCATCTCATTCCTATTTGTGATTATTGTTCCTAGGTATTTGAATTCAGCCACTTCCTCAAAATTTCCCTCATTTGTCATTAGCTGTCCATTTCCATTATATACTGAATTTCTACGTGTGACCATATATTTAGTTTTACTGATATTTACTTCCAGTCCTAATTCCTTAGTGTTACTCAATAGTGTGTGCGTGTTGGCCTTTAGTATCTCCTCGCTATCGGCCAGTAGTACTACATCATCAGCATAAACTAACAGCTTATTAATACCATTCAGTTGTAAGCCTTCTTCATTCTCTAAAGCCTCTAAAGCTTTAATGGCATGCTCTAGTACAACATTAAATAGTAGAGGAGATAGTGCATCTCCTTGCTTCAACCCATTCTGGATTTCAAAAGTGTCTGAAAACTGTTTGCCTACACGCACCCTACTCTTTGAGCCATTTAGACACATTCGTATAAGTCTAACTAACTTTTTAGGAATTCCGAACTCCAGCAGGATACTATATAACTTCTCCCTCTTAACTGAATCATATGCTTTTTTGAAGTCTGCATATAGTTGATGTACAGTACCATTATATTCCCATTTCTTCTCTAAAATCTATCTTATACTAAAAATCTGATCTGTTGTAGACCTGTTTCTTCTAAATGCACATTGATGATCTCCTAGAATGTCATCAATAGCATGTAATTAATAACGTAAAGAAATAAGGCATGCTAATGATTAGGGCTAGGATTTTTACGTAAAAAAAGGTAAGGTTTGCAATGCAGTTAGCATATATTATTCAACTGTTTGTGTGAAAAAAGTGTCAGAAATCTAACTACTCATTACATTATTCAACTGTTTGTATGGGAAACAAAAAAAAAGACAGAAGTCTAATTTCTCATTATACTAAGTTGCAATCTTAGCTTTTAGCCCTACTAATTATATAATAACCGCAATTTAATGAAGAAGTCATTGCTGTGATTTTTTAAATATTCTAGTTATTCTGGGAATAAAATGTATAGTGGAATCGCGGTCATACTATGAAGCTCAGGATAGGGATGTATGGAGAGCTTATGTCCGCGCGGCCATGAACTTAAGGGTTCGATAGTGCCAGTGAGTAAGTAGGTAAGTATGTAAGTATGAAGTTTGTTCTACAATGAATATGTTCTTCTGAAAAAGTGAATTCACGAAAGTCATTCTGATTTGATATTACTTTGATTTATCTTATTATTTTGAGATCATATTTTCATTTAATATAAAAATAAATTTTATTTGTATTATAAATACAAACGCTAAAAATATGTAATGAAGAGGAAAGTGCTTTGGGCATAATAGGGTAATTGAAGAAAAAAACTTAAACGGATTTTGCAGATAAAAGAAAATATAAGGGCGTACATGGAAGTCCAGTGATATGATGGAGTTATCACATAAAGAAGATTATGTATGATAAAGGCGGGGATTGTAGAAAAATATAAAAATGTTACATTTGGGAAGATCGACAGGCGTGGAAGCGGGTGTTGATAGATGTCTCATGCTTAAAATTGAAGGGTGAGATTGATTGTAATAATTTATAGGAAAACAGCTATTTTTACAAGAATATTACTGCGAAGAAAAATATTGGAGCGACAAATATTCCAGGAATAATAGTAAGAATTAAGTATAATCTTGTTTTATTAATTTTTTTAACTAAGCAGATGTAAAATTGTTTCAAAAATAATTTATCGTTTTCACTTTTAGCAAATGTTTTGTGTGTACATTCATTTAAGATAACCTCGACAATTGGTCAAGATTTTTTTTCATCTACTGTTCATAGACGTTTCAATAAAACATCCCACCTAAGATAAGTAGAAACGAGATAATGCAAGGAATTTAACAGAATATACCAATAGCCAAATAACCTGTATTTTTTTTAACATGACAAACATTTCCTATGAACTTTGAAAATATAGTAAAAGTCGAGTCTAGTGAAGTGCTTTGTTTGACGTCAAGATCATAAGATACTACAAGCACTATGGGGGTAATGATAGTATTTTATTTAATTACGTTATTTGACGTTTTATTAGGTTATTAGAGTCGCAGTCAAAGATTGACTTGAAAGAGTGGATAAATTTGGTCAGAGACTTTTTTTACACACTAAGAAACTGCCTGTTGAAAGATGCACTTGCAGGAATGGTCATCATCATCATCATCATAGTACATTCACGAATTTAGGCCATTTGTTGACCTGTTTCGGCCTCAAGAGAAACACCATCCAGAAGTCTTTTGAGTGGACGTCCTGGTCTTCTTCTTCCTGCAGGTTGATATCTTAACATTTGTTTGGGTATCCTGTGATCCTCCATTCGATGAACATGTTGCATCCATCTTGACTTATAATCAGAAATTTTGTTTTCTAAAGGTCCCATGTGTAATTCTTCTAAGATGTCTTCATTTTTTTTGTGATCTAGTAGTGTGTATCCTGCAGTCTTCCGAAGGTATCTGATTTCAGCAGATCAAAATCTTTGTATATCTTCCTGTTTCAACGTCCATACTTCGCTATCATACAAAAGAGTTAGATGAGCCAGTGTTTTATACACTTTTAGTCTTGAATGTTTTTCGACTATCTGTGGCTTGGAGATAGAATTTATTAGTATGTTGAACAATTGTTCGAGATAGAATATATAAGATAGTAGACAACATAAAGATTAATGAATCAAATGTAAACACGAAGAGAAAATTTGAACAGAGGAAAGATTGGCGAAAGCTGCGTGTGTAAAGAAGGAACTGCTCTTGAACTGAAACCTGTGAAGAACCTACAATGAATTGTATAATTACATAAACGATGCTAATATATTATGATTTGGTATGAGGGCGATGAATACAGAATAAACAAAAAAAAACTAAATAGTAAACTATGATGATCTTGATGAAGATTTTCGTGCTGTAGGCTGTGGTCGTGAGACTTGTAGTTCCCCGACGTTCCACCAGAGACTGCGTCTTGAGGATGCAAACGCAGTCTCTGGCGAAAAGTCGGGGAACTACAAGCCTCACGACCACGGCCTACAGCACGAAAATCTTCATCAAGATCATCATAGCAACTCCGGCCGTGATAGTCTACGTGAATAAATAGTAAACTTTTATAGAAAAAAGTCACTATGAGGTACAATTTTCCGATTGAGGGTCTTTCCACTTTTCAGCGGTTGCCCTTTTACCAGCCGGCTGCTTGACCTTCACATCCACATGTGTCAATCACAGAGGTAGATGATCAACAACCAGTGTAGGGGTGACATGTGGTTAACATGTCGAGTCCCCCAGCCGTTAGAGCTGGTTCCTCAACCTGGAGTCGCTACTTATTGTAGCTACCCAATTGCCTCACGATGCTGGGTGGGCACCGGTCCCATACTGGCCGAAATACCATGAGAAAATTTCTTCCCCCATGGAGACTCGAACCAGCGCAAGTCCCGTAGCTCTGCGCCAAGGCTTCCTACCTTAACCGCTCGGCTACGGCGCGGGACAGGTACAATTTAAGATTCAAATTAAAATTCTTTATACCCTACTTCATATACAGTCTTCTAATTATACCGGTTTCAAAGCCTAGGTGGCTTCGTCTTCAGTAATTTCTTGTCAACTGAAGTTATGTCGTTAAAGAGATGGAGTAGGAAGTAGTTCTCCTGATCGACATAACATCAGTCGACAAGAAATTACTGAAGATGAAGTCGCCTAGGCTTTGAAACCGATATAATTAGAAGACTGTATATGAGGGGAGGTATATAGAATTTTAATTTAAATCTTAATCTAAATTGTTTTAGATGCATGTTTCGTAGAAAGCTGTTTTTTGGATTGGTTTGGAGTTTTAATTACGTTTCATTCTGTCTTCTATGTATCTACGTCTTCCTGTTGAAACGTTGCAGATATTAGAAGAGTTATTTGGCAGGTGAAGATGCAATAATGGGTAATTATTTTCCCAAAAAAACTCTCCACGTTGAAATGTCAGCTGAAGTGAAATACTTGCAATTAAGTGATATTATGTCTATACAATTTAGTTGTATGGTACAAGCAATGTTTACATTTTAGCAAACACAATTACGTTTACGAACTTATCAGCGTACATTTCTGCTCTAAGAAATCAACAAGAACTTAATATATCACCTGCTCAGCCTATCTCCGGATATCCCAGAACTGGGAATAGCGCGTCATGATGATAATAATAATAATGATAATAATAATAGTAATAATAATAATAATAATAATAATAATAGTAATATTATTAATAATGATTTGTAATAATAATAATAATAATAATAATAATAATAATAATAATAATAATAATAATAATTTGTAGGCTAATAATAATCCTGGTGACCTAGAGGTTACCATGTCCGCCTTTTGTTTCGAGGTTCGCGGGTTTAAACCCTGCCGCGGTACATGGATTTTTGTGAGAGTAAAAATTCTGACCATTGATTTCTTCGAGAGAGAACTAAAGCCGTGGGTCCTTGTAAAATTACTCTGAAAAGAACCTTAAGCCTAAAAAATAGGTCTCTAAACAAAAAATTTCGGCCCTTCCATGCCTAGATTTGAATTGCAACGCTAATATATATGTTAATAAGCGTCATTGAATAAAATACTAGGTAGTAGTAGTAGTAGTAGTAGTATTAGTAGTAGTAGTAGTAGTAATGATGATGATGATGATGATGATAATAATAATAATAATAATAATAATAATAATAATAATAATAATAATAATAATAATAATAGGCAGATAATGTCCAGAACAAATCCTGAACCTTAAGCTAATCCTTAGACACCAGACAATTTGTAGCAATGATCTAGTGTCTATATTTGTTGACTTTAAAAAAAGCTTACGATTCGGTTGACCGAGAATCACTATTTGAAATATTGAAAGAACAAGGTTTAGACCGTAAAACTCTTGCACTTATTAGACAGACACTAACAGATACAAGGGCTAAAGTTAAATTCATGGGGGAAATTTCTGAATCCTTTGAAATTAAGACAGGAGTAAGACAAGGAGATGGACTTTCTCCACTACTCTTCAATTGCGTTCTTGATAAAGTAATACAAGAGTGGCGTAAACAGAAAACAATTTTTAAATGTAATCAACCAATCATATTAGGAACAGGAAAATTGAAGATTGATTGCCTAGCATATGCTGATGATCTAGCAATCTTAACCCGTGACGTTGTAACAGCACAAAAATAGATTGAATTATTAAATGACATTGCAGAGAAAGTTGGTCTGCAGATTTATTTTGAAAAAAAAACGGAATATATTTCATGCAATAAGCAAGCACCAAAATACCTGGAAACCAAATATGGAAAAATTAAATGAGTTTCACAATTTAAATATCTTGGTGAAATAATTCAGGAAAATGGAATTGAGACTAAAGCCAATAAAAGTAGATGCCAAAAAATGGAAACAGCATTTCGGCTTACTCACAACACTTATAATAAAAAAATTCATATCTTTACATACAAAATTACGACACTATAACACTGTAATTAAACCAGAGTGCCTCTATGGAGCAGAAACATTAATTTTGAACAGAAAAAAAATATCGAAAATATAGTGAAAAAAGAATGCAAAATTATAAGAAAAGTTTTAGGTCCACAAGTCATAAGTGAAGCATTTAGACTCAGAAGTAAAAAGGAAATAAAAATATATACAGACATTCATAGTGATATTAGAAAACGAAGGTTAAAATTTTACGGCCATATTAAACGAATGAACTCAAATAGGCTTACAAAACAGATAATGGAATTCTACGAAAACAGAAGTAAAGCTCCAGTGGATACTATGAAGTGGATTGATGAAGTCAAAAAGGACCTAAATTGGCAGGAATTACTAAAGAAGATATCCCAAACAGAGATATATTTAGAATTAAGGTGAATAAGTGGCAAGTTGACCAAGAGGACAAACCGAAGAAAAAAACTGGAACAACTTGGACAGATGATAGAAAACAAGCTCATAGCAAAAGAATGAAAGAAATTTGGGCTCAAAGGAAACGCCTCTAAGTACTTTGCGTAGTCCTACATGGGCTCATCCGCAATAAAAAAAATAATGATAGTGATAATAATAATGATGATGATAATAATAATAATGATAACAACAATAATAGCAATAATAAAATAATAGCAGTAATAAGATAATAGCAGTAATAAAATAATAATAATAATAATAATAATAATAATAATAATAATATAGTGATTTATTTATTTGGCAGCCTTATGCGTCAAAATAATTTAATCTAACGTTGAAGTCGATATTAATTACATGTTATCTGATTTTTAACTTCAGCAATCTCTGATTTCCTGTGGTAAAGATTTGCAGTTCTTAAATATGGAAATAAATCTATATTAAGTGGCGCAGAGTGATGAGATTCATATGTGAAGATAAGTTATATTAAATAATATGCTATCATATGATCATGTGTTCAAGTTGTGGTGGGAGAATAAATACTGGAAACAAAAGGTTACACAATTTGGGGATGACGTAGGAAGATTCTTGAATTGGAGAAGTGGATAGCGCAGTTTTTTCGATCTTTGAGAGGTTCAGCTGGGATCTAAAATTTGAAAATTGCTCTAGCATCTGCAGTTTATTTCCTCGCAATGAAACTGGGTATTTACGATATACTTAACAAATGGAATATATGTTCCACAAACCAGTAAAATCGGGCCACAAATTCAACTTGCTAAAGAATTCGTTTAGTTTTTGCGTAGTTCCTGGATAACGGACTTTTTTTATAAATGCGGATTAGGAATAAACACTGTCTTCGGCGAAGTTTATACATAATACAGGATATCCAAGAATTTTTTGGATTAAATTGATATCATTAAGAATCTGAGAAAATAGGTTGAAACTTAAGTCTTTAAAGATATATTCCTACTCTAACAAATTGCTTTGAAGACCGAGTACACAGAATACTGTCTGTAACGATTGTACGAGTTACAGATCTCATTCACAGAGGGAGAGCTTAAAGAAAACAGTTGGTTCTCGCTGTCTCTTGTTATTTTAGAGGAATGTAAAAAATAGACTTCAGACTAAAGACAAACCCAACATCAGTAAAAAATTGAAATATCAGGTAGACTCAATAGCGTTAGGAGTTCCAATATAGTTTCATTAAAAATCAACAAAGAATATATAAATTTGTTTTTTTTGCACGTAATTAAATGTTGATTTTACTTAATGCAACAAAGAGGCTCCAAAGTAAAGTGTAAATTGGGTACAAGTTCAATTGTATAAGACTTGAAAGCATAATAATAGTCCCTTCGATTGGTTGCTGGCCAAAGGAAGGCAAGACCAGTGATGGGGCTGCCATCTTATAGCCTCTGGTCAGGCTTTTCTGGAGAAAAAAAGAAAATAAAGCAAAGAAGAAATGGAAGAAAGGAAAGACTCCCTAGCCCTCGGATGCCCTAATAGCGTCGGGGTCGAAAAAAACAAGAGTTAACCAAGAGAGGTTAGATAGTAAAGTTAAAAGAGTGCAAAACACAAGTAAGTGGAAGAAATGTTTTGCTCAGCTTGGGCACCTTGTGGTCGCCATCCACATATCCCCTAGATGAGGACCCCTGAGGGCCAAGTTATGAAACCATCCCTTGTACAAAAAAACACCAGATTACGTTTATATAACTCTTTGGCTAGACCAGTGTTGACCTATGGTAGTGAAGCATGGACACTAAGAAAACAACATGAAAGCAGAATAACGGCTTGTGAAATGAGATTCATGCGCAGAACAGCGGGTTACACCAGATGGGATCAGAAAAGGAACACCGATATCTTAAAAGAAATGAAGACTACGCCAATTTTGGAATATATTAAACAGTACCAACTAAATTGGAAACACCATCTTGAAAGAATGAGTTCAAATCGAATCCCGAAAGCTGTTTATAATTATATACCAAGAGGACGAAGATCACTGGGCCGTCCTATGAAACGCTGGAGGGAAAATTTTCTATAGGATCGTAACAGGCCTTGGCCTAATACTTGGAAGGAAGAAGAAGAAGAAGTTCAATTGTTCACAGTATGTTTCATAATTATTGAACGTTACTAGGAGAATCAGTACTTGAAATTTGAGTATTTATACTCTTAGGTGGGCTTCACCAACAGAGGTAACTGTATTACGCCAGTTTATGCTATGTATTATACGTGGGGAAAACTGGCGTGTTACAGTTACCTCTGTTGGTGAAACTGACCCTTACTGCTGTACTAGTACCTCGAGAGATAACTTAACACTTGCTATACTGTACCTCTTCATCGAACGTCTCATTATTCCTCATTCTTCCTTGTTCCGGCTATCATTGAAATTCCCTCCCTTCTTATATAAATGATGCTCGACTCAAAAAGAGTTGAAAACAAGCTTATCGAATATATTTTCTTAGTAAATAACCAAGTTCTAGGTACATTTTTTATTATACTTTTATATTTTGCACTTTCATCATCAAACCAATAATTTAATTAAGTTCTAGGATGATGTTATTTTTTTTGCGCGATAGTGCGTTTTGTCGCACTTACAGCAATGGTGACCATGATTGAAAGTTCAACTTCCTACATTTCGAGGTTGCCAATCTAAGTAACTATACTGTAATAAAATAACTATATTGTAATATTACATATTACAAACATCGAACGTCTCATTATTCCTCATCCTTCCTTGTTCCGGCTGTCATTGAAATTCCCTCCCTTCTTATATCAATGATGCTCGACTCAAAAAGAGTTGAAAAACAAGCTTATCGAATATATTTCTTAGTTAATAACCAAGTTCTAGGTACATTTTTATTATATTTTATATTTTGCACTTTCATCATCAAACCAATAATTTAATTAAGTTCTAGGATGATGTTATATTTTTTTGCGCGATAGTGCGTTTTGTCGCACTTACAGCAATGGTGACCATGATTGAAAGTTCAACTTCCTACATTTCGAGGTTGCCAATCTAAGTAACTATACTGTAATAAAATAACTATATTGTAATATTACATATTACAAACATCGAACGTCTCATTATTCCTCATCCTTCCTTGTTCCGGCTGTCATTGAAATTCCCTCCCTTCTTATATCAATGATGCTCGACTCAAAAAGAGTTGAAAAACAAGCTTATCGAATATATTTCTTAGTTAATAACCAAGTTCTAGGTACATTTTTATTATATTTTATATTTTGCACTTTCATCATCAAACCAATAATTTAATGAAGTTCTAGGATGTTATATTTTTTTGCGCGACAGTGCGTTTTGTCGCACTTACAGCAATGGTGACCATGATTGAAAGTTCAACTTCCTACATTTCGAGGTTGCCAATCTAAGTAACTATACTGTAATAAAATAACTATATTGTAATATTACATATTACAAACCACGTGTGGGAAGTAACATCACTGCCCTCTATGTAAACTACGTACAATTTATTTACAAAAAAATATCCAAAGGGTAGTGTTAATTTATGTTATACGAAACAAATCATTGCATTTTAAATAAACTGAACTTTATTTGAAACTATATAAAACAAAAGTCCAACGCTGTGGTCTCGATGTAGCGCGGGCCCGGGTTAGATCCCCAGTCGGGACAAGTTTCCTGGGTAAGGTTTTCTCGGGGGTTTTCCTCACCCGTAAGATAAATGTCAGGAAGCTCAGGGCCCAACGGTTCCCGAAAATCATCCAGCCATCATCGTCATCCTTATCATTATCACCATCCTTCACCGGCGTGGAAAGCAACGGGAAGCTACCACACCATAATTCCCTAGTAAAGCTGCAAAGCATAGCAAGAAAATGCTATGATTGCAGTAAAAGACCTGCCCCCGGGCAGAATTACTATGGATGGATGGATAAAACAGAAAATACGTACTTGCCACCATTTTTACATAGGAATTATTTCTTCCGCTATTAAGTTACCACTTATTTCTATAATATTTATTTTATTTTTATTATAAATTTAGACTTGTTATAATTTATTATATCTGGCTACTTTAAAATCATATAAATATCAACATTTTATCAAAATTATAGCTGTCGTTTTTGTCGAAGTTATGTAACTTCCTGAGCATGCCAAATGCAAATATTTTAGTATTGTTGTAATGTAAATTATTTTTAAATTGAAATTTACTTGTAATATAACTAAATAAATCACTGACACTATCGAACTCATATGTTCATGGCGGCGTAGACATAAGCTCTCCATGCTTCCTTATTCTGAGCTAATATTATTCAGTCATCTCCTGTATAATCTACTGCCCTCAAATCAAGGTTAATGTTATTCTTCCACCTCATTCTTGATTCATCAACTAGACGTTTTTTCTTTGGTTTTCCCATAATAAGCTTCCATGCGCCTCTTTCATTCCCCATTCGCGTCACATGCCCTGCCCATCCCTGTCTAGGAGACTAAACTGTTCTTATTATACCTGATTTCCTATAAAAGATTATGCTGCTTACAATTTCACATATTGATTTAATATTCTTAACCCTGGAACCTGATGGTGGGGTCTTGGTGACCCCATAGATATTTCTATTCATCTGAACATTCGTAATTTCGGACTCACTTTTCAGAGCTTTGTGAGAATTCAGTTCTAACCTTGTTCTTTAAGTGGAGAGAGTTTTGTGAGTTTTCATAAAGTAGTTTACAAGAGGGAGAGGGAAATATTTGTTGTGATAGTAGTTGGGGTCATACAAACCCCACCGTCAGGTAATAATGTGTGTTTTTCGTCAAACTGAATTTCGTGATTAGGCCTATAGGCTGTCAAGTCTTTAAATTATATAGTAATTATCTATGTTAGTGAAACAGTAATTTCTTACTTTTTATTTTATTTTATTTTTATAATGGCATTTTCAAGTAAATGCCTCACAAGTGATGAAATAAGTGAACTCGTAAACAGAAGTGATAGTAAAATGAAGTAAAGTAAAGTGATCCCTCTACAGGCCTCAAGAGGACCTTGGGGTAGTAGGAGGTTAAGGCTCCCAATTTTTCTGGACAATCGGCACTTGATGTCAGCCGGGTTGTCAGCCCTGCACAACGGCCGCCTTTGCCCCCAGAAGAAGCGTCTGGTTCTCATTTCCGTTAGAGATGAGTCGACTCCTGGGCCATAGTGCCGCCAGAAGGTTTGGGTCCAACAGAAACAGGTGCACAACAATATGACAGAAGCTGTAGCTTTCAGTGGAAGAAAAATATAACATTTCTGCCCTAGAAAAAATATAAGAAGTTAGCTATGGGCTGGGCAGGACATGTTGCACGTATGGGAAATGAAAGACTTGCATGGAAGCTTCTTGTAGGAAAGCCAGAGGGAAAACGCCCGGTTGGTAGACCAAGAATGAGGTGGGAGAATAACATTAACTATGATTTGAGGGAAGTAGATTATACAGGCAATGATTGGAAAGTATTAGCTCAGGATAGGGATGTATGGAGAGCGTATGTCCGCGCGGCCATGAACCTATGGGTTCGATAGTGCCAGTGAGTAAGTAAGTAAGCTATGGAATGTGTGGACTGCAGTAATCCCATGTGGAATGACCACAGGCCCCTCCTTTGTGCTTCATGTAGTGAACTGTTAAAATAACATTTAATTGGTCTGACGTGTGTGTACAATGTGAGATAGTTATATAGTTAATTAGTTATGTAGTCCCTGACCTTCAATGGTCTGCTTAACATATTCAGTACCGTAAACCAGTTAAGGCGTTTAAAGAGACTATCATGTATGCGGCCGTCGGTCAGTTAACTCGTTTTATAGCAGGCGCGAACAAACCGCGTTTATATTCGGCGCCTAAATATTGTGTTGGCTTAGTATGTCTTGGAGATCATAGATGGCATGTAAATGTACATTTTCTCTTCCAGTTTGACACGATTAACCTTGGTGAATCCCCTTTTATTTTAAAAACAAACAACACATGGAATTCGTTCACCCAGACTTGCCTCCAGGCTCCAATGCAATCGTGTATGTTTCTCATTATCGCACCGTTGTTTGTGCGTGAGTCAAACCATGGCGAAAGAAAAATATCTCACTGAAGAAGAATTAGTGAATATTTTGTATAATGATGATTCAGGTGATGAACTGATTTCTGAATTAGAAGATTGACAAAGTGAAAGTGAAGATGGACTTCCACTTCCTGAAATTGATACGCCGATAGCATGTGATGTCAAACACCCAAGTTATTTCACCGTCAAATCCTACTAGGATATCTCCTTTAGGTATGTACAAAATTTGAATTTTTTGGGACTAATAGTTTGTGAATAATGATCCATTTTCTGAAGTGCCACGAAAAAGGTAGCTGGGGTATTTAAATGCCTGGCCTGTGGGTTTAAATACCCTGCTCAGTGCCTGGTACTGAATGTGACAATGGTATTAAATATGGACGTTTAATTTACTAGAATGGATAATGCGATAACATAGAAAACCTTACACAAATCCTATTAAAATAAATACTTTTAAAACTAAAATTATGTGAGGGATCACTGTGACCCCACAATCGGGAATATTGATGCAAAGTTTAACCATCATGTTCCAGGGTTAATTTGGCAATTCTGATATTAATGGGAAATATCATGGTGGGTACATGACTTAAATATTTGACCTCGATGAATGGATTAACTCAAGATAGAGTTGAAATACATCGAACATAAATACTATATCCTGAGGCAGCTTCACAAATGTTTCACAAAGGCATACGGAGGGTCTCAAAACAAATATTTACTAACTTATTAACATATGCATCAATGGGCTATGTTCCATTACACACCTACATACGTTTATCTCACAAATAGTTATCTATTGTATACTTGACTTGCCCGGTTGTATTTCAAACTTAAGTAAAACTTGCTAAAAAGTTTTACTCCGAATTTTAAAATTAACTTTACGTTTACTTATAATCTGGTGCATAGTTTTATATTATTAGGCCTATTTATAATATAAAGGTCCATTCACAATAAAAATTGGACAAAAATGAACATAAAACTTACGCGCAATATAGTACGTTTTTAGAGCATTCAAAATGGAAAATAGAAATGCAGGTAATAATCAAATTACAAATTATGTCAAATGAACAGCTAATTTAAAATAAACTATGTGTTGCTACTTCGCGGTAATCTGTATAGGAAACAGAATCTCAGACTTCGTAGCACCCATGTAAATCTAGCCCTACTTTTGAAGTTAACTTCAATTTTTTTATAATGAGGTACATACTATTATATTATAATGTAACATAAACAAATTAATCTTTTATTATTGATTTCGTACATCTCAATGATGGATAAATCATATTTTGAAGAGAAAAATTATACGCTCAGACCGGGACTTGAACCCGGGACCCTTTGGTTCTCTAGACCAAGTGCTCTACCAACTGAGCTACCTGAGCAAGTACCGATCCAAACGCAAATCTTTCTCTATATACATTGTAATTCCCATCCACCAAATGCTATGAAGCCATGCTTGTATCTTGCAAATGGCGGCTCCTTTATTAAGAAGACATGTTTTGGGAATTATACATTACAGCCAATACGGCTATTTCCATGTTATTATTATTGATTTCGTACATCTCAATTGAGATGTACGAAATCAATAATTTTGGTATCTTTGTATGAAGCCAATACTGCTTTAGAGTTAGGCCTGTGATACTGGTTATGTGTTATTTGAGTTATCAAGTAGCATTATTTTAATCTGTCTAAGTGGTATAGGGGTTAAGTTCCTTGTCTCTGGTCACGATTGAGATGTACGAAATCAATAATAATATGACAATAGCCGTATTGGCTGTAATGTATAATTCCCAAAATATGTCTTCTTAATAAAGGAGCCGCCATTTGCAAGATAGAAGCATGGCTTCATAGCATTTGGTGGATGGGAATTACAATGTATATAGAGAAAGATTTGCGTTTGGATCGGTACTTGCTCAGGTAGCTCAGTTGGTAGAGCACTTGGTCTAGAGAACCAAGGGTCCCGGGTTCAAGTCCCGGTCTGAGCGTATAATTTTTCTCTTCAAATAAAATTAATGTTTGTTTGTTTGTATTTCATGCGCTGCCATTACATTTATCCGATTTTGATGGGTTTTTTTGCAAAATGTTCAGGAGATTCTCCTAAAGAACATAGGCTATAAGAGCGTAATGATATTCAACTCCTACACCTTTTACACCTTTAAAAACACTATGTAGTGAAAACGTGAGAAAAGTAGCATTTTTGAACGCTTAAATGATCTGATAACTTATAACCATAGTGGTTTAATTCCATTTATATTTCTTAGTTTATGTACGGGGTGAATAATAAATATGGCTATACGTTCGATCGCGTTGTGTGATGAAAATATTACCATTACAGGAAATATGAAATTACCGTTGGAAAGGCAATTATTCAAATTATAACAATGGAATAAAACGAAACAGTGTAGAACTTACGTCATTAGTCAAAATGGCGTTGAATATGCAACTGCAAATTACAATTGCTGCATGGAAAATAACGTTTGCTAATGATCGTGGGGCCGCAAGACGTGAGTTTAACATAGCATTGCAGCCGTCGACTGTGGGGAAGTGGAGAAAACGACTGCTGGAAACGGGAAGGATGCAGAAAATCAAACCTCCTGGAAAGCCTCGCATTAGCACGGATGCAGAAACAACGAAGAGAATTGTGGAGGCGTTCGACACTAGCCCACAAAAAATCAACCCGCCAAGCTGCACTTGAGAAGTGATTTGTTTTGTTCTATTGTTGTAATTTAAAGGATTCCCTTTCCAATGATAACATCATATTTCCTTTAATTATAATATTTTCGTCACAAAATGCGATCAAACGTATAGCCATATTTCTGAATCACTCTGTTACATAAAACATACATTTTCATTGTAAAAATATTGATTTCTCCATCATAAATTTATTTAAAGATTTTATAATCACCATATTATCTGATCTGACCTTTTTACTATACTGACCCAACCTGACTGAACGTAACCTATACAGAACAGATCTGACTGAATCTAACGTAACCTAATATAACCTAACATGACCTAACCGAACATAACTGAACCTAACATAACCTGGAACTAACAAGAACCCAACTTGAACCTAACATTAAACCATATTTAACCTAACCTGAACCTAGCATGAACCTAACCTGAACCTAACCTTAATCTAACCTGAACTTAACCTCAACCTAACCTCTACCTAAATTGAACCTAATCTGAACTTAACCTTACCTGACTAGAAATTAATGTGAACCTAACCTGAATATAACATTAACCTAATCTCAACCTAAATTGTACCTTACCTGAACCTAACTTGACCTAACGTGAACTTAACCGGAATCTAACCTGAACCTATCCTGACCTAACCTGAACCTATCCTGACCTAACCTGAACCTAACCTTATCCTAACCTGTACATAACTTAAACCTAATCTGAACCTAACCTGACCTAACATGAACCTAACCCGACCTAACCTGAACCTAACCTTAACCTAACCTTAACCTAACCTGAACCTAACCTGAACCTAACCTTTATCTAACCTTAACCTGACCAGAACCTGACCTTAACTTAACTTGAACCTAACCTTAATCTAAATTGAACCTAACTACACTAAACCGAACCTAGACCGAACCTAAACTGAGACTAAACCGAACCTAAACTGAAACTAAACCGAACCTAGACCGAACCTAAACTGAAACTAAACCGAACCTAGACCGAACCTAAACTGAAACTAAACCGAACCTAGACCGAACCTAAACTGAAACTAAACCGAACTAAAATCGAACCTAAACTGACTTAAACTGAACCTATACTTACCCAAACTGAACCTAAACTGAAGCTAACACGAACGTAACAGGACCTAATCCGAACATAACCCAACCGTGCCTAACCTAACCGAGTCTAACTTAACCTAACCTGAATCAAAACCCGAACCCAGAACAAAAAAAAAACCAAAACCCGAAACCAAAACGGAAAGAAAAACTGAACTCAAAACTAAAACCCAAACAGAATTCAAACTGTATCCAAACCCGAACCCAAACTGAACCCGAATCCGAACCAGAACCCTAACCCGGATATAAGACAATCCTAACCCGGATCTAACCCTGACATAACCTAACGTAACTGAACCTAACTAAACGTAAGCTAACCTAACCTAACCTATCCTACCCTACCCTATCCTAACCCAACCCAACCTATCTTACCCTATCCTAACCCAACCCAACCTAATCGAAACTAACCGAATCTAACCTAAGCTAATCCAATTGCCTTAACTTAGCCTGACCTGACCTAACTTACCGATATCTGACCTAACCGATACCTAATCTAACCCAGAAACATAATCTAAAAAGTCCAACCGATCCGATAAAACTACCCATAGACTGATGAAATTACCTCTATAACGACCAAATCACCAGCAGCTAATCAAACTACCTCTATAAAGACCAAAACTACCAGAAAACCGATTAAACTACCTCTAAAACGAGAAACTACCTGTAAACCGATGAAGCTGACTCTAAAACGATAAAATTGTGCTGAAAACGATGAATCTACCTCTAAAGTGATCGATTTACCCTTGAACCGGCCAATTTACCTGTAACCCGACCAAAAAAACCGATAAATTGATAATTACGATATAAATTTATAATTATTTTTATAACTCATTTAACTAAACATAAAAACACATTTAATTAATTTAGGTGTAGCAGCCCAGGCCGGGTATTGGATGGTGTACAATAATAACTTAAAGTTTTACATTATGTTGTTTTCTTTGCGGTCCGGAACATTTAAATAACAGGCAGGAGAAATTATTGTTTCGCTAATTTATGGTTAGGATTCTGATTTTGATGTCCTGAGGAACCAAATTCAATAAGACTGTAGTGGTTTTGTTAGAATTGGCACTTACTATCAGCGAGTGCCAAACAGTAAAATTGACATTACTTCATAACCGTTTAACTTATGGACTCATGTTTAATAGGACTAAATAAACATAATAATATCCAAGAAATAAGTAAATAAGAGTACAAAATGCCAAGAAATGTTATTTTTCAATAAATATAGTATTTAAATTCAAAATATTTGAAATGAAACACTAAATTACACCAGTGTTAACTTACAGGAGTGAAACCTGGGTTCTGACTGAACGTGACAAATCTCAACTAGCTTTTCGAAAGAAAGATACTCAAAAGGATATATGGACCTATTAAAGGAAAATGCGTTATGAATTATGTTTATTTTTTAAAACTCACTTATGAGATTCTTCAGACTGTAATTAGGTAGCCGATTAAACTCGACGATTACAAGATAAAACCAACTATATTTACAAAATTTAGCCTTCAGAATGTTTCAGCAATTATCGAGCTATGCTTTCAAAATATATGCATACATTTTAAAAATATGGTTGGCTAAATTTTTCAGTTTGGTTTGCTGCAATCTCTAAATAAGGTCTAAAGCTACCTCATTCCATTCTACATTTAATTCATATAATGTTGGATTATGAGTATCACATCCAAACGACTCCAAAACCGATATATTGATTTCAGCACGTTTCGTTTAACTAGGTCCCTTATCTAAAACTCCTAAGTTGAAACACATCCGTAACCACATAAAATGTCTCCATTTAATGATTAATTTGGATTATATATATAATTCGTCTATACCTGTGTCTGTGACTCTATTCCTCCTAAACGACTAGCCTGAGTTTGATGAATTTTTTTGTGTGTATCTGATCGGGTCCCTCGATGGTCTAGATTCACAATTGGACCCACTAAAACAATCAAGTGTAGGAGTTGACCTGAAGTGAAAATTTAAAAATCGCTCTTGCTGTCACATTTTTCGACGTATCACAACAAAACACTCAATATGTCATATTAAAATAAGCCGAAGTAGCTCTTATAAAAAAAATGAACGAAATCAGACAATTAGAAGTGGATATTTGTATGGAATCCGAAACTGCCTGAACGACTGGACCGATTTTGATTAAATTGTTTGTGTGTGTTTGAGTAGGTCCATGGATGGTTTAGATTTACAACTGAACCCTCTAAAAACCACTAGGTGTAGGAGTTCACCTGTAGTGAAAATTTAAAAATCGCTCTAGCGGTCACAATTTTCGATGTTTCACAACGAAACTTGGTATATCTTATTAAAATAAACCAGGTAGGTATTATCCAAAAATAAGTGAAATCTGACATTTAGAAGTGGAGGTTTACCTGAAATCCGAAATTAAAAACTAACAACCGTCATGTTTGGTTTCGTTACAACATATACCATACAATTTAATTAACTTTTAATTTTTAATTTATTTAGGCGTAGCATGCCGGGTATTAGCTAGTGCTTTATAAAATATATATATGAAGTCCCATTCACGATGAAAAATATACTTACAATAAACATAAAAATACGGGCAATCCTAGTACGTTATTGAAGCATTCAAAATGGAAAACAGAAATGCAGGTAATAAACAAATTCCAAATTATGACAAATGAACAGGTGATATAAAATGTATTTCACAACTAAAGTAAAAAGTAAAATGCTATTATTACAGTACAAAAATGGCGGCTCATGCAATTAGATAACGGCACTTTCATTTATAAGAAAAATACCTATTCCATACAACATTTATAATAAGTAATGCCACGAGTGATTTCCAAATTATCGATAAATTCAGGACTCACGAAGTGAGAAGTGAATTTATCTAGAGAATTTGGAAATCAAGTGTGACATTTGTTAGGACTATCTAACAAATAAAATTAAGCTGTTTACTTACAAATCATTATTTAACTATAGTTATTTTAAAATATGTATATATTTAATGTAAACGGCGATGTTTGAAAACAAGTGAGAAACGATTTATACACTTCATTTCCTTCCTTTGTTCATCACTGCAACCAGATCATAATATTATTTATTGCCAAAGGATCGGAATGGTGTAAGAATGCATCCTAGTGGAGAAATTTATAACCAACGTTATAGGTATTAATTAATTTGATGTCCTATGATGTAAATATGTCAATTATATTTTTCTGCAACATCATTTCCTGGAAAATAATTTGTTTAAGAAAGTGCAAACAGTGTTTTTCTTTTTTTTGTGGTATAATCAATTGTTACAAATGTTTTTATAATATCTATCACATGCGCTTTCTGCTGATATTCATGCAATATATATACAATCTGGTAGCTGTATTTCTTAGAGGGTCAGTCACTGCAAAATAATGCTATGACCTATTCAGAATGTTAAAAAGGAGGTGCTTTCTTTATTATGATAAACTTTAGTTGGTAAATTTTAGACGAAACACGACTGTGATTGGTTGTAAATAAAAAATCATTGAAATGTGATGGGTCATTGACTCCCATTTGGGGCATGAGTTAAATAGTCATAAGTAATGCCACGAATGATTACCAAATTATCGATAAATTCACGACTCACGAACTGAGGAGTGAATTTATCTATAGTGGCATTTGTTAGGACTATTTAACGAATAAAATTAAGCTGTTTACTCACAAATCATTATTTAAATATAGTTATTTTAAAATATTTATATATTTAATGTAAACGGCGATGTTTGAAAACAAATGAGAAACGATTGGTATGTTTCATTTGCTTCTTTTGTTCATCACTGCAACCAGATCATATTATTTATTGCCAAAGGATCACAATATTGTAAGAATGCACCCTAGTGGAGAAAAAATGAAACACATCAAACTGATTATAACCAACATTATAGGTTATTAATTAATTTCAGATGTCCTATGATGCAAATATGTCAATTATATTTTTCTGGAACGTAAATTCCTGGGAAATAATACGTGTAACAAAGTGAAAACAGTGGTTTCTTTTTTGTGGTATAATCAATTGATACAAATGTTTTTATATTATATCTCGCAAGCAGTATCTGGTTACATTCGTGCACTATATATACACAATCTGGTAGCCACATGCATTTTAGAATTCTTACATCTTAATATATAAATTGTCATATTCAAAATATTTCTTAGAGTGCTAATCACTGCAAAATAACGCTCTGATCTATTCAGAATGTTTTAAAAGAGGAGCTTGAGTTTAAAGTGATAAAATTAAATTGATAAAATTGAGGTGAAAAACGACTGTGGTTGTAAATCAAAATTCATTGAAATGTGATTGGTCATTGACTCACATTTGGGGCATGAGTTAAATAGTCACCAATATTCTATTTGATCAAGATATACTTGTTCAGTTTTACATGGTCATTGTGCAAAGCCATTCTTCTCCTATACGTTCTAATTGTTGAGCTATATTCGTAGCATCGATGCATGCAAGACTAAAAACATTTTGGTATTGCTGTTTCCAAGTTAAGTCCTTGTTTATTTTCTCTGTCAGATGATTTAAATATTTCACTCAAGAGAGAGTGCATAGATTTTCTCTAATAAAGCAAACGAAAAGGGGAAAAAATGGAGTGAATTTGTCACTTCAGAACCCACGGCCAAGTATGCTTTTCATACCGATAAGGAAGATCTGCCTAAAAATGCATGTGTACTGTTTTTAAATTGAAGTTTCTCTTTTATATTCAGATCTGGCGTTGGTCTTCTTAGGGTATTACAGTGTGATTATAAAGTCCCAGTTCATCTTAAAGAAATCGCTTACATATCGTATTTCTGTTACAGCCATTCGAAATATACAAATATGTTCACCATTGAAGAGCGGATAGAGATTGTTGCTGAGCGTTTAAGAGGTCAGTCGTACGAAGAAGTTAGAGACTGATTCCAAAGGAAACCTTCACGGGAGACGTGTATCTTGATATGTTGCAACTTTTCTTACAGCCACAGTTACAGCAAGATGGTATCATTGATACAGTGGTGATGCAACAAGATGGAGCACCACCACACTTTGCTCTGGCTATACGCGGGCATCTCAATGACAGGTTTCCCAAAATGTGGATTGGAAGTGCATCTCCTCGTATCTGGGCACATCGTTCGCCAGACCTCGCACCCCTGGACTTTTTTGCTTGGGGGTTCATCAAGCAACAGGTGTACAGAACCAAGTTTCCTAATCTGCAAGTGCTGAAAGAACGCATACGCCAAGCGAGTGAAGTGATTACAGAGTATATGTTCGTGCATGTTTTCCGGGCGACGGTGCGTCGTTGGGAAACATGTTTTGAGATTGATGGAGGTTATGTTGAACACTAACTTGATAGTAGAAACTACCTTATAATTTTTTGTTTTATTTGCGCTACGTTATCCACAAAATGTACTGGGACTTTATAATCACACTGTATTTCCAGTTTCTCTGCAGTAGAAAGTATTGTAAACGGCTTATATTGTAGAGCAGTTACTGTATTTTTTATTTTAATTTTTTGAAGACAATATTGATACACTCCACACACGTCTCAGCAATCCCGCGTTTACTGCGAGGCTGCAACGTAGGACGCTGCTAACAGCCGGGTGTTCCGAAGGGAAAGAGCCATATGCGTGAAAGAAAATGTAAAGAAGATTAATTTGCACTGACCACGTTACATGAGATTTGCAACAAACCCAGTTTACAGTTCGCTCTATGTAGGAAATAACACATTAAGAGCTCGTTTAGATTAAAAACATAATCTTTTTGAAGTATTATAAGGAAATAAAAGTTATTTGAAAATTGGTGATTGCGCAGACCTGCAACATCCAGTTAAAAACTTGCCCCAGCAATATAAACATTTGACTAAATGACATAATACATGGCAATAATCAAATGACCGAGTCTAATTTCTGTCAAAATACTTTACAATTTCAAAACAAGCTATGTGCAGTAAATATTCCTTTGATTTTTACGTAACTATAATTACTGCTCATTTCAAGGAATGTCACCACCATCATCATCATCAACAATCACGGATTAAGCCCATGTGGCTTGTTCCGGTCTCATAGATTCTCATTCAAAAAGTTGAATTTATCTCTTTTTCGGTCTACCAACATTCCTTTTGGTTTGTAATTAAGTATCTTTTTTTAATGTGATCATCTTTTATTCTTTGAACATGTTCTTTCAATTTTTTTCTAGATTCTTTTATTTTATCTAAAAGTTTTAAAATATTTAGCTCATTTCTAATATCTTCACTTCTCCTTTTATCTAGAAGTTTGCAGTCAGCCACAATTCTCAGAAATCTCATTTCAGCTGCTTCTACCATATTCTCTTCTCTTTTAGTTAAAACCTAAAATTCACTACCATACAATAGTATGGGGATTGCCACTGCTTTATAAAATTTTAGTTTTGTTTCTTTTCGTTTCCTTTTGTTTCAAGGAATGTTTTCCATAAATTTATTTTCGAAGTCATACTTTAACGATATTTTTCTTTTTGCTATGTAGACAAACGATGGATATAATACAATTTGTGTATTATTATTATTATTATTATTATTATTATTATTATTATTATTATTATTATTATTATTATTATTATTATTGAACTGCTGAATCATTAGTTGATTCGTAAGTTTGACATGGACACAAGATTAAAAACATCTCCCACATTAAAAAAAAAAACGTTTGGATGCAAACGTTGATGATTGTGAATAGCAAGACCGTAATCTTCTATAGTCATAATTGTTTTACGTTTAATTTTCATTGTGAATCAGCCTTTGCTGTTTGGGTCTGTGAGAAGATAGTTAAAAGTTGCTTACTTTATTTGTAATAATTTGGAACTCATCAATGATTGTTCAAGAAACATCGTCTGATAACATTAACTTAAAATTACTATTCAATAAAGTATCGAAGGCTGTTGGGTACCTCATGTCATAACACGTGATCGGTATCCATGAAAAATCACTGAACATTTCTAGAGTTCTTTTGAGTATTGTATAATGGTGTTGGAAACCCCAAAAAAGCACAAAGCAATTAATACAGGAAACATTTTTTTTTTTTAACTTTGGCATGGGTTCCCTGAAATAGTCCCCGTCCGGAGAACCTAATGGGGGATTATTTGCCTTCCGGAAAATTTTACCCCAATTGAACCCATGTCCGCATTTCTTGACGGTTGTATTTTTACGGTGAAAGATCGTCACTCTTTCGCCCAAGGTACTTTTTTCGTCTGGCTTATCACCTTCGACCAGTTCGGCATGGGTAACCCTATCGGCAGCAATGCTACCGCCGGCATAGCTCTCAGGATCATTTAACCCATTCGCCTCAAAAGACGAGGTAGACTCCCCGGTTATTAAATGACCTTCAACTCAAGAATAGGTACACTCGCTTAACTCTGCTGTTATATATTTTGCAATGTTTTGTACATCCCTTGGCAAAGAAATATTTTAAAATTTATGAATAGTAGAGGAATGTGTATTTGCTTTTACCCTTATTGTGACCTCAAGTACCGTTATATTTTGTTTGTTTTGAATGTCTGAAAAAAGACAATATAATTTACGGTAACTTAAATGCTGTTTCTGGGAAAATGCATTGAGCATTTAAACCTGAAGCGTTGGGTTAAGCACGCAAGCCACTCCACCACGACAAGGTAAAGATACCATGGAGGGGTAGAATTTCTTTCACATTCTAAAATTAGAGTAGAATCACCACGAAAAAGTGTTGATATTGTACACTTAGCGACAAAAAGAATGAGCCGCTTCAAAAAGCAGTTCCTGTTATGGCCCACTGCGCATGCTCGAAAAGCCATAGCTGCGGTTCACGAGGTTAACGCATTGTTAAATATTTTAAATGCGCTGTATTTGGTTTTCATCGTCTTAAATAGTTAAAGAACAGCGAAGGAGACATGTTTCTAGATATTTACGAGTGTTCCACAAGAATGCAGTATTACTCAAATTGCAACATTTTAAATAAAGTTCAACTCTCATTCATAGTGAAAACATAAAACAAGGCAACTTAGTATCTGATGTTCGAGTATCGTAGATCGTTAAACTACTTATAACAAGATAAAATATATGTGAAAGCCGGGGTTCGAATCCTCCGACAATTTTTTTTTAATCATTTGTATTTTCGCAAAATATATCCTATTTGGTGGATGGGAAATACAATGTATATAGAGAAGGATTTGCGTTTAGATCGGTACTTGCTCAGGTAGCTCAGTTGGTAGAGCACTTGGTCTAGAGAACCAAGGGTCCCGGGTTCAAGTCCCGGTCTGAGCGTATAATTTTTCTCTTCAAATATCCTATGAGATTTAATTCCTGCCATATAATCTAAGTCCACTTTACACTATCTTAAATAATGCTTTTGTCTTCGTAAACTCTGTAACACTATTTAGCTACCGCTATAAATAAAATGTGTGCAGTACCACGTTTTAATAATAATGCTATAAATTTATGTAATGAAATATAATATAGCTTCATATATTTATGAGTTTATTTATTTATTACGTATTAGTGAGTAAATAGTTTCACCCTACAATTAAAATATTTAGTTTATATTTGTCAAGACCAGCATAATAATAGCCCATAGATGATGGACAATAAATAATAATAATAATAATAATAATAATAATAATAATAATAATAATAATAATATATACAGATATTCATAGTGATATTAGAAAACGAAGGTTAACATTTAATGGCCATATTAAACGAATGAACTCAAATAGGCTTTCAAAACAGATAATGGAATTCTACGAAAACAGAAGTAAAGCTCCGGTGGATATTATGAAGGGGATTGATGAAGTCAAAACGGACTTAAAATTGGCAGGAATTGCTAAAGAAGATATCCCAAACAGATATATATTTAGAATTAAGGTGAATAAGTGGCAAGTTGACCAAGAGGACAAACCGAAGAAAAAAAACTGGAACAACTTGGACAGATGATAGAAAACAAGCTCATAGCAAAAGAATGAAAGAAATTTGGGCTCAAAGGAAACGCCTCTAAGTACTTTGCGTAGTCCTACAATGGGCTCATCCGCAATAAAATAATAATAATAATAATAATAATAATATATAATAATAATAATAATAATAATAATAATAACAATAATAATACTAATAATAATACCAATAATAATAATAATAATACTACAACTAATAATAATAATAATAATACAACTAATAATAATAATAATAATAATGGGATGTATCAAATGATGTGAACAATGTAATTACCTGGGGATCAAAATTAACTCAAAATGTACCCAAGAGAATGATATAAAATATAGAATTCAAAAAGGCAGATCGATAATAAGAATATTAAATGGAGTTTTGTGGGATAAGAACATAAAAATAGATACCAAATTAGAAATTTATAAATGGATAATTCGACGGACGCTATCATACGGTGCAGAAACTTGGCAGTTGAATAAAAATTTGAGTTTGAAGCTTGTGTCTACCGAAACTGATTGTTTCAGACGTTCAACCAGACGTTGTAAATTGGAAAAAAATCAGAAATACAATCATCAGACAACAAATGAAAGTCCAAAATTCAATATTAGATTTTGTGAGATACAAGCAACTAGAATGATATGGTCATATACGTAGGGTGCCAGATGAAAGATTAACCAGGAAAGCTTTGGAATGAATTCCACCTGGAAAATGAAAGAGAGGTCGACCTAGATATAAATGAATGGATGATGTAAGAAGAGCTAGGCCTGGAAGAATTGGAATGAGAAGATAGAGAAGAATGGAGAAAGAAGATAAAAATTTGAAAAAAAAAAAACTTTGGGCATATGAAGATGATTTATTAAACTGTAAACCTGTTTATAAATAAATAAATGGTTGGTTGGTATCTAATGTCGAGCACTTGATAATGAAATCATTCGCTCTCTTGCACTCCAATATTTAGCAGAAAGGCTGGTCTCTTCTACAAAAGCTGGACAACGGAGGAGATGGTTTCTTTCCATATCTTCATTTAAATTGCAAAAAGGGCATTTAGGTGAATCTGTTATGCCAATTCTGTGTAGGTGTTTATTCAAGCAGTCATATCCCGTTAGCAGTCTGAATGTTGCTACTGCGGATTTGTATTGGAGTACAATAAACTAGTTGTAACCGTTTAGTAGTAGGCACCACATGTGGTGGTTACGTCACCCATAGAGAGAAAGTAGGTATAGGAAGGAAGGAGAAATGAACCCCTAGGCCTCGAGTACTCTAATACCATCAGGGTCGAAAGAAACAAGAGGTCAGTCAAGGGAGACTGGATAGAAAAGTTGAAAGAGGGAATTGGTATGGGGAGGATAAGTAATACCAATTCGGTCAAAAAAGAAAAACTCACCAAGCTGACCAGTGCTTGTTGGTGAGTAGCCCTTCCCTTTCGCTCATCATGCATAAGCATGATTACTAACAGCTGCACCACGAGAAGGTGAGGGATTGGACACTAGGTTACTGTCCAGGTCGGTTCCTTTAAGCCTTCGATGGAAGGAATTAAAGGGTCTCCTCTCTGTTAAAAACAGTAGCCTTTCCGCAGCCAAATAAATAAATGTACAATATTAATAATAAAAATATTAATACTTCCAGATAGTTAGTACTTTTTTTAAGAATGGACATACAGAATAAAATAGAAAGCATTTTAACAATTAAAAAAAATAACCTCACCGGGAATCGAACCTGTGACCTTTTGCATAAGAATCAAGCACTGAACTAAGCGTTCATTATTTAATTGTACGTGGAAGAATACTCTTCAAACGAATAAGGGAAACGTATTGCAGCTCTACTGTGCAATTAGTTTACTCGTGTGAATCGCGCGTTAGAACTTAAAATATTCGAGATCAAGAGTCGGCTCATTCTTTTTGTCGCTAAGTATACGTTGTCAAAGATGTCAAATGAATGGTCATACTAAATCTTATTGTAAGAGGCCTTACCGATGTGTTAAGTGTGGTAAAGACCATGAAACTACCACATGTACTAAGCCCAATAATACCACAGCAACTTGCGCGTTCTGTGGTGGACCTCATCCTTCAAACAAGGTAGCTCGGTATATCATGAAATTCAAAGACGCAGAAATATTCCATCTAATAGTACTCAATACACGAATAGACGACAATCACAAGCTGAGAAATTACAGACAAATATAAACCCTGGATCGATGGCAAATCCTTCGATGTCTAATAGGATGTCTTATTCTCAGACTTTATCTGGTACCAGAAGAACTGGACACAATGACTATGAGACAGTTAATAATGCTATTAAAACAATTTTAGTTTGCATTAATGAGCTTGAAAAAGTATTGAAAACAGTCCGTCGCCGTGGCGTAGTCGGTAGAGTCTTCTACCTTCCACTCCGGCGACCCGGGTTCGATTCCCGGCGGGGTAGGGGATTTTAAATCTCCACCTTGGGTCTGGGTGTGTGTCCTGTCTTGTGTTTGTATGTGTGAATAGGATAAAAAAGTTAACAAAGGTAAAAACAAAAAGGAACAACAGTGATAAAAAAAAGTCCGTCGCCATGGCGTAGTCGGTAGAGTCTCTACCTTCCACTCCGGCGACCCGGGTTCGATTCCCGGCGGGGTAGGGGATTTTAAATCTCCACCTTGGGTCTGGGTGTGTGTCTTGTGTTTGTATGTGTGTGAATAAGATAAAAAGGTTAAAAATGGTAAAAACAAAAAGGAAGAACAGTGTAAACGAAAGGAAAACGAGATAAAAAAGATCTACCGCTAATTTATAGGTTATGGGACTCATATATTAAAGTAGATTATTTTAAGTCTAGTATGGAGGATATTCTGATGCACTCGAAAATCCGAAAAAATGCACGAATTTTTCGAAAAATGGCTTAAAAAATCGAGTCCTTACCTTCCACTCCGGCGACCCGGGTTCGATTCCCGGCGGGGTAGGGGATTTTAAATCTCCACCTTGGGTCTGGGTGTGTGCCCTGTCTTGTGTTTGTATGTGTGAATACGATAAAAAAGGTTAACAAAGGTAAAACAAAAAGGAAGAACAGTGTAAACGAACGAAAACGACAAAGACAGAAATTAAAAAAAAAAAAAGTTGAATATACAATGACTAATAAATCTTCTAACTACTGTTATTTCAAAATTGGAATAGTAGTCCAAACACTCTGGATTGGATTATGGGATGCCAATGGCCTGGCTAACCATCGTCAGGAAGTTGAAATTTTTCATAATAATCAGAACCTTTATGTATTATTTATTTCTGAAAGCTACTGTAAAAGAAGAAACATATTAGTACAGCATTCGATATCTAAGACGACTAGAAGTTCATCCTCATCGTCTTGCAATCAATCTTCTAGACGACAGTGAAGTAATAAGAAGACTAAAAGGAAATAAAATATTAGATCTTCCTTTCATTTTTATATAACATTTTGTCTAATGGAGTTCTGTCAGTGGACTCTATTCTCCTTATAAGTCATGTATCTTAACAAATTTACTTATTGTTGTTTCAAGATAGATTGTAAAATAATAATAAAAAAATCATCTTTTAACTCGTGCCTTGTTTAAGGCTCACCTCCTGATTCTCTGTATAACAGCTTGACAAAAATGAATGCTGATTTTATATATTTAACTGGTCTTCAAGTTTCGTATAAATCTTATCCTAACAAATCAACGGGGCAACAAGGTGTACACACAACGTTTGATAATCTACAATTCCAAACATTTCTAAAAATAATATAATTATCCCTTATTCCTCTTTGGTACTCGATCTTCAATTCTCTTCAAACCGAAATTTAACTGGAACATACAAGTTATATACATCTATAAAAATATTTTCTCAATTTTACTTTATATAAAATGTTTAAAGAATTGTCTCCTTGTTTCAATAAAAAAAAAACGTTATGCTGTACCTTGTTTTACTAAACTTCGATTATTGTGACTTTTTATATAATGACCTAAATTTTGAATTGACGCAGAGATTGCAGCATGTTTATAATGCTTGAGTACGTTTAATTTTCAACGTCCGGCGATATGATCATAAATCTCTTATTTTCAAGTTTCTGACCTCTTGTACTAGTGACCTGTCATCCAGATTTGAGAAAGTATCTTCTGACTACAATTTTGATACTAGGTCACAATTTAATCATCTGCTAACAAAACTTATTCACAACACTCTTTTTATTTAACCTCTTTTACAGTAGCCACTAATCGCTCCTGGAATTCCCTCTTTCATGATGTCGGGTTGCCGCAAACGTGACAGCTTTAACTCGAGCTTATATAGTTACATGTTAAATACATTTTCTCCGCAATGTAATTTATACTATGTCATTTTATTTTCATTTTTCTATGTTGCATATTTTATTTCTTATATCCAAAATGTCCACCGCTGTGGTCTCGAGGTACCGTGCTGCCTTTTCTCGCAGCGGGCCCGGGTTCGATCCCCGGTCGGGGCAGTTTTTCTGGATGAGGTTTTTATCGGGGATTTTCCTCACCTGTAAGACAAATGTCAGGAAAACTTTAAGGTCCAAACGGTCCCCGAAATTATATGGCCATCATCATCATCATCCTTATCATTATCTTCATCCTTCGCCGGTATGGAAAGCAACGAGAAGCTGCCACACCTACAATTCCCTAGTAAAGCTGCAAGCATAGCATGAAAATGCTATGATTGCAGTGAAGGACCTGCCTTCGGGCAGAATTACTATGGATGGATGGGTGGATGGATATCCAAAATAAATCACCATATTGTATACAGTAATTGCATGTAAGGCATGCTGTGTAATCGTTTATGTTCGTTGTAACTTAGCTATAAGACTACCGGTAATTTTATTGTACATTTTAACTAGAGCATGGTTGAGTGGTACTGTAGTCAAGATTTTAATGCCTAAACTTTGCCAGGTAAAATAAATATATTACTATAATTAAAGGCGGCAGAAATGAAATTTTTGAGATCTGTTAAAGGGTGCACTAAGGAAGACAGAATCAAGAACACAGAAATAAGACAGGAACTTGAAATATTTGCAATAACTGATAAAATGGATACATATAGACAAAAATGGAAGCAACACATAGACAGAATGAATGAAGATAGATATCCAAAACAAATAACAAAATACAAACCTAAAGGCACCCGAGATGTGGGCAGACCTAGAAAGAGATGAACTGAAGTCGGAACGGGTCAACAGACCTAATCCATGAATGAAGATGATGACTATAATTAAATTGGAACTAATTTCGTTTTCTATAGCACTCATCATCATGAGAATGACAGCATTCCTGTCGAAACATGTACACTACTTTAAGTATAATGTTTGGTGTATGGGTGTAGGCCTAATATACTGCTACATTAACGAAATCAGTCAAAATCTCCATCAGGGATATCCTATAAATATATATGAAATTGGAAACATTTAATGAAAATACCATATGTATTATTTGCTGGAATGACTGTAGGTAAATAACCATTGAAAATAAATGGAATTTACTTTTTTTCTCAGTTACACGAGGTGTTTTAAATAAACATAATTAAAAAGAGCGAACATAGCTAGAATGTAGTATGCACCGGATGCCATAGTTAACTGCTTCAAAGGGAAATTCTGTTATGAAATTACCAGGGTTTTCTCTTCCTAACTCAATATACCTCACAGCTACTGAGCAAGTCCAATCAAAACAAAATACAAATTGCAAATCAAACTCTCACTGTACTCTGTGGGACTGAGAACAGATACACCATCCTTGTTTTTTGCCTGAAAATATTGTGGAGAATATCGAACAACATTATTTTCGTTATTCAAATTTTATGCTAATTATATTCTAACGTTAGAATTCAACAGATAAGAAGGTGATTTATACAAACATTTATTTTAAGGCAAGAAATTAATTAATATTATAATTTCATATCTTCATTTGTTTATTGAATGTAACTAGGTACCGGTAATAAATAATAAAAAAACAGTGCAGGTATCTACTGAGAATTGAGAGATGCCACATAATAAATTTAAAATATATGTTAATTTATGCAGAATGATTTAAATTTCCTAGGATAAGACTTTCCGTTTTCACGTCTGTGTCCTGAATTTATATATCGAGCATTCCATGTGGCTTTTGTGGTGATCGAATTGGAGTCAGGTCAAGTTTTCTTAAATTGGCAATATATACTATAAGTATTTAATATGTTTTTATAAATATTATTCCCTATATAGATAGATAATGGGTTGATTAATGTCTTTGACATTGTCCGATTCCCATTAGCCAATTTTGTCGGTCCACCCAATCTCCTGGTTGTAGATATGTCTCCTTCATGTATAAATATATTCCCTGATTACAGGAGGTTTTAGGTCTTCCTCTGCCTCGTCTTCCCTCAGGTTAATATTTCTAAATATAATACAAATATTATTACCTGAGAGAGGTTAATAATAATAATAATAATAATAATAATAATATCACAAATATGATACAATAAATATTAGTATAAAAAATATCGACGCGTTTCAATAGCAAAACTACCATTATCAAGACTGAATAAAAACAAGCTAAAATATAAAAACGCGTCGGCATTTTTAAATTTTATTTAGGTGATTGGGATTTTAATGATAATATATGTAACAATTATCATCACCAAGAACATCTTCAATATTAATATAAATATTAACACATAAATCAACACCATCTTAACAACCAACATACTTAGATACAATTGTTAACATACACCTTAATTACACATTTTTGATACTCAGAACCAATGCTTTCGTTCAAAGCTCTTTAAAACATTCATAGAAGTAGATATGTTATCCACAAATTTTAATACTTATTGATACTAATAGGAGTGCGTTATCACACCAAAACACTTGTAGCTCGACACCTACTTCTCCATTCACCTGTGTGTTCATCTCTCTTTGGTCCAAAAATGTTCCTAAGTACTTTATTCTCAAATACTCGTAATCTCCTTTCCTCCCTTAAAGTAAGAGTCCGTATTTCGTACCCATATAATATAACTGGTAGAATAATAGTTTTATATATTTTCAGTATAACGTTTTTTGAAAGGAGGTGGGGTATCAAAAGTCTCTGCAATGCATAGTACCATGCATTTCCAGAATTGAGCCTATGTTTAATTTCTTTATGCATCTCATTCCTATTTGTGATTATTGTTCCTAGGTATTTGAATTCAGCCACTTCCTCAAAATTTCCCTCATTTATCATTAACTGTCCATTTCCACTATATAATGTATTTCTATGTGTGACCATATATTTAGTTTTATTGATATTTACTTTCAGTCCCAATTCCTTAGTGTTACTCAATAGTGTGTGCGTGTTGGCCTTTGTATCTCCTCGCTATCGGCCAATAGTACTATATCATCAGCATAAACTAACAGCTTATTGGCCAGTAGTACTACATCATCAGCATAAACTAACAGCTTATTAATACCACTGATTTGTAGGCCTTCCTCGACCTCTAAAGATTTGATGGCTCTAGTACAAGTAGATAGTGCATCTCCTTGCTTCAACCGATTCTGGATTTCAAAAGTGTCCGAAAACTATTTGCCTACACGCACTATACTCTTTGTGCCATTTAGATACATTCGTATAAGTCTAACTAACTTTTTAGGAATTGCGAACTCTAGCAGGATACTATATAACTTCCCCCTCTTAATTGAATCGTATACTTTTTTTAAGTCTACGTATAGCTGATGTACAGTGCCATTATATTCCCATTTTTTTCTAAAATTTGGCTTATTCTAAAAACCTGATCTGTTGTAATAATAATAATAAAATAATAATAATAATAATAATAATAATAATAATAATAATAATAATAATAATAATAATAATAATAATAAATTTTGTCTTCCATTTATTATAATGTATTATAATTTCAGAATATAGACACCTCCTTTAGCAACAAATTATTATTTAGTAGAAACTATAAAACTAAAGTAGGTAAACAATGTATAGACTAGAAAAACTACATTTTTGAAACAATGGTTTAAACAAAACTGTAAATGCCTAGATATCCAGTTGCACAATTTAATTCTTGAAACAATGATTTAAACAAACATGATTGTAACTGTAGAAACGAAAAATTATATAAATGTAATGGAATAGAAATAATCATTTCTAAATAAACTATGGCATTTCTAGATAACAAACTATTAATTATTATTTACTCCAGAATTTTCTCGAGGTTCGTCTCTAAGTAGTGAATTACGGAAACGTACATGATAATAGATTTTTGGTGAGTAGAAAAATTAATTCTTCTTATTAATACGTTTATTTTACACATTTTTATTATGTATAATTTTTTTTTCATACTGATGTACATTCACGAATTTAGGCCATTTGTTGACCTGTTTCGGCCTCAAGAGAAACACCATCCAGTAGTCTTTTAAGTGAACGTCCTGGTCTTTTTCTTTCTGCAGGTTGATATCTTAACATTTGTTTGGGTATCCTGTGATCTTCCATTCGATGAACATGTTGCATCATCTTGACTTATAATCAGAAATTTTGTTTTCTAAAGGTTCCATGTGTAATTCTAAGATGTCTTCATTTTTTGTGATCTAGTAGTGTGTATCCTGCAGTTCTCCGAAGGTATCTCATTTCAGCAGATCTAAGTCTCTGTATATCATTCTGTTTCAACGTCCATACTTCGCTACCATACAAAATAATTGGAAGAGACAGTGTTTTATACGCCTTTAGTCTTGAATTTTTTTGGACTAACTGTGGCTTGAAGATAGAACTTATTAACCCTAAAATTCTTTAAAATTTTGATATTTATGCATTTACATCTTTTTTCTTCTTCATATGAGATATTGCATCCTAGATATGTAAAATTATTCAACTGCTCCACAATTTTATTGTCAGGTACAATTTAACTTCTGACAGCATCTACACCTTGAAATGCCATAATTTTTGTTTTCTCTGTAGACATCTTCAATCCATATTCTTCTGTAATTTTGTTAAGTTCATAACTGATATGTATATAAAAGGAAATTGTAAACATTCTTATTATTTACAATTACAATTTTTCATACTGGTCTGTATATGAAAAAAAATGTATTTTTAACATTTGGGCCTATAATTACCATGTAAGCTAACATTTCCAAACACTACCGCACATTTTAAAATACCTTACATTCTAATCTCATTTTACTTTCACGAATTAATTTTTTATAAATTAACCATCATTTGAAACATATTTTAACATTTTTCTAAATACCTTTCCATTATACAGAATGCGGCTTAAGACTGTTACCACTGCACGAAGATTTAAAAAAACTTTCAAAAGGAAAGATATGTTTAATGAACAATACAGATTCATTATTACAATGTTCTCATATTTAAAAAAAAAAGAAATAAAATTAGTTATAAATCTTTATAATGGGAACTTTCAAAATAAAAGGAGGATTACCTTTAAAAGGAGAAATTCAACCACAAGGAGCTAAAAATGAATCTTTACAGGTATTATGTGTTGCAAAGAAAGAAACCAGATTCGTTTAAACTGGGATTTGAATGCGGGACCTTCAAAATATAATCTCAAACATTACTAAGTAGTAGTGTTTTTATTTAATATATTTTTTGAATAATATTACTAATATGAAGATCACTGGGCCGTCCTATGAAACGCTGGAGGGAAAATTTTTCTATAGGATCGTAACAGGCCTTGGCCTAATACTTGGAAGGAAGAAGAAGAAGATAATAAAATAAGTATTATTAGTTACATATACTATGTTTAAAATCCCAATCACCAAACAAAATATAAGAAACATCGACTCCTTTCAATAGCATAACTATCATCATCATGACTGAATAACAAGCTAAAATATAAAAAGTGTCGGTATTTTTAAATTTTATTTAGGTGATTAGGATTTTAATGATATTGTATGTAACAATTATCATCCCCATAAAATTTTCTTCTTCTTTCTTCTTCTTCCTCTACACATGAAAGCTAGCAGGTTGTTGCGTGTTCATTCACTACAGGTTCCGGGGTATGGTGACGTCCTTCCATCGTAGTTGTGGTCGTCCTAAAGGCATTTTCTGTTGAGGTGCCCAGTCACGTACTTTCTTCACTAATCTATTGTTCTCCATTCTGTTTATATGATCGTTTCAATATAGTCTTCTATCATTTATCCAGAGGTTTATAGGTTCAATTTCACTTTCTTCTCTAATAACAGAGCTTCGAATTTTCTCTCTCAGCGATTTTCCTATGATTTTCCTTAAACCTTTCATCTCGGTTGTTTCATTGATTTGTTTTGCTTTTTGAGTTTTTGTTCGGCATTCACAACCATATGTTAGAACTGGTCTTATGACATATTTGTAAATTCTTACTTTTGTATTTATTCTTAAATTTTTATTTTTCCAAACAGTATTGTTTAAATTTCCCAATATTTTGTTTGCATTATTTGCTTGATGGAGGATTTCATCTGTTATTCTGTTGCTGCTATTAATTTCTATTCCAAAATATTTGAATTTCATGACTTGTTCTATACTTTTCCCTTCTATTTTTAATTTAACACGTCGTGGGCCTTGGATATTGCCATTGATTTGGTTTTATTTGTTGAGATTTTCATGTAATATTTTGCTGCAATGATTCTAAATTTGTGCAATAGCATTTGTAAATCATCTTCACTTTGTGCAATTAGAACTGTGTCATCAGCATAGTTTTCCATAAAAGGTAAATTTGTATATCTAGTAGATCTTGATAGTCAGTAGCAATCATTCATTCATAGCGATGGTTATATTTGTTTGGTGCCCATAACAAACCCATTCCATATCATTAATGACTTATATTCCTGTTGACATTTTGAAAATATGTGCTTTCCTTTCCCCCAAATTAATCCAATAATAGGCAGCCCCATACGGTCCATCTAATTGAATTTTTTCTCATCACTTAACAATACTTGTTTCTATCCGAACTTCAGATAATTGTTAATGTTTTGAAACGTGTGCTCTTTTTTCCGAAAATCATGCCAATAATGGCCCCCTATTCGGCCCATCTAAATTTAATATTTTCTCATCATTGAACAACACATGTTTTCATTCGGACTTCGAGTCATATTTTGCTTTACCCTAGTTTACTTGTACTCGTCTCATTTTGTATATTTCGGTCAGTCGAGACTATTTTTCTGTATATCAACAATTTGTTTTGAGCTACCATCCTAGATAACACAGACTTACGCATATTAACGTTGGGATCTTGAGCTAATCTTCTTAGTGAGGAACCACCTGCAATCAGTCCTCTGACAACCGACCTCTCCTATCGCAGTACAAGTTTACGTATTCATATTTTTGGACCATATTCCGGTCTATACTTAAAAGAAACCATTCATCACCCATAAGGATCTGTCAGTCCTCCATGTTATTTCTTTAGATGATAATCCTTCGTCCTTACGATCAAGTATTTGCTCTTTCTACAGATCTGACAATCATACTTTTCGTCCCATTTTCCTAAATATTTGAAACTAACAGAACATTTCAGCATGCATTTTTTTTCTTTTACAACTTACTTATACATGCCCTCTATAGTAAACATCAGCAGTAACAGGGAATAGGAGAAGTATGACATGGAACCGACGATTGTATCATTATGCAACAATTACTTGCATCAACAGGCAATTGAATTCGTGGCTGTATTTATCAAACAGCAAGATGTATCTTAGTTTATATAATGTTGTGCACACGTTATATCCTACATATAGCCTAGTATAAGTTATTACCAAATCATTCTGCCATTTTTTCAGTACAGTCTCTAAACATTAGGTGGTTGTATCGTTTTGTAATGGACCTTAAAAACAGAATGGAACTCTGCCATCTGTTTGTTGAATATAGAGACAAATTCAATTTTTTGCAGAATTTCAGTTAAGCCATGTTTCAGTTAGTAAGTTATATATATTCTTCTATGTATTCTGCCCACTTTGACTTAATTAGATTTTTATATCTATTCCTTTGTTGGGCATATTGTGATAGGTCATTCTTTTGTGTTGATGCCTTCGCTCGATGTAGAGCAAGCGTTATTATTGAAATTCAGTGATATTCGAAGAATATATTAGCTGACCACGACTGTCGCATTATCACATGGATAGATGAAATTAATGAAATGGATAACATGAGCTTGAAGAAGTAGTGGAATGAAGGTTTTGGCAGGGGAAAACGGAAGAAACACCGTAATAAACCTGTCGATAAATCCACCACACCCCATATTAAGTGATCGAGACAACAAATCGGTTCCCGAGACGATCTTTAGGCTAATTGACCAAAGATATGCATATTTTGAATTTTCTATTTGATTAAATATATTACATTACAGGCTTTCCAACATGGAGGATATAATACTACAGAGATTCTGACTACTCTTCGATCGAAGATATCAACAATATGTATGTGATGACCATTATTGGACCGATGACAACCACAGAAATTATCTGCTGACTCACTTGGTCGAAGAAATTACAATACAGGGGTGCTGAATAATATATTATGGAGAATATCGATATACTAACAACAATATGATCGAGAAAAAATTATCAATAGTACAGATATGGTTACTATTTGACAGATAATATTATAACAAAGACCTGCTAAACTCTCTTTCAATAAGGATGTAATATATGGAGTTTCTAATCATATTTTTCACAGAGGATATCGAAATATAAACCATTTGACCACTATTTGACATAGGAAAGGAGTAATACGGTTTCACTGACAACACTTCGACCGTGGATGTTCATAGTATGAGTCAGCGTTTTCTTTGCGGATATTACTAAAACCATGGTGACGACTATATCATCGTGGATATAAAGATACCGAGATTCAGACTATTATTGATCCAAGCATATCAAGAATATATTTCTAATGAAAACAATTTGACCGACGAAATTTACACCATGGATCCACTGATCATTATTTGAACGAGGGCAATACGAATGAACTTATTCATTCTGAATAGTAATTAAGGCTGCTAACTACAATATCACCCAAGATATAAAACTATAAAGATTAACTACGGAGATACTGATCATTATTAATCCGAGGATATTGAATAACGTGAATAATATATTTCTACTGACCACTTTTAGATCCAGGATATCAACAGTACGAATCAGCTATTTCATTCAGTACATTGGTGAAGTCTGCCGACCACATTATCACCGAGGATATAGAACTATATTGATTAACTACAGAGATACTGATCACTATTCATCCGAGGATATGGAACACATATATATCTACATGTCACTATTTAAACGATAATGTAAATAATATACTTCTACTGACCACTATTTGACCGAGGGTCGATGACATTTTTACTGACCACTATTTGACCGAGGGTCAATGACATTTTTACTGACCACTATTTGACCGAGGGTCAATGACATTTTTACTGACCACTATTTGACCGAGGGTCAATGACATTTCTACTGACCACTATTTGACCGAGGGTCAATGACATTTTTACTGACCACTATTTGACCGAGGGTCAATGACATTTCTACTGACCACTATTTGACCGAGGGTCGATGACATTTCTACTGAACACTATTTGACCGAGGGTCAATAACATTTCTACTGACCACTATTTGACTGAGGGTCAATGACATTTCTACTGACCACTATTTGACCGAGGGTCAATGACATTTCTACTGACCACTATTTGACCGAGGGTCAATGACATTTCTACTAACCACTATTTGACCGAGGGTCGATGACATTTCTACTGACCACTATTTGACCGAGGGTCGATGACATTTCTACTGAACACTATTTGACCGAGGGTCAATGACATTTCTACTGACCACTATTTGACCGAGGGTCGATGACATTTCTACTGAACACTATTTGACCGAGGGTCGATGACATTTCTACTGACCACTATTTGACCGAGGGTCAATGACATTTTTACTGACCACTATTTGACCGAGGGTCAATGACATTTTTACTGACCACTATTTGACCGAGGGTCAATGACATTTCTACTGACCACTATTTGACCGAGGGTCAATGACATTTTTACTGACCACTATTTGACCGAGGGTCAATGACATTTCTACTGACCACTATTTGACCGAGGGTCGATGACATTTCTACTGACCACTATTTGACCGAGGGTCAATGACATTTTTACTGACCACTATTTGACCGAGGGTCAATGACATTTTTACTGACCACTATTTGACCGAGGGTCAATGACATTTCTACTGACCACTATTTGACCGAGGGTCAATGACATTTTTACTGACCACTATTTGACCGAGGGTCAATGACATTTCTACTGACCACTATTTGACCGAGGGTCGATGACATTTCTACTGAACACTATTTGACCGAGGGTCAATAACATTTCTACTGACCACTATTTGACTGAGGGTCAATGACATTTCTACTGACCACTATTTGACCGAGGGTCAATGACATTTCTACTGACCACTATTTGACCGAGGGTCAATGACATTTCTACTATCCACTATTTGACCGAGGGTCGATGACATTTCTACTGACCACTATTTGACCGAGGGTCGATGACATTTCTACTGAACACTATTTGACCGAGGGTCAATGACATTTCTACTGACCACTATTTGACCGAGGGTCGATGACATTTCTACTGAACACTATTTGACCGAGGGTCAATAACATTTCTACTGACCACTATTTGACTGAGGGTCAATGACATTTCTACTGACCACTATTTGACCGAGGGTCAATGACATTTCTACTGACCACTATTTGACCGAGGGTCAATGACATTTCTACTGACCACTATTTGACCGAGGGTCAATGACATTTCTACTAACCACTATTTGACCGAGGCTCAGCAATATATTGTCTATGAATAATATGCAATTGGTATTTTGGTAATAAATTGTAAAATTTTGCCGATACGTTGTATTTATTTAGTAATTTTAATAAATTTTACTATTGTATACTCACTTTCACATTTAAACGTAATTCCGTGTATGATATGTAAAATTTTTCTTTGTGCAAATTGTAATATTTAGAGATTGCGGAGAGGAAATGTATGTGGTTCTAAGGAGAAATACCTCACACGTATTTCACAATTTTCAATCGGAACATAGTTTTAGTATATGAAATGATATTAAATTATCATGTTTACTCTTAATAAAGGAGAAGCTATGACTTGGCTCAAAGAGCCCTTATATGCCAATAAGCATGCAAATATGTATGCCTTTATAATTACACAATAGTAGCTACATTAGAAGAGGGACAGATCGATACGTTATACAGGCGTAAGTGGTGAAAGCCTGAATACTTTTTATTCGTAACACATCTGTATGTTGGAATAGAAAATATTTCTTAAAATTTATATATGCAATATCGTCAAAAGGAATTTAAGAATATCATAATTTGTCTTTACTTGAAATAAATATAAAGTTTCGTTGTAAGGAAAAAATACCTCAAAGAATTTTGTAAATTCACCTACAACAGAATTTTATTATTTAAAGTACTACTGCATTTCTTTGTTGGAGATGAACATTTGAAATATCATGGTATACTATATTACAGGCTAAATTCTGTAAATACAAATAAATCCCAGCATATATGTTGGCTGGAATAGGAGATGTGCCTTAAAAGGTTGTATTGGCAATGTTATTAAAATCAATTTTAATGACTTATTTTGCATTTGGTTGAAATGGGAACAAAATGTATACTTTCAGCCAACTACAGGAATGAAGAAAATGCAGCATTATCGTATCAAAAAGTAGGAAATTCGACACTGATAGTTCTTATGAATCCTTGAATTATTAGTAGAAAGGAAACAACTTTTAAGTAATTATGTTCTGTATAGCAAATCACAAGGTGATTGTAAATTCTTTTAGTTCTTATAAAAATATATTTTAGAATCGATTCTGGTGGAGTACTGTTTATTGGTACAAACCCAGCAGATGTCGATGGAGTTGAAAGAATAAAAGTCTGATTATTGCTTCCTTCGATATAAACACATATACCAAGGCCGTGTCCAAAAAAAATTATCTGCCGTTTATAACTGCAAGGCACAGAAATGGAAGTCAGAATTCATCAATGGCAAACCACTGAGTAAGAGCCGAGTGGAGTGAGTCGGAATGTGGCTCGGATGGCAGGTAGTGACTGTTGTCTAATCTGCGAATTCAGGAGTTTTATTACTTCCCTATAGTTTAAATGAGAGATATGGTGTTGGATTTTTATGCTTTTCAGTTAAAACCGGCAGATATTTTTTTTTGACACAGCTTTGGTGCATTACAACGATTACACTGGTCAACATGATTTTTGTCTCATGAGTACCAATAGTTGTACTTAATGCAGTTTTTTTATCGTGTTTTGGAATATATATTCGGAATATCTCTATCACCCACTGTTTTTTATTTCAATTTCAATTAATGGATTTAAATAATTATTTTTTAATAAACTTTTTTCGTCCATTTGTCCATTGTAAAATGAAACGAAATGAGCTAACTCAAATGATTACAGCTGTGGAAAAGAGATATCAAGGCAAATGGAATCCTAATATGCTGGCCGATTATTGTTGGACCATCAAGAGGGATGCTCCACAGGCGAAATATAGCACAAAATCGTCATTCCTTACTTTCTAGGTGAGTCCGAATGTTCGAATATTGTGTGGTTACGAATGTAGAAAATATTAAAGTGTTTGGAATGATAAATTCCTGTCTCTCGGAAACCTTGCGTGATGGAGAAAAACCGATATCATATTTGAATTCAGTAGAAAAAATACTATCAGAATCACATAATTTTCTTTCTGAGACAAAAAAAAGTTTCTTTTTTGTTGTTCAGTGTTATCTTAATGTGTTTCTACCACCAGCCTTGAGCTGCTATGCTTGCCCGGGAATCAGCTTATCCCGATCTTCTTGGCAACAATGAAAGACAAAAATGGCTATTGTGAGTTATCCCTAAAAGATAAACATATGCTGTCGCGGACTTTTTGTAGAGTTTTTTTTTGAGATATTCAATTCTGTATACAATAATTTGGTGTATTTGTTATGGTTTAGGCAGCGTAAGCCATTTAAGCGTCAAAATAGGGACTTAATTTCACGTTTTTCACTACAAAGGATGATTTTAGGGGTGAATGGGTTGAATATTACAACTCTCTTATAACTTATGTTCATCCCCGGAATCTCCTGAACATGCTTCAAAAAACCCGCATCACAATCGGATGAACGGTATGGCAAAGCACGCTTACCCGGGAATCTACTTATCCCGATCTTCTTGGAATCAATGAAAGACAAAAATGGTTATTGTGAGTTAAGCGAAAAGATAAATATATTATGCTGTTGCGGATTTTTTGTAGAGTTTTTTTGAGATACTCAATTCTGTGTACATTAATTTGATGTATTTGTTATGGTTTAGGCAGCGTAAGCCATTTAAGCGTCAAAATAGGGACTTTATTTTACGTTTTTCGCTACAAAGGGTGATTTTTAGATGTGAGAAGTTTAAGTATTACACCTCTCTTATAGCCTATGTTCATCCCAGGAATCTCCTGAACATTTTGCAAAAAACCGCATCAAAATTGGATCAACGGTATGGCCGCGCATAGAATATGAACAAACAAACCAATATTAATTATTATAATATTATTTTCATAAATAATTTAATTAATTAATTGTTAAAAGAATATCAGTGAGGTGTATAAGTTAGTTTGCTATTAAATAATTATTTTGTATGTTTTTGAACGATGTTATTGTTTGACAGTCTCTGACATAGGGCGAAAAGGAATTCCATGGTTTGGCAAGTGAGACTGTGAAAGATGTGTGATGAGGCGGGATATAAAGGACAATGCGTTGATGGGGTCGAGTGTCAAGATTATGTGTGTCGGATAGTCTACTGAAGCGGCGAGATTAATAATTAGGCGATGATGTTTGAAGTATTTTATAGAGATGGGATAGGGAAAGGACAGTTCTACGATATCTTGGACAACGCCACGATAATTGTTGCAGGGACGCTGTAACATGGTCAAATTTGCAAATACCACAAATAAAACGTGCGCAAGCATTATGAACACGTTGAAGTCTTAGAGAAAATAGTATTTCTGTAAAAAAGAGTATCACAATAATCAAAATGGGGCATTGCAAGTGTTTCTACTAACATTTTCCTGAGAATGAATGACAAACAATTTTTTAAGTAATTTAATCAGTGGCGTGCGGTGATCAGTGCAATTACCCCAGCCGTATGACGAGAAAATGTGACTTATAGTTTATAAAAACTTTCATTCGGAATTATTCAGTTTACAAATGGTATGACACTGAAATGCCTTGTATTTTTTCTTTAGATCTGGTAAATCTGCAGTTGACCTACCTTATACTACGAGGTCATTTTTCTTGTTGAAAGGTCTGCTACACGAAAATGGTCTCGTTTGTAAATTGTATAGTCACATTCATTTTTACTAAATTGGCAAATCACATTCATCAGTAACTCGTAAAAATGTAATATTAATGCGTTTGAACGAACTGAAGTGTCGATATTAAATGCAACTGTTGCTTTCCACAAATAATTGATATATACACGTTCGTAATAATCCAATTATTATTCAGTTATACAATATAAAAAAAGCTTCTTAAATTAAACTGTTTCTATAGATGGCAAAACGTACCGCATTTTTTTTGTATTTTGTAAAAATGAACTAGCATAAATTAAATATTATAAATTAAGAAATGTTATTTCGAAAAATTCTATTATTGAGAAATAGGCGCTTCCCAAATCAGCCAATCATGTTTTTTTCATCAAATGTATTCTTATTCGAGTTATGCCATTAACTGGGTACAGCTAGCTAGTATTCAATAAAAAGTCAATGGGACAATGGAATAAGACACAAGCTTCGTCTAGTGGATATCGCTGGACGTAGCAGGCAGTGATGCAATTCGCTTGCATCAGGCTTGCGCGGATTCATCTGTAGCGCAACAGCTGGTGTTGGTGGGGATAACGTAGAGGAAACACTCTGTGTTTCTCTAAGGGGATAATGTGAATGCGTAGGTGACTCCGTCAAACCGAATTTGGTACATGTCTGCTGGAGCGGCGGGAATTTTGAATTTTTATATTCACGCGTAATTGTTTTGAATGGAATTTGGGTAAATATATTATTTTTTTAGTTCAAAATTATTAATATATTAATTACCCCAGCACTGCTGAGGTAAGTGGGGTTGAATGCACGCCACTGAATTTAATGAATGTATTATTGAGAAGATTGTTTTGCATGTATGGTTTATATGTGTATTCCAATTTAGGTTATTGTCAATAAGTACTCCTAGAATTTTTACTGTCTCACTATAAGGAATTTGAACTCCATTAAGTGACACATGACCTACACTTCGAATATGTCTTGTTGGTATCATAAGAATTTGTAGTGTATTAACTGCTAATCGTTCATCATGAGTTTCAATAAGTAATTACTAGAGATAGTTAAGATTGCAACATAGTATAATGAGAAGTTAGACTTATGAATCTCTTTTGTTTTGATTTCACGTACAAACAGTTGAATAGTATAATGAAAAATAAGCCTTCTGTCTGTCTTTTGTTTTGGTTTCACTCACAAACAATTTAATAATATATACTATCTGAATTGCAATCTTATATTTTATTACATAGAAATCCTAGCTCTAGTAATTACATAATGAAGATTTTCATCAAATTGAATCTCCCGCTATACTCGGTTGAATGAATGAAGCAATTGTCTTCATAGTTCGTTCAACTTTTATTGGAACGTAGAGGCGATATTTTATCGGATGTCAAGTAAAAAACGTGTTGGTGCAATTGCATTTGCAGAAGAATGTACAGATGCACATCTTATATGTCCAGTAATTCTAGAAATACCTGGAAATCGTTAGGTAATACGTCAATTTGAGAAAAAATAAACACTTTTCAGGGACTTCAGATGTCGCCTTTTGTCGCTGCCGTGAAGTAGAAGATTTGAAATCTTCAATCTTGTCATCATTATAGCAGCACAACTACCGGTACCAGTATATAAAATTATAGTATAAAATTTATATCTGAAAGGTAGTCTCCTCAATTTATCAAAAAAAAAATTAAATTCCGAAGGCCTTGCAAAACCGTTTTCAACTTTAGCAGAATATTATATTTTAAAAAGTTTCAAAAGAGTTGAGGAGATTGAACCGTATAGGTATTCAATTTTATAATTTTATATTGTAAGTCTACTGCTATGGTCTCGAGGTAGCTTGCAGCGGGCCTGAGTTCGATCCTCGGACGGGACAAGTTTCCTTGGTGAGGTTTTTTTTTCTTCGGGGTTTTTCCTGTAATAAATGCCAGGGCATTTTAAGTCCAAACGGTCCCCGACATCATCTGGTCATCACTTCATCTCATTGTATTATGTTTAGAATTAAGGCCTATTCTGGAACATCATTACCATCATCGTTGCCTATTATATATCATCGGGGCAACGTAACTCTGCCTTCCAGGCGCCACAACTTCAGAAATTAATTACAATAACACCGATGCCAGGAGAGAATACCAGAAATTCGAAATGACAACCTGGTGATATTGAATGTATAAACGTTATAATTACAATGTGATTAATTCATAAATGGATTTTTCCCCCTAATTTTGTTAATATTGTCTATAACTATGCATTTGTTACATGCGTTCATCATCAAAACTATATATTCTGACTCCCTTCTAGAGCCCTCAGAAGTGTGTAATTTGAATTCTGAATCATTCTGTAACAAAAGTTAATTTAGACCGTCACTTGTTCTGCTGTCAAGGTTCGTGAAATCGGACCCCGGCTAGGGTATATGGATATTTAAGGTCGTAAAGAATCCAACAAATACCGGGTCTCGGATTATATATTTACGGCATGTAAAAAACCTCAAGAATAGAAAAAGATGCCACATTGTAAAATTTGTCAGTCCCTTCACGCCTAGATTAGAATTCCGACGCTAACGATATTAGCTGTTTTAGAGCGTCATTAAATTAAGTAATAGATCATTACGTTCTTTGAGAAATTATGTAACTCTCAAATAATAGTGTTTGACAACTAGTGGTTAAATTACATTACAAAAACCAGCGGGTAGTAGCAGTAGTAGGATTATATATTATATATATATATATATATATATATATATATATATATATATATATAATGATCTTTTCTTTTACAATGGATCGCATCAGATTATCAGTCCAATGGATTAAGATGGACACATCAATAAGTTCGAATGGGTAAAAATATAAATTACCCCAAAGTTCTTTTTTTTTTATTGAAAACCCCTGGGAAAAATCATTAGGAAGTCCTGGGTTTAGATGGGAAGGTAATATTTAAGTTGGATCTTAGGGATTCCGTTGCTTGAGGATATGAATCAGTGGAGGACTTTAGTCGGTGCGACATTTAAATTCAATCAATCAATCAATCAAAATTCCCATTATTCCTGAGTGGAACATAGGGATCTCGGAAAACTTCTCCATCTGACTATTCCTGGCCAGCTCCTTGATCTGATTCCAAGTCTTCCCCATATTTTAGCTTCTGTGAGAACAGTTCGTTTCCATGTTATCTTGGGTCTGCCAATTCCCCTACTGCCCTGTGGGTTCCAATCCAATGCCATCCTGGCGGGGTCATCTGGAGGTCGACGAAGGGTATGTTCCAGCCACACACCCCATTCCTATGCCGAATTTCAAGTTCAACTAGTTTTTGTTTGGTTTTTAGCCACAGGTTTTCATTAGATATCTTGACCGGCCAGAATATTTTAAATATATTTCGCAAAAATGTATTAACGAAAACTTGTAGTTAATTGATAAAGACTAGGGCTAGGATTGTTATGTACTAAAAGGTAAGATTTCAGCGTAGTATAATGAGAAGTTAGACTTTTGACTGTCTTTTAACTTGTTTCACACACTAACAGTTGAATAATATATACTACCTGAATTGCAATCTTATCTTTTATTACATACATATCCTGGTCCTAATAATGACATTTACATTACGGTTCCCCTAAGCCATAAATGCATTTATTTTAATATGGGAAAATCGAAACAAAATGTTAAAATTATTTTTTTTGCACATAAAGAAATCGATAATATATTTCCATTCTGTGTGGAAGTTTGAAACCGCGGATCGGCGTTGCAAATTATATTATACATCAAAAGAACGCTTGAACTTGAAAAAGCGAGTTCATGGAAAGATTTCTATTGGCAGGAGTTGGCTCTTGGCATCTCCGTAATCCTCGGAATAAAAATAGGTGAAGTTAAATCTATGAGGGAAGCTATGTAGGATAGATATTAAAGTTTATATTGAAAAGTATCACTGGATTACCACGTGGTCATTTTCCCTGGAAGGGAACTTTTGCGTAATTATAAACAGCGTATAGTGCTTGTCAATATTATAACACAAATCTTATCCCAATTGGAGTTTGTTTTTTGACACAGCCCTTAAAGGAATCAACTAAGATATCAATTAGATATATTCTGATTCAAATTCTTACTCCCATAAAAATAACACTTTATGAATACAGTCCAAGATGATGGATCAACTAAATTTTTTATAAACTAATACCTTACATCAAGGAAATATTTATAAATTGTGACGACATATACAATTAATTTCTTCTTTACTTCACGGGCTAGGCAAATTACCTGTTTCGCCTCACAGTTGTTGTATCCATCTTTTCACTGGCCTTCCTACATTCCTTGAACCTCTTACCTTGTAGTTAAATGCTGCTTTTGGTATGTTACATTCATTATTTCTACATGTCTAAACCATTTATCTCTATATTCATCTCTATATATTAATACATCTCTCTCTCTCTCTCTCTCTCTCTCTCTCTCTCTCTCTCTCTATATATATATATATATATATATATATCCATCCATCCATAGTAATTCTGTCCGAAGGCAGGTCCTTCAATGCAATCATAGCATTTTCATGCTATGCTTGCGGCTTTACTAGGGAATTGTAGGTGTGGTAGCTTCCCGTTGTTTTCCACACAGGTAAAGGATGATGATGATGATGATAAGGATGATGGTGATGGCCATATGATTTCGGGATCGGTTGGCCTTAATGTTTTCCTCACATTTGTCTTAAGGTGAGGAAAAACCCCGATAAAAACCTCACCCAGAAAAACTGCCCCGACAGGGGATCGAACACGGGCCCTCTGCGTGACAAGGCAGTACGTTACCTAGAGACTACAGCGGTGGACAATATATACATATATATATAAAGGCCCGGGTTTGATCCCCGGCTAGGGCAGTTTTTCTGGGTGAGGTTTTTTTATCGGGGTTTTTTCTCACCTGTACGACAAATGTCAGAAAAACTTTAAGGCCCAAACGGTTCCTGAAATCATATGGCCATCATCTCATCATCATCATCCTTATCATTATCATCATCATTATCATCCTTAACCGTTGGAAAGCGACGGGAAGCTACCACACCTACAATTCCCTAGTAAAGCTGCAAAGCATAGCATGAAAATGCTATGATTACAGTGAAAGACCTACCCTCGGGCAGAATTACTATGGATGGATATATATATATATATATATATATATATATATATATATATTAATTTTATACATCAAATTAATCGGAAACAGTAAAAATAGAAACAATATAACTTTATATACCTAAACATCTAAACTGAAAGAATGTCAAGGTTTCTTTGTATTCATTTTAGCAATGAATATTGTGTTGTATAATTTGCAACGACCCTCTTTAATGCTTCAAGAACCACGTCTTTAGTAATGGTTGGCGTTATTTAAATGTTTTGCAGAACGAGTCAACTTCTGTTTGTTATTGTGGTACCTCTTGCATGGAGCATCAGACCGATGACTTCTTTAACCTTCACTTTGTGTTTTTACAATATGGGATAGACGGCTCTTCTCACAAGGGAACTGTCAACCATTGCATGCTGAAATGTGCCTTGAAATTTCTCACAGAGGAGCGTTGTGAAGTACGTAGGCCATGTCCACAAAGTTATCTGCAGTTTTTATTACAAGGCCCAGAAATCAAAGCCAGAATTCAGCTATGGCAAAACACTGTACGTAGCAGATGGATTCCCTACATCAGTAAGAATAAGTGAACTGAGGAGTGACTCTGTGTACACGGCAGGTAGTGAGGGTTGTCCAAACGACTAATCCATTAGTTGTATTATTTCCCTATAGTTTAAATGAGATATATGGCGCTGGAGTTTAATGTCTTGAAGTTCAAAACGGCAGATTTCTTTTGAAATGACCTTGGAACTTCACAACGCTTCTCTGAAAGAAATTTCAAGTTAGGTTTCGGCATTCAATGGTTGACAGATCCCTTGTTTGGATCAACTTCTTTTGCTAGGCCTGAATGTGTTTCAGATCGGTTGGTTAGATCCTAATTGTATCACATCCAAGCTCCAGGTTTGAAAGTGTCGCTGGTATTCTCAGCGACAATACCGTGAGCCTCTTCGTATGTGTTGCGACCATTATTCTGCAGCGTTTTAGCAACGATAGATTTATTGTATATCTGGCTTAACTTGGAAAAGAGAGAGATGGAGATATAAGGGTAGATCCTTGACCGCTTTCGACCAGTTACTAAAGAAAGAACCCACCCTGCTGTCAATTTTCGTCTTCCCCTTGCCCCTATTAACATCTTGTGAAGAAACTCTGACAACACTGGTGCGAGTGAGAGACTTGAGCACAGCTGTCTTTTTCTACTAATTTCATCGCAAAGTTAAGCCATACGAATTATAATATTAAGATGTCTGCAGTGTTGAGTTCCGCCGAATGGACAAGATTCCAAGACATGAGACAAAGCTTTTATCTAGCTGTGGCATCGCCTGTAGTTGTTGAGTTCTGCCTGGATTTCAGTGAATAGAAGCTTGATACGGGGTGCAAGGATGCTACTCGTATTAACAGGAACATTATTTGAAATTCCTCATCACGTGACATGATCATGGGAAATTACTAAGGCAGCTGAAGTAATTTTCTTACCTCAAAGGAGATTGATTTCATTGATAACTCTAAGAGTTTTTAAATGAATTACTGAACTTTTGTATAAAATCTATATTTCAATTAAATTTAAGGCAAAAGAAAAACTTTAGTTGTCTAACGAAATATTTTTAATTAGCTTACTCTGACATATCGTGTTTTTTTTTCCGTACATGTTATGAAATGAAATAGGAAAACTTGATTAAAGATCTTCATCAGTTTCAAAGAGGAACATGTCCATAGTTCATGTTTAGTTAACTTGTTTACAAGTAGCAAGTAAACTATTTCAAATACCCGGAATGAGTAATAAGTATTAACAAGAGCTGTTTCAGGTAACGTCGGACGCTTTTTAATTCCGAGATAATGAATGATACTAAGTTCAGATTATGTTTCCTCACCTTTAAGACAAATGTCAAGAAGCTTAGGGCCCAAAGGTCCCTAAAATCATCCGGCCATCATCATCATTATCATAAGTAATGCCACGAGTGATGACTCACGAAGTGAGGAGTGAATTTATCTACAGAAGTTGGAAATCAAGAGTGGCATTTGTTAGGACTATTTAACGAATACAATTAAGCTGTTTACTCACAAATCATTAATTATTTAAATATAGTTATTTTAAAATATTTATATATTTAATGTAAACGGCGATGTTTGAAAACAAATGAGAAACGATTGGTACGCTTCATTTGCTTCTTTTCTTCGTCACTGCAACCAGATCATGTTATTTATTGCCAAAGGAACGCAATATTGTAAGAATGCACTCTAGTGGAGAAAAAATGTGACACTTCGTATGATTAGTTGAATAAGTGAAATAAAAAATAATTATAAATGTATATCATAATTATTTTAAGATTCCTCGTGCTGATTACCCGGTGTTGCCCGGGAATCTACTTATCTCGATCTTTTTGGCATAAATGTACTAAAAGACAAAATTCGTTATTGTGAGTTACCCGTAAAAGAATATCCGCCATGTGCTGCTATGCTTGCACAGGAATCTACGTACTTGTCTCGATTTTCTTGGCATCAATGAAAGACAAAAATGGTTATTGTGAGTTATCCGTAAGAGATAAACATATGCTGTCGTGGACTTTTTGTAGAGCTATTTGGCATATTCAATTCTGTGTACATTAATTTTGAGTATTTGTTATGGTTTAGTCAGCGTAAGCCATTTAAGCAAACAATGAGCTACTTTTTTCACGTTTTCTACTACAAAGGACACATTTTAAGGGTGTAGGAGTTGAGTATCATAACTGTGTTATAGCCTATATTCATCCCGGGAATCTTCTGAACATTTTACAAAAATCCATTACAATCGGGTCAACGGTATGGCCGCGCATAAAGTACGAACTAACAAACAAACAATCAAACTAACATTAATTTTTTATATATTAGATTGTTGTAAGTTTTCTCTACCATTTCTTAAAATTAAGTTATTTTTGCTATAAATGATTCTTCCAATTATTCTGATAAATATGAATGTCTGCTATAATACTCAACCACGACTAACAATCGACTCGCATCCTTTTACATATGCGACGGTCGAACTACGAAAATCTGAAAATCCATCTTGAACTTTCTCGAATAGAAACATAGAGAAGCCGATCTTCAAGAGTGCGATGCATATATGTTTCTGGAAAGCTCCCAGAGGCATAAATCAATTATATTATAGCCTCACTATGATGGTTGTCCAGCGAACCGCCTTGTTTCCCCGCAGCTGTTATATATAATTAAATACAAAGATGCTGACTACCGCTACTATAATAATTCCGCATGTTAATTGTTGCCAAGCAATGTTCGCGCGACACCCGATTTTATATAAACGGACAACATCATAGTGAGGCGATAAAATCTTAAAGGCGAGACTTGATAGTATTGTTGCAGCCCGCGAAAGTAAGAAGCTGGTCTAATACTTACTTACTTACTTACTTACTTACTCACTGGCACTATCGAACCCGTAGGTTCATGGCCGCACGGACATAAGCTCTCCATACATCCCTATCCTGAGCTAATGCTTGCCAATCATTCCCTGTATAATCAACTTCCCTCAAATCATAGTTAATATTGTTCTCCCACCTCGTTCTTGGTCTACCAACTGGGAGTTTTCCCTCTGGCTTTCCTACAAGAAGCTTCCATGCACGTCTTTCATTCCCCATACGCGCAACATGTCCTGCCCATCGCAGTCTATGAGACTTAACTGTTCTTATTATAATGCATCATAATATTTTAGAATTTTATGTTATTATTTAGTAATATATCCAAAACTAGCTTAAACAAGATGGGTCGATGTATCTGACTTTTCTCAACGAACTTCCTCAGTTTTATACTTAACTAAGACAAAAAATTATCAGCTAACTATTAACTAACTAAAAACTAACTCACTGGCAGTATTGAACCCGTAGGTTCATGGCCGCACGGACATAAGCTCTCCATACATCCCTAACTCGAGCTAATGTTTTCCAATCATTCCCTGTATAATCTACTTCCCTCAAATCATTGTTAATCTTATTCTCCCACTTCATTCTTGGTCTACCTACTGGGCGTTTTCCCTCTGGTTTTTCTACAAGAAGCTTACAAGCACGCCTCTCATTCCCCATCGTGTCACATACCCTGCCCATCGCAGTCTACGAGACTTAACTGTTCTTATTATATCTGCTATTATAACGAATATAATGAAGACTTGGCTTACCTTACATACATAAGGACTTTATTAGACTAAAAGTAAGATGCATACAATGTTATTTACAAATATGGGTCGCACGGGCGGTAAGCCGTACGTGCTGTTGACAGTCTGTTACAATAAAGTTAATGTTTGGTAATAATATAACTTAAAACAAACAAAAATAAAACACAATAATATTACAATTAGATAACAATACAGTTACATCATACATTAACTTGGTTATGCAGAATTATTAAGAATTAATGGTATTGCAATTTGTTAACATATTTATTTATTCATGAATGAGTGTTCTTATTTTCCGCGTTTTGTCCAGAAATTTACCCAAGTTTATCCAATTTCCTGGGCTTACCAATAACTCGTAGCATGCCAATCTTTCACGATTTGAATTTAGAAATCTTTCCGGTAATAACTGACGCCTCCAATAATCCAAATCGTTACATGTTCCTAATATATGTATCTCGTCTTCAAAGCTCCTGCACATTGGACATATTCGCATATCGTGATATCGTTAATTGTTATTACCATATGAAGCATCCTAAAGAACGGTATCCATTAAGCAAAAAAAAAAAAAGAACAAAAACAATTACTTATCTGGTTTTTTTTTCGGGGATGAGTGTATTAACAGAGCATGAAAATCCCTAGGGACATGAACGCAAGGGTTCACACCCCAACCCTTATATACATTTCGTGCGACGTTATCCACTGAAATTCATTATATAAGGTTGAATCGGTCCAAGGATCAGTCTAGACACAAGTTAGTGAAGAAACGTTTCTACTCCTTTCCTGCCTGAGATCGAAAGCGGGGCAGCTCTCCCTCCCCGCCTCCCACTATCAAGATATCAAGAGTTGTCGCACACTTGACACTTTGAAGTCGAGCTTATAGGATTACATGCTGTTGGATAATTAACTTCACTCCATCAAACAATGACATTTATTTAGTGTTTTTATTATCATTTAAATTATTCTGATGCCTTGACGCAGAGCTACTAGACTTGCGCTGGTTCGAGTCCCCCGTGGTAGAAATTTTCTCCACCCAGCATCGTGAGGCATTTGTGTAGCTACAATAAGTAGCGACCCCAGGTTGAGAAGACCAGCTATAACGGCTGGGGAACCCGACATCCTTGCTGACCATGTGTCACCCCTACACTGACTAGATGATGGTCTACCTATTTGATTAACACATGTGGATGTGAGGCCAGCAGCCGGTTGGTAGGCCAAGGACGTTCTAAGCCTGTTGCTCTTGGAGTTTGGAGTTTTTAAATTATTCTATTATCTACTATTTATGTTTTTTTCGTTAAATTAAACTGATTCAATAAATATTCATATTGTAATTGTGTTATTAACATAATACGTAATCATTTATTACACGCTTCATATTAGCTTGACCTGTATCTATGTAGCTGAATATTTTAACACGATTTTCACTCGCTTAAAAACATTGGATCGACTTGAAACTTAGTACACTTGTAAAGGACCAATGCCGATACTATAATTTCATAATTGTTTTCTAAAATCCTTGCCAGAATCATCACAGCATCAAAAAATAAAAACCGGTATAATAGATTGCGGACTTATCGACTTTTTAGTCAATCGTTGTAAGCGCTCAGTTGGTAGAGCGGTGGACTGTAGTGGAATATAATTTCAGTAATCCATAGGTCGCTGATTCAAATCCGGCCCGGAGGATTTTTTAGAAGAGTATTAAGCAATTACATTTTCACGGGATTCCGGTTTATGGCAGTCAATCAAACTAAAAATTTAAAAAAAAGTTTAAAAAACTAAAACAACACGCTTTATTAGAAAACCAAACTAAAAAATAATTAATAAATAATAGTTTTAAAAAATCTAAAACAACACGGTTTATTAGAAAACCGAACTAAAAAATGAAAAATAATTTTGATTTCCAACACGCTTGGGATAAAATTAAAGTGGTCAACAAAAAAAAAAATCTCCAACACATCTAGAATAAAACTAGAGTTATCTACAAAAAAAAAATTATCATCAAAAGCGTGGGGTGCTTTTTATATTTTTTACGTTTTCTTCTTAGAGACTTTACTTTTACCAATATCTGTTTATTATCAAATATATTGATATACAGCACCCCACGCTTTTGATGGTTATATTATTTTTTTGTAGATAACTCTAGTTTTATTCTAGATGTGTTGGAGATGATTTTTTTGTTGACCACTTAAATTTTATCCCAAGCGTGTTGAAAATTAAAATTATTTTTCATTTTTAGTTCAGTTTTCTAATAAAGCGTGTTGTTTTAGTTTTTTTTAATATTATTTATTTTTTATTATAATTATTTTCTTCTTCTTTATTTCTTTATTCAGAGAGGGAGGGCAGACGGCCCGAGCACTCTCCTACTATTATGGAGATGAGTGAAATAAAAGTCTACATGTAAATTGTAGGACCGACACATCAGGTTATACTCTCATGACCAATACCGCCATTTTTTTTGTTGGGACACTACAGCCCTCCCATAAGCCCCTTTTGCTTTTGTATTGCTCTGGCTCGTAGTCATGAGGCAGGAACATTGTACTCCTTCCTTTAGATTCTCGCAGTAACATATTTTCAATACTTCAATACTTTCAACTTCCTGACATTTGTCTTATAGTCGAGAAAAAAACGAAAAAACCTCACCCAGGAAGCTTGTCCCGACCGGGAATCGAACTCGGTCCCGCTGTGTGACAAGGCAGCAACCTTAATAATGAGGGTAATGCTAAAGTTTTATATATTTTTATTCTTGTGAATTTTTGTACTAATTTAGCTTTAACATATTATTTGATATTCCAAAGATTTGTGTAAATTTGGATTTTCTTGTTCAGATCTTTTTTCATTTTTATAGGTTAATATTTATTTATTTTCGTGCATGGATTCCACCACCAAATGTATAGAGATAAAACATCCCATGACCCGAAGACGTCATGCATATGCGAAATATGTGAACAGAAATGCAAAAGATATCGCATCGAAACATGTAAACAAAGAACAAAAACAATGATTACGCAAGACAAAGCTAAAGTGTTAGTGATTGTTAGAGTGCTGTGTTATCACCTTTGCACATTTGTGCGCAATCCATTTGTATATATTTATTTATTTTATATTTTATTTGGGAACTATTTTGAAGTTTTACAAAGTATTGGCAGTTCCATCTCTTATCTATGGATGTGAAACCTGGACATTAACAAAGACAGATAGTAAACAAATAGAGGCTGCAGAAATGAAGATGTTGAGAGCAGTAGCAGGATACCAAAGGACCGATAAAAAGAAAAATGAAGATATAAGAACAGAACTTAATATATTTAATCTCTGTGAAAGAATAAAATATTATCAAAATGCTTATCTTCAGCACGTATTAAGAATGAATGAACAGCGCATACCAAGAAGAATGTATAATTATAAACCAAAAGGGAGAAGGATGTTGGGAAGACGATTGAACAGATGGAAGGACCAATTCTATCTATAATGAGATCGGAACAGGCCATTGGGCTTAATCCCTGTTGTTGTTGTTGATGATGATGATGATGATGGTATTTAATTGGGTACCTCGAACTTTGCCTCGATATCATGGGTTTCGTAAGAAACTCTAAGTCTGTGGTTGTGAATTCTATGTACTATTATATTTTACGCAAGGATTCTTACTCTAGCGGAAAATATAAGAAGAAGGTGAGATCAAGTTAGGGGAAAATAAGGCGAGTTATCGAAGGAGAAGATCACGGTGTAGTGGACGGCTAACAGGCGAACAGACGGGAAGGAAGATATCTCCAAGAAAAATGTTCACTTTCCATAAATTTCACTCGTCACAGAACAAATCCTATTACAGATTGTAACCTGTATTTGAGCTGCGACAAGTTACACAAATTATTACATACTGTTTCGTTCGTATGCTATTTTATTAATAAACGCTATTTAATAGCTAAGTTCATTCATTAGTGTCGCATTTCAAATCTCGACGTGAAAGGACGAACAAATTTTGCTTATGGGCCTCTTTTTCTATCTCAAGTTCTTTTACGCGTCATAAATCTACGATACGGGACCTATGAAGTTAGTTCGTTTCGAAAGGAAAATACTCTTACTTACTTACTCACTGGCACTATCGAACCCGAAGGTTCATGGCCGCGCGGACATAAGCTCTCCATACATCCCTATCCTGAGCCAATGCTTTCCAATCATTCCCTGTATAATCTGCTTCCCTCAAATCATAGTTAATGTTGTTCTCCCACTTCATTCTTGGCTTGCCAACTGGGCGTTTTCCCTCTGGCTTTCCTACAAGAAGCTTCCATGCACGTCTTTAATTCCCCATACGCGCAACATGTCCTGCCCATCGCAGTCTACGAGACTTAACTGTTCTTATTATATCTGGCTTCCTATAAAGACCATGTAGTTCATTGTTATGTAGTCTTCTCCATTCACCTGTCTGTTCATCTCTCTTTGGTTCAAAAATTTTCCTAAGAACTTTATTCTCAAATACTCGTAATCTCCTTTCCTCCCTTAAAGTAAGAGTCCATAAGGAAAATACTCTAATTTAAATTATTACCGGATTAATCTTCCAATCATTCTGATTTTCATATGCTTTCTTTTTAATTTTCCTTGTAGGAATACTTATCATTCATCTATGTTACAAGACTGAGATGAAATGAAATGTTTAATATTTAACTAAGTGTCCACCGCTGTGGTCTCGAGGTAGCGTGCTGCCTTGTCATGCAGCGGGCCCTCGTTCGATCCCCGGTCGGGACAGTTTTTCTGGGTGAGGTTTTTATCGGGGTTTTTCCTCACCTGTAAGACAAATGCCAGGAAAACTTTAAGGCCCAAACGGTCCCCGAAATCATATGGCCATCGCAATCATCATAATTCATATTCATCTTAGGTTAAGCTTAGGGTTAGGGACTCTCCTGGCGCACCACTATAATAATCATCATCATCATCATCACCCATAATATCATCGGGGTAATGTAACCCCGCCTTCCAGGCGCCCCAACATCATAAGTGAGATACAAGTACGCCATGCTAGGAGAGAACACCAGGAATGTCGAAAGGTAAACTGGGGCATTTGCAAAAAAAAATATTTAACTAGGTTATTACTATTTTCATTTTTTTATTCTAACGTGCTCAGGATTTTATGTCCTGAAAAATTCCAACCGGGTACGAACTCGCGGTCCTTGGAACCGAGGTGAGCATGGTAGTCCATCAGGACGAAGTTTTACATACATTAAAATGGTGCATTCGTAGATAGTATATTCATTCATTTTGAGAATTTCTCTCATCATTGAGAGTTTTCTCCAACCAATCTTAATAATTAACATGGATTTTAAAATAATACATAAATGACTACGAACTTACAGACTATCACTTTGTAACAAACATTCACAAATTTCCCTTAATTAAAGTTCTCCATCGTTCTCTGTCCTCTGAGTCTTCATCCGTTGCACCAGATTTTCTCATTGAATTCTGAATATTATTCTTCCAGGTTGTTCTTGGTCTTCCTTTTCTGCTTCCTCTTTCAATTTTGGTCTTCCATCCTGCATTCTTCTTGTGCGTCCATACCATTTTAGCCTTCTGTGTTCAATCTCATTCATTATACTTCTTTCTGCATTCATCATTTTTTTAAATTTTGTATTTCTAATTATTTTCAGTCGAGATTTTCTGGCAGCTCTTGTCCAAAAATCCATTTCAACTGCAGTTATTCTGTTGGCATGTTGTTGTGTCATTATCCAAACTTCCGATCCATGTATGTTATTTTATTTAATTATATGCGTCGGTCCAGATGAACTACTTGTTTCCATGTTCGTATGTTCTAGGGTTCAAACCGGCCTGGGTCAATGGAATTTTAAAGGGGTAAAAATTCTAAAAGTAGGCCCCTGTGCTTCTGATACCGAGGGTCGCGGGTTCAAATCTGGCCGGGATCGAAGGGTTGTTTAGGATGGAAAAATACAAGGAGCAAATCCTCCGGGAGGGACTTTAAGTCATGTGTCCCGAGTCAGAAGAATTTCTGGCTCGTAAAGATCTTTAAGCCTGAATAAAGATGCTTCTAAGCAAAATTTACATACCTCCTTCAACATAGTAATAGCTTAGGTACCAACTAAATATCTAATAAGGTCTTGAATGTTGACCTATGCCATTCATGACATCTATGGGCAAATAAGCGTAACTAAATTAACTTGGTCTAGTAACTCCTAACAAAGGAGAGGCTAAGGCCCTACATTGGGCTGTTCAAGCCATTAAAAAAATCTGAAATAGCTTCTATTGGAAAGGAAGTAAAACCATTGGTCTCGTGTCGTAGATTTATGGCACGTAAAGGAACCTCTAACCTGTAAGAAAAGAGGCATCTGAGGAAAATGTATCAGCTTTTTAACATCCAGAGTTGAATTATAGAGCTAGTGACCTGAGCTATTGAAGGATGTCGTTACAAATATATATATATATATATATATATATATATATATATATATACTTACTTACTCACTGGCACTATCGAACCCGTAGGTTCATGGCCGCGCGGACATAAGCTCTCCATACATCCCTATCCTGAGCTAATGCTTTCCAATCATTTCCTGTATAATATACTTCCGTCAAATCATAGTTAATGTTGTTCTCCCACCTCATTCTTGGTCTACCAACTGGGCGTTTTCCTTCTGGCTTTCCTACAAGAAGTTTCCATGCACGTCTTTCATTCCCCATACGCGCAACATGTCCTGCCCATCGCAGTCTACGGGACTTAACTGTTCTTATTATATCTGGCTTCCTATAAAGACCATACAGTTCATTGTTATGTAGTCTTCTCCATTCACCTGTCTGTTCATCTCTCTTTGGTCCAAAAATTTTCCTAAGAACTTTATTCTCAAATACTCGTAATCTCCTTTCCTCCCTTAAAGTAAGAGTCCATGTTTCGCACCCATATAATATAACTGGTAGAATAATAGTTTTATATATTTTCAGCTTAACGTTTTTTGAAAGGAGTTGGGACATCAAAAGTCTCTGCAATGCATAATAGCACGCATTTCCAGAATTGAGCCTATGTTTAATTTCTTTGTGCATCTCATTCCTATTTGTGATTATTGTTCCTAGGTATTTGAATTCAGCCAATTCCTCAAAATTTCCCTCATTTGTCATTAGCTGTCCATTTCCATTATATAATGTATTTCTACGTGTGACCATATATTTAGTTTTACTGATATTTACTTATATATATATATATATATATATATATATATTACTTACCTACCGTATTTCATACTATGTTTCATATAATTACGAGTATTTTTACGTTTTAAAAACATGACCGGCAAATGAAAGGTTGGAGTAACACGACTCTAATATGTACACAAGGCAGGCAACTTTCACAAAAGTTTGAATAAACCATGGAAACACGTTTAATTATGCAGTAATTTTACAAATGAACAAAGATAATTAACAGAAATTATGAGATCAAATAATAAGTGTGCTCAGACGGTAGCGCCCGATACTTATTCGGAAAGGTCCGATTTCAAATCCCTGGTCTGACCAATCTTCAGATATTTTTTGGCTGTTTTCCTCAGATGGATATACACCGTGTCCCATTCAAACTTCCCACATTTTAATTAATCATAACTCTCAAAGTATGCGGAATTATGAAATGAGGTTGGTATTAAAAGAAAGAGAAACTCAAAGAATGTTTGTTTTCATTGTTGCAGTCAATTCATCTGTCGCATGTTGGACAATAATGACATAAAACGTTTTTTGGTATGTAAAAGACCGTGTGTATGCGACTCCAGTACAAGAAATTCATAATTTACGAACCCGTATGCTTGAACAATTGCAACAGTACCAATGGACATGTTGGACAGAACGTGACAAGAAATCGAATACAGACTTGATATTGTTCGTGCTACTAATGTTGCACATATAGAGGTGTTTCAGTGTGTGGCAATGAAAATTCTTTGAGCTTATGTTTCGTTTGATATCGGCCTATTTCATAATTCCGCATACTTTGTTAGTTATGATTAATTAAAATGTAGGATGTTTTAATGGGACACCCTGTATATTATCACGGAATTTCTCAATAATTTATTAATTTAAACCTTAAATTGGCGAAACAATCTTTCATGCCTGTTATTCAAATATTTCGGCCTACAAAGAAAACAAAATCATATAAAACTCTAAGTTATTATTGTATATTATTACGTACTTTGAAACAAACTTAAGTAATTTATAATCATTTGTTTTTTTATTGTTTTATAAACAATAATAAATAAATTAAATCAATGTACCTTATAAGATACATTGTTAAGTAAAATATTAATTATTAATCATAATTATATATCTCACAAGAAACAGCATTCAGTGAATTTGTCTAAAACAAACGAATACACACGAGTATAAACATAGCCTACGCGGCTCATTAGTTTGTAGGATACACATGATTTGATCAAGAACAGTTAAGTCTTTTATACTGCGATCGGCAGGACATGTGGCACGAATGGGGAATGAATGATGTGCATGGAAGCTTCTTGTAGGAAAACCAGAGGGAAAACGCCCAGTTGGTAGACCAAGAATGAAGTGGGAGAATAACATTAACTATGATTTGAGGGAAGAAGATTATACAGGGGATGATTGGAAAACAACTCAGGATAGGGATGTATGAAGAACTTAAGTCCGCGCGGCCATGAACCTATGGGTTCGATAGTGCCAGGGTGTTAGTTAGTTCCTCATGGTGAAGCTTCCTCCATTCTCTATTTTCATCCTCGATGGGATCGAATATTCGTTCTGCTAATTTTCTTTTAACGTGATCGGTATTTTTAACCTATTTCGAGCTGTTACTGTAGTTTCTAAACAAAAGGTTAGACGATCTTATTGTAGAGCGGAATACATAGACAATACGAATATATTAATGGCTGAGGAAGCAAATTTTTTTAAGAGTAAGCAAGAATATCAAGGAAAGATACATTTATAAATTCCAGGATTTTATATTTGAGCCAACTAAAGACAGTCTTTAGAGACAGATATTGCCTATTTTTTTATCCAGAATGCTTTATATTGAGGTAAAATACTGCTATTAAAGTCAGACTTTCTCGGCATCTATTCATAGCTCACTCACTCACCCACTCTTCGGAATATGGAATCCGCAGATGTGCAGCATTGATTAAAACCCTCTATTGGTCGCTGTCCTCGACCACTGAATCCAGTTCATATCACCAGTTCTCTGAGATCTATCAGAATATTATCCTCCCACCTAAGTCTAAGTTTTATTTTTTCCCTAAGAGTTTCCCGATACAAATTGAAAATATTTTACTAGTTTCCTTTGAGCTACAATATCGGCCTATCTCCTAGACTTATCCTGAAAATATTACAACTGTATAAATTATGGTGATCCTAATTTTGGAACTTCCTCCAATCTTCATTGTCATCCCTTATGAAATAAATTATTCTCAATAAGAACTTGCTTTCGATTTATTTTATTTTATTTTATTTTATTTTATAAGTGAACAAATTTTGCTTGCGTGGTGTGGCAGAGGAGGATAGAATTTATTGGTCGTTTAATGATTTCTTTATGTAAAGAGGGGCATGGAAATTTCATCATCATAGTACATTCACGAATTTAGGCCATTTGTTGACCTGCTTCGGCCTCAAGCGAAACAGCATCCAGAAGTCTTCTGAGTGGACGTCCTGTTCTTCTTCTTCCTGCAGGTTGATATCTTAACATTTGTTTGGGTATCCTGCGATCTTCCATTCGATGAACATGTTGCATCCATCTTGACTTATAATCAGAAATTTTTTTAAAGGTTCCATGTGTAATTCTTCTAAGATGTCTTCATTTTTTTTGTGATCTAGTAGTGTGTATCCTGCAGTTATCTGAAGATATCTCATTTCAGCAGATCTAAGTATCTGTATATCATTCTGTTTCAACGTCCATACTTCGCTACCATACAAAAGAGTTGGAAGAGCCGGTGTTTTATACACTTTTAGTCTTGAATGTTTTTGGACTAACTGTGGCTTGAGGATAGAATTTATTAACCATAAAATTCTTTAAAATTTTGATTTTTTTGCATTTACATCCTTTTCTTCTTCATATGAGATTTTGCATCCTAGATATGTAAAATTATTCACCTGCTCCAATATTTTATTGTCCAGTACAGTTTTACTTCTGACAGGATCTACACCTTGAAATGCCATAATTTTTGTTTTCTCTGTAGATATCTTCAATCCATATTCTTCTGTAATTTTGTTAAGTTCATACAGACCTTTCTGTAGATTATCATCTGAATTTACTATTATTATTTGGTCATGTGTAAACAATCGGGTATTTAATTTTCTATTTTCTGATATTCTTATTCCAAATTTATATTTCTTGTTCCATCAACATATTACATCGTTGACATAAATCGCAAAGAGTGTTGGGGATAGGGGGCAGCCTTGTCTCACACCACGATTTATAATTCCTTCTTCAGAAAATTTGTTATTTAATTTAATCTTTGTAAATATTTTGTATGTTCTACAGAAGTAAATTTGGTATATTTCTGTCTTCCAATATATTGAAGAGTTTTGATCTCATGACTGTGTCGAATGCTTTTTCAAAATCTATGAAAGCAAAATGAGTTTCAAAGTTGAATTCTCTTCTTTTTTCAAGCAATAGTTTAACAGAAAGTGCTGAATCAATACAAGATCGTCCTTTCCTAAATCCATTTTGACATCCCATAAGGAATTTTTTGCTGAAACTTTTCAATTTTCCATTTAAAATGTCTGCATAAATTTTATAGCATGTGTTTAACAAACGGATTCCCCTATAGTTGTCCATTTTTCTCTTGTCTCCTTTCTTGAACAGGGGTATAACAATGCTTGTCATCCATTCTTGTGGTATATCTGGATTTTTTATTACATTATTAAAGAAGGACAACAGTCTTTCATGGAACTCTTTGCCTGCATATTTGTACAATTCAGAATTCAAGCCATCTGTGCCAGTTGCCTTCCCATTTTTCAATTTCTATAAACTATTGTTCAATTATTCCAATGATATTATGGAATCTATCTCATTATTATTTCGAAAAATTGTACCTTCATAACTATTGTCAGTCCAAAGACTTTTATAATAATTGAAAAAAAAAATTTTGTTACTCCGCAATTAATTTTTGTAGATTCTTTAATATCTTTATTCAAATGTTTTAATAAAAAAATTCAGAAGGAATTGAAATATGACGACCCACAGCATGGAAACGTCTATTTGGAAAACCAGTGGGGAAGTACCCAGTAAGAATGTGGTCAGAAAATAACATTAACCATGATAGAGGGAGTTAAATTCTACAGGAAATGATTGGAAAGCATAAGCTCAGGATAGGAATGTATGGAGAGTTTGTCTGCGTACCCATGGAACTCGTGATTATATAGTGGCAGTTAGTGTTTGAAACACTTCGTCGATATTCATTTAACATTAAAAAAATGTTTAACTTGGTATTATTACAGGATCTTAGACGAGGGGATATTTTATCATGTGGGTGTAAGGTCTATATATAATTTGCGAATTAGACTGACAACACTTTGAATGAAACTCTTATTCAAATAAAGAGGAGGGATAATTAGCTTAATTGAGTGGGAGAAAATTTTATCAATACAATATTTTAATTACGTTTGCAGAAAAAATAACAAAGAGAAATTACGGTATATACTTGTTGTTTGATTGTGAATACCTGGAATTCAGAAAATGTTAATTCAGAATAGAAATCAGTGGGTTTAAATAAACCTATTTCGAGTTTATATTGTTTGGAGTAAAATTGATTGCCTGAGATACGTTTCAGCACACCCTCCTCAACCAATATTACCTAGGTAACAACTTACTGAAATGACTTTAAATGAATTTTGTTAAGTTTATTTATAGACATATTTTTTTGGGAGTGATATATATATATATATATATATATATTATATATATATATATATTTGTAAATATTTCACGAAGCCTTTTTCACAAATAATTTGGATGCTTGTCCAAATCTTATATAATCCATTTCAAGGTTTAGGGGCATAGACTCATGCCCCAAATGGGAGTCAATGGCCAATCATATTTCAATGATTTTTTTATTTACATCTCGATATTATCAGTTTAATTTTATCGTTCTAAAATCAAGCTCCTCCTTTTTAACATTATGAATGTCATAGCATTATTTTGCAATAAACACATTTGGCTACCAGATTGTGTATATAGTGCACGAATGTAAACTTATTGTGGTTGCGGGAGATAATATAAAAACATTCGTACCAATTGATTATACCAAAATAAAGAACAAACCACGTTTGCACGTTCTTACACGTATATTTTCCCAGGTAATAACGTTCCTGAAAAATGTAATTGATATTTTACATCATCCATCCATAGTAATTCTGCCCGAAGGCAGGTCCTTCACTGCAATCATAGCATTTTCATGCTATGCTTGCAGCTTTACTAGGGAATTGTAGGTGTGGTAGCTTCCCGTTGCTTTCCATACCGGTGAAGGATGATGATGATGATAATGATAAGGATGATGATGGCCAAATGATTTCGGGGACCGTTTGGGCCTTAAAGTTTTCCTAACATTTGTCTTACATGTGAGGAAAAACCCCGATAAAAACCTCACCCAGAAAAACTGCCCCGACCGGGGATTGAACCCAGGCCCACTGCGTGACAAGGCAGCACGCTACCTCGAGACCACAGCGGTGGACTTTTGCATCATAAGACATCAGAAATTAATTAATATACAGTTTGACATGTTTAATTTGTTCTCCACTAGGGTGCATTCTTACAATATTGCGATCCTTTGGCAATAAATAATATTATCTGGTTGTAATGATAAACAAGTGAAACATAACGTTTCTCATTTGTTTTCAAACATTGCAGTTCACATTAAATATGTAAATATTTTAAAATAACTATATTTAAATAAGTCCACCGCTGTGGTCTCCAGGTAGCGTGCTGCCTTGTCACGCAGCAGGTCCGGGTTCGATCCCCGGTCGGGACAGTTTTTCTGGGTTAGGTTTTTATTGGGGCTTTCCTCACCTGTAAGACAAATGTCAGGAGACCTTTAAGGCCCAAACGGTTCCCGGAAACATATGGCCATCATCATCCTTATCATTATCATCATCATTCTTCATCGATGTGGAAATCAACGGGAAGCTACCACACCTACAATTCCCTAGTAAAAGCTGCAAAGCATAGCATGAAAATGCTATGATTGCAGTGAAAGACCCGCCCTCGGGCAGAATTACTATGGATGGATGGATGTTTAATTAATGATTTGTGAGTAAACAGCTTAATTTTATTCGTTAAATAGTCCTAACAAATGCCACTCTTGATCTCCAAATTCTCTAGAAAAATTTACTCCTCTCTTGGTGAGTCGTGAATTTATCGATCGTTTGGAAATCACTCCTGGCATTACTTATGACTATTTAACTCATGCCCCAAATGGGAGTCAATGACCAATCACGTTTCAATGATTTCTGTTTTACAACCAATCAGAGTCCTGTTTCACCAAATATTTATCAGTGTTATAATTACCACATTAAAGAAAGCTCCTCCTTACAATATTGCGTTCCTTTGGCAATAAATAGTATGATCTGGTTGCAGTGATAAACAAAAGAAGCAGTAGAAGCGTACCTATCGTTTCTCATTTGTTTTCAAACATCGCCGTTTACATTAAATATATAAATATTTTAAAATAACTATAGTTAAATAATGATTTGTGAGTAAACAGCTTAATTTTATTCGTTAAATAGTCCTAAAGAATGCCACTCTTGATTTACAAATTCTCTAGATAAATTCACTCCTCACTTCGTGAGTCGTGAATTTATCGATAATTTGGAAATCACTCGTGGCATTACTTATGATAATTGTTCTCTCCACCCCGTAAAAGGTCTGCCTCTACTTCGTGTTCCTGTCGGTCTGTATGGATATATTACTTTGGGCATGCGTTTTTTTGATTTTCTTGTTAGATGTTCTTGCCAGTTTGTTCTCATCCATTATTTGTTTATGTTAAATTACACACACCTAATTCATTTCTTATTGCTTTGTTTTGTTTATTTGTATCTAGCAAAGAGTAACTTGCCAATTATAAAAGCAAGTCCATTTCCGCAGCTTGTATTCTCATTTATATCTCTTCCAGTGATACTTAAATTTTTCCATTCAGTCCTGCCAGCACTTTTTAGAATATAGGTTGTGTATATTGCACTATTTTAAGTCATAATGCCACATTTTCTAGATTTACTAAATCATTGTATTAACATAATGTTGACCTGACAGTAGTTAATCGTTATAAAAGTGTTTTATGTTCAATTTTTTCCAAGAGTAGAAGTGTTAATTTCAAGAAACACAGTCGAGTAAAGGAAATTCTACCAAACCGATTGGATCCCAGTTTCGAATCCTGGCGGTTCCGGAGGGGTACTGATGGCGGACCACACTGGAATTTTAGAGTTTTTTTCGGGGTCTCCCGTTTCCCGAATTTCGTCTCACCAACACTCTCCACTCTCCTTCCTTTCCTTTCATGCAATTTAATTTCTCATTAATTTATTTCATATCACCCCTCTCCTCATCTCATGTTAGATAAAAATATTTTGTTTCGCGAACTACAGATGTTGAAAATATGTGGTTATGGGGATCTAATGGATTTACACCAATGTGCTTCCTCCTGACTCCGAGCCTGAGTAACATCCTAAGGGGGAATGCCAGGAAGGTGCCAAAGGGACGCATAAAGATATATAATCCCAACCAATAATGGTAAAGATGCTAGTAAGGTATAAAACAGAAGATAAATCCCCGCCTGCAATCATTCAGTTTGATACCCTCATCCTAAGATTAAAAATAAATAAAAAGTAAAGAATCTTATTCTTCTAAAAGTACAAACTAATAGTAACAATAAGATAGTAATTATAAATACAAAGAATCCACCAAAATAATTCACTTGGGTTTGTAGTCCCCAAAAATGATATTTTGAGTCATAAGTGCAGTATTTGATGTGTTAGACCAGGAAAAAGACCTATAACACCGCAGACTGTCATTCCACAAGTGTGGGGAAGTACAAAAGGTCTTTCAGGTTGCAGGGATAGGCAGTTTCCCCTCCAGTTTAAATATATGCCTAAATAGAATAGGAATAGAAATTTTGCGAACCGATTTAATCTAGGATTAATCGCTTTACGCGAAAAGAGCCCGAATCCATTTTTTAATGAAATTGAGGCGATAAAAGAAACTATAACAAGGGTAAGTTTTGTAGTATTGAGAAAAACTGGTTTAAAGTTGAAATTGTATAAGGTATAAGAAAATCAAAGGTAGGCTAATTAAAAATGGTTGGTATCTAATGTCGAGCACTTGATAATGAAATCATTCGCTCTCTTGCACTCCAATATTTAGCAGAAAGGCTGGTCTCTTCTACAAAAGCTGGACAATGGAGGAGATGGTTTCTTTCCATATCTTCATTTAAATTGCAAAAAGGGCATTTAGGTGAATCTGTTATGCCAATTCTGTGTAGGTGTTTATTCAAGCAGTCATGTCCCGTTAGCAGTCTGAATGTTGCTACTGCAGATTTTCTTTGTAATGTAGTAATGTCATAAGCTTGTAGATTTTCCCATTCCTTTCCAGATGTTTTGGTGGTGTATTCTTCTCTAAGTTTATTGATGTATTTATTTGAGATAATTCTTTTGATAGAGTGAAAGGAAACTGGAGCAGAAGTTGGGTTTGAAACAATTTTGCTACCCTTCTTGGCTAGAAAATCGGCTATTTCATTGCCTGTCACTCCACAATGGGCCGGAATCCATTGAAGTACAACTTTTTTATGTAGACGGGATAACTGTTTTATCATTTTGTGACATTCGATAATTTGATGCTTTTGGGTGTTGTGTCTCGTGTTATAGCAAGAATGGCTGCTTTGGAGTCACATAGAATTACAACTTTTGTAAATTTTTGGATGTGATATAAAAGATTTTGTAAACTTAAGAAAATTGCTAGAATTTCGCCATTAAAGTTTGTTGAATTTGTGTTTAGTTTACGATAAAAGGAAAAAAGTGGACATACTGCACCAGCACCAGCGCCACCGTCATTTGGTAGGCTGGAGCCATCTGTAAAAATATGTATCCATTCAGGAGCTGGGTATCTTAGATTTATTATTTCCAGTGACATTTGTTTTAAAATATATGGAGGAGTTTCAGATTTCTTGATGTCTGTTAAATGAAGGTTATATTCGATTTCCAAAAATTCTAGAGGGTTGTTTCTCATTTGCATATTTTTTTTTGAATGTGGAAGTTGCAATTTCTGTTTGATTTCTTGTACAATGCTTAGGAAGCTTTGCTGAGATTTTAAGATTTTGAAAATGAAAACAATTATAATGTTTCTACTCCAAACGCGTGCACTTATATCCCTGTGCCACTAAATAAAATTATGCTTCAAGAATGTAATTATGCACTTAAAGATTTTGATGTTAGCATATTCTGTACTCGTATAAGCATGCTAATCTTTGAACATTGCTCATTTATTTTTCTTACACTCACAAGAGTGAAGACGAACTGAAATTCCTTTATTGCGTAAACATGCATATAGGAGTTAAGAATTCACCAACGCAAAATCTCGATTTCGTTAAAGCAAAACCGACTCATGTACCTTATGCTTGAAGCAATTCAATTTAGCACGACTACAATTAGGCCTACATATTTTCGATCATAAACATAATTTTTTGCGCGATAGTGCGTTTTGCCGTACTTACCAGCCATGGCGACCATTCAGCTTCCTACATTTCGGGGTTGCCAACCTAAATAACTATACTGTAATATTACATTTACACCCACGTGCGGAAAGTAAAACCACTGCCCGCTATGCATACTACGTACAGTGTATATACAGAAAATATCCGAAAGGTAGTGTTAATGTACATTATACGAAACAAATCACTGAATTTTAAATGAACTGAACTTTATTTGAAACAATATAAAACAATAAATACGTACTTGCGACCATGTTATCAATAATTGTTCTCAAGGCCTCCTGTTGTTTCAACTAGTAAACATTGCCCACATTGTTAATGTTAGTCAATTGTTTATAATGAACGCAAATAGCCTATTTCAACAAAGATGTTATTATTTTACTATTATTTATTATTTTGAAGATACCATCGCGCAAAAAATAATGCACAACGCACGTTTGTGAAGTGTTTTACGGAATCTCGTAAATTAAAAACCTTGCTATCGCTCGGTTTTAAACACTTTCCCTTGATCCTGTAGAAGCAACTTCCCAACCTCGCATCTTAATATAGCCTACTATTATTATCGCGTCCTCTTTTCAAATCGATGTTAATTTTGTTAGCAATAGGATATCATTAGAGCTAGGATTTTTATGTAATAAAAGATAAGATTTGCAATGCAGATGGTGTATATTATTCAAGTGTGTGTGTGTGAAACCAAAACAAAAGACAGTCAATAAGTCTAACTTCTCATTATACTTTTCAACTGCTTGTATGTGAAACCAAAACAAAAGACAGTCAGGAGTCTAACTTCTCATTATTCTATGTTGCAATCTTAACTTTCATTACATAAAATTCCTAGCCCTAGATATCATACATGATATTAAAGGGTAAACGACATGATTTTGTAATACTAAATATACGAGGTCTCACAAAAAATAAGGATGACAAGATGAAGGATGAGTTCTATGAAGGCGATTGGAAATAACTGCATAAGTGAGGAACTTTATCTTTATGGGAAACCAGATGATATAAGAACAATTCAGTCTCATAGACTGCAACGGGCAGGACATGTGGCACGAATGGGGAATTAAAGAAGGACATGGAAACTCCTTGTAGAAAAAACAGAGGGATGTCGTCCGATAAGTAAGCCAAGAATGAGGTGGGGATATGAAATTAACCGTTATTCGAGGAGATGGATTATGCAACATATTCTTGGAAAACGTCACCTCAGGATAGAGAAGTATGGAGAGCTTTGTCCGCACTGTCATGAACCTCCGACATCAAAGTGCCAGTGAGTTAGTTAATACGAATGGAATTACGGGTTTTGTATTAATACCTGTCAGATTATTATTTTTTTTCTAATACCACCAGTTGTCTTTTATGACATTTCTTGCTTTCTCCTCCGGTATTGGAAGAATTGTAATCCATTTCTTAGGTTGGGGCATCTGGAAGGCCGAGTAACGTTACCCCGATGATATGATGGCTGATAAATGATAATGAAGCACCAGGAGATTCCTTAACCTAAACTTAACCTAAATTCCATACCATGGGCAACCGCAGGACTAATTCCTTTTAAAAAAATCCTATGCTCTGATCGGGAATTGAACTCTCGACTTCATGAACTGTAGTCAGAAACGCTCACCACTTGTCCATTATTATATTTAATTTCGTTTTTGCTTTTAGATACTTTAATATGTAAAGTCATACCTCTAATAAGTTAGTAAAATCTTGTATCTCTTGTTTTTTTTATTTATGTGCTTCCATGCAGTGAATGAGATTTAAGCGTTGTGAGACACGAGGTAGGCTATTTATGTTTCCCTAGAGCTATACTGTGATTATCTCGTGTAAACATTTATATAACTCACTGGAATCATCGAACCTGGATATTCATGACCAAGCGGACATCAACTCTCCATTCATCCCTATCATGAACTAATATTTTACAATCATTCTCAATATCGGCCTAATTCACTTTCCTCAAATTATTGTTAATATTATTCTCTCACCTCGTTCTTTGCTTAGCTATTGGGTACTTACCTTCAGGTTTTCCTACACGAAGTTTTTTTTCATCCTATATCATTCGTGACTCGTGCCGCAAGTCCTGCCCTTCGCAGTCTACGTGACAAAACTGTTCTTATAACATCTGGTTTTCCATAGAGATCATGTAGATGTTACGTAGTAATCTTCATTCACAAGTCTATTTGTCTTTGTTTTTTGGAATGTGTTAATTAATTTTAGTCATGCTCTTTGTTTTAAAAATTGAGGAAATCAACAGATTTTATAATCTTGTATTAGCTACCCAACCTCCTATGATCAACAATCAGTAGATTATGTTGGTAGTCGTGATATTTCTATAAACATTAATGTTATTTCTTATTATAAAAGTGAAAAAATGAATTAGTTGATTGTCTTCTTTCAAACACACACTCACACACACACACACAACACACACACACACACACACACACACACACACATATATATATATATATATATATATATATATGATATGAAAAGAAAAAAGAATGCTTGAGTCGGGATTTGAACTCGAGTCTCTAAAGTCTGTACCTTTAGCGCTCTAACCAACTGAGCTACCCAAGAATTCCAAGACAAACATACAATTTTCTTATACATGTAGTATTCTCAATTCACACAAGAGGTAGCGGAAATATCATTCAACTGCCATCTAGCGGCTAACCTAACAGTTAAGCAAATTATTAAAGAGAATATTTACTTTATAGCAGTAACGCTTGTATATATAGATATTATAAATATATTTTTTTTCTTTTCATATCATATTTGCCTTCATTGCCAAATGTCAAAAATATATTTATAATATCTATATATACAAGCGTTACTGCTATAAAGTAAATATTCTCTTTAAAAAATTTGCTTAACTGTTATGTTAGCCGCTAGATGTCAGTTGGAACAAATTTCCGCTACCTCTTGTGTGAATTGAGAATACTACATGTATAAGAAAATTGTATGTTTGTGTTGGAATTCTTGGGTAGCTCAGTTGGTTAGAGCGCTAAAGGTACAGACTTTAGAGACTCGAGTTCAAATCCCGACTCAAGCATTCTTTTTTCTTTTCATATCATATTTGCCTTCATTGCCAAATGTGAAAAATATATTTATAATAATATATATATATATATATATATATATATATATATATATATGATTTTATTTGTCCGAATATTTTTCCTAGTTTGTGAGTTGCATGATCTTAATGGGAGACCAGATGTAATAAGTTTCAACAAACAAAGGAATTATACATAATATTAAGCTTATATCGTTTTAATAACACGTTGTTTAACCCTAGAATTAGCAGTGCATCCTATAAGATACATCGATATCTCTTATTTAATCCACCGCTGTGGTCTCGAGGTAGCATGCTGCCTTGTCACGCAGCGGCCCAGGGTTCGATTCCCGGTCGGGACAAGTTTCCTGGATAATGTTTTTTTCGGGGTTTTTCCTTCCATATAAGACAAATGCCAGATAACTTTAAAGCCCACACAGTCCCCGAACATCATCTGGCCATCATTATCATCATTAACATACTCATTAAGTTTAGGATTAAGGCCTCTCCTGGCGCATCATTACCATCATCATCACCTATCATATATCATCGGGGCAGCGTAACTCCGCCTTCCAGGCACCCCAACCTCAAAAGTGGGTTACAATAACGCCATGACAGGAGAGAATACCAGAATAACGAAATAACAACGTGGTGGCATTTGAATAAAAAAAACATTGTTTATAAAACAATATAAGAACAAATGAGTATAAATTACTTAAATTTGTGTCAAATTACACGATAATGTACAATAATAACCTCCAGTTTGAAATCATTTTGATTTTATTACGGTACGAAATTCAAGGAGCAAGTCCTCCGGGAGGGACTTTTAGCCGTGGGTCCCGAGTCTGAAGATTTTCAGGCTCGTAAAAAATCCTTAAGCCTGAATGGAAAGGCCTCTAAGCAAAATTTACCGAATTTTCCCGTCCTAGTACTACCTTGGTTTCCTAGATGTCAGTATGAGTCGGAACGCTGACCACGGACCATTAAAAAAAATGACATCTATACGAAAATAAGTATAACTAAATTAGTATGGTTCAAATTCTTCCCTGTAGGGAATCTCTGTACAATAAAATAAACGAAACATTTAAAGAACTGGCAGGAGAAATTATTGTTTCACTAATTTAAGGGTTAAAGTTGTGAATTATGTGATTTTTAACTGTTAACTTTAATACACATTTTCTTTTTCAGGTTATTCGGTTTGTTGGAGACTGTATCGAAACAATGAAGATCGCTTGCATTGGTGAGTAAATAAAAAAGTAGTAGAGCCTACGTATAACATATTATTAAAACGAAAATATATTTATTCTTTGAGTGGTTGCAAAATGAAATTTAGGATTAAAATGTTTGGAAGTGGGACTAGGAAGGAAAACTATTAATATTTGACATGGGATAACAGCATAGCCTACATAAGTGAATCAATAGAACTCAATATATTTAACTAGCTAATACCCACGGCCTAAATAAATTAAATATTTAAAGGTTAATTAAATTGTATGGTATACGCTGAGACGAAACCAAGCATGACGGTTGTTAGTTCTAAATTTCGGATTTCAGGTAAACCTCCACTTCTAATTGTCGGATTTCGCTTATTTTTTTGATAATACCTACCTTGGTTTATTTTAATAGGATATACTGAGTATCGTGGTGACACATCGAAAATTGTGACCACTAGATCGATTTTTAAATTTTCAATACGGGTGAACACCTACGCTTATTGGTTTTAGAGGGTTCAGTTGTGAATCTAAACCATCCATGGACCCACTCAAACACACACACAAAAAAATTAATCAAAATCGGTCCAGTCCTTTAAGAGGAGTAGAGTGACAAACACACGTAGTGACGAATTATATATATATATATATAAGTCCACCGCTGTGGTCTCGAGGTAGCCTGCTGCCTTGTCACGCAGCGGGCGCGGGTTCGATTCCCGGTCGGGGCAGTTTTTCTGAGTGAGGATTTTATCGGGGTTTTTCCTCACCTGTAAGACAAATGTCAGGAAAACTTTAAGGCCCAAACGGTCCCCGAAATCATAGGGCCATCATCATCATCATCTTCCTTATTATCATCATCATCATCATCATCCTTCACCGGTGTGGAAAGCAACGAGAAGCTACCACACCTACAATTCCCTAGTAAAGCTGCAAAGCACAGCATGAAAATGCTATGATAGCAGTGAAAGACCTGCCCTCGGGCAGAATTACTATGGATGGATCTAAATTAATTAAAACGGAGACATTTATGTGGTTATGGATGTGTTTCACTTAGGAGTTTTAGATAAGGAACCTAATTAAACGAAACGTGTTGAAATTAATCTACCGGTTGTTGGAGTCGTTTAGATGTGATGATACTCAATCCAACATTAAATTAATTCAATGTGTAGAATAATATGAGGTAGTTTTAGACCTTATTTAGAGATTGCAGCAAATCCAACTGATAAAATTTAGCCAACCGACCCTTGAAAGTCCACCACTGTGGTCTCGAGGTAGCGTGCTGCCTTGTCACGCAGCGGGCCCGGTTTCGATCCCCGGTCGGGGCAGTTTTTCTGGGTGAGGTTTTTTATCGGGGTTTTTCCTCACCTGTAATACAAATGTCAGGAAAACTTTAAGGCCCAAACGGTCCCCGAAATCATATGGCCATCATCCTTATCATTATCATCCTTACCATTATCATTATCATCCTTCACCGGTGTGGAAAGCAACGGGAAGCTACCACACCTACACAATTCCCTAGTAAAGCTGCAAGCATAGCATGGAAATGCTATGATTGCAGTGAAGGACCTGCCTTCGGGCAAAATTACTATGGATGGATGGATGGACCCTTGAAAATGTACAATTTGAAAGTATAGCTCGATATTTGCTGAAATATTGTGTAAAGGTTACATTTTGTAAATATAGTTGGTTATTTTTGTTAATCGTCGAGTTTAATCGAATCGCTAATTATAGTTCGAAGCATTTCATACTAGTAAGTATGCTTATACCTATTTTAATGCTAGGGCGTGAGTTTTAAAAAATAACATAATTATATAACACATTTTCAATAATAAATTGTTATTAACAACAATATAATAGAACAAGTTAATAACTTTACTTATCTTGCCTTCCCTCTTTCCTACTACACATGTAAAGACATAGACATAAAACTGGTCAAATTTCAAAAACTTATAGGAACAATAAAAAACATTCTTTTCCGAAAAATACGTCCAGATACAATTCTAAAATTTTATAAAACAATGGCTCTTCCAACTCTACTTTATGGTTCTGAAACCTGGACTCTTACTACAGGTAAATTAAATAGGATAGTAGCTGCAGAAATGAAGTTAATAAGACCTTTAGCGTGTTATACGCTTTATGATCACATACGTAATGAAGATATCCGCAAAGCTCTCAACACACCAGCAATAACTGAAATCATTCAAAAATATCAAAATAATTGGGATGAACACCTTCTGAGAATGCCAAACAATAGACTACCTCTGCAGCTATTGAACTACAGACCCACAGGGCGAAGAGACCCAGGAAGACCTAAGAAGAGATGGAGGGATCAATTTCTTTCCTGAAGCGGAACAGGCCAATGGCCTAATCCATGACTGCCATTGATGATGATTTTTATTAATAGCTCCATATATCCTTCAAAAAGCTAGTTGAAATTTGTAATGTTCAGTCAGAACCAAAGTTTCACTCCTGTAAGTTAACACTGGTGTAATTAGTGTTTCATTTCAAATAATTTGAATTTAAATACTTTTTTTATTGAATAATATTTCCTAGCATTTTGTACTCTTTTATTTCTTTCCTGGATATTGTTATGTTTATTTAGTCCTATTAAACATGAGCCCATAAGTTAAATTGGTTATGAAGTAATGTCAGTTTTACTGCTTGGCACTCGCTGATGGTAAGTGTCAATTCTAAAAAAACCATCATAGTCTTGTTCAATCCGCTCTCCAACTAATCCCAAAGAACAGTCCTACCCTTAAATTGGTGAAACCATAATTCTCATGTCTGTTATTTCAATGTTTCGGACCGCAAAGAAAATAAGTAAAAAGTAAAGTAAAGTAATCCCACTACAGGTCTCAGGAGGCCCTTGGGGTAGTAGGAGGTTAAGGCTCCCACTATTACTGGACAATCGGCACTTGATGTCAGCAGGGTTGTCAGCCCTGCGTGACGGCCGCCTTTACCCCCAGAATAAGCATCTGGTACTCATTTCCGTTAGAGGCTGAGTCGACCCCAGGGCCATAGTGCCGCCAGAAGGTTTGGGTCAGTTGAAAAATCCTGACCCACCGGGACTTGAACCCTCAACCTTTCGGCTCGTAGCTCAGTGCCTTAACCACTACGCTACGGCGTGCCCCTAAAAATTAAGATCATATTATAGAAGAAATTTCATCGGTTTAGGAATTGTTTGGTCGAATCGGTTCGACTTTTTAGATTATGTTTCTGTGTCAGTTTAGGTATCGGTTAGGTCAGATATCGGTCTGATATCGGTCAGGTTAGGCTAGATTAGGTTATGTTATATTAGGTTTGGTTAGGTTGGATTAGGTTTGGTTAGTTTCGGTTAGATTCGATTAGGTTAGGAGAGGTTAGGTTAGGTTTATTTAGGTTCGATTCTATTATGTCAGGGTTTGTGACCGGATTTGGGTCTGGTTCGGATTCGGGTTCAGTTTGGGTTCAGTTTGAATTCAATTTGGGTTTGAGTTTTGAGTTCAGTTTTTCTTACACTTTTGGTTTCGGGTTTTTGTTTTTTGTTCTGGGTTCGAGTTTGGGTTCGGGTTTGGATTCATGTAAGGTTCAGGTTAGGTTCAGATTAAGTTAAGTTAAACTCGGTTAGGTTAGGCACGGTTGGGTTAAGCTCGGTTTGAGTTAGAATCGGATTAGGTTCGGGTTAAGTTCATGTTAGCTTCAGTATAGGTTCAGTTTAGGTTGGGTTTTGGTTCGGTTTAGGTTCGTATTAGGTTCGGTTTGGTGCAGGTTAGGTTCAATTTAGGTTGAGTTCAGGTTAGGTTCAGGTTCAAGGTTAGGTTCAGTTTAGGTTAAGGTTAGGTTCAGGATATATTTACGTTAGGTCAGTTTAGGTTCAAGTTAAGTTTAGGTAAGATTAAGGTTAGGTTCAGGTTAGATTTAGGTTAGGTTCAGGTTAGGTTCAATTTAGGTTAAGTTCAGTTTACGTCTAGGTTCTGTTAAAGTTATATTGTGGTTAGGTACATGTTTGGTTCAAGTTAGGATCAATTTCGGTTGATGTTATGTTAAGGTTAGTTTCAGTTTATGTTACAGTTAGGTTCAGATTAGGTTCAAGTTAGTTTCAGGTTAGGTTAAGGGTAGATTCATGTTAGGTTAATGTTGGTTTCAGTTTATGTTACGGTTAGGTTTAGGTTAAGTTCAAGTTATTTTCAAGTTCTTAGGAAAATTTTTGGAACAAAGAGAAATGAACAAACAGGTGAATGGAGACAACTGCATAACAGTGAACTACATGGTCTTTATAAGAAGCCAGATACAATAGAACAGTTAAGTCTCGTAGACTGCGATGGGCATGATATGTGGCACGAATGGGGAATGAAAGACGTGCATGGAAGCTTCATGTAGGAAAACCAGAGGGAAAACGCCCAGTTGGTAGAACAAGAATGAGGTAGGAAAATAAGATTAACTATAATTTTAGGTAAGTAGATTATACAGGAAGATTGGAAAACATTAGCTTTGGATAGGGATGTATGGAGAGCTTATGTCCGCGCGGCCATGAACTTACGGGTTCGATAGTGCCAGTGAATTAGTTGGTTAGTTAGCCAGAAGAAAGAACAAATGTCGATTGGCTGAAGAAAATGTGGTTCCAACTCTTCATTGCAAATCTTTGATACCGGACTGAGCCTTAATGACTTTATACGTGATGGTTTACTTTTGAAATATTTGATGAATAAGGACGTCTTGAGAAATCAATTTCCACTGACTATTTAACTCATGCCCTAAATGGGAGTCAATGACCAATCACATTACAATTAATTTTGAGTTACAACCCATCACAGTCGGTTTTCACCTCAATTAAATTTTATAACTTTAAAATCAAGTTCCTCCTTTTTAACATTCTGAATAGGTCAGAGCATTATTTTGAAGTAACTGACTCTCTAAGAAATACGTTAAATATCTTATTTTAATCTTGTTAGCCCATGTTTCCTTTTACAGAGATTTAGGCGCTCCGCCCCTACAGGGAAGAATTTGAACCATACTAATTTAGTTACACTTGTTTTCGTATAGATGCCATTTTGAGTGCTCATACTGACATCTAGGAACCAAGGTAGTACTAGGACGGGAAAATTCGGTAAATTTTGCTTAGAGGCCTTTTAATTCAGGCATAAGGATTTTTTACGAGCCTGAAAATCTTCAGACTCGGGACCCACGACTTAAAGTCCCTCCCCGAGGACTTGCTCCTTGGATTTTTTCCATCCTAAAAAATCCATCGACCCCGGCCGCGTTTGAACCCGCGACCCTCGGGACCAGAGGCAAGGAGCATAACCACTAGTCCACCGCGGCCGATTACTACGTTGAATATAACAAATTATATATTAAGATGTAAGAATTCTAGAATGAATATGGCTACCAGATTATATATACAGTGCACGAACGCAACCAGAGATTGTTTGCGGGATATAATATAAAAACATTTGTAGTAATGATTATACCACAAAAAAAGAAACCATTTTTTAACTTTCTTAAATTATTATTACCCAGGTAATAACATTCCAGAAAAATATAATTTACATATTTACATCATAGGTCATCAGAAATTAATTAATATACAGTTTGATGTGTTTAATTTTTTCTCCACTAGGGTACATTGTTACAATATTGCGATCCTTTGGCAATAAATAATATCATCTGGTTGCAGTGATAAACAAGTGAAACATAAACTTTTCTCTATTGTTTTCAAACATCGCCGTTTACATTAAATATATAAATATTTTAAAATAACTGTATTTAAATAATGATTTGTGAGTAAACAGCTTAATTTCATTCGTTAGATAGTCCTAATAAATGCCACTCTTAATTTCCAAATTCTCTAGACAAATTCACGACTCGCGGAGTGAGGAGTGAATGTATCGATAATTTGGAAATCACTCTTGGCATTACTTAGGCTATGATAATTTTATTGATAAAATATCAATAAGTAAAACGAAAATCCTAGCTTTTAAGGGATCAGATACCGTAAGAGCTAAAATAATTCTGGAGGGGAAACCCATTGAACAAATGAACCATTTTAAATACCTGGGTTATGAAATCTCCTATTTTAAAAATGAAGATCTATTTAACAAAGTTAATAAATTTAATTATATATGTGGAACAATGAAAAGGATATTTAAAAGCACAAGAAAAGAAACAAATCTAAAATTTTATAAAGTAGTGGCAGTCCCCTTACTATTGTATGGTAGTGAATTTTGAGTTTTAACGAGAAGAGAAGGTCATAGAAGCAGCTGAAAAGAGATTTCTGACAAGTGTGTCTGGTTGTAAACTTCTAGATAAGAGAAGAAGTGAAGATGTTAGAAATGAGCTAAATATCTTTAAACTCTTAGATAGAATAAAAGAATCTAGAAAAAATGGAAAGAACATGTTCAAAGAATGGAAGATGATCGCATTCCCAAAATTATACTTAAATACAAACCAAAAGGACGCAGGAATGTTGGTAGACCGAATAAGAGATGAATCGAACTTTTGAATGAGAATCTATGAGACCGGAACAAGTCACATGGGCTTAATCCGTGATTGTTGTTGATGATGATGATGATGATGATAATTTTAACTTTACCCGCACCATGTGTCATCGCTGAGTGGACTATTGATTTGTATCTCATCAATTTGCTTTTATTTATTTGCTTATTTACTGCATATTGTCCTTTGTACTTGCCACCGTAAGTATTACAGTTTGACATTCCGGAGTAAGGAATTCCTTCTCTTTATGTCAGAGAATGTCAAACTTCACTCAAAACATACAATTATATATATCTCCATCCATAGTAATTCTGCCCGAAGGCAGGAGGTCCGTTACTGCAATCATAACATTTTCATGCTATGCTTGCAGATTTACTAGGGATATATATATATGTATATATGTGTGTATCCACCGCTGTGGTCTCGAGGTAGCGTGCTGCCTTGTCACGCAGCGGGCCCGGGTTCGATTCCCGGACGGTACAGGCTCCTGGGTGAGGTTTTTTCCCGGGGTTTTTCCTCGCCTGTAATACAAATGTCAGGAAGCTTAGGACCCAACGGTCCCCGAAAATCATCCGGCCATCATCATCCTTATTATCATCACCATCATTCTTCACCGGTGTGGAAAGCATCGGTAAGCTACCACACCTATAATTTACTAGTAAAGCTGCAAAGCACAGCATGAAAATGCAGTGAAGGACCTGCCCTCGGGTAGAATTACTATGGATATATATATATATATATATATATATATATATATACATGTTATTAATAAAGGTGTCTTGGGTTTTCCGCGTCAAGGATTCAAAGTCCGACTTTTCGACATGATCCCATATGCCATTACCAAGGATATATATATATATATATATATATATATATATATATGCCTACCGCTGCGGTCTCGAGGTAGCGTATCGCCTTGTCACGCAGCGGGCCCGGGTTCGATTCCCGGTCGGGACAGGCTCTTCAGTGAGGTTTTTTCCGAGGTTTTCCTCACCTGTAAGACAAATGTCAGGAAGCTTAGGGACCAACGGTCCCTGAAAATCATCCGGCTATCATCATGAAAGCAACGGGAAGCAACCACACTTATAATTCCCTAGTAAAGCTACAAAGCATTGCATAAAAATAATATGATTACAGTGAAGGACCTGCCCTCGGGCAGAATGGATGGATATATAGGCCTATATTTAAAATAGTAAAATTGAGTTCGTTAACCAGCAAAATCAAACTACTAAAAGGACCTGTAGCGAAAATTTAAAACTGCTTTAGCGGTCGCAATTTTAAATTTTTCGTAAAGAAACATACTTATTTACTTACTTACTGACACTATAGAACCCGTAGGTTCATGGCCGCGCGGAAATAAGATCTCCATACATCCCTATCCTGAGCTAATGCTTTCCAATCATTCCCTGTAGAATCTACTTCCCTCATATCATAGTTAATGTTATTTTCCCAGCTCATTCTTTGTCTACCAACTGGGTGCTTTCCCTATGGTTTTCCTACAAGAAGCTTCCATGAACATCTTTCATTTCCCATTCGTGCCACATGTCCTGTCCATCTCAGTCTACGAGACTTAACTGTTCTTATTATGTCTGGCTTCCTACAAATACCATGTAGTTCATTGTTATGTAGTCTTCACCTGCAACGAACCATATGCTATTGAAAAGGTTGTTCGAAACGAAAAAGTTGTTCATTAGAAACCAGGAAAATCCTATCATTAGAAGTGGTGGTTTATCTAAAACTTCAAAAATAAAAAAGTAACTTCAGTGGCCGCCAAGTTTATTTTCTAGTAATGTAACTGTAAACATACAAACTCAGATCGTAAATTCAACTTGATGTGAAAACCTCTTAGTTTACCTAGTTCCTTTCTGATGGAATTTTATTAATATGACCAAATTATATTTTACTAATTCTTATTTTCCGCGTTTTGTCCAAAAATCTACCCAATTTATCCAATTTCTTGGGCTTATCAATAACTCGTAGCATGCCAATCTTTCACGATTTGAATTTAGAAATCTTTCCGGTATTAAATGACGCCTCCATTATTCCAATTCGTTACATTTTCCTAATATATGTATCTCGTCTTCAAAGCTCCCGCACATGGGTCATATTCTCATATCGTGATCGTCACTAATTTTTAAATATATCCTTGCCCCTAGCTTAAACCAAGCAAGCCTATTCACATAGGTGAATAATTTAATATTTGATTCTAAAACAAGTGTTCTCGTTAGTTCTTTACATTTCAGAGTGAACATACTTGTAACCTAAGCGAAACTTATCATATCAGACTTCATCAGTTACCCTGCCTTCGTTATTTTACTCGAGGTTATTGTTGCAGATGAAAAAAAAAAGAGGGATTATATATATATATATATATATATATAATATAGAGAGAGAGGAGAGAGAGAGAGAAGACGATAGATCTAGATATAGGATATCTATATATATAGAGAGATCTCTCTCGCGCGCGCTTCATATCGCGCGCGCTCTCTGATCTCTCTCTCTCTCGCGCGCGCGCTCTCATCTCGCTCTCTCTCTCTCTCTCTCTCTCTCTCTCTCGCGCGCGCGCGCGGCGCGCGCGCGCTCTCGCGCGTGGCGCTCTCTCTCTGCGCGCGCGCTCTCTCGCGCGCGCTCTCTCTCCTCGCGCGCGCGCTCTCTCTCTCGCGCGCGCGCTCTCGCGCGCTCTCGCGCGCGCTCTCGCGCGCGCTCTCGCGCGCGCTCTCGCGCGCTCTCTCTCTCTCGCGCGCTCTCTCTCTCGCGCGCTCTCTCTCTCGCGCGCGCTCTCTCTCCGCGCGCGCTCTCTCTCGCGCGCGCTCTCTCTCGCGCGCGCTCTCTCTCGCGCGCTCTCGCGCGCGCTCTCGCGCGCGCTCTCTCGCGCGCGCTCTCTCGCGCGCGCTCTCTCGCGCGCTCTCTCGCGCGCTCTCTCGCGCGCGCTCTCTCGCGCGCGCTCGCGCGCGCTCTCGCGCTCGCGCGCGCGCGCGCGCCGCCTCTGCCTTTGGCTTTCCGTGCCGCCCCCGCTCCCGTGCTGCGTCTAGCACATGTATAGGCCTACCGCTATTACGCTCGGCCTCCCGACTTCTTTATTATTTCTAATTTGCCTTTAAAAATGTTTGCTAATATATTTCGTTGTAATCATCATCATCACTGACTTTGCGGCCCGTAAGTCTAGCTTCCCTCATGACAGTCGCCCAATCTTTCCGATTCAAAGCTTCGCGTCTCCATATGTTATGCCTGACTTTGTAAGATAACCTGGTCATGGTCAAACAATCTTAGTATGGGTCTGCCGACTTTACTTTTACCACCAGATTAAATTAGTAACTATATTGACGAATAGAATTTATTTAACAATAATGATTTTATGGTAACATCTATTATATAAAAATGTTTGTTTGTTTGTTCATATTTTATGCTCTGCCGCACAGTTAATCCGATTTTAATGGGGCTTTTTGCAAAATATTGAGGGGATTCCCGGGATGAACACAGGCTAAAAGAGACTTGGGATACTTAACTCATACACCTTTAAAAACACTCTGTAGTGAAAACGTGAAAAAAGTATGTTTTTGGACGCTTAAATGACCTGACGTGACCTAAACTGACCCAACCTGACCGAACATGGCCTATATTGACCGGACCTGACCGAACCTAACGAACCTAATGTACCTAATATAACCTAACCTAACCGAACATAACTGAACCTCACATAACATAATCTGAACCAAACCTGACCTAACTTGAATCTAACCTTAACCTAACCTCAAACTAAATTAAACCTAACTGAAATTAACCTGAAAATAACCAAACCTAATCTGAACCTAACATAAACATAACCTTAACCCAACCTAAAACTAACTTAAACCTAACCTGAACCTAACCGTAACCTAAACTGAGACTAACATTAACCTATCTTGAATATAACTTGAACCTAACCTTAGCCTAACATCAACCTAAATTGAGCCTAACTTGAACCTAACATGTACATAACCATCATGTAACTTGAACCGAACTTAGACATAACCTGAACCTAACCTTAAACAAAATTGAACTTACCCTGAACCTAATCTGAATCTAAACTGAACCTAAACTTAACCTAACCTGAACCTAATATACTGACTGGACCTGACCGAGCATAACGTAACATAATGTAACCTAACCTAATCTAACATAACTGAACTTAACATAAACGGAACCTAACCTGAACTAAACCTTAACCTAACCTCAAAATAAGTTGAACTTAACCTGAACACACATGAACCTAACCTGAAAATAACCAAACCCAATCTGAACCTAACATAAACCTAACCTGAATATAATCTCAAATACTCGTAATCTCCTTTCGTCCCTTAAAGTAAGAGTCCATGTTTCTCATCCATATTATATAACTGGTACAACAATAGTTTTATATATTTTCAGTTTAACTTTTTTTAAAGGAGTTGGGACGTCAAGAGTCTCTGTAATGCATAATAGCGCGCATTTCCAGAATTGAGCCTATGTTTAATTTCTTTGTGTACCTCATTCCTATTTGTGAGTATTGTTCCAAGGTATTTGAATTCAGCCACTCCCTCAAAATTTCCCTCATTTGTACCTAGCTGTCAATTTCCATTATATGATGTATTTCTATGTGTGACCATATATTTAGTTTTAATGTTAATACCTCTAGCGCCCCGCTATTGTATAAAGTCCTAACATTCCACGTTCCTAGGAACATTTCACTGTATTTGAGTCTTTGGCATGGATTCCCTGAAGTAGTCCCTCCCGGAGAACCGAATGGCGATAATTTGACCTGCGGAAAATTTTACCCCAGTGGAACCCATGTCCAGATTTCTAGACGGTTGTATTTTTACGGCGAAAGATCGTCACTCTTTCGAGCAAGGTACTTTTTTCGTCTGGCTTATCACTTTGGACCAATCCTGCATAGGTAACCCTATCCGCAGCAATGCTACCGCCGGCATACCTCTCCGGATCGTTTAAGCACACAAGCCACTCCACCTCGACAAGGTATAGGTAACATGACAGTTGCCATCTTCTGCCTAATGATTTATATATAATCAGGAATTAAACGAACAAACAAAATACGAATGCATAAAATCTGATTTTAAATTTTAATATAATTCATAAATAACTAAAATCTTATGATCACGTGGAGGATTTCGAAACATGGTCTGTGATTGATTACCTATTTTGAATGGCAGACTAACCTCATGGCTACTGGTCAGGATTTATGATTACAGTTCATGAGATCCTGGGTTTGATTCCCGGTCATACCATAGGATTTTTTTTTTCTTAAAGGGAATTATTCCTGTGGTTGCCCAGGTTAAGTTTAGGATAAGATCTCTACTGGTGCTTCATTATTATTTATCACCCATCATATCGTCGGGGTAACGTAACTCCGGTTTCAGGTGCCTCAACCTAAGAAATGAATTCAATTCCGCCATTGACAGGGGAAAAAAGTCAGAAATGTCATAAAAGACATCCTCGTGGCATTGGATAAAAACAAACGTTGGATAGACTTCGCTAGGAAGACCGAAACGCGGACGACCTAAAAAATCTATGAATGAATGAATGATATCACATGTACCATTAAAGACATTACCGGTACTGAACTTTGTAAACACACACACACACACACACACACACACACACACATATATATATATATATATATATATATATATAGTAAGACATTGTCTATGGATTTTTAGGGTGGAAAAAATCCAAGGGACAAGTGCTCCGGGAGGGACTTTTAACTCTGTGCAAAATTTAATCGACCGCGACCTTCAGACCTTCATACACCCGAGTAATGCCTTAGTTGTCAACTAGATGTATCATCGAGACGATGTGCAAACCACATATTACTAGTTTATATGTGAAGGTAAATAAACGTAACTAAATTAGCTTGACTAAGAAACTCCCACTAGAGAGTCCCCCCCCTCTACATGGGACGTTTGGGGTATATACATACATTGTTGTTTTGTTGTTCAAATGACCGCCTTTAATTTTAAGGGAGGAGAAAAGTTTAGTAATAATTCAGAATAAAGATCTTAGAACATTTTTGGACCAAAGAGAGACAAATATGCTGGTGAATGAAGAAAACTACATACCAGTGAGCTACGTGATCTTTTTGAGAATATGCGATGGGCAGGGCAGCTGGCACGAATGGGGATTGAAAGAGTGGCATGGAAACTTGTTGTAGGATTTCCAGAGGGAAATCGCCCAGTAGATAGATCAAGAATGAGGTGGGAGAATGTTATAAGTCATTATTTAAGAGAAGTTATTACTCGAAAATAATTAGGCCTATAACCTCCATCATTTACTACTCGCAGATCCAGATGATGCATCTTTCATAGAATACAAAAAATGGGGATTACAGATAAATTATAACAACACAGAATATCTTTCATTGGATACAAGAGATGAACTAAAATATAATCCAGGAAGAATTCGTAATGTTAAAAATTTTTAATATTTAGGATCTGTTTTAGATAAAAGTGAGAATTCAACTACAGAAATTGAAAGAAGAATAACTAATGGAAGAAGAACCATTGGTATGACGAACTCAGTGCCGTGGATTAGAAATATAATATACAGAACTATATTTCAAGTTCTGTTAAAAAGCATTTTATTATATGGGTCCGAAACCTGGACAGTAAGTAGAAAACAAGCCAACAATCAGTTAGCTGTAGAAATTGATTTTTGGAGGCTATCGACAAGAATTTCAAGAAGGGTTAAGGTCAGAAACAGCACAATAAGGGAAATTGTGCAAGTTGAAAAAACAAAAATAGAAGAAAAACGTTTGAAATTTTATGGACACCTCATGAGAATGGAAGAAGAGAGAATACCAAATAAGATCATTAATTGGAATGCTATTGGAAGAAGTGGAAGGGGCAGGTCTAGAGAACGATGGATGGATGGATGGAGTGAAGACGTATGGAAGCTAGAGATTTGAGGGAAGAAGATGCTTTAGACAGGAACCTCTGGCGAACAAATCACTTTGGGTTGAAGGAATAACACTGTATTGTGGAATATTCCTAAATAAAAAAAAATACTGGAAAACATTAGTCAGGATCGGGGAGATGCAAAGGACTGTGTTCATGCAGTCATTAACCTCAGAGATACATAGTGCCAGTAAGTTAGTTTTAACACGGTTATTAAATAGTTAGAATGACGGTTTAATGTTGCTTTAGAATAGTTGAGGTTTTTACAAAAAAGTGAAAAGTTGAATTATTATAATAGCTAAGTTTGACAATTGAATGCTGTTGTATGCTGTATGTACATTTACCATAAGTATTATTAAAATTAATTAACACGGCAATGGAAGTGTTAGAATGGTCGGAACGCTGTGGACATTCCAAGTTAAACCGCAAGTGGAACGCATCTCAGGGAATGCCGGACTAGCAATGCTGAGCATCAGGTGGTCTTCATCCAAGGGCCAGGATTAAAACAATCGCTAGGATTTCTATGTAGGATCATCTGTACTCATATTCTAGTGTTAAAACTAAATTTATATCCAGATTCCACTGCCTCACCTTTAAGGGAAATACAAGTACCTACTTAATAACGTTTATCCCAGTGACTTCGTTTTTCCTTTATCAACAGGATTTCTGAAGTTAAAACAGGATTTTATTACGTTTCATATAATAAAACCTGACTGCAGTAAAATAATGATCCATTAAATATACAGGGTGAATCCAAACTCTACCGACAAACTTTCACAAGCTGTTCAGGAATGTTTTCTGAGTGTTTGATATAAGGAACCAATAGTCGTCGGTGGCTCATTACCAAGTAATTTCATTATTTTCGTTTTGAATTCAACCATTTTTGCATCTGTCTATTCGGAATGTGTACCGCTGATAATTCGCAGATTTTATGGTTTCAAATTTGTTTGATAGTTTAATTCCTGATTATATTTAAATCATTAGGCAGAAGATGGCAACTTTCATGGTATCTATACCTTATCGAGATGGAGTTACTTGCGTGCTTAAATGATCCGGAGAACTATGCCGGCGGTAGCATTGCTGCAGATAGGGTTACCCATGCAGGACTGGTCGAAAGTGATTAGCCAGACGATAAAAGTACCATGCTCGAAAGAGTGACGATCTTTCACCGTAAAATACCACCGTCAAGAAATGCGGACATGGGTTCCACTGAGATAAAATTTTCAGGAGGTCAAATTGACACCATTTGATGAACAGTTGGGGCAAAGATGGATTGATCGTGGTGGTCATGTTCCATGACCAGCTCGGTCATCAGATCTGACAACCATATATTTTTTTCTTCTGGGATCACACGAGTAGCCTCGTAAATGACACCTACCAAAACGTGTATGTAATTACCTGGTTGCTAAGATTGAAACAACCGCTGCGCCAATCTCCTGATAAACCAGAGCGTGTGCGACAGCCCATGAGACATTTTCTAATATACTAGGCATTTGCAAATTTGAAGGATTTTAATGGTCTTTGGATACGTTGTACACTTTAGCATATTTCCTGATACAGTACTGTGACCATGCTTCTGTATAATTGTAAATGAATAATACATATCTAATGACCTAAATTAGAACATTCAACACTGGAATTTAGATGCTTATTTACTTCATAAATTACTGATCAATATATAGCCTATAATTTATCACACTCCGTTTTAACTTTGCTTTAAATAGTCATGTTAATTATCATAAGTGATGCCACGAGTGATTTCCAAATTATCGATAAATTCACGACCCACGAAGTGAGGAGTGAATTTATCTAGACTATTTAACTCATGCCCCAAATGGGAGTCAATGACCAATCACGTTTCAATGATTTCTGTTTTACAACCAATCAGAGTCGTGTTTCACCAAATATTTATCAGTGTTATAATTACCATATTAAAGAAAGCTCCTCCTTACAATATTGCGTTCCTTTGGCAATAAATAGTATGATCTGGTTGCAGTGATAAACAAAAGAAGCGGTAGAAGCGTACCTATCGTTTCTCATTTGTTTTCAAACATCGCCGTTTACATTAAATATATAAATATTTTAAAATAACTATATTTAAATAATGATTTGTGAGTAAACAGCTTAATTTTATTCGTTAAATAGTCCTAACAAATGCCACTCTTGATTTCCAAATTCTCTAGATAAATTCACTCCTCACTTCGTGAGTCGTGAATTTATCGATAATTTGGAAATCACTCGTGGCATTACTTATGAGAATTTGGAAATCAAGAGTGGTATTTGTTAGGACTATTTAATGAATAAAATTAAGCTGTTTACTCACAAATCATTATTTAACTATAGTTATTTTAAAATATTTATATATTTAATGTAAACGGCGATGTTTGAAAACAAATGAGAAACGATAGGTACGCTTCTACCGCTTCTTTTGTTTATCACTGCAACCAGATCATACTATTTATTGCCAAAGGAACGCAATATTGTAAGGAGGAGCTTTCTTTAATATGGTAATTATAACACTGATAAATATTTGGTGAAACACGACTCTGATTGGTTGTAAAACAGAAATCATTGAAACGTGATTGGTCATTGACTTCCATTTGGGGCATGAGTTAAATAGTCTTTATAATGTGCTTATATTAATTTGTGATTTCGGTATAATTGAAGTATTATCATTTTATTATAAATATAAATATTTTTTGATCGATAGTTCGTTTTTTGGTACTTACAGCAATAACGACCATGATTGAAAGTTCAACTTTCTACATTTCGGGGTTACCAACCTAAATAACTATACTATAATAAAATCACTATAATGTGATATTAGATATTACAAACACGTGTGTGGGAAGTAAAACCATTGCCCTCTTTGTATACAACTTACAATGTATATAGAAAACAATTCAAAAGGTAGTGTTAAAATATATTATACGGAACAAATCACTGGATTTGAAATGAACTGAACTTTATTTGAAAAAAATATGAAACAATAAATACCTATTTTTTTATTATTGATTTCGTACATCTCAATGATGGATAAATCATATTTGAAGAGAAAAATTATACGCTCAGACCGGGACTTGAACCCGGGACCCTTGGTTCTCTAGACCAAGTGCTCTACCAACTGAGCTACCTGAGCAAGTACCGATCTAAACGCAAATCCTTCTATATACATTGCATTTGGTGGATGGGAATTACAATGTATATAGAGAAGGATTTGCGTTTAGATCGGTACTTGCTCAGGTAGCTCACTTGGTAGAGCACTTGGTCTAGAGAACCAAGGGTCCCGGGTTCAAGTCCCGGTCTGAGAGTATAATTTTTCTCTTCAAATATAATAAATACCTACTTGCCGCCATTTTATCACTAAACCGTCTCACAACCTCCTGTTATTTTATCACTAATAGGTCTCACGGCCTCCTTTTGTTTCAACTAATAAACATTGCCTACACTGTTACCGTTAGTCAATTGTTTATAATTAACGAAAATATTTCCAACATAGATGTTATTATTTTATTATTATTTATTATTTTGAAAACACCATCGAGCAAAAAATAATGTACAACACACGTTTGAGAAGTGTTTTACAGAATCTTGGAAATAAAAAACCTTGCTATCGCTCGGTTTTTAAACATTTTTCTCCATTGTGTAAAAACCACTTTCCAACCTCGCATTGTAATATAGCTACTATTATTACTATATTATTATTATAATTGTTATTACTGTCAGCATGTTCATATAAATTCTGTGTTTGTTCCGTAAAAGGTGTTAAGTCCAAAATTGTACTTTTGTGGAAAAGTGCATTTATTTTTCAAACTTGCACAGCTTGATAATTGGGTTGTAGCTCATTTTGGATTCAACACCCTTGATACAGCAAACTTAGATTTTTTAAAGTTAGGCCTACGCTAGGTAGACATTTTGCAGTATTTAGTGTACAAAAAGAATAACTATATACACGTTATTTTATATCATCTTATATTTTCAAAGTTTTCTAACAATTTAATTTATATTTTGTGTCATTATTATTTGTATATTTGTGCTGGTTGAGCTCAGTTAGTTGAATATAGGTCTTACATCCGTAACACTGACAGAATAAATACTATTCACGACTATTATTATTATTATTATTATTATTATTATTATTATTATTATTATTATTATTATTACATAAATGTATATTTTATTGCAATTTTAAAAGTTAAAACAATTTTTTCTATTTAACTCATGCCCCAAATGGCAGACAATGACAAATCACATTTCAGTAATTTTTTATTTAAACCAGTCACAGTCGTTTTTTCACCTCGATTTTATCACCTTCATTTTATCAAGTAGCTACCAGATTGTATATATAGTGCACGAATGTAACCAGATTCTGCTTGCGAGATATAATAGAAAAAGAATCGTAGTAATTGAGTATATCATGAAAAAAATAAACCTTTGTTTGCACTTTCTTAAACGTATCATTTCCCAGGAATTAACGTTGCAGAAAAATATAGTTGACATATTTACATCATAGGACATCAGAGATTAATTAATAATCTGTAATTATGTGTTTCATTTTTTCTCCACTAGGGTGCATTCTTACAATATTGCGATTCTATTTGGCAATAAATATGATCTGGTTGCAGTGATGAACAAATGAAACATAACGTTTCTCATTTGTTTCCAAACATCACCGACTATATTAAATATATAAATATTTTAAAATAACTACATTTAAATATTGATTTGTTAGTAAACAGCTTAATTTTATTCGTTAAATAGTCCTAACAAATGCCATTCTTGATTTCCAAATTCTCTAGGTAATTTAAAATCACTCGTGGTATTGCTTATGACTATTCAACTCATGCCCCAAATGGGAATCAATGACCAATCACATTTCAATGATTTTTTATTTACAACCAATCACAGTCGTGTTTCGCCTAGAATTTACCAACTAAAGTTTATCATAATAAAGAAAGCACCTCCTTTTTTTTTAACATTCTGAATAGGTCATAGCATTATTTTGCAGTGACTGACTCTCTAAAAGATACGGTTACCAGATTATATATATATAACTCAGAGATCCGGGTTCGAATCCCTTCCAGGCATTTATTTTTCTTATCATACCATATATATATATGTTATAATTAAATGTTTAACATCGAGCAATGCAAGCTTAATATGGAATGATAAGAAAAATAAATGCCTGGACGGGATTCGAACCCGGATCTCTGAGTCTGTACCTCAGCGTGATATCTATTACACTACCAGGCGAATCCAATTCAAACACTTATTTTTCTTATATATGTATTATACTCTCCATTATTACTAGATGTCGCGAGAACTCGGTCTTCACCGCCATCTAGCAGCTGACTATATCAAGTAAGCAAATTAAAGAGAATATCCGGGTTCGAATCCCGCCCAGGCATTTATTTTTCTTATCATTCCATATATATATATAGTGCATGAATGTTAACACATAGCGCATGCGGGAGTTAATATAAAAACATTTGTAGCAATTGGTTATACCACCAAAAATAGTAACCACTGTTTGCACTTTCTTAAATGTATTTTTTCCCAGGTAATAACATTTCAGAAAAACATAATTGCCATATTTACATCATAGCATCAGAAATGCATCATCAATATACAGTCTTATGTGTTTAATTTTTTCTCCACTAGTGTGCATTCTTACAATATAGCGTTCCTTTGACAATAAATAATGTGATCTGGTTGCAGTGATGAACAAAATAAGCAAATGAAGCGTACAAATCGTTTCTCATTTGTTTTCAAACATCGCCATTTACATTAAATATATAAATATTTTAAAATAACTATATTTACATAATGATTTGTGAGTAAACAACTTAATTTTATTCATTAAATAGTCCTAAGAAATGCCACTCTTGATTTCCAAATTCTGTAGATAAATTGGAAATCACTCGTGGCATTACTTATAACTTACATTCAAAGTTGTCTTCTCTGCTATAGATTATAAACGTATATGTTTAATTTCCTTTACAAAATGTTATTTAAATTGTCAAAATTACATTTGTTACGAAATTTCCGCTAATTTTATAATACATAGCAGATCGTATATCACATTTCTCTAACTTCAGGATATAGTTGCTCATATATCTTAGAAAATAAGCTATTTTTTAAGTTTGAAAATTATTTCAAGCAAGTTCTTCAATGTGTAAGAGGTGAAGGTATGTATAAATATTATGACACGTTAGTATGGAATGACTCATGTATTATTTCCCTAATGAATAATTTTGCAGTCTTTTGTAATCAGCCGGTAACATAGCAACTAATAAACAACAGAGTTTATTCTGCCCGTACAGAATATTAAATTATGCCGAATGTAATGCGTTTATGTGACCGCTTCTGTGGTGTAACAGTTAGCGTGTCTGCATGGCGCATAGGAATGGGATTCGTTTCCCAACTATGCCAAATATTTATTTTTTTTTGGTATAAGGTCTGGAATAATAATAATAATAATAATAATAATAATAATAATATATTTATGTACAGATATTTAATGTTTACATATCTTTCTATGCCTAAAGTTTTATTTTCCTTCTACACTCGTCTCTATCCATCCACTCCATGCCCTCTAGTCCTCTTGTTCTCATTCCAGTTCATATTTCTTTCATCCACGAGTTTAGAGGCATTTCTTTCCTTCTTCTTCCAGGTGGACACCATACTGATATTTTTCTGGGTAACCTTTCTTCTTGTATTCGTCGTACATGCCCATACCAATTTAATTGCTTATATCTTATATAATCTACTATTGAATATCTAATATTCATTTTTCTCGTATGACAGTATTTCTTATTTTTTTCTAATTTTGAACATCTTGCTGCTCACATTATGAAATCCATTTACATAATAATAATAATAATAATAATAATAATAATAATAATAATAATAATAATAATATAATAATAATAATAATATAATAATAATAATAATAATAATAATAATAACCTGCAGTAAGAAGAAGACCAGGACGTCCACTCAAAATATTTTTGGATGGTGTTTCTCTTGAGGCCGAAACAGCTCAACAAATGGCCTAAGTTCGTGAATGTACTATGATGATGATGATGATGATAGTAATAATATAATAGTAATAATAGTAGTAATAATATAATAGTAATAATAATATAATAATAATATTTATTTATTTACCATAAATCCATTGTTTCGAAGGCTTAAGATTCTGTTTCTTAGCATTATATATTTTTTACGATGAGTGAAGAGTTGGCCCACACCTCAATCTTTAACCTGAAGGATCGGGTGATTTTTTTGATCAAGGTTGTCTTCCTCTAGCCTTTGATGAACCAACATCAAACTACAAGGCAGCAGTACCTGTAACCCTAGACAGGGCTCTCACAGGTACTATCAGCCGAGGGTACTGAACACCCTTTTTCTACTTGGCTTGGGACAGGCTTATAACCCAGGACGGAGAATATGTAATCAGTTGTCTACAACATATCAGAAATGGGGTTTGAAAATCAACAAACAAACAGAGTATAACAGATGATTCAGATGAATTATATATTGATGGGGTAAAGATAAAGAATAGCGATAGTTTCTATTATTTGGGATCAATTGTAGAGAAAGATAGAACATCAATTAAGGAAATAGCAAAAAAAAGGTCAGTAATGGAAAAAATACAATAGGAATGTTGAACTCTATACTATGGAGTAAAAACATCATTAACAGAACAAAACAACGAATATGTAAGTCCATACTAGAAAGTATAGTATATATGGATCGGAAGTTGGGACAATGACACAACAACATGTCAACAGAATAACTACAGTTGAAATGGATTTTTGGACAAGAGCTGCCAGAAAGTTTCGACTGGAAAGAATTAGAAATACAGGAATTAGAAAATGGATGAATGCAGAAAGAAGTATAATGGATGAGATTGAACACAGAAGGCTAAAATGGTATGGACACGTAAGTAGAATGCAGGAGGAAGACTACCAAAGGCCGTCTATGCATGGAAAATTGAGAGGAGGAGCAGAAAAGGAAGACCAAAAACAACCTGGTAGAATAACATCCAGAATTCAATGAGTTGTAACTGATAAAGACACAAAGGATGGAGACCTTTAATTAAGGGGAATTTGTGAATGTTTGTTACGAACTGATAGTCTAGAAATCAGTAGTAATTTATGTGTTTTTTAAATCTCATGTTAATTATAAGATTGGTTGGAGAAAACCCTTAATGATGAGGACAATTCTCAAAATGAACGAATGAATATTATTATTATTATTATTATTATTATTATTATTATTATTATTATTATTATTATTATTATTTACTTATTTATTTATTCCCCTTAGTTTAACATCTCCCTTTGCATGATTTTTATGTGCCCCATGGCTGCCGACCTTACAGGGAAACTACTTGTGGAGAGAAGATTTTAAACTCTGAATGATACATATACTTTTTAACGACACAAGGACATGGAGGCCCTCCATAATGAGTGATTAGCCCAATACTATGACCACATCCGAGACAACACGAATATTAATAAAATATACACCATTCGCTCGTATCATTCATAATAAACAGAAGAATATTATATCGGTGATTGTGATAAGCAGGTGGTTTCGGGACTATTTGAGATTTAAAGTTTCCTGGCATTTGTTTTGCAGTTCAGGAAAACCCGCGGGAGAAACGTCACCCAGGAAATTTTTCTCCACCGAGGAAAATACCGTAAAATCTTCACTATATTTAAGAGAGAAATATTAAGCATGTGTGTGGGGGGGGATTGGGGATGCAGGAAAACAAGGGGACTTGCAAGGCCATCATGTGGGACCTGCGAATAAGACCAGAAGCAGACCAAGGCGAAGATGGCCCGACTTCTACTCAACACAAATGCAACCTGGTCAGTGGTCCAGCACAAGAAATAGATAAACGTGGAAAATAGATTTCCGAGTGTTTTATGAAATAATCTAATGTCAACATATCCGTGAGTGAGAAAAGAAAAATACATCTTTAAAGTGTGATGATATTAGGGAGTAATATAAGACAGTATACTAGTGAGTGGAAAAAGAGGACATACAAATAATACTGTATATCGGAAATACAAACACTTTGCAAAACTCTAATCCCGAATGGCTCACTGTGCTAGAGAAATAAGAGCTATCCTCTAGTAGAAGGTATTTTGCTCTTCAAGGGACACATGAGACTAACTTCAATCTTCATTATGTATTCCATTCCTGCCCGAGGGCAGGTCTTTCATTGCAGTCATAGCATTTTCATGTTATGCTTTGCAGCTTTACTAGGGAATTATAGGTGTGGTAGTTTCCCGTTGCTTTCCACACCGGTGAAGGATCATGATGATAATGATAAGGATGATGATGATGATGGCCGGATGATTTTCGGGGACCGTTGGGCCCTAAGCTTCTAGACATTTGTCTTACAGGCGAGGAAAAACCCCGAAAAAACCACACCCAGGAGCCTGTCCCGACCGGGAATCGAACCCGGGCCCGCTTCGTGACACAGCGGTTGGACATTATATATAATTATTATTAAGATATAATTAAATAAATTAATAATAACATATAAGACCAAAAGTATATTTGATAATGAAAGTGAAGGTTTTTTTTTTGTCCAATGCCAGCAGGTTGCCTTTTATGACATTTTTGGCATTCTACCCCGGCATTGGGTAATTGTATTCGATTTCTTAAGTTGGGGCCTTTGGTCTAAACGGGAATCGAACCCGGAACATCATGAACTATACTCAGATTTTCTGATTATTAGCCCATGAGGCTAGTCAAAAAGTCGAGAATATAAAAGAGCATTTAAAATAAGTCTATAACTTTATTATATTTAGGTACGAGTATATTGTCTATGGTAGTTTTCAGAAGAGCTTTTCAACTTTTTGCTTGTCGTACAGTCAATACAAGAAGCCAGAGACTTATGGAATAAAGCTAAGTTAAGGGAACTATATATATTCTCACTAAATATTGAAACCTGTATTTTCAGAATACTCGGTATGCACGACACTGATTCCTATATCTGTGCTGTTGTGATATTTACAAACGTGCACAGTAGTGGGTCGTGTGTATAGAGTTCCTCTGTCAACACTGTTGAGTGTGGGGAGGGGTTGAATTTGAAAACAAGTTCCTCATGCAAAAATGTGTTGTGTATATAGCCTATATGTGGCAAACGTCATCGTTAGTTACGGTTTCAACACGTTGAATTCTTATTGATGCAAAGTGAATGTTAACACTAGGCTGTTTCAAATGATTTTATACGTTCAAAGTAGAACATTTAATTCGTTCGGGTTATACAGCTTCCATGTTTTCCAGCAATTAATCCAAAACGTTTATAGAAAAAACAAGACTATTTAAAAAGTTAGCTTCCAGAGAGCAGTACACCAGGGAAGAATGGGCCTTATAGCAACCTGCTCCAAATCCTATTTTCTGTTAAAAGACCTTCGTCGGCCTCGCTGAGCAACAAAAAAGAAACTTTTTTTTGTCTCAGAAAGAAAAATATGTGATTCTGATAGTATTTTTTCTCCTGAATTCAAATATCGCGCTTTCTCCATTACTCAAGGTTTCCGAGAGGCAGAAATTTACAATTTCCAAAATTTTAATATTTCTATATTCGTAACTACATAATATTCGAACATTCGGACTCACCTAGAGAGTAAGAAATGACGATTTTCTGCTATATTTCGCCTGTGGAACATCCCTCTTGATGGTCCAACAATAATCGGCCAGCATATTAGGATTCCATTTGCCTTGGTATCTCTTTTCCACAGCTGAAACCATTTGAGTTGGCTCATTTCGTTTCATTTTACAATGGACAAATGGACGAAAAAAGTTTATTAAAAAATAATTATTTAAATCCATTAATTGAAATTGAAATTAAAAAAAAAACTGTGGGTGATGGAGAAATTCCGAATACATATTTGAAAACACGATAAAAAAACTGCATTAAGTACAACTATTGGTACTCATGAGAAGAAAAAAACATCATGTTGACCAGTGTTATGTCCCTTGCCTCTGGTCCCAAGGTTCGCGGGTTCAAACCCGGCCGGGATCGAATTATTTTTAGGATGGAAAAATCCAAGGAGCAAATCCTCCGGGATGGATTTTAAGCCGTGGGTTTCGAGTCTGAAGATTTTAACGATCGTAAAATATCCTTAAGCCTGAAAAAGAGCCCTCTTAGCAAAATTTGCCTATCTTCTTCAGCCTAGTAATACCTCAGTTGCCTACTAGATGTCTGAATTGGGTCGGTATGTTGACCGCATACCATTCATGACCGCATTGTAGGGAAAAGAGAGTAACTAAATTAACTTTGTCTAGTAACTCCTATTAAAAGTGGTGGCTAAGGCCCAAAAACAGGGCTGGTATGTCATTGTAAAGAGAGATTAAATATCTTAAAATACACAGCGTTACAGAATCTCGTCAACAAAATTTTAGAAAAGATTGTTAATGCAGAACTAACTCATTAGCACTATCCAACCTGGAGATTCATGGCCGCGCGGACATGCATGCCTATTCTGAGATAATATTTCATAATCACCCCTTACCTCAAAACATGGCCTATCTACTGGGCTCTTTCTCTTTGATTATACTACAAGAAGTTCCATGACTCTCTTTCATTTCCTCGCTTATCGCACTCTACGGGACTTAACTATTATTATTATTATTAGTTAGACTTATACGAATGTGTCTAAATGGCTCAAAGAGTAGGGTGCGTGTAGGCAAACAGTTTTCAGACAGTTTTGAAATCCAGAATGGGTTGAAGCAAGGAGATGCACTATCTCCTCTACTATTTAATTTTGTACTAGAGCATGCCATTAAATCTTTAGAGAATGAGGAAGGCTTACAACTGAATGGTATTAATAAGCTGTTAGTTTATGCTGATGATGTAGTACTACTGGCCGATAGCAATGAAATTCTAAAGGCCAACACGCACACACTATTGAGTAACACTAAGAAATTAGGACTGGAAGTAAATATCAGTAAAACTAAATATATGGTCACACGTAGAAATTCAGTATATAATGGAAATGGACAGCTAAGGACAAATGAGGGAAATTTTGAGGAAGTGTCTGAATTCAAATACCTAGGAACAATAATCACAAATAGGAATGAGATGCGCAAAGAAATTAAACATAGGCTCAATTCTGGAAATTCATGCTATTGTGCATTGCAGAGACTTTTAATGTCCCAACTCCTTTCAAAAAACGTTAAGCTGAAAATATATAAAACTATTATTCTACCAGTTATATTATATGGGTGCGAAACATGGACTCTTACTTTAAGGGAGGAGGGGAGATTGCGAGTATTTGAGAATAAAGTTCTTAGGAAAATTTTTGGACCAAAGAGAGATGAACAGACAGGTGAATGGAGAAGACTACATAACAATGAACTGCATGGTCTTTATAAGAAGCCAGATATAATAAGAACGGTTAAGTCTCGTAGACTGCGATGGGCAGGACATGTTGCGCGTATGGGGAATGAAAGACGTGCATGGAAACTTCTTGTAGGAAGGCCAGAAGGAAAACGCCCAGTTGGTAGACCAATAATGAGGTGGGAGAACAACATTAACTATGATTTGAGGGAAGTAGATTATACAGGGAATGATTGGAAAGCATTGGCTCAGGATAGGGATGTATGGAGAGCTTATGTCCGCGCGGCCATGAACCTACCGGTTCGATAGTGCCAGTGAGTAAGTAAGTAAGTATTATTATTATTATTATTATTATTATTATTATTATAATTGGTTTCCCCATAATGAACATGTAGCCCACTGTTGTAGTTTTCTTGATTTACCTATGTTCATCTCTCATAGGTCATATAGAGAGAGTATTTTTTTTAAGGGACATATTCATTTAAACAAGACATTAATGAGCTCTGCGCATTGGTCACACAATCAAATCCAAATTTATTCTCTGGAGTTATGTTAAAAGAATAGTGTATGAAACTCGAGTTGCCACCAGTCCTTAGCTGGTTGCCCGAACCAGTGATGCGTTTCACCACATCAAACATAATCCTGCCATCCTCAATAGAGTTGGATAGTTATTGCTGCATAGGTATCAAGCATGTATAGAGTGTGCTTGAACATGCACTGTAAACTGTCATAGAACATGTCCTTCAATAAAATTAATTTTGTATACAATTGTTTTTATTAAATGTCCAATCCTTAGGACATTCCTTAATAAAAATTATTACCACGTTCCTAAAAATTTGACGGTGAGATCGTGTAATATGTTGTAGCTTATATTTTGTCTCCACGTATGTACGCAAAGAGATAAGACTGACTATGCCTTATGTCAAAGCATTTCTTCAGAAGGAAATAAAGCCATGCCTCTCGTGTCATAATTTCCGGCAATAGAAAGGAGTTCCTGAAATATGTTCTTGGTAAAAACGGTCGTCAAGCAGGGCTGACATCTCTTGACAATTGTCTAAAAAAATATGGTAGCCAATCCACCTCATTGCCCAAAGTCCTCCCAAGATCGGAAGTAGGATAATTTTACTTTGTCTCGCTCCTTAGCCGAGCGATTTAAGACATGATGCCTTAATGCAGAGCTACAGAACATGAACTGGTTTTAGTCGCCATAGGGAAAGGAATTTTATCATGGAATTTCGGCCAATATGGGACTTGTGCCTACCCAGTAACGTGAGGCTCTAGGTTCAGAAAACCAGTTATAACGGCTAGATATCAGACATGCTGACCACATGTCATCTATACACTGGCCAGAGTAGAATTTCATGTAATGCTATATTCAATCGGTTTACAGAATTTCTATTCTGTATACACTAAAACATGCTCAAAGCGAAATATCATGGGATCAATTTTTTTTCCACATTAGACAAAATTCCGCTTAAAAAAAACTGAAACTTATTAATAGTCTTGGATTATACAGTACCGTATATCTTATTACGTACCTTGCATTAATTGTAGTTCCGCTGCCTTTTGAAGAGTGAAGTATGATATGTATGAGCGACTTTGACGGTAACGGAAAAAAAAGTCCCGTTTCGTCAGCGTTAAAAATGTCTCTTAGGCGCGTATCCTGAAATTAAAATATGGAGTTTTGGTTTGCGCTCACTAACTACACTTCCGTCCACAATCTTTGATTCCCCGAAAATTTCATTCCACACTATATTATGTCGTCTTTTAAAACTGTCCAGCCAAATTGAAGATGCCTTGAAATCGTTGTTAAACCCTAGGGATTTAGCAAAAACTTAACTTTGGAGCATCAATCCGGAAATTTGGAGATTTATCTTCAATCACTTTCAGATTTTTGTATAATCAGAATGATACATACGTTTTAGCAATCTTCTCCTTCTTCTTCTTCTTATTCTTCTTCGGCTTTCCCCCGCTTATAGGTTTGCCGTCTTCAGTTTCCATTTGTCTCTATCATTCCAATCTCCCTCTTCCAAATTCCTATCATCCATTATTGTTCTGACATAGGTTTTCCTTTCCATCTTGGTCTGCCACGTTTATTTCTTCCAGGGATTGACCATTGGTATATATTTTTTGGCCATCTTCCATTTTCCATTCTTTGTACATGGCCATACCATTTAAGCGTTTGATTTTCAATCCTCTTAACAACAGATGTGGTGACATTCATTTATCTCCAAAGGAATTCATTTCTTATTTTATCCTGTCTTGGTTTTTGGATGCTTCTTCTAAAATAATCAAATTCAACTGTTCTAATTTTATTCTTTTGTAATTCTGTCAAAGACCAAGTTTCACTTCCATATAACAAAATATTCTGTATTATGCTCTTATAAATTTTTATTTTAGTTTCCTTTGTAATATTTTTGTTCCAAATTATTCTATGTAATGTCTTAGTTGCATTATTTGCCGTTGCAATTTTAGTATGTACATCTCTCTCACAGATACCTAAACTTGTAATTATTGACCCAAGATATTTTAAAAAATTCATATTTTTTTTTATTTTTTCTGTTTCGAGTATGTGGTCATCCACATCCTTTCCCAAAAACCCTATATTCTGTTTTCTGTAAATTTATATTCAGTCCCCATTTTTTATATTCTTCCATTGGTTTATTATCATATATTTCATATCATCTTCATACCCTGCAAAAAATATTTGATCATCTGCAAACAACAATGAATGCAGTACTTTTCCTCCTATAGGAATACCCATTTCAGAACATTTTTTATACCACAAGTTAATAACCTAGTCTAAATAAATGTTAAAAAAGAATTGGTGACAAACTGCATCCCTGCTTAAGGCCTTTTTCACTGTTAATTCCTCTGTTAAATTATTCTGTATTTTTACTTTAGCTTTTGTATTACTATAGATCCTCCTAACAATATCAATCCATTTATCACAGATATTCATATTTCTCATTTCCATCCATAACAATTGTCGAGGTACACTATCATATACCATCTCTAAATCAATAAAGGTCATATGTAGTTCTTTAGCAATCTGTATTCCGTAAATTCAGGACGCTACCTGTGAAATATCGGTCTAAGAACTTAAACTAATTTAAAATTTTACAGTGCAATGGTTATTTGTAAGACAGGTATCTGTATTTCGCATAACGGTAGTGCAGTGAGGCCGAAATAAAATTTCAGGTACAGGTAGAATTTGTAATTCACCCGGCAGCAGGAATCATTCCTTATTGTTTTTTGGCCTAACGGGAATTCAATGAAGTGGAAACCAATTTATTTCTATCTCTGTCTTTCCGCTTTATGAATTTATTTTTCATGAATTGTGCAGAAATATCCTTCCGTTTTCGCGTTGGACAGATTCCGTTTTATGCAAAATAAGTACATGTAAATTTACTATTATTTCGCTGGGACCAATAAATTTGTTCGCATTGGACAGATTTCCGCATTAGTTACGTTACGGATTAAACAAGTTTTACTATATTATATATATATATATATATATATAAACTGGGAGGACAAACTGCTCTAACACTGGAACCTGAAAGATACATTGCGCCGCCGCACCGTGGGTCCTGTGTCTGTATACTAGTGTGGGCCGAAAAAAAACTCAATTTTTTATTTCGAAGTTGTAATAGCGCGTAAAAGTTGCGAATTATATAGACAAAACAAAATAAAAAATATATAAAAATCAGTTGATATCTTCCGGTCGCGCAAAGGCTCTAAAATTGACAAAATATGAAAAAAAAAAAAGCTTCATTTTTGAGATTATTTCTTTAATTTTTAATTAGATATTTTCGTAATGTAATAGTTTGTAACGTCTTCAAATAGAGCCTAAAAACATTGTGTTTTAATTTGGTTTAGATCAGTTGATATCTTCCGGTCGCGCATAAGCTCCAAAATTTGCCAGAATAATGAACAAGTTATATTTTTTAAGCATTTTTGGTATTTGATAAATAACTTCCAGAGTATTGATTGTCAGATCCCACAGATAGACATAAACGTGCTTAGCAAAGATCAACAATACCTACTTGATATTAAAAAATAAATAAAATCTTGCAAAAATTAAGTTTTTTTTTTTTTTTTTTTTTCATATTTTGCCAAACTTCAGAGCCTTTGCGCGACCGGAAGATGTCAACCGATTTTGATAATGTTTTTTCTTTTTTTTGGGTACACAATTCGCAACTTTTCCGCGCTATTACAACTTCGAAATAAAAAAAAATTATTTCGGCTCATCCTACTGTATGCTTTCAGGCTCATAAAAGAACCTTAATCCTGAAGAAAACAGACCTGTAAGCAGAATTGATCGATCTTCATAATCCATGAAATACGTTAGTTGTATGGAAAGAGCAGCAATTTGCAGCCGCAACAGCCTAGCAATAAACATAAACCGTGATGAAGAAGAAAGAAAGAAAGAAAGAAAGAAAAACCTTAATTGTATACTAGATGTCTCATGGGTCGATATACTAACAACATGCCATTCATGGTATTTGTTGGGAAGTAAGCGTAACTAAATTCGTCTGATTAAGAAACTTCCCACTAGGGAAGCACCCATTTCCCCGCAGTGGATTGAACGGGAATCAATCAGCCAATCATAATTCTATTGAAGCCGGAAGCGGAGGCAAATGTCTACTTCCGCAGCTATATTCTGAGTGTAGGTTCCGTTTGAACATTTGTTAAATTGGAGCTATAATTTTATTAATTTTATAGTCGATATTGGGTAGTACAGTAGTAACATCAATGCCTTAGGGGACAGAATGGTAAATTTCAATTTATTCTTTTAGTTTTCATCTGATTGTTTTGAAATGTTTCTCACATACATTAGATGCTTTTAGAAACGTTTCTGTGAAGTTCGGTGTTTATAAGTGCAACAGTTTCAGAATTATGATTTTTTAAAACCAATTTTAAAAAAATGCTCCTTACGATTAGTTTTTAAATATTTTCTGATGAAATTTGAGATTCAAAGTCTTTATAATTCCACTAAACATGTTTTCTAAGCAAAAAAAAAATCATAAAGGGAGGATACTGCTTATCTTTCATTTTTTAAAAAAAAAAAAACATTTTATTACTCTCGTTATTTTTTCCATCACAATTTAAAATATCACATGTGTCTTAGACTAGTAACTGCATAGCAAATGTGAATTAGCATACATTGAAGAGTCTAACCGCAAAATTGTACTTTAATAGCATAAAATTGCATCGCAGGAGCATTTTTAATGTTGGAAAATGTCAAAAATATGGAAACGGAAAAACACGCATATTAAAGTTTAGGTAGTAATTAATGCTGACCATACGTGTCAGGGTATTTCAACTCTTACTTTACGGACTCAATTTTGTTCATACAATAAAAATATATATATATATATATATATATATAAAATGATCCTAAAGAATCAGAGTTACTAAAAAGTAAATAAACAAAAAATTCATTTTTTTGTGGTTTTTTTTAACATTTTCACCATTCGGCCCCCTTAAAAGCAGCGGGCTTGGGTTTGATCTCCGATCGAAACAGTTTACTGTGTGAGGTTTTTCGGGATTTTTCCTCACCTTTAAGGCAAATATCAGGAAACGTTGAATACCAATTGGTCCCTGAACACCATCTGTCCATCACAATCATCCATATCATATTTGCCTTGTTTAGCAAGAATTATGTATCTTGTCTTAAATATTCTTGTTGTCTCGGAGGTGGTATTGGGATTGAGGTAATTAGTGATGCGGGAAGGCACTCCATGTCCTTGTGTGGTTAAACAAGTGTGATCTACAGTTAAAAATCCTCTAACGGCAGTTTGTGACCTTGTAAGTTTAATGGAGCATGGGACATATAGGGAGGAGTTAAACTAAAGTAAAGGAAGGTAAAATAAATATATTAGTGTTAAATGTTAAATTGGCGAAACAGTAATTTTCCATGCCAGATATTTAAATGTGTAAACTGTTATTATTATTATTGCATATTGTATAATTCAACACAAAATTAAGTTAATTTCTATTATTTCGTTTCTCTAATATTTTATCGTAAGTAATACCAGGAGTGAATTTTTCTAGAGAATTTGGTAATCAAGAGTGGCATTTGTTATGACTATTTAACGAATAAAATTAAGCTGTTTACTCACAAATCATTATTTAAATATAGTTATTTTAAAATATGTATATATTTAATGTAAACGCCGATGTTTGAAAACAAATGAGAAACGTTATGTTTCACTTGTTTATCACTGCAACCAGATCGTATTATTTATTGCCAAAGGATCGCATTATTGTAAGAATGCACCCTAATGGAGAAAAAATTAAACACATCAAATTGTATATTAATTAATTTCTGACGTCCTATGATGTAAATATGTCAATTATATTTTTCTGGAACGTTATTACCTGGGAAAAAATACGTTTAAGAAAGTGCAAAGTGGTTTTTTTGTGGTATAATCAATTGCTACAAATGTTTTTATATTATCTCCCGCAACCTCAGGAAGGTTCATTCGTGTACTATATATACAATCTGGTAGCCACATGCTGTTACTGTCGACCTATTCAGAATGTTAAAAAGGAGGAGCTCGATTTTACAGTGATAAAATTAAACTGATAAAATCGAAGTGAAAAAGACATAGGTCTATATATATATAACAGTTGCAGCTACTTCCTGCTTCATCGCTAGGATTTGTTGTTTCTTGGATATAAGTTGGAATGGGAATATATTAAAGTCGTAATATAAAAATTAAAAATTAAAATGTACCTGTTGGCAGGTGCCGTGTCCTCAACTTTGTGAAAATAATGTATTTAAAATATTATTAATCGGAGGCCTTTCGGAAGTTAACTTCCATCATCAGCAGGATGAGTATGTGTTACTAGTTGTTGTATTTAAGAAGCTGCAGACGTTGGTGGTCTTGATGTGTCGCCTGTAGGAACTGACTTGTTTTTAACTATCTCGTAAAAGAGATTGTACATTTGGGGTGTGTTCTCATTTAGTAAGATTTTTTTTATTTCTTTCATGATTTAAATTTCTTCTAGTAGATTAATTTTAGCTGGAAGTCTTCCTGTGAACTATCGAAAGGGTGTGTTCTATTGTTCAGAGAGAAAGACTACCAGCTAAAATTAATATACTAGAAGGCCTTGAAATCATGAAAGAAATCAACAACACCTTGCTACTAATGAGAACACACCACAAACGTACAATCCCATATACGAGGTAGTTAAAAACCAGTCAGTTCCTACTGGCGCGTATCAAGACCATCAACGTCTACAGCGCCTTAAATATAACTAGTAGTGCATATTCATCCTGCTGATCATGGAAGTTAACTTTCGAAAGGCCTCCAATTAATATTTTAAATACATTATTTTCACAAAGTTCTTGGGAGATAGATAGATAGATGGATGGAAAGCTCTGCGGCCATCACTTAAGTGTTGGCGGTGAGCGATCCATTTTGGTCCTCCTTATTAGGTAGAACCCCGGGTTCCTGTAAAATACATTAGCCCAGGTTTAAATTTTGAATTCAAATTTGAAGTTAATTTGTAGAGTGAAGTCGGAAGCGGACCTTTTGGGGTTCTATTCCAGCATTTGCTCTTTGGATTAAGGGAAACCCCCTTAAAACCTCAATCGGAATAGGAAGTTCAGGATGGACGGCACCTGCCAACTGTCACATTTTAATTTTTATCTTATGACTATTCACCTCAACGGAATTTGATATTAGTATTGAATAAATTGAAGATTAATAATAATGGGGTATTAAGATAAATGAAAATAGTGCTACTCTTGCTACTCTATCCCTTTATCTGTGTGATATTCTACTTAATTTGACATACACGTTTTATGAAGCGTTACTAGCCTAAGATTGATGAAACTGTGGATTTGTGAGGATTAAACAGAATCTATAAGTTAGCCTAACTGACCATATGTGATACGTAATTCATGAACAGAAACTCGTTCGCTAGCCACTTGGGGGTCTGGTCAGAGATTTGTGGTTTTGTTTCACATTGAAGTTAGCAAACAAAATAAACAGAACATTGTCAGATAATCTCTTTATTTAATCAAACTCGAATAGAGTTAAAACGTTAACTTGCTAGAAAGTATTGATACTATATTTCCAAAGTCAACTGTTTTAGTATAACCACATTTGACATTAAATGTTTTATTCCACAGGGCAGTCAATTCTACAATTAAATCACTGTAACATTTATAGCTAAAGTAAATAATAATAATAATAATAATAATAATAAGAATAAGAATAATAATAACCAATCGCCATTCCTCTCTGTCCATCCATTGATCTCCCTTCAATCCTCTGATATTGATAGCCGATTGTACCGCTTCTATCCAAGTTTTCTTCGGTCTACCTCTCTTCCTTCTTTCCACTGGGATCCATTCCGTAACAATTTTAGGAAATCTTTGCTCTGGCATTCTTTTTACATGGCCATACCACTGTAATTATTTTCTTTTCTCTAATGTCTATGATGTCCGGCTCCTCTTGCACACCCATAATTTCCCTCATTTATTTATTTCGCATTCTATCCATTCTAGATTTTCTAACTGATCTTCTTAAAATATCCATTTCTGTACTTAAAATTATTTTCATTTCCCTGGTAGAAATTTGCCAAACTTCTGCACCATATGTTAAAATGCTCTGAATTACGTTTGATATATTTGTAATTTTCTATTTTTTTAAAATATTGTTGCTCCACCAAACAGGGTTTGTTTTGTTTGTGCGATTCTATTTTTAATTTTCACTGTGTTATCGCCTGAATGGTCTAATTTTGCTCCAAAATAAGTGCATTCAATACTAGGTTTCAAGTCTTCTCCATTGTTGAAATTTATATTTTCCATTTCTTCTCCTATACACTGATATTTAATTTTCTCTAAATTTATGTAAAGTCCCCATTTTTCATATTCTTCTTTTAGTTTTTTTGCCATATATTCTACGTCATCGTGGTCTTGTGCTATTAATACTTGGTCGTCTGCCAAATTGAGTGAATATACATGTGTATTTTGGATTGGTATGCCCATTTTTTGACATTTTTTCCTCTAGTCTCTTAGTACTCTTTCAAGATAAATTTCGAATAGAGTTGAAGATAAACTGCGATCCTGATTTAACCATTTTGTAATAGTAAATCCCTCTGTTATATGATTTCCAACTTTTATTTTCGAAATCGATCCTTTGTATAATGGATTTATAGATTCTATTAATCTTTTGGTAAAGTCAGAATTGTCTAAAGTTTCCCATAACATTTTTTGAGAATATTATCATATAATAATAATAATAATAATAATAATAATAATAATAATAATCATAATAATAATAATAATAATAATAATAATAATAATAATAATAATAATAATAATAATAACAGCATTATTTTACCTGGGAGAGTTCAGGACGTCTACCACTCAACCAAGTTTGAAAAATACAAAATTATTACATGGCATATCTACAATACAATTATTATTTACAATACATCTTGATTTACTCTAGATTTAACGAATTAAATACAAAATGTACAATATATATAAAAATGAGAAAAAATGATTACTGACAGAATATATTTAGTTATGGAGAAAAATAATTGATTTAACCAACAAGTAATTTTATAACCGTTGCCTTAGAAGAGCTTGGAAATATACACCTATAGGTAAGATATCCCAAAGAAGACCAAGAAGGTAGTGGAAAGAAGAACCTGAACAGGCCAGAAGGCCTATACCGTGAAATAGATGATGTTAAATTCAAATCTGGGTGAGTAAGCGCCGACAAATTATGTTCAGAGATCTTTTTTTTCAGGCTTGAGATTCTTTCATATGCTCTAATATATATAAGACGGGACCCACGACTTTAATTCATTTTTTTTAAGGAAGCCATACTTAGGATTTTACGCCTTTAAAACCCATCGGTTGCGGCCGGGTTCGAACCTATGAGCCTCGAAACCAGAGGCGATCAGAGTTACCATTGAACGTCCTCATCTGTACTGAAAAAAATAAGATCTTATATCTGTCATCAACCTCTAGTAAAGAAAAATAACTCGATTTACACATGGAATGAAGTCACCTCAGTTTAAAATCCACATTACATTTTCTCGATGTAATGTAATGTAATTCGTTCGTATAACGAGGCGTATTTGGTTCACCTGAGACAACTTGCTCCGTTGTATTATTTTTATTACGCGTATATAGTTTTGAAGATGTCTTTACTGGCGATACGATTGTATTACACTGATCAACATGATTTTTGTCTCATGAGTACCAATTGTACTTAATGCAGTTTGTTATCGTGTTTTCAAATATGTATTCGGAATTTCTCCATTACCCACAGTTTTTTATTTATATTTCAATTAATGGATTAAAATACTTATTTTCTGCTTAACAAACATTAAAGGGATTACGTCAAAATCAAAACATACAGTGGTGTACCCTGACTTGAAAATCTGCAATGAGACGAGTTCCACACTGCGAAGAATTGCCCATATCAAAGCCTCCAGAACACGTGGCATTATATGAAGAGAGCTAAGATTCTGATGGAAGTAAGGAAGAAGAAGAAACAGATTTTGGTGATACAACTTTTGAACAAAGTTGTTCATCTGAGCCTCATTTATTGACTCAAGAAGATCTTAACGATCTCATACGAGATTTAAAGTAATCATAAAACCAGACTGAAATGCTTGGTTCCCGGCTAAAATGATAGAGTCTCTCGGAAACCTTGCGTGATGGAGAAAACCCGATATCATATTCGAATTCAGGTGATAAAGTACTATCAGAATCACATATTTTTCTTTCTGAGACAATAAAAATTTTATTTTTTGTTGCTCAGTGTTATGTTTGTAATGAATAATTTAGTGGCGGCAGTGATAGGATATCTTTTCAACGAAACGCTCGAAAAAAGTTTTGAAGAAATATTTAAGTGGCCTAACACGAAATTTCGGACACGGTGGTTTACTGGTTATGTTCCTTGCCTCTACTTCAGAGGGTAGCGTGTTCATATCCGGCAGGGATCATGTATTTTTTAGGATGGAAAAATTCAAGAAACAGTTCTCGGGAGGGACTTTTGGAAACTCAAGCTCGAAAAAGAGGTCTCTGAGGAAAATTTAACCGATCTTCTTTCATCAAAATAACTTAGCTGCCTACTAGACATTTTTTTGAGGCGATATGCTGACCACCATATGCCACTCTCTTACATCTTTATGGAAATAAACATAACTAAATTAGCTTGGTAAAGGAACACCAACGTTGTTCAAAATATATATTGATAATTGTACGAAGAATTAGTCAAGACACTGCAAATATATGGGAATTCAAATAGAAGATAATTATTGCCTCCACCATTTACTTTTTGCAGATGATCAGGTGGTGATTTCTCAGGATTCAGATGATCCATCTTTCATGTTAAGGAAATAAGAGATAGAATACAAAAAATGGGGATTACAGATAAGTTATAATAAAACAGAATATATTTCATTGGATACAACAGATGAGCTAAAATGTAATTCAGGAAGAATACGTAATGTTAAAAATTTTAAATATTTAGGATCTATTTTAGAAAAAAGTGAGAATTCAACTACAGAAATTGAAAAAGAATAACTGATGGAAGAAGAATCATTGGTATGTTGAACTCAGTGTTTTGGAATAGAAATATAATATACAGAACGAAGAAAACTATATTTCAAGTTTTGTTACAAAGCATTCTATTATATGGGTCCGAAACCTGGACAGTAAGTAGAAAACAAGCAAACAAGCTGTTAGAAGTAGAAATGGATTTTTGGAGGCGATCGACAAAAAATTCAAGATAGGATAAGATCAGAAACAGCACAACAAGGGAAATTATCATCATCATCATCATCATCATCATCACTCCAGGGATTAGGCACTTGCCCGTTTCGACTTCATAATGCATCAGCCCAACGTCTTCTAGGTCTTCCAACATCACGCCTTCCTCTTGCTTGATAATTTCTTGCCAACAATGGAAGGGAAATTATGCAAGTTAAAAAAAAATATTAGGAAACATAGAAGAAAAACGTTTGAAATGGTATGGACACCTCATAAGAATGGAAGAAGAGAGAATACCAAATAAGATCCTTAATTGGAAAGCTAATGGAAGAAGTGGAAGAGGCAGGCCTAGAGAACGATGGAAGGATGAAGTGAAGAGAAGTATGGAAGCTAGAGATTTGAGGGAAGAAGATGTATTAGACAGGAAACTCTGGCGACAAATCACTTTGGGTTGAAGGAGAGACACTGTATTGTGGAATATTCCTAAAAAAAAAAAAAAAAAAAAAAAAAAAAAGAACACCTGAAAGGGAACAGTCAAGGCTAGTATAAAGGTCCGTGAAGCCAAAGGAAAAGACTAGAGAGAGAAAAAAAAAGAACTGATTTAGTTCCCGCTATGATCTCGAAGTAGCATACTGCCTTGTCACGCAGCTTGCCCGGGTTCGATCCTCGATCGGGACTAGTTTCCTGGGTGAGTTTTTCTCCGGTTTTCTTCCTAGCCTAAGACAAATGCCAGGAACTTTAAGCCCAAAACGGGGCTCGAACACCATCTGGCAAGCATTATCATAAGTAATGCCACGAGTGATTTCCAAATTATCGATAAATTCACGACTCACGAAGTGAGGAGTGAATTTATCTAGAGAATTTGGAAATCAAGAGTGGCATTTGTTAGGACTATTTAACGAATAAAATTAAGCTGTTTACTCACAAATCATTATTTAACTATAGTTATTTTAAAATATTTATATATTTAATGTAAACGGCGATGTTTGAAAACAAATGAGAAACGATAGGTACGCTTCTACTGCTTCTTTTGTTTATCACTGCAACCAGATCATACTATTTATTGCCAAAGGAACGCAATATTGTAAGAATGTTCTCTAGTGGAGAAAAAATGAAACACATCAATCTGTATATTAATTCATTTTTGATGTCGTATGATGTAAATATGACAATTATATTTTTCTGGATTATTACCTGGGAAAAAATACATTTAAGAAAGTGCAAACAGTGGTTTCTTTTTTTGGTGGTATAATCAATTGCTACAAATGTTGACATGTAAGCACTATTATATACAATCTGGTAGCCGTATTTGTTATAGGCTCAGTCACTGCCAAATAACGGTCAGACCTGTTCAGAATATTAAAAAGGAGGAGCTTTGTTTAATATATGATAATCCTAACACTGATAAATATTTCGTGAAACACGACTCTGATTGGTTGTAAAACAGAAATCATTGAAACGTGATTGGTCATTGACTCCCATTTGGGGCATGAGTTAAATAGTCATTAATATCATATTCGCATCGTTATATTAAGTTTGTCCACCGCTGTGGTCTCGAGGTAGCGTGCTGCCTTGTCACGCAGCTGGCCCGGTTTCGATCCCCGGTCGAGGCAGTTTTTCTAGGTGAGGTTTTTATCGGGGATTTTCCTCACCTGTAAGACAAATGTCAGGAAAACTTTAAGGCCCAAACGGTCCCCGAAATCATATGGCCATCATCCTTATCATTATCGTCGTCATCATCATCACCATTCACCGGTGTGGAAAGCAACGGGCCTACAATTCCCTAGTAAAGCTGCAAGCATAGCATGAAAATGCTATGGTTGCAGTGAAAGACCTGCCTTCGGGTAGAATTACTATGGGTGGATGGATATTGGTTTAGATTAAGGCCTTTCCTGGCGCAATATTACCACCATCATCACCTTTCATATTATCGGGGCAGGTGTTGCCCCGCCTTTCAGGCGCACCAACCTCAGAAGTGGGTTACATGTACGCCAAGTAAGGGGATAATACCATAAATAAGCTAATGACAATCCGGTGGCATTAAATAAAAACAATCTGATTCATTTGACTTATACAAATTAGTTTCTTAAATGTAATATCGAGAATTGAACAAATACCAGTCCACCGCTGTGGTCTCGAGGTAGCGTGCTGCCTTGTCACGCAGCGGGCCCGGGTTCGATTCCCGGTGAGGTTTTTTCGGGGTTTTTCCTCACTTCTAAGACAAATGTCCCCGAAAATCATCCGGCCATCATCATCATCATCCTTATCATTATCACCATCATCCTTCATCGGTGTGGAAAGCAACGGGAAGCTACCACATCTATAATTCCCAAGTAAAGCTGCAAAAAATTAGTATGAAAATGCTATGATTGGAGTGAATGACCTGCCATCGGACAGAATTACTATGGATGGATGGATGGAACAAATACCAGTAAAATCTAGACAAATGTGAGACGGGAGCAAAAATAAATAAATAAATAACTGCGGCAATTAATTGAAAATCAGGAACTGCACTTATAGCAACATTTGTGAAACGACATTGTTAGACCAAATTTTCTTCTTCTTCTTCCTTTCATATGATAGACCTAGGGGCCTTTACGGTCTCAATCCAACGTTTGAAGGGTCTGCCCAAAGATCTCTTCCTTGGTGGCTAGTAATTTAAAATTTGACGTGGTATTCTTGTTCTGCTCATTCTTCTTACGTGAAATTTCCAGCTGTTTCTATATTATTGTACATATTCCATGACTGATTCTGTTTGTAATTATTTGAAAATCTCTGAATTCCTTTTATGGTCTGTTCTTGAATAACCTGCTGTACGTTTCATAAATTTTATTTCTGTCGCAGTTAGTCTTTGTTCATCTACACTGCGAATTGTCTAGGCCTCACTGCCGTAACATATTAAGGGTCTGGCCAGTGTTTTATAAATTCTATTTCGTGTGTGTTGCTGTACTGTGTTTGGCTTGAAAATATTATTTATAATTTCTGTTACTCTGTTAAATTTTATAATTTCTTGACTAAAATCTTTTTACTCTTAGACCAAATTTAAAATAAAAATTAATAAATGTGATGAAGTACTATTTAAAATAGTTCTATAATCACGTAGTTAATAGTTCGAATTTTTAAGTTATAAAACATTATTGTAACTACCGAACCGAGACAAAGAAAACAAAAATAATGTTACTGATTTGCATAAGCTTAAAGTTTGAGACTAAGCCATATTAAAGCCTAATGGAAATGTGTCCTACTGACCTATAAGGTGAGTTATTTGTGTTAGCTTTTAAATAAGACCGATGTTGAAATGAGATCTAATATACAGCTTTTGAAAACATTGATGACGCAACTCTTGATGATGTAAAGTTGAAGTTTTGAAGAGCGATTCACACCAGTAAGTTTTAACATGTGCTGTCTCTTTTGAGTTCAGTTCGGACGTTTAAGTCTTTATCCATGCAGGACTTACATCGTTCGCTTCAGTGGAGCAGTCGGTAAATTCTTTCTTGCGGTGACAAGGACCTAGGTTCAATCCTGATCAGGAAGATTTTTTTAAAATCATTTTTTTCACAATACACCAGGCTTCATTAAATAAATAAATTTGTATACTTAGGGAAATAAATAAATTAAAGGAAACAGATCATTAGAAAATCAATAACGATTGTAACATCTCGTTATTTCGTTTTCACAACACAAGGCCCAACAATATTGTTTATATCTTCAACTAATGTAAAACATATCTGATTAATTTAAACTACGTCAATTTAATATATTATTTAAATACACAAGTAAGTCCCGGAGTATTATATCGCTTCATACAGACAGTTACTAGCAGGGAAGGTTGTGATCTAGTGGAGTACATCTGTTTCCCATGCATGAGGTCGCGTGTTCGATCCCGCTGTCACGCTTTTTTCTCTCTTTCTTGTCCTTATTTCAGTTTATTTTGTTTGTTTTATTTTATTTGTATTGCTTTGTTTTATTTAAAGCATTTACTGCATTACTTTTTTAAGCGAAATTATTTACCCTTGTACGACCGCGGTGGACTAGTGGTTATGCTCCTTGTCTCTGGTCCCGAGGGTCGCGGGTTCAAACCCGGCCGGGGTTGATGGGATTTTTTGGATGGAAAAATCCAAGGAACAAGTCCTCCGGGAGGCACTTTAAGCCGTGGGTCCCGAGTCTGAATATTTTCAGGCTCTTAAAAGATCCTTTAGCCTGAATGAAAAGGTCTCTAAGCAAAATTTACCGAATTTTCCCGTCCTAGTACTACATTGGTTTCCTAGATGCCAGTATGAGGCGGAGCGCTGACCACGGACCACTCAAATGACATCCATACGAAAACAAGTGTAACTAAATTAGTATGGTTCAAATTATTCCCTGTAGGGGGAGAGCGCCTAAATCTCTGATAAGGGAAACATGGGCTTACAAGATACAAGGAGATACGACATGCAACGAAACAGAACGGATTTTAATTCCTCAAATAGTTTTGCAGTTGTGAACCAAATAGCTGACGTCTGATCATGCGCAGTGGCTTCGTTCTGGGACTTAAAAATTATCTATGCGCCATCAATTATTTCAAAGGTTGTACGTGCAGTCCCGGATTATAGTAAATTTCCAAAGAATTTGAAGCGCATACCATACAATGTGTAACAAATAGTACGCATAATCAATAATTGTACATAAAGTCTGTATCAGCTGAGAATAGTAACATGGATTAGTTTGAAATTTAAACAGCTAACACAAATTACTCACCCTTACGTTATACTTACTTACTCACTGGCACTATCGAACCCGTAGGTTCATAGCCGCGCGGACATAAGCTCTCCATACATCCCTATCCTGAGCTAATGCTTTCCAATGTTTCCCTGTATAATCTACTTCCCTTAAATCCTTTGGCATGAGTTCCCTGAAGTAGTATCCGCCCGAATGGGGGACTATTTGACCTCCGGGAAAGTTTACCCCAGTTGAACCCATGTCCGCATTTCTTCACGGTTGTATTTTTACGGTGAAAGATCGGCACTCTTTCGACCAAGGTACTTTTTTCGTCTGGCTTATCACCTTCGACCAGTCCGGCATGGGTAACCCTATCGGCAGCAATGCTACCGCCGGCATAGCTCTCAGGATTATTTAAGCACGCAAGCCACTCCACCACGACAAAGTAAAGATCCCATGGAGGGCCCCTTACCTTATATTTGTTATAATTTTGTAATTAAGTCAACTTCAATAAGACACAAAGGAGTGACATCCTATAGTATAGTAAAAGTAAAGTGATCACACTACAGGCCTCAGGAGGCCCTTGAGGTAGTAGGAGGTTAAGGCTCCCACTATTTCTAGACAATTGGCACTTGATGTCAGCTGTGTTGTCAGCCCTGCGTGACGGCCGCCTTTACCCCCAGAACAAGCGTCCGGTACTCATTTCCGTTAGAGGCTGAGTCGACCCCAGGGCCATAGTGCCGCCAGAAGGTTTTTTGGTCAGTTTAAAAATCCTGACCTCACCGGGACTTGAACCCTCGACCTTCCGACTTGTAGCACAGTGCCTTAACCACTACGTTACGGCGTGACCCACATCCTATTGCATATTTTATAATGTTTATGTGATCCAATTTATAGGCCTATATAGTTAATGTCTTTAGTATGTAATTTTGTTGCGATTTCAGAATAACCTATTATTTGAATGTGAAAGTGGCATTTGTGAGGTAAATAGAGATTTGCCACGTTACTTTATTTATTTATCGAAATAGTTAATTTATATTTGTTACATATTGACTTACTCCATGGTATGACAAGCCTAGAAGGCCTTTGGCCTAACTCACGCTCTCTACATGTGTTAATCACAGAGATAGATGATATCCTGTTAATGTAGGGGTCGGCATGTCGGGCCCCCCACTCGTTATAGCTGGTTTTCTCATCCTTAGCAGCTACTTACATGTATTGTAGCTACCTAAATTCCTCACGCTGCTGGATGGAGATCTGTCCCATACTTGCCAAAATTCCATGAGAAAAATTACTTCCTCCGTAGAGATCCAAACCAGAACAAGTTCCGTAGCTTTGCGCCAAGGCATCTTGCCTTAACCACTTGGCTACGGCGCGAGATATATTTCATATTACTTAAACAGAATGGATAAAGTTAATTAAATACTTAATAATCTTTGTCTGGCCAATTGTAGTTAAGTAATATGATAGTATTCTAGATGACGCCACTTTGTCTTTTTCATATAACATACAAATATCCCATATACTTAAACCAACACTCAGAATTGTAACATTTATAAGTTTCAAATTAAAATAACATAAATTACTCACTTAAACTTATATTTGTCATTTCTTATTATTATTACTATTATTGTTATTATTATTATTGCTATTGTTATTATAATTATTATTATTATTATTATTATTATTATTCTGGTAGAGTTCACTTAAGCAGCACAAATATAAGTAAGGCCCCAGGAGGCCCTTGGGGTAGTGGGAGGTTAAGGCTCCCACTTTTCCTAGACAATCGGCACTTTATGTCAGCCGGGTTGTCAGCCCTGCGTGCTGCTTAAGTGAACTCTACCAGAATAATAATAATAATAATAATAATAATAATAATAATAATAATAATAACAATAGCAATAATAATAATAAGAAATGACAAATATAAGTTTAAGTGAGTAATTTATGTTATTTTAATTTGAAACTTATAAATGTTACAATTCTGAGTGTTGGTTTAAGTATATGGGATATTTGTATGTTATATGAAAAAGACAAAGTGCGCAGGGCTGACAACCCGGCTGACATAAAGTGCCGATTGTCTAGGAAAAGTGGGAGCCTTAACCTCCCACTACCCCAAGGGCCTCCTGGGGCCTGTTGTGGGATCACTTTACTTATATTTGTGCTGCTTAAGTGAACTCTACCAGAATAATAATAATAATAATAATAATAATAATAATAACAATAGCAATAATAATAATAACAATAATAACAATAATAGTAATAATAATAATAAGAAATGACAAATATAAGTTTAAGTGAGTAATTTATGTTATTTTAATTTGAAACTTATAAATGTTACAATTCTGAGTGTTGGTTTAAGTATATGGGATATTTGTATGTTATATGAAAAAGACAAAGTGCGCAGGGCTGACAACCCGGCTGACATAAAGTGCCGATTGTCTAGGAAAAGTGGGAGCCTTAACCTCCCACTACCCCAAGGGCCTCCTGGGGCCTGTTGTGGGATCACTTTACTTATATTTGTGCTGCTTAAGTGAACTCTACCAGAATAATAATAATAATAATAATAATAATAATAATAATAATAATAATAATAATAATAATAATAATAATAACAATAGCAATAATAATAATAATAATAACAATAATAACAATAATAGTAATAATAATAATAAGAAATGACAAATATAAGTTTAAGTGAGTAATTTATGTTATTTTAATTTGAAACTTATAAATGTTACAATTCTGAGTGTTGGTTTAAGTATATGGGATATTTGTATGTTATATGAAAAAGACAAAGTGGCGTCATCTAGAATACTATCATATTACTTAACTACAATTGGCCAGACAAAGATTATTAAGTATTTAATTAACTTTATCCATTCTGTTTAAGTAATATGAAATATATCTCGAGCCGTAGCCAAGTGGTTAAGGCAAGATGCTTTGGCGCAAAGCTACGGAACTTGTTCTGGTTTGGATCTCTACGGAGGAAGTAATTTTTCTCATGGAATTTTGGCAAGTATGGGACAGATGTCCATCCAGCAGCGTGAGGAATTTAGGTAGCTACAATACATGTAAGTAGCTGAAGAGTTCACTTAAGCAGCACAAATATACAACTACATATTTACAGTGTACTCTATAACTAACTAACTAACTAACTCACTGGCATTATCAAAAGCATAGGTTTATGGCCGCTATGTCTATATTAATTGAGGATAAAGTTCTTAGGAAAATTTCGGGCCAAAGAGAGACGAACAGACAGTTGAATGAAGAAGACTATTAAACAGTGAGCTACATGATTTCTATGGGAAACGATATAATAAGAATAGTTAAGTCTTGTAGACTACGATGGACTGAACATGTGGCACGAATGGGGAAAGAAAGAGGAGCATGGAAACTTACTTCTAGGAAAACCGGAGCGAAAGCTCCTCCCATTTGGTAGGCTAAGAATTACGTGGAAGAATAATATTATCAAATAAAATATAGTTAAAATGTACCTTCTTAGGTCAGAACCGTCGTCCTCAACTTATAAAATGTATGCTTTTTTATCTGAAGGCCTTTTATAATCTCTATTCCATATTTAGCAGGCCTTTCTTCTCTACATTACTTCATATTCTCAGTGCTGGTCCTAATATGGTGTTGCACGAGACTGACGATGGAATAGAGATTCTGAAAGGCCTTCAGATAAAGAAGCATACATTTTTATAAGTTGAGCACGACGACTCTGACCTAAGAAGGAACATTTTAACTTTATTTTATTTTATTAGTATTGAGAATAATATTAACCATGATTTGAGGGAGATAAATTATACAAGGGATGATTGAAAAACGTTGGCTCAGTATTGAGATGTAAGGAGAGCTTATGCTCGCGCGGCCATGAACTTAAGGATTCCATAGTTAATTAAGCTTCTTCTTTTTCGGCTCAAATACCCCTTGACTCTAGCCTTATCCTCCCTAATAACAACCAACCACTCCTTTCTATCCTGAACCTTGATTCTCCATCTTCTGACCTTCAGAGTTCGCACATCCGACTCCACATTGTCTTAATTTTGCCTTCCTACATCACGTCTACCTTCGGATTTTAAATTGACAGTTAATTTTGGAGTCCAATTACCCTCCATTCTGACAACATGTCCCATCCATTCGAACCTTCATGCCTTGATCTAAGGTATACTGATGTTCCAACTTAGAATTATATTTTATACAGTATACCAATTAGGCCTATAATACATTTAAAAAATAACATTAAAATTGCATGTAGATTTCATGTACAAACAACATTTTTTTACGCTAAACAAAATAATTACTAACTAGTGGTCTTCCAGCAGTCGAAATTCGACCACAATTCATTAAATTGTTACGTTTGTCACAAATACGTCATTATGCATTAATTTCCGATTTATTTTAAAAATACGAACGGTAGGAAATATGTGGTATGGCTTGGCTAAGCCGTATTTAAAAAACAATAACGCGTAATTTGACATTTGTATACTATTTAAATTTGCATTTGGCCAATTATTATATGTGGTAATATATATATATATATATATATATATATATATATATATATCCCTTCATCTTTGTCTCTCACTCCGACCCGTAAATGTTCTACGTCGAGGCATAATGGAAGCAGGTGCGAATATGTAAATATAAAAAAAAGTAATGAAATTACTGAAACAAAGATTAGACATGGTTTCATTTAAATTTAAATAATAAAATATACTCAGTTCTTTTAAATCACTAATAATAAACCACTAATAATAAATACGCCAGAGTAAGTCAATTCACATTGCTGCTTGACGATTTTCTTTTTACAACAATGCACTTTCAATATGAACGTAAACAAATGAATAATACATCTTGATACAATTTATTTTATTTTGTTTTATTTAATATATTTATGACACATATTATACATAAACGTACTTTTTCTGCACTCCTTCTCTATATGTACTTTAATTATACCAAATATCACACTCCTCCGTGCGCGTAATCTGCTTAAAAAGGGGTATAAATATTTTTCTACACATATTAATATACAATATACGGAGTAGATTAGTTTAATCAATGTCGGTTACACATAAAAAGTGACGATTGGGTAAATTACCAGTAATATTTATCATCTAAATAAGATATAGGCTAGCATAAACCATCCTAAATTATAACTACGTACTTTCCATGTCTGAATATATGAAACGAATCTTTTTCATATAAAACAAAAGCCAACTGTATGTTTTTAATTGTTCAAGTAGTCTGGTATGTTCATATTGTTGCGATATGATTTTTAAAATTAAAGCGCCACAAAATATAGTAGAAAATATTAAAGTACATATATAATGTAGTAAAATATCAAGTGTCTATTGTAGAATTTTAATAATTTTTTCTTGGATTTCTTAATCCATTATGCATATTTTATTTACAATTAAATAGTAAATTTCTAGGGAAACTTTTCAACTTTTTTATTTAATAAATAAAGCAATCAGAGTATATGTGTTCCATAAATACTTATTTCATTAAACATTCGAAACAGCTGTTTCAATACCCTGTATTTCCATCAGACGAATGTTTAATAAAATTAAGTCTGTATGAAAATCATATAAAACTGTGGAAGTTTTATTTATTAAATGTATAATGGATTTTCGTCAATCGAACACCAAATCAATTGATTATTAAACGTTTTATTTATTTGTTTTGTTTAAATAGTTTCGTTAATTTTAAAACTATAGGTACTCGTATTTTTATGTTTCAAAGTTTGCATACTGTATTTTTTTAATATTTATTAAAACAAGACTTATGTTAATTTAGTAGGTTGCTAGTTAATTGCGAGTAAGCAGTATAATAAAGTAACATGTAAGTTTTAAATTTTTTATCCAAATATGTTACATAACAGTGTTTCTCAACCGGGGACATGTCCCCAGGGGGAATTGAACAGCACTGGGTGGGACATGATCACATTTTAGTATTTTGGATTTTTAACGCTGGATTGTTGATACAACAAAACACTCAAAAAAATTTGTCACAGAAATTATTAAAATAAAGTAGGCCTACTTTATATAATAAATGCTAACGTAAAATAAGATTTGACAATTTAAAAATTTAAACAAGGATGCACCTATAAATTCAATGTTAACAATATATTATTGAATGGGCATATATATTTTATTCCTAAGACAATTTTAAAACGTTCCAACCAAACAATAACATATCTTTGCGACGGTCAAAGGAAGAGATGGTTGGATTTTTTTTTTAGATCTCTACAATACTTTCAGGACTGCAACATGTAAGAATGATGATAATGTTGATGATCATTGAATAAAAATATATAATCATAGCCTATTAGGGGGCCCATTAGTATGTACTGAATACAGTATTGTAAAAATGGATATAAAAAACCATCGAAATTTAAAAGAAAAATACACATTTTCTAAATCCAATATTGTCCCTAATAAACATGTGAGATACAAAAGGGGACTCATCAATTTACTGCTGTATCAAAAAAGGGGGTCTATTTAGAGAAAGTTTGAGAACCACTCTTGTAGATCTATTTCTCTCCTAGGAAGGAAATACAAGGCTCTTTTTTAAATGTACTTTGAAATTAAGAGTAATAATTGTGAAAAGTTTTACATTTTTAGTTAAAGTAATTTATGAAATTAAATTTTCTCTCTCTACATCTTTATTTTGAACACTTTGCATTTTGAACTTACCTTGTGTATTTTCTTCCATTCTTCTTATGTCAGAAATTTATGGAAGTCTTCGCATGACTTTAGAGACGTAAAATTGTAGTAAGGATGTTGATTCTAGTATGTAATAGTGGAATGTGCACAATGTGAAACGCAGAACACGTGCCAGTGTGTACTCACCTCTGGATGCGCTGCAGGCTGCATACTGTCCGGGTGCTCTAGTCACACTGATGTCTCTACTCCTGGCGTGTTCAGGTGCGCGCGGCCACTCGGATCGATCGCACAGCCAAGAACATGGGAGAAGGCTCTGTAATGATGATGATTGATTTTGTTTAACGATGCACTCCCTCTCTCTCTCTCTCTCTCTCTCTCTCTCTCTCTCTCTCTCTCTCTCTCTCTCTCTCTCTTTGACTAATAGACCCTGTACGAGCGCACGTTGCAACCCCAAAATAAATATACTCCCGCGCCTCAACCATATGGTTGCAGTTCTCAAGGACGTTCTCAAAGATAAAATCTAGATTTACTCGCAACTGATTTTTTAAAAATAATAACCCCTCTTTTCATATCCGGTATAATGCTAGGTCGAGGGATACGATGTGAATAAGTCCTTATTAATGAAGGTCCGTGATATGAAAGGGTGCCGGGTGATCATCAAAAAGAGGACAGACTAAATTATAAGGAACTAAATTGGTGAGATGAGTATGTAGAAATGATGATTATATAATCAAGTTTTTTTTTTTTACAAGAGAAACTTTTCCTGACTTCTATTCGTCCACCATGATCTCTGAGACCAAAAGTGGTGGGCGAATGTCTAAGCATTTGCGGTATGAAGCCGTCTGATTTTTTGTTTTATTTATATTCATAGAAGTTTCAACATCTTAGGTCACATCGTGCCTAGCATTTTTGGTTGTATCCAGAAGGCTGGGCGTTTTTTGCTTTTTCCTATTTTCCCCTTTGTAGTTAAATTATTTAATTTTAGAATAATATATGATTACACTGAGCAACAAAAAATAAACTTTTTTTTGTCTCAGAAAGAAAAATATGTGATTCGGATAATATTTTTCTCCTGAATTCAAATATGATATAGGTTTTTTCCATCACACAAGGTTTCCAAGAGACAGGGATTTATAATTATTAACACTTCAATATTTTCTACATTCGTAACTACACAATATTCGAACATTCGGACTCACCTAGAAAGTAAGGAATGACTATTTTCTGCTATATTTCGCCTGTGGAGCATCCCTCTTGATGGTTCAACAATAATCGGCCAGCATATTAGGATTCCATTTACCTTGATATCTCTTTTCCATAGCTGAAATCTCCTGAGTTATCTCATTTGGTTTTATTTTACAATGGACAAATGGAGAAAAAACGTTTATTAAAAATAATTAATTGAAATTGAAATTAAAAAAAAAACTGTGGGTGATCGAGAAATTCCGAATATATATTTGAAAACACGATAAAAAACTGCATTAAGTACAACTATTGGTACTCATGAGACAAAAATCATGTTGACTAGTGTTATCGGCCTTGGCGATATAGGGGTATGTTTCTTGCCTCTAAGTCCCGGTGTTGGTGTTGTTGAAGAACTGTCTCCCATATTACCTGACTTCTTTCACTGAATATGAACCACCACTCGGCTCTCGAGAGCAGGAAGGTATACATGCCATCAACATTTCCCCTCAACTCGTCATCTACTGCTCTGTCGGCCCGGAAGTTCTCAGAATTATGCTCAGTATCGAGTTGCTCATCAGTTGATGATGGCTGTTACTGCCGCTACCCATTTGGGTTATTTTATGTGTTTAAGGTTTATTTTACAAATTATTTTCTATTCCTGTCTTATTTGAATAAATATTTTTTATTTTATGTAATTCTGTATTTTTAACTTATTTTTCTCCAAATGTTTTTTTAATGTGTTCTTAAATATATTTATAGAATTTTTTTAGGAATCCCGCTTCGGTCCGTTATCGTACTGATTGTCTTTTTTCATCATCATAATCATCACTGGCAATGAATAGCCAGTCCCGCCTTCAACTACTTTCCAGCCATCTTCTTCTAGGTCTATTCACTGATCTGTTTCCATTAACTTTATAACTCAATACTCGTTTTTTGTATTAAAAAAATAATATCTGCACATTATTAACCACAGTATTTTGGCAGAAAATTGTAACAGATTTAGAAACTGGGCATGTAATTAATTATTTTACACGTATATTGGAAGATTTATGATATTTATTATTAGCTTGAGTTAGGACTAATCTTGCAGTTGGCATTCTTTTTATAGTTGTCTATAATATTTTAATCTATCAAATTAAAATTTTCTAATTGCTCTCACATTTTATCTTTTTCTTTTTGTGATCTAGCTTTGTATATCCTTTAACTCCTCCCAATAATTCCCTTTCTCAAAAACATGTTTTTTTTTTGTCCACATTTCACTTCCATGGGATATGACCGGCACAGCCATAATTTTTATAAAATTTAATTTCGTGTCTGTTTGAAATTTATTTTTAAAATTTCGATTAGTTGTTCAATAGATTCTCTGAAATGTGGTTAATTTTATATCTGTATCCTAATTTCTATCATAAGTAAGGCGACGAGTGATTTCCAATTTATCTAGATAATTTGGAAATCAAGAGTGGCATTTGTTAGGACTATTTAACGAATGAAATTAAGCTGTTTACTCACAAATCATTATTTAAATATAGTTATTTTAAAATATTTATATATTTAATGTAAACGGCGATGTTTGAAAACAAATGAGAAACGATTGCTACGCTTCATTTGCTTCTTTTGTTCGTCACTGCAACCAGATCATATTATTTATTGCCAAAGGAACGCAATATTGTAAGAATGCTCTCTAGTGGAGAAAAAATGAAACACATCAAACTGTACATTAATTCATTTCTGATGTCCTATGATGTAAATGTGACAATTATATTTTTCTGGGAAAAATTACATTTAAGAAAGTGCAAACAGTGGTTTCTTTTTTTGGTGGTATAATCAATTGCTACAAATGTTTCTACATTAACTTCCGCATGCGGTATGTGTTGACATTCATGCAATACATATAAAAGCTGGTAGCCGTATTTGTTGGTGAGTCAGTCACTGAAAAATAATGCTATGACCTATTCAGAATGTTAAAAAGGAGATGCTTTCTTTATTGTGATAAAGTTTAGTTGGTAAATTCTAGGCGAAACACGGCTGTGATTGGTTTAAATAAAAAATAATTGTAACCTGATTGGTCATTTACTCCCATTTGGGGCATGAATTAAATAGTCATATTAAATATCATATCCTAATTAATTAAAGTGTTTAATTGTCTTTTCAACTATCTTAGGCTGAGACGCTTTAAAATATATGACTTTATCGTGTTTAATGTCCTTAAATGCGTGCAAGGATGATTAATCTGGATTAGATAGAACCGAAATATTTTCCTCAGAGATACCTTAATTCAGAGTTCAAACTATTTTACATGCCCTTAACCTACGGTAAATGTTTACTTCTCATTCCAAAGAAGTAGTAAAATTAGTTATGAAATGTTAAATAATTTTTCATTCGTTCATATGCTTATAAGTCCTATCTTAATTTTAAATGATGGCAAAAAAAAACACCTCGAAACTTTTTGAATGCATTTTATAACATTTTATATTGGCTAACGGAAAGGTGAATTTCTTTCCTCTGAACAAACTTGTCCCATTATATTATTTCTATTATTCCTACATAATTTAAAAGATTTAAAGATGTAATCCACCGCTATGGTCTCGAGGTAGCGTGCTGCCTTGTCACGGGCCCGGGTTCGAACCCCTGTCGGGACAGTTTTTCTGGATGAGATTTTTATCGGGGTTTTTCCTCACCTGTAAGACAAATGCCAGGAAAACTTTAAGGCCTGAACGGTCCCCGAAATCATATGACCATCGCAATCATCATCATTCATATTCATCTTAGAGTAAGCTTAGGATTAGGGACTCTCCTGGCGCACCACTGTCATAATCATCACCCATCATATCATCGAGGCAACGTAACCCCGGCTTCCAGGCGCCCCCCAACCTCAGAAGTGGGTTACAAGTACGCCATGCCAGGAGAGAATACTAGGAAAGTCGAAAGACAACTTGGGGCATTTGTAAAAAAATAAAAAAAATTGAAGATGTCTTTTCTGGAAACGCGATTGTATTTTGTTTGTAATAAACACTTGAGTAGTGGTAATAATGTTGGCATTTTTACAATATAACAATGGAATTGACAATGAATGAAATTTTGTAAATATGGTTGATTCGTTCTTGTTATTCTGGTTTCTGTAGGGAAGGTAACATTAAAATGTTCCTAGAATATGTATATATTTATTATAATATTCATAAAGGTTCCGGTTGTTCTAAAATTTCTATAAAAGTTTTATTCTTGCTTATCTATTTACTTTAATAAATTTTTATATTGGTTTCACACACAAAAAACAAACAAATGAAACACAGTCCACTACTGTGATCAAGAGGAAAGCCACAGTGGGAGTGGGTTCGATTCACGGTCGGTTTCCCTGGGCGATATTGTTTTCGGGGTGTTTTCTCACCTGCAAGACAAATGCCAGGAAGCTTAGTACCCTACATCTCGCTCCCATAATCTTGAAAATCATATTCACATTGTTTAAAAATACATTACAAAAATTCAGAATGATACCATACAGACTAATGGAAATACCTGCAGTCTCGGTTGACGCATGATTGGCGTGCGCGATTATCCGACTGGGATCCTAGGTTCGAATCCTGGTACTTCTGGAGGGATGTTCTGCCTTTTTTCGAGGTTCTCCCGTTTTCCGAATTTTATTCATCCCACCAACACTCTTTCCTCACCAATCATGTCATTGTATCTTTATCCCCCTTTAGATAAAAACTTAAATAATGTTATGAAATAATTAGTTAATATTAATATTCACGTATTTATATAAATTTTAATAAATTTATTAATTATTAATCCATATATGTATGTAAGCTTTTATACATGTTTATATATATATATATATATATATACTATAAATAATTTAATTATGTATAATTAACTTATTAAAATCTAATATCTATTATATAACTATATTAATTTATTTCATAACACACTTTGCCACAACTCACGTTAAGTAAAAACAGTGTGGTTTAGCAAACCACAGGTCTTCCAATTACGTAGTTGTGGTGATCTAATGGGGCACACTCATATACTTCTGCTTCGAGCTTATGTGTGTCAACTTAAGGCAGAATAGAGGTAAAGGGAATATTGTAACTCCTCTTCGAGGCCCTAGGCCCTGCCCAAACAAAAAATGGTAGTATATTCGGACCAATGGATCTGTGCCCTGTATCGCTAACATCGTTCTTAGAAAAGTGCACGTCTATACTCTCACCATTTCACTACAATCCCCTCGCACTACGTCAAACAACAACAACGGTAACTTATGTAGTAGGAATGTTGCCAAACTTCCCCCAGTGTCATGGCTCTTGAATATTGAATAATGCAAGGTTAGAGTTGAGTTGACAACACTGGAGTGCAAGTGTAAGAGAGAGATAGGAATGCAGGGAGGGAAATGATTTGCCGAGGCAGAAATGGAAGTAGGCTTTAGTTCGCATATCTTACGGGGGCACAGATCCGTTGGACAGACAGTATAAGTAATTTGTGAATGTTTGATGTATGTCAAAACTAGGAATATTATAACATATTACGTAATTCCGTATAGTAGATTTCATCCCATAGTTGGGAAAAGCGCAATAGATCTCCCAGATCGTTATGCTAGGGTAATGTGCACTCCCGTTTAAATAGAATTGTTATATGTAAAGAGCCTATTGCAGGATATGACCTTGATGTTAAAGCGTCTAAATCAGAGCCGCGCAAACTTAATTGCATCGCGGGCCAAATGGAAGATACATGAACGTAGCGGGGGCCAAAGGCCCTATTATTGCTGTTGTGGAATGTAATTTATTTATTTGGCAGGTTTCAAAATGTTTCACATCTTCCTGTGTCCAATTAATCTATGTACTGTCATTCTCCTTCACATCTCTGATTGTGATATCAGGTACTGTTATACAATTATTATAACTTTATTATGTATACAAATAAAATTATATTTATCGTTCTGCCATCCTCAACTCCAATGTATTTTAATTCCTTGAAGGACTTTCAGACAAATTATCAATCTTCAGCCATTTGTTCATTATTAGTGTCCTTTATTGGAATTAACCTGTATAAGAGATTTCGATAAAATAATATTTTTCATTTAATATCCTTTTTCGAACTTAAAATGTTTCTCTTTTCTAAAATAATTGTTTTATTGTTGTTTTCTTTATGCAAAATCCATAGTGGATTATATATTGTATTAATTTCATGACAACTGAGGAAAAACTCGATAAAATATATTATGTTGGACGACACAAAACTTGAATACCTAAATACCAGGGGATCAAGGATACTTTATTTGTAATTAATACGGTATTGAAAAGTGTGACCAGCACGATGGCACTGTTTGTGAGCCGTGACGATACCGCCGGGAGCCTTTCGAGATGAAAGCGTCTCAAATTAAGTTAGGTAGGGGACAGAATCGATTTAGAAATGAAACTAAGTTTAGGTGTTCCAAATATTTATATTCCAATATCCTGGTCACGTCATAACAAAATGACAGTTCCAAAATACTGTTAAACAAAAATTTTGATTAAAGCATTGGAAGTTTTCACAAAATCCAACAAATATTATCAACATATCAATCTGAAGGAAAGTGATAAAATGTAATATAATATTTGTTAGACTCAAGAATTAGTGACAAATTCAGTATATCACAAATTAAAATCAGCTATCCCAACAATTTTATCGTTTATCTGAGATCACTTCCCTGTTACCACCCCCTATGTATAGACCTATGTTAGACCATTAACTAACTAACTCACTGGCACTACTGAACCCGTAAGTTCATGGCCGCGCGGACATAAGCTCTCCATATGTCCCTATCCTGAGCTAATATTTTCCAATCATCCCCTGTATAATCTATTTCCTTCAAATCATAGTTAATGTTGTTCTCCCACCTCATCCTTGGTCTACCAACTGGGCGTTTTCCCTCTGGTTTTCCTACAAGAAGCTTGCATGCACGTCTGTCATTCCCCATTCTTGCCACATGTCCTGCACATCGCAGTCTACGAGATTTAACTGTTCTCATTATATCTGGCTTCCCATATAGACCATGTAATTCACTGTTACACAGTATCTAATTCACGGGTTAATACCTCTAGTGCCCCACTATTGTATAAAGTCATAACATTCCATATTCCTAGGAACATGTCCCTATGTTTGAGCCTTTGGCATGGGTTCCCTGAAGTAGTCCCCGCCTGGAGAACCGAATTGGGACTATTTGACCACCGGAAAAATTTACCCCAGTTGAACCCATGTGCGCATTTCTTGACGGTTGTATTTTTACGGTGAAAGATCGTCACTCTTTCGACCAAGGTACTTTTTTCGTCTGGCTTGTCACCTTCGACTAGTCCGACATGGGTAACCTATCGGCAGCAATGCTACCGCCGCGCAGGCATAGCTCTCGGGTCATTTAAGCACGCAAGCCACTCCACCACGACAAGTTAAAGATACCATGGAGGGATGTTAGACCTATAGTTACAACAACAGAGGTTTAGTAACGATCGATGATCAGTCGTGTTCTAAGAGTAGCGAATTACTAAATTTAATTTTGCAACGTGTTGTGTACAATATTTTATCTACGTTCAGAGTATCTTAGTGTATGTTGTATATTTAATATTTAATTAAATTTTATTGCGGAAACGAGATGTTTATTGAAAGAGTAATGTGGGCTTTAGAGAAAAAAATATCATGATAAATCAACAAACATTGTTGTTATATTCTGCAATTTTGGGTGCTTGTTTGATATGTGAATTTAAAGTCAAAATGAGCGAGAAAGTGATTTTCATGGTTTATCAGGAGAAACGTTAAAAGCAGCCCAAGGTGCAACTATTAATATACCTCCAGAAAAGTCAAGAAATATTTATTTATGTAGTTACACGAAATCACCATTAAAAAGTATTTAACGTTTTGTTGAACCTGTATTTTATGTTTCGATAGCGTGTTTTATGTTTTGTTAGAATATCAGGAATCATAATAACCAGTACTTTGACATTGAATATCCTACTCTTTGCAGATGCTCAAGTTATAATTTCCAATTTAGAGAATATCATACAAATAATACTATATAGAATAAATACAATATTAAAAGAATTTGGTATGAAACATTCACTACAAAAGTAAAAAAGTAATGGCATTCTTTGGAGAAGTTCCAATCAGAAGTAAGATAATACACAAAAAAAATGCTTAGAACATGTACAAAATTTCAAACATTTAGGTTGTGAAATAAAGTAAAGTGATCCCACTACAGGCCTCAGGAGGCCCTTGGGGTAGGGGGGAGTTAAGGCTCCCACTTTTCTGGACAATCGGCACTTGATGTCAGCCGGGTTGTCAGCCCTGCGTGACGGCCGCCCTTATCCCCAGAACAAGCGTCCGGTACTCATTTCCGTTAGATGCTGAGTTGACCCCAGGGCCATAGTGCCGCCAGAACGTTTGGGTCAGTTTAAAAATCCTGACCCCACCGGGACTCGAACTCTCGACCTGCCGGCTTGTAGCGCAGTGCCTTAACCAAAATGCTACGGCGTGCCGCAGGTTGTGAAATATCTTATCAAAATGAAAAAGATGTGAACTAGAAAATCACTCAAATCTTAGGAACAATAAGTAATACATTAAAAGCTAAATTAGTACAAAAATCCACAAGAATAAAATAATATATTACTTATGCTTTGCCCTCTCTTTTATACGGATGTGAGATTTGGACATCAAGAAAAAGAGACAGGAGCAGAATCGAAGCAAAGGAAATTAAATTTCTGAGAAGGACAGCAGGATACTCTCTTTTAGATCGAAAAAAGAATGAAGACATTTTAGAACAATTAGAAAGTAGAGTCAGTAGAAGAAAAACTCAATAGATATAAATTAAACTAGCTGGACCATGTAAGAAGAATTGATAATTTAAGCATCACAAATGTGATAACGCAATATAAACCCAAAGGACCTACACGACTAGGAAGATCTATTTAAAGACTGCTTAGATGGGGCCCAAACAGGGCTACAAAGGCCGAATTCATGACGGATGATGATGACTATTTAACTCATGCCCCAAATGGGAGTCAATGACCAATCACGTTTCAATGATTTCTGTTTTACAACCAATCAGAGTCGTGTTTCACGAAATATTTATCAGTGTTGTATTTACCATATTAAAGAAAGCTCCTCCTTTTTAATATTCTGAACAGGTCTGGCCATTATTTTGCAGTGAGAAGACCTATAAGAAATACGGCTACCAGATTGTATATATAGTGCATAGATGTCAACACAGGAGTTAATATAAAAACATTTGTAGCAATTGGTTATACCACCAAAAAAAGAAACCACTGTTTGCACTTTCTTAAATGTATTTTTTCCCAGGTAATAATCCAGAAAAATATAATTGTCATATTTACATCATACGACATCAGAAATGAATTTAATATACAGTTTGATGTTTCATTTTTTCTCCACTAGAGAGCATTCTTACAATATTGCGTTCCTTTGGCAATAAATAGTATGATCTGGTTGCAGTGATAAACAAAAGAAGCGGATGAAGCGTACCTATCGTTTCTCATTTGTTTTCAAACATCGCCGTTTACATTAAATATATAAATATTTTAAAATAACTATAGTTAAATAATGATTTGTGAGTAAACAGCTTAATTTTATTCGTTAAATAGTCCTAACAAATGCCACGAGTGATTTCCAAATTCTCTAGATAAATTCACTCCTCACTTCGTGAGTCGTGAATTTATCGATAATTTGGAAATCACTCGTGGCATTACTTATGATAAAGTATAGGTTTTGTTGTTTAGTAGCTCTAAACTGAAGCGTCACTGATTGTTATAATCTAATATATAAAAATGAATGTTGGTTTGTTTGTTTGTTCGTACTTTATGCGCTGCCATACCGTTGATCCGGTTTTGACGGGGCTTTTTTCAAATGTTCAGGAGATTCCCGGGATGAGCATAGGCTATAAGAGAGTTGTGATACTCAATGGGCCTTTATAGTGGAAAACGAGAAAAAAGTAGCTTTTGGACGCTTAAATGGCTTATGCAGCCTAAACCATAACATATATATATATATACAAAATTAATGTACACAGAATTAAACATCTCAAAAAGCTCTACAAAAAAGTCCGCGACAGCATATGTTCATCTCTTACGGATAACTCACAATAACCATTTTTCTCTTTCATTGATGCCAAGAAGATCGAGACAAGCATAGCAGCACATGGCGGGTATTCTCTTACTGATAACTAACAATAACGAATTTTGTCTTTTAGCTCATGTATGTCAAGAAGATCGAGATAAGTAGATTCCCGGGCAACACCGGTAATCAGTACGGAGAATCTTAAAATAATTACGATATACATTTATAATTATTTTTCATTTTACTTATTCAACTAATCATAAGAAGTACATTAATTTTTGTATTTCAGCTCATTTATGCCAAGAAGATCGGGATGAGTAGATTCCCAGAAAACGCCGGGTAAACATCATGGGGTATCTAAAAATAATTACGATATACATTTTCCTTTCACTTATTTAACTAAACATAAAACATTAATTTTCGTATTTCAACTCATTAATGTCAAGAAGATCGGGATAAGTAGATTCCCTGGAAACTCCGGGTAATCAGCACGGGTATCTAAAAATATACATTTATAATTATTTTTCCTTTTACTGATTCAACTAAACATAAAAGCACATTAATTTTCATTTATTTAGGCGTAGCAGCGCACGCCGGGTATTAGCTAGTAGTGGATAAAAATTATTTACTTCTTCTTATTCTTTATTTGTAGGATTTTCATTCTGTTTATTTCCCAAATCACTCCACAAAGGAAGAAGTATTGGATATGAAGCCACTGTCTATCCATCTCTTGGCTGGTCGTCCTCTGATCTTCTCTCGTTCATTGGTCTATCTTCTGTAGCTCTTTTTTGCAAGTCTATCATTTATTAACTTTTAGTAATGAAAAGGACCTGCATATAAGTTATTATTGAAATACAAATATTAATGCTTTATTTTTTGCTGCAGATTTAAGGCCATAAGGCCTTCTCTTCCACTCAAGCAGCGAATAGTAAAATTATATATACAACTACATATTTGTTACAGTTTTAAGATAGGTTATTATTAAAATATAGACTAAACAAAATACAATGGAGATGTGATCTAATGCTAGCAAAAACTAACAAAATCATAGAATGTAATAAAAATAATATAAAATTAAATTAAGGAAGTAAAGTTTTCCTAGATGATCATTTACAAAATGCTGAATATAGTTGTTATACAGTTAATGTTTTCATTGTGTGGAGCTTATCTCTTATCTATGGATGTGAAACCTTGACATTAACAAAGGCAGATAGTAAACAAATAGAGGCTGCAGAAATGAAGATGTTGAGAGCAATAGCAGGATACCAAGGACCGATAAAAAGAAAAACGAAGATATAAGAACAGAACTTAATATATTTAATCTCTGTGAAAGAATAAAATATTATCAACATGCTTTATCTTCAGCACGTATTACGAATGAATGAACAGCGCATACCAAGAAGAATGTATAATTATAAACCAAAAGGGAGAAGAATGTTGGGAAGACCATTGAAGAGATGTAAGGACCAATTCGACCTGTAATGAAATCGGAAGAGGCCTTTGGGCCTTGTTGTTGTTGATGATGATGATGATGTTGATGATTTGTGGAACTTAAGATATCAGTTAATTTGGATTTAAATAATGATAGCGATTGACAGTCCCTGACTTGACTGGGAAGTGTGTTCCATGCTCTAGTCATAGATATTGTGTAAGATTCAGAGTATAGACATGTCCTGTGCTGTGGTATCGAAAGTAAAGAAGAGTCTTGTGATCTTATTCCTAAATTGTGATGAGCCGATAAATTTTGAAAACGCGTTGATAAATAACTTGGTAAATATGTGTGCAGAATTAGGAATAGTAAAGCATGTGAATGTAAAGTTATCTTCACTTTTTAATAAGATCATCTTGAGTGTAGGCTCGTCGCGCCAAGGGGATCAGCTGTGTAAATTTTGATAGAGACACTTTGAAAATAATCACACACGACAATAAATGCACGATATCACCCGTTGAGAGGCTTCATCTACTTGTGACGCAGCATTTAAAGTCATAATACATGTTGAATTCAGAGGTCGTGAGTCGGCTGTATTATCTGTGAGTGAATGAAGACCGTAAGCGGGAGGAGAAGGTTGCGTGTTGTAAAACATTACACTGGTATCGTGCGGTTGACCATACATAAGCTTTAACTGTTGAATTAAGTTTCTGTTGTAGTGATGTCTTGTAACTTAATCTCTCATAGACTGTAGTACAACCATGTTAAAAAATACAGCATTAAAAAGAAATGAACAGGAATAGTGCGTTATTCAATTTTATAAACAACACATGATCATAAAACTGATACTGAAATACCTTCATTGGCAAATTAATTGAATTAATTCAGCGCAGATAAATGTTATTCTTGTTATTATATTATTATTATTGTTAATCATTCGAATTAACGTATTAATAACAACATATGTGCTTTAATATTTCCTAGAATTCTGTCATTCGTACCCTGTATGTTTTCTATTCTTCTTCAGTGATTTGGGTGCTTGTTTTCATTATTTATTTATTTTGAAATATCCGAAATATTGTATTTTATTGTTATTATTATTATTATTATTATTTATTATTATTATTATTATTATTATTATTATTATTATTATTATGGTCGCTTGGATCATTTTTTGTTTTGAAATTAGGATTTGTTCCTTTTCTATTTATTTGAGTTCGTGTTTTGTCCCCAGACGAAATGAAATGAGAATCTTTTTGTATGTTACACCAGTTCTTTAAAGAACACTGTATAGGCCTACTTAAGTATAATAATAACAATATTATTATTATTAGTAGTATTAATATTATTATCATTATTATTATATAGAACTTGTGATTCCTAAGATTTTATTTTGGAATTATTATGTAAAGCTTGTCATTCCTAAGTTTTTATCTTGGAATATCCGAATTGTTGATTTTTACTTTTATTGTTATTATTATTATTATTATTATTATTATTATTATTATTATTATTATTATTCATATTATAGAAAAGGATTGCTGGGGCAATTTATTTATTTTTTATTTGAAATCAAGATGTTTATTTTCTATTTATTGAGTTCGGGAAATGTTACCCAAAGAAATTAAATGAACATCTTTTAAGACTATAGCAGACTTTTAAATACTGGTATATAAACCTACATAAGTATAATAAGATATGATAATAATAATAATAGTAATAATAAAATAATAGTAATATAATAATCAAATATAGTAATATAATAATAAATAGTAATAATAATAATAGTAATAATAACTAATAGTAACTAATAATCACAACAATACTCCTCCTAGTCATCTCCTCATCTTCCTCACTCCTCCTCCTCCTCCTCATCCTCATCCGCCTCCTCGTCCTCGTCCTCCTCCTCCTCGTCCTCCTCCTCCTTCGTCGTCCTCCTCCTCCTCGTCCTCCTCCTTCTCCTCGTCCTCCTCCTCCTCCTCCTCGTCTCCGTCGTCCTCCTCCTCGTCCTCCTCCTCACTCCTCCTCCTCCTCGTCCTCGTCCTCCTCCTCCTCGTCCTCCTCCTCCTTCTCGTCCTCCTCCTCCTCCGTCCTCCTCCTTTCTCCTCGTCCCCTCCTCCTCCTCCTCGTCGTCGTCGCCTCCTCCTCCTCCTCCTCCTCCTCCTCCTCGCTCGTCCTCCTCCTCCTCGTCCTCCTCCTCCTCCTCGTCCTCCTCCTCCTCGTCCTCCTCCTCCTCGTCCTCCTCCCCCTCCTCCTCCTCCTCCTCCTCCTCCTCCTCCACTCCCTCCTCCTCCTCCTCCACCCCCCTCCTCCTCCTCCGCCCTCCTCGTCCTCCGCCTCCTCGTCCTCCTCCTCCTCGTCCTCCTCCTCCTCGTCCTCCTCCTCCTCGTCCTCGTCCTCCTCGTCCTCTCTCCTCCTCGTCCTCCTCCTCCTCGTCCTCGTCCTCCTCGTCCTCCTCCTCCTCGTCCTCCTCCTCGTCCTCGTCCCCCCTCTCCTCCTCTCCTCCCCCTCGTCCTCCTCCCTCCTCCTCGTCCTCGTCCTCCTCCTCCCTCCTCCTCGTCCTCGTCCTCGTCCTCCTCGTCCTCGTCCTCCTCCTCGTCCTCCTCCTTCTGGTCCTCCTCCTCCTCCTCCTCGTCCTCCGTCCTCCTCCTCCTCCTCGTCCTCGTCCTCCTCCTCGTCCTCGTCCTCCTCGTCCTCCTCCTCCTCGTCCTCCTCCTCCTCCTCGTGTTCTTCTTCTTCTTCCTCTTCTTCTCTCCCGCTTGTCCTTCCTCCCCTGTTCCTGTTGTTTTTGTCTCTCCTCCCCCTGTTCCCCCTGGCCTCCCGTCCGGGGGTGGGGGGGTAGGAGGGACATAGTTAATCAAGTGATCAAGTAACGTAGCAGCAGTTATCTACCCAAGATTCCGTTTCATCTCTCCACTAATGATACGCGGACCGCCTGCGGCTTCATTTCAAATCACTCTTCAGGGGTGTACACTTTATGAACTTCCACTATATCCTCAGTATAGCTCAGGTTCTGTTAAGACAGTTTTGAACTTGTGGAGAGAAGGAAGTCAGTGAAAAGCAGAATATTGCAACTACACAAGTAGGCCTACCCGTAGAGTAATTATTAGCATTATGTTAGAGATGCAAATTCGGATAAGTATTTCACATAAGTGAGGTTCTTAAATACCAGATAATACTGTATCGCATTACTGTTGAATAGTTTGCTGAAGTTGTGAAATCTGTATCCCTACCCCTAAGTAAAATGGAGGCACTCTCCTTCCTTAAGTTGTTAGCGTATGTTTGGAATAATCACCAGAAGCGTATAATCGCATAAATATTATGTTTGTACAATAATAATAATAATAATAATAATAATAATAATAATAATAATAATAATAATAATTAAATCTAACTCACTTGCACTATCTTGGAAGCTCATGATCATCCATACACAAACTCTCCATACATTCCTATCCTGAGATATTTTACAATCTTTAATAACCTACCCTTTAATAATCTACCTCAATAATGTATATATATATATATATATATATATATATATATATATATATATACACACAACGTATAATTCGACTCAATCATATTTGCCTTCATTGCCAAATGTCAAAAATATAGTTATAACATCTAAATATACAAGCGTTACTGCTATAAAGCAAATTTCTCTTTAAATATGCTTACTTGTTATAGTGGCCATAATATGGCAGTTGGAACGATATCCCGCTACCTCCCGTGTAAATTGAGATTACTACATATATAAGAAAAATAAATGTTTGTGTTAGGATTCCTGAGTGTCTCAGATGGTTCGGGCACTAAACGTACAGAGTGTAGTGACTCGGGTTCAAATCCCGACTCAGGCATTTATTTTTCTTTTCATGTTATATATATATATATATATATATATATAAGGGCTTACATGATTACAAGAAGATATATATATATATATATATATATATATATATATATATATGTAAGCCCTTGTTTCCCTCAACGAGATTTAGGCGCTCTCACCCTACAGGGAAGAAATTGAACCATACTAATTTACTTACACTTGTTTTCGTATAGATGTCATTGGAGTGGTACGTGGTCAGCGTTCCGCCCCATACTGACATCTAGGAAACCAAGATAGTACTAGGACGGGAAAATTCAGTAAATTTTGCTTAGAGACCTTTTTATTCAGGCTTAAGGATCTTTTACGAGCCTGAAAAATCTTCCGGAAGACTTGCTCCTTGGATTTTTCGATCCTAAAAAATCCATCGATCCTGGCCGGGTGTGAGCCCGCGACCCTCGGGACCAGAGACAAGGAGCATAACCATTAGTCCACCGCGGCCGATAATGAATGTATTTAAACAAATTAAATTCTGCAGATTTTTTTTGGAGGAATTCAGCTGGTATCTGTAGAAGAGAGAGAATAAGAAGCAGTGCAATTAAACGACAGTTGAATGTTCAAAATATAATTGTGAATTCCATAAAAAATAGATTAAATGGTATGGTCATGTCAAAAGAAGACTGATTTCCAAGAATAATACTAGAATGTTTGTCACTTTGTAAAAGAAGAAGACAGCCAAAAATAACGTGCCTCAACATTGGGCCATGTCATTGTAGGTAGATTGTAGTAGATATAATTTACGCAATATATTTGTACTCAGAATGTATCCTCTGTCCACCGATGTGGTCTCAAGGTAGCGTGCTGCCTTGTCACGCAGCGGGACCGGGTCCGATCCCCGGTCGGGACAGTTTTTCTGGGTGAGATTTTTATCGGGGTTTTTCCTCACCTGTAAGACAAATGTCAGCAAAACTTTTAAGGCCCAAACGCTCCCCGAAATCATATGGCCATCGCAATCATCATCATTCATATTCATCTTAGATTAAGCTTAGGATTAGGGACTCTCCTGGCGCACCACTATCATCACCATCACCCATCATATCATTGGGATAACGCAACTCCGCCTTCCAGGCGCCCCAACCTCAGAAGTGGGTTACAAGTACGCCATGCCAGGAGAGAACACCAGGAATGTCGAAAGACAACCTGGGGCATTTGCAAAAAAAAAATTATCATCTATAGCTCCTTTCTATCATATATGATTTAAGAGATGTTTTAATTTATTTTTTCACTCAGTAAACAACACAAAATCGATTTTATAATGCAGGTTAGAATGATGGTTATTCGTTATTATTTATTATTATACCGGTATCTAATCATATCTAAATCACACCGGGGCTAATGCTTAAGCAGGAATCCGGGGTTCTCCTTTCTAGGACATCCTGGAGAACCAAAAGGAATCGCTCACCGCTTGTCATTAATTTGGCTAGCCGCAGGGCCTTTCCACCAAGACTACTTTAAGGTGGGCACTACTATGAAGTTAATATAAATTGATTCATGCTCATATTGTTATTTTATTTGTAACTCTTAAGATTAGAATCCAGCCTGTATAAATCGTACGAAACGCATTAAAAAATCGACTGTATCATAAACAATCAACACTCGGCCTTCATACATATTTCCCGAAATTATGTTATAAAAACATCACAGAGCCGTTAATAACTGCTCAGTAGGTGTAAAAATAAGCCCTCCCCCTCCTATTCATCTCTACATCCTAAAATGTAAAACACTACTACTCGCTTGTCAGTTGTGTTGTTTCATTGGGAGTGCGCCTAATGCTGATAGGGGGCGTCTTTTCACGCCTAATGAGCAAGTATTAATATACCTGGTTTATCATTTCGCTACTTGTTAGGCCCTTGCCCTACGAGCCGGCTGCTAGTCCGTATCCACATGTGTTAATTACGGTTTTAAACTATCATCGTGCTACTATAGGAAGTGACATGTGGTGAGCATGTAGGATCTCCCAACCATTACAAGTGACATTTTTATACCTGATTGAATAACTCATGTTACATAAAAACACAATTCTCTCCAACTCAGTTTCTGGGCTTACACGAAGTCTCGAAAATTTGGAACACAATAATAACTTTTGCTTTCAAAATTAAAATTACTTTGCGCTCAAAAAGTCCATTAAGAAAACTAATTAAATAACTCACTGCCGATATCGAACCGGAAGTTTGTGATCGCGCGGACATCAGCTGTTCATACAACCCTATCCTGAGCTAATATTTTCCATTTATCCGCCTATAGTTTACCTTCCTTAAATCAAGGTAATGTTATTCTGTCATCTTATTCTTGGGCTACCTACTGATCGCTTCCCTTCTGGTTTTTCTACAAGAAATGTTATACCCCTCTTTCATTGTGCATCCGTATCACATGTCCAGCCCATAAATATTAAATTATTTTATTATATCCGGTTTCCCATAAAGATCATACAATTCATTGTTATATAGTTTTCAATTCGCCAGTCTGTTCGACTTTCTTTGGTACAGACATTTTACTAAAAACTTTATTCTCAACTACTGGTCATATTCTCTCATCCCTTAAAGCAAGAATCCGTGTTTCTCATCTATATAATATAACTTGAAGAATGAGTTTTATGTATTTTTATTTTAACGTTTTTTGACAGAAGTTGGAATTAAAAGAATTCCTGTAATGGGTAACAGCATGCATTTCCAGAATTGCGCCTATGTCTAGTTTCTTTCTGCACGTTTGTAATTATTGTTTCTAGGTATTTGAATTCAGCTAGTTCTTCAAAATTTTCCATTAAGCACAATAATGCAATTTTAATATTCACTTAAGAACTGAAAAGATTATATGTGAGATCCTCTTACATGAATTCATTAAAGTCACAAGACTTACGCTTAGCTTGCTATTAGTAACCAGGAATCATGGCTTCGATTCCCAGCTGTACCATAATACATATATATTTTTTTAAATATTGAGTTCCTCGCGCCTATATAAATGGGGTGAGGATAGAGACCAGTCAGTCTTGATTTGACGTCGATATAAGTTAATCTTGCGTTGCACGGCGAGAAGTTAAGTGTACGATAGGGGATGAACTGATTTATCAGTGGCTGTAAAATAATAGTGAGTGAGATGAACACTGAAAGAAGATTAATTGTGAGTGAAAATTGTGATTATACTCGGACCAATGGATGTGTGCCCCTGTAGCGCTGGCATCGTTCTTCAAAAAGTACACGTCAGTTCTCACACCATTCCACCGCGCTCCCCTCCCACTACGTCAAATAGAATCCTCTGTAACTGACCGAGTAGGGACGTTGCCAAACTTCCCCCGGTGTCAGGCTCTTGAATATTGAATAATGTAAGGTTAATTATTACTTCTTCATATTTAATTTAAGTAGGTCTAATGCCGCTGATTGATTTCTACGATTAATGGATATAATTATAATAGTGGATATTTGTTGGTTAAATGAAAAATACATGAAGGGAATCTACATATGTTGTTTTTAAAGATACATGTTTCGTCATAAATACTTCTCCTTCACCTCATTGTCTTATTTGGTTAGATTTGGAACGTAATCTTGAAGTTATAACAAAATTATAAAATTTTAGGTATGAACACACAGTCATATACCCTCCTTCTTTCTAATCCGGGCTAGGGACCGGCTATGGCGAAGTTACTGCATGTTAGGATCTTATTTACATATTGTATAACATACTGATACTATACAGGAATTCTAATGTATGCTTATGAAGTAAACCAATGATAATAATTTACAATTTACATACTATATAACATAACATACTGATACTGAGTTGACAACACTGGACTGTGAGTGCAAATAATATCCCGCAAGAAAGCTCAAAACTGTGAGTACTGCGAGGGGAGAAAGAGAGAGATAGAAAATAGAGACAGACAAGAATGCAGGGAGGGAAATGATTTACCGAGGCAGAAACGGAATTAGTGTTTAGTTCGCATTTCTTACGGGGGCACAGATCCGTTGGTCCAAGAATAAAATTTTACTGATAATTTGTGGAAAGAAATAAAGTGTTAAGTGAGATTTTAAACAACACCTGTGTGTGGCATTTACGCTGAAATAACGTAAAGGAAAAATCCTGACCATCTGTGATAATTCGTTATGTTAATCCACATGTGTCTATGATGATACTTATAGTTTGCCTTTAAGGAATCCAAATGTAAGAATCTAAGAGGTTGGTAAATAAGGTACATGTAACGGAAGAGTGCAATACATAATTATATATATATGTGTGTGTGTGTGTGCGCGCGCACGCTTGCGTGCATGCGGCGATACTATTTCCATATTCAGATTTTCGAATAACTGGATTTTATGAGGTCTTCTCAATTTATGGCAGGCTACAGTACATAAGCGATGTGTCATTAAATAATGAAGTTATAAGGTATATGGTGATGAGTAAATGTTCTAGTGTTTATAGGATAATGTGTTTTTTATAACATAAGGTGTATACTTTGTTCATCCCTGAGGTAGGGTTGCATTAAGAAAGAAGGGAGAAGCACGCTTTTCCCTCTCTCTCTAATTGCCTATGGAAATCGCAATCCATCAAATGGACATGACAATTCATTGCAAGAGTCTTGTTGTGACACACACTTGTTACTGTACTAAATTCTATACCAGGTGTTCACAAAGTTCTTTTGAATATATCAGTGTGCAATAGGATAATTTATTTACGTTTTGTTAAACAGTTTTTAGCAATAAGAGCGCTCAGGATCTATCTGGAATTTCGTGCTTAGAGTTTGTTCCACAATTAAATAACAAAATATCTAATACCTACATGACCTGCCTAATGGTTTAATGATCAGAGCTCTGACTAGAGATCATGAGGTCCGCTTTCGATTCCCGCTCAGGCAAAAGGAATTTTTCCATAAAATAAGTTATTCCTATGGTCGCCCATGATCTGGAATTTAGGTTAAGTTTAGGAAAGCATATGAATGTTTTACACTGGGTTTTACAGAAGTGAGGAAAATGTTTAAAAACCGTGCGATAGTGAGGTTTTTAATCTCAGAGATTCTGTAAAATACTTCAGAAACATGGGTTATACATTATTTTTTGCGCGATGGTGTTTTCAAAATAGTAAATAATAGTAAAGTAATAACATCTTTGTTGGAAATATTTGCGTTCATTATAAACAACTGACTAACGTTGACAGTGTAGGCAATGTTTATTAGTTGAAACTGTAGGAGGCCGTGACACCAATGAGTGATAAAATGTTAAAAGAAAAGTATTTAACCCCTCCCCAAAAGAAGAGCTAAAACGAATTAATAAATATACTCCTGCTGTAACAAGAGTTGAAGAATCAACTACTTTTAATCAAAATACTTCGGCCAATCAACCACAAATCCGTGTATATAAACATAAAGAGTTAAGCGGCAAGTACGTATTTATTGTTTTATATTGATTCAAATAAAGTTCAGTTAATTTAAAATGCAGTGATTTGTTTCGTATAATGTATATCAACACTACCTTTTGGATATTTTCTGTATATACATTGTACATAGTATACTTCCCACACGTGGTTTGTAATATGTAGGCTAATATTACAGTACAAATATTTTATTACAGTATAGTTATTTAGTTTGGCAACCCCGAAATGTAGGAAGTCGAACTTTCGATCATGGTTGCCAATGCTGAAAGCACGACAAAACGCACTATCGCGTAAAAACGTAATTTAAAATTGCGAAGACTTTATTGGCAGAGAACTGTTTTCAGGTTTTGGTGATTGGAGAGGCGTCTCCCCGGCTCTACCTGACAGTAACAATGTATTTTTTTAAACCAGAGGGAAACAGTTGCCTTTGATGTCGCCTGTAAACAAATGACTGAGCGCACTATACTGGTTGCATGTTATGTACTATTAGAATATCTTCTTGTAAGCCCATGTTTCCCTTAACAGATATTTAGGCGCTCTCCCCCTACAGAGAAGAATTTGAACCATACTAATTTAGTTACACTTGTTTTCGTATATATATATTATTTGAGTGCTCCGTGGTCTGCGTTCCGCCTGCAGCGTTCCTTTATATTTCTTGATCCAGCAACATATTACTTCGTTGATATAAATCGCAAAGAGTGTTGGGGATAGGGGGCAGCCTTGTCTCATACTACGATTTATAATACCTTATTCAGAAAATCTGTTATTTAATTTAATCTTTATGGTGTTGTCTCTATTAAATTACATACATTAAGCTAATATATCTTTTCTTCTTTTACAAACATTTGAGCGGCCAAAAAAAGATAGGTAAACAAAGAGCAATTAATAACATGCCAAAAATTGGTTTATTTAAAAAGTACTTTATATATATATATATATATATATATATATATATGAGGGGAATTACCATCTCCAAAAAGTACTTAAAATATATATATTTTTTATATAAGGGGAATTACCATCTCCACTGCTGCATCCGCATAATAATTTATCAGTCATGGATGTAATAAACCTCTCAGTTGACAAATCAATTCACAGTGTCCCTTACTTAAAAGTAGTAAAATATCTGGCATTACACTTTGGTAAGTTATTGGTGCCTACAGGTTGTATAAAATATTCATAACACGCGAGCAACATCCTTCAAAACCCTCTCAGATTTTGCCGTAACAGTATGTTCACATTCAGTATAACTTTATAAGACTTCGTGGTTTGGATTGAAGAACTCATATGTTTGGAATACATCAAGTCAAATATCAATTTTTAATTTGTTTTAAATGTTGTGTACTGCACAAAAATCTGCGAATTGCGTTCCTAAGATAATCAGTTTATGATTGATTACTCCGTCCCTACTATTCCCTTTAACACATTCCACTTGCAAACATAACAGCTTGAACTTGTCACTGATTCTTGCGTGTTAAAAAAGTCACTTTAATCAGTTCCATCATAAAAATCTATCGGTTTTCTGTGCCTGTGTTAATTATATTATTATTATACTTACTTACTCACTGGCACTATCAAACCCGTAGGTTCATGGTCGTGAGGACATAAGCTATCCATACATCCCTATCCTGAGCTAATGCTTTCCAATCATTCCCTGTATAATTTACTTCCCTCAAGTCGTAGTTAATGTTATTCTCCCACCTCATTCTTGGTCTACCAAATGGGCGTTTTCCCTCTGTTTTCCTACAAGAAGCTTCCATGCGCGTCTTTCATTCCCCATTCGTGCCACATGTCCTGCCCATCGCAATCTACGAGACTAAACTGTTCTTATTATATCTGGCTTCCTATAAAGACCATGTAGTTCATTGTTATGTAGTCTTCTCCAGTCACCTGTCTGTTCATCTCTCTTTGGTCCATACATTTTCGTAAGAACTTTATTCTTAAATACTCGTAATCTCCTTTCATCCCTTAAAGTAAGAATCCATGTTTCGCATCCATATAATTTAACTGCTAGAATAATAGTTTTATATATTTTCAGTTTAACGTTTTTTTTGAAAGGAGTTGGGACGTCAAGAGTCCTGTAATGTTATTATTATTAATCTGTCATTCTTCCCCACATCTCTCTGTCATTTCAATCTTCATCGTCCAACCCATTTTCTCTCATTCTGCTCAAAACACTATCAATCCGCGTTATTTTTAGCCGCCCTCTTCTTCTACCAAGTGACACCCCTTCTAGTATTCTTCTTGCGAATATGTCTTCTGTCTTTCTTGTTGTGTGGTGATCATACCACTACAATTGTTTGTCTTTCAATGAAATTCCCAATTGAAGTTTGAACATATATCTTTTGTTTAATTACACGGTTTTTTATTTTATCTCTTCTAGAAATTCCAACTGAATGCCTCCAAAGATCATCATTATTATTATTATTATTATTATTATTATTATTATTATTATTATTATTATTATTATTATTATTATTATTATTATTATTATTATCTCTAATTGACTTACCAAGAACACTGCAATTTCAACTTATTTGCTTTAATCTCCTCCAGCATTCTCTTATTAGAGGCCAATGTGTTCCCCTTTTTTTTTAGTCGAGCTACTGCCTGTTTTCATTATTGGTTTCTCTTGGAATTTCCGAAATGTGTTATTTCCTTCCAAAGGTGTTCGTGCTCTTGAATACGTTTCTGATTACTCCTACTTCTAGAATGTCTCTGTAATTCAAGCTTCTTTATTTTTTTGTTCACAAAATAAGATAAAATCTGATTACTTAGTCTCTGTTTGTCCAGTGGAGCCTTATGGTTGTAGATGACGACCATCCTTCTTTTTTTATGATGCCCGTTATCTTATCTATGTGTAGTATGTGATTTTTGCGTTTTCTTTAGTCGCCATTTTCTGTAATCAGAATTTTTTTCTAAAATGTAGTTTTATTTATACTGACTATTCAACTCATGCTCCAAATGGGAGTGAATGACCAATCACATTTCAATTATTATTTATTTACAACCAATCACAGTCGTGTTTCACCTCGAATTTATCAACTGAAGTTTATCATATTAAAGAAAGCTCCTCCTTTTTAACATTTTGAATAGGTCAAATAGGTCATAGCATTATTTTGCAGTGACTGAGTCCCCAAGAAATACGGCTACCAGATTGTATATATAGTGCATTAAAGTCAACACATAGCACATGCGGGAGAAAATATATAAGAACATTTGTAGCAATTGATTATACCATAAAAAAAGAAACCACTGTTTGCACTTTCTTAAACGAATTGCTTTCCAGGAAATGACGTTGCAGAAAAATATAATGGACATATTTACATCATAGGACAACAGAAATTAATTAGTACCTATAATGTTGGTTATACATTTCTTCACTAGGGCGCATTCTTATAATATTGCGATACTTTGGCAATAAATAATATGATCTGGTTGCAGTGATGAACAAAAGAAGCAAATGAAGCATACCAATCGTTTCTCATTTGTTTTCAAACATCGCCGTTTACATTAAATATACAAATATTTTTAAACAACTACAGCTAAATGATGATCTGTGAGTAAACAACTTAATTTTATTCGTTAATAGCCCTGACAAATGTCACTCTTGATTTCCAAATTCTCTAGATAAATTCACTCCTCACTTCGTGAGTCGTGAATTTACCGATAATTTGCAAATCACTCGTGGCATTACTTATGATTAAGACTTTCACGGCTATCCTTATGTTTTTTTAAAACATCTTTTCGGAATTCTTGATCGTGTCTTGTAGTACCTTCTTCTCGACGTTTCATCACCTACTGTAGGTGACACCTTCAAGAGATATTACTTGTTTAAATTCTCGTAGTAACCTGCTAACTAGTTGTTAACTTGGTTGATTTCACCATTTTATTAAGTTGCAAAATTTTCAATTATGCTTTCTTTATCATTATGAGAAATTTCGCTGCAGAAATGGGAACCGGACAAATGGCATTATAATGTACCGTCTTTGCTGCTTATTATTATTATTATTATTATTATTATTATTATTATTATTATTATTATTTATTAATCTGTGATTCCTTTACATTTGCGAGGATGTTTCAATTGTTTTTTCTTTCAGCAGTTGAGTGTATCCAGGCAACCGTAACGACATCTCTTAGATACAGTTTATTAACTCTAACTTGACTGTAGGAAATTCAATTGTATACCGAATGTCAAAACAAGTTGTTAATGGAGAGCAGTGAGACATCATTACAATTTAGCTGTATACAGTACATATTACCAATTTGAATTCACTTATATTCAATATTATTTAGGCCTGTATAAATTCTGTACATATATTTCTGAAAATTATGTCTTAAAATTTGTAAAAAATATATCTTAACATATAAAAATTACGTGTCACTTGTTTGTCCGCGATGGAATCCTAAACTACTGAACCGATTTTAATAAACTTTTGCACACTGTGTGCTGTTTGATCCAACTTGAGACCTACGGTTGTTTATAACTAAATTTATAGTCGCGTTATTTTTATTGCAAATTATTTGTTTATTATTTAACAAAGAGTTATCATTATCTGTGAGTTCCATACGATTCTAACAGATGGCCGTGTAAGGTAATTGGTTTATTATTTAACCAGGTGGCTGTGCTTTTTGTTGCAACCGCGAATTTCAATTGAATTACAAATATTGATTATTTCATAATTTAAGTGCGTTTGTGTTTATTTTATTTTCAATATATTGATAATAATATTAATTTCGTGTGTATTAGTTTTAAGTAATCTGGCTGAAAGACAGCAACTTAATTTAAAATTAACTGGACCGAGAAGGGACATTGAACAATATGGCAAATCAGTTCTAGATACCATGAATGAGGTAATATATCAAGTGAATTTCCGCAAATGGGTATAGACATATGTGACATAAATCTTGCATTTAAGAAGAATGTCAGTTTAAAAACCTAGGTCCTAAGGAACGGAATAACAGAATTGTAAGTAAGTCTGTTAGTTATAATAATATGCCTAATATTACAGAAACAATCTCCATGACTCAATTATATGAAAACAAGATGACTATAATATATCACAAGATTACATTACTATACAGAGACTTCTTGATGATGATGATGAGAATCCAAACTGCCAACAAGTTCGTAGAAAAAAACGAAAGTATAATGAAATCAGCAAGCCTCCTCAAAATATTCCATCAATAAATGTATATAATCCTTATGATATACTTATGGATGATACTGAGAATGCAGACAACATAAATTCATCTCAATCAACAAAACCATATGGAAAAATTAACGTAAAAATAGTTAAAGGCGATACGAAGTTCGCCGGGCCATCTAGTACAGTATATAAATCACTAACTCACTGGTACTTTCGAACCCGAGGGTACATGATTTGTATTTTAAAGCTAATTTGGCCAATGCGGTTTGGTATCATTCTTTCTGTGTGTTGAAGCCATTTTCCCTAATAAATTAAAGTATACAGTTTCGGTTTCCACTCGCTAACTATACTTTCGTCCACATCCTTTGAATCCCCGCAAATTTCATTTGACATTACATTGTGTCGTCTTTTAAAAATGTCCATAACCAACCTGAAGATGCCATGAAATCGTTATTTCATAGGGATATAGCAAAGCTAGAGCTTGACTTTTGAGCATCGGTCCGGAAATTTGGAGATTTTTTTATCATGGATTTGTAAAACACACCCCGTTGATTTTTTTTTCTAGATTTGACAATTTCCTTGCATCCATTACTTCGTTTTTTTTTTTTTTTTTGTGTTTTAAAATCTCACAAACTTGGGGTTTTACACATTTAAATTTAGTCACTATTTCGCGTACTGAGAGTTTGTTTTTCTTTATCTTCAATCATTTTCACTTTTTCGTTTAATGACAAAGGTACACACGATTTAGCCATCTTTATTCCGCAAATTCAGAACGCTACCTGTGAAAGATACCTACACAATCAGTCTTAGATCTTAAACTAATTTAAGATTTTACAGTGCACTGGTTATTTGTAAGACAGATATCTCACGCCTAATATTTGTTAAACGAACCTGTATTTCGCAACATGGGTGTGCAGTGAGGCCGAAAGAAAATTCCAGATATAGGGAGAAACTATACTTCACGCGGCGCGGGCGGCAGGAATCATTACTTATTGTTAATTCGCCTAACGGGAATTCAGTGAAGCGGAAACAAATTTATTTCTCTCTCTCTTTTCGCCTTATAAACATTTTTTTCATTAATTGTGTAGAAATGTCCTTCCGTTTCCGCGTTGGAAAGATTCTGTTTTATACAAAATAAATGCACGTAAAATTACTATTATTTTGCCGGGACCAATAAATTTGTTCACATTGGACAGATTTACGCATTATTCACGTTCCGGATTAAACAAGTTTTACTGTATTTATAAAAATAGATTTTCATCAAGTAAATGCCAAATCAATCGATTATGTATTTGTTTATATATTCATATGTTTTTTATTATTAATTGAACAAACTATGCACAGGCAACTAATGCCTAAACCAGGAAGTGAAGAAGGAGAAGAACTATGCACATACGGCCAAGCAGGCCTGTGCGCAATGTAAATGAAAATTTATTTCCTTTCTTTAGAAAAAAAAGTCAGTTAACTCCATTACTACTTAATTTATTTCATATTTTAAATAAAAATGTCATTATATTTAATTAATAAAAGGAAGGTAATACAAATATTCCCTTAACCAACATAATCGGACCATAAATTAGACTTTCTGACAAATTCACTTAGTTTACGCAATTTCTGCGTGACGGACTTTTGTGAACTTCCTATATGTGTCAATAGTTAGCGTAGGAGGCGAGAAGTTGTCACGCATACAGCTACCAAGTCTGGTATTGAACATAAACATCTCTTATCAAGTTGTGAAACTTGGTATCAGATTATGAAATAGGAATTTATTGGACAGTCTGTAGGAAGGAAGTTACCTCGGCTATTGAAATGCAGTTCGGTTCAGCAACAGAGCGGAAAATTGGAACTCCGCTAATTATGCAACCCTTGTCGATATTCCAGAACTCAGGCACTCCCATATGACATTTCAATCCAATGAGATAACTCCAATGGCAATTCTGAAATTCGGAAGTCCTTGGTTAAATGCCCGGACCAGCTAATGTAAGACTATTACTATATTTTCAGGGATTTTCATACTGTACTGGAATTTATTTTTAGCGAATTCCGAAAGTATGAATCTATTGAGATTATTCTCACCATGATTTGTTTATATCTTCATCGAACTTATCTAGTGAACACCGAAAATTATATATACATATATATATATATATATATATATATATATATATATGTGTGTGTGTGTGTGTGTGTGTGTGTATTATTTAGCAGGTTTTACATCATCTTTCGGCGCTCAATTAATCTACTGACATTCTCCTCCACATATCTCTGACATTCCAATCTCCATTGTCCAGTCCTTTATCCTTCATGCTGCTCGAAACACCATCAATCCACGTTATTTTTTGGCCGTCCTCTTCTTCTTCTACCAAACGACACCCATTCTAGTATTCATCTTGGGAATCTGAAAGCTGTCTTTCTTTTTACGTGACGATACCATTTTAATTGTTTGCTTTTTTAAAAACACGACACAGAAATAAGACATCAACTAAAAGTAGGGGAATTAAACACAACAATAATGAAATACAGAACAAACTGGAAAGAACACTTGGCAAGGATGACTGAGAATAGAATACCAAAAGCAGCATACAGCTATTCACCTAGAGGAAGAAGAAGTCTGGGTAGACCAAAGAAAAGATGGAAACAGCAGCAATTTGGACCCGGAACAGGCTAGTAAATAAGCCTAAACCGTGACGAAGAAGAGGAAGCTTTTTTTTTGTGAAATCCACAATTAAACTTTGAACATTCATATTTTGTTCAATTACACTGTTTCTTATTTTATCTCTTCTAGAAATTCCAACTGAACACCTCTAAAAATCTATAGCTGCAGAATCATATAATTCATGTCAGCGGACCCGAAAACCATGGATTAAATAATCGATTCTTTCTGATTATTTTAAATCTCACCCCTTCTCACTCCGCTAGTGTGTCTTAGGGTCAAACATGGGAGTAAATGTCGTCGGAAATCACCAATGAGCTTAGCTAAATAGAGAGAACCTTGATTAAAAATCTCCTGGTCCTCCCGGTTGGGGGGTTGACGTAACAGGCTAGCTCCCTGTTCGTTTAAAAATATGTTAAATGCTAAAATGAAATAACGAACGGATTTAATAAACGCAGAATGAATTTTATAATTTTATATTGTGATTGCGGGTAGCGAGTAAGGATTCTTTCTGGAAATAGCCTTAGTTCAGGAAGTAACGTCCCTGTCCACGCGAGCTCCAGGTCTTTCTGGAAAGTAATACCTGGTAAGAGTCCAGGCCACAGAGTTACGTGGAGGGTAGACTGAATTCTTGAGCCGTAGATAATTCAACCAGTTTGGGAGAAGAAGCCTTTAAAATAAAACTCCTGGTCCTTCAAGTTGAAAGTTGTTTCCAGTGTAAAAAGGCAATACTCGCAATCCCAATAGTGGATTGCAAGAATATTATAACTTCAGATCCATAGGGTCCCACCCGTAGCCAAGTGATTAAGGCATGATGTCTTGGTGCAGATATACGGGACTAACGTGCCCACCCAGCATCGTTAGGAATTAGGGTGGCTAGAAAAAGTAGCAGCTGCAGTTCGAGAAAACAAGCTTGCAGAGACTTGAGGACCCGACAGGTTGACCTCATGTCACCCCTGTACTGGATATATGTGAGGTCAGCAGCCGGCTGGCTAGTCTAAGGTCTTTCTAGGTCTGTCGTGCCATGGAGTTACAGGTCCATAGGACGAGTTTGGGCAGCTACAACGACGATAGTGTGGCCATTTCTAGGCTTCAGTTAACAATTCGAACAGAACAGACCAGTTTGTCTAACCTTAATATTTATGCTGCTGCTGATGATGATGTTATTGCAACTGATACCGCAACCGAATTTTTTCATGATTTTTTTAATACAAGATAATGTGTCCCTACTACAGGCAATAGTAGATCCTTGTGATTGTAAGAGGTCAAGGCTCCCACTTTTTCCTATACAATTGGCACTTGATGTCAGCCGCGTTGTCAGCCCTGCGTTACGACCGCTTTTACCCCCAGAATAAGCGTCCAATACTCATTTCCAATAGAGTTGAGTATACTCCAGGGTCATGGGCCATCAGAAGATTTGAGTCAGTTTAAAAATCCTGACCCCACCAGGACTCGAATCCTCGACCTTCCGGTTTGTGGCATATTATCTTAACTAGCTACACTATGACGTGCGTCCATTTTGTTAGTATGCCTAAATAAATACATTACATTTCTAAGGGAAGAAATTGTAGGCCAACAGATGGAAAATGGCCACTAGACTTTGTGTATAGTCTAAGAAGTTGATGATGATGATGATGGACAATATTATAATTATTTATGTGGCTTAAATAAGTGGGTATTCAAATTTTTATTACGAACACAATAAAGCAGGAACAATATAGTAAGCCAATAAGCTACACAAAATTGGATTTTGCTTGAGTATTACTGTCTGGATAATAAAATGTTGAGAAAGCGAACTAAATATAAGGATATATAAACCAGTTTAAGATCCATATTAACTGCAGAAGTAACACAGGAAACAGAGAACTGAAGATATTACAAACATGATCACAGGGATTGAGAAACCATATCTAAAACGCTAAAAGTAGAGTTGAATATTAAATTACACTTACGAACGATTCGATTTTAACCATAGATATTAAATAGATTGGATATGTTGGCAGAATAACGCAAAACAGATGATAAAACGGTTACAGGCGGAAACCGACAGGATAAATAAGTTTAGGACGACCAAAATTAGAATGAAAAGAGCCAGTCTGAATGGTTTAGAAGTTATGATGCTCGCCTCTGGATCTGAATTTAGTTAATTCAATGAATTTCATGGGACGTAAACTTTCTGAGTATGTCTTCCTTCGGAAAAAAAAGGAAAGTCCCTTATCACAGATTAATGACAAATAATATATAATAATAATAATAATAATATAATAATAATAATAATAATAATACTTTATTTATTCTGGCAGAGTTAAGGCCATAAGGCCCTCTCTTCCACTCAACCAGCACAAATACAAATAAATATTCGACAAATATAGATATACACTATACTAATTATAAACTGTTAAAGATACAATAAATGTAGCAATGTAAATGTCATGTACAAACAACATTTTATAGGGTAATAACAATAATGATACGATAATAATAATAATAATAATAATAATAATAATAATAATAATAATAATAATAATATAAATATGATACATTATACGGGAAACACCAATTAATACATATATTTTACACTGGATAATAATGAAGTCGAGTTTAGAGCAAATATAAATTTAGATTTCTTTTAAAAGATGCCAATGTCCGGCAGCCCTTATTTCTTGTGGTAGGGAATTCCAGTTGCGAGAAGTGGAGATGGTATATGACATGGAGTGATGTGATGTCCTATGTTGCGGTATATTAAGTAAGAGACTATGTTGTGATCTTGTGTTTAAGTTATGGTTTGAGGATAGATACTGGAAACGGGATGATAAGTAATTGGGAATCGAGGTATGTAGGATCTTAAATAGGAGAATTAGACAGTGCGATTTTCTTCTCTCTTTTAGATGTAGCCATGACAGTTCGTGGAATAATGGAGAAATGTGATCGTATTTTCGAATATTAAATATGAATCTGATACACATATTATGGACACGCTGCAGTTTGTCCGACAATCCGTCACTTATGTCAGTTAGTAGAACGTCACAGTAGTCAAAAGACTGAAATAAGAGAAAAAAAATGATTTGGTCTTCTCAATCTAGCTTTGACTTGTTATGGCAGTGACTTCAGCTTTTACAGAGCATCCTTTAACAAAATATCATCTAACCATCCATCCTTCGAGCACTCTATATGTCTGTAAATCTATCTACTCATATGACTTCTGTCTTTATATCCATCTGTCTATAACCGCTTGTGTGTCTTGTTTATCTATCCATCTGTATATATATATATATATATATATATATATATATATATATATATGCATACATATACATATACAGGCCTCACCGACAAAATGATAGGGGTGATAGGCCATGCAGAGAGGATCATTTTTTGTGAAAGAACATATAGTCGCAAACATGTCGTTTATGAGTTATGCGCAGATAAAGGTGTTCACCCCTAAGGGTCGGAATTGAATACAAACAATTGTACACGTATCATTTAATTAAAAAAGACATGTTTTTACAATAAGTGTTCAAACAGCATGTGTCTCATTGCATGTTTGATATCGTCGCAGCAATGATCGGCCAGAACGGCCGATCATGACAGAATTCTTATTTTGACGTCATCAAAACACTTACTCTTTGAACACTTATTGTAAAAACATGTCTTTTTCAATAAAATTATACATGTACAATTTTTGTATTCAATTCTGACCCTTACGGGTGAACACCTTCATCTGCGCATAATTCATAAACGACGTGTTTGCGACTGTATGTTCCTTCTCAAAAAATGATCCCCTCTGCATGACCTATCATCCCTAACATTTTGTCGGTGAGGTCCTGTTACACCCTTGTATATATAAACGAATGTGTATCTGTCTGTCCTTTATGGACTTCTAAACCGTTCGACCAATCTTCGTGAACATTTGTATATACAGGTTTTCAGATGCGGCGAGTGTTTAACCATTATCTATTATGTTCTAAAATCATTAGGTGTAGGAGTTCACCTGAAATGAAAATTAAAAAATCGCTCTAGAAATAGCAATTTTCGATGTTTTACAACAAAACTTGGAATAAACCGAGGTAGGTATTACCCAAAAATTAGTGAAATACGGCCTTTTGATGTGGCGGTTACCTGAAATTTGAAATAAAAAAATTACTCTAGCAACCGCTATGTTTGGTTCGTCATAGTGTATACATTGTAATTAAGTAACCTTAATACTTAATTTATTTGGGCGTACCAGCGCACGCCGAGTATTAGCTGGTAACAATAAAAATTAATCTATGGCACAAGTCATAAGATTACGTTGTAAGTCGGGAGAAGAAAAGGCGAAGAAGAAGAAAAAGAACAAATCAATAAATTCTGGAGAAAGAATTTTTTTTTACTGTTAATACTGAAAAAGTAAATTGTAAAGTTACAGAAAATCAAGTATATTTGGATGAGAAAATGAAGATTGTTGAAGAAAATATATGTGAAGGGAAGAATGATGAAAAAGAAGAAGAGTGGTGTGCGATGTTTAAAGTGGTTGTGTCCCCTGGGGCGTGTTGTTTGAGATTGCCTTTCAGTAGCAATCACTTGTCCCGTCAATCCCCGCTGAGCGGGTCAGTCTCCAGCAAGAGGTCACGCTGCAGCCCTCTCCATCTAAAATTCCATAATGCTTCCCCTATCGCCTCCCTCAACCCATCTTGTTCCATTTAAATTGTATGTTTAACCATCCATCTGTCTAGCCACCTTACTTACTTATTTTATTTACCATAACATTATCATCGCCATGAATATTTTTAAATATAGACCCAATTGAGCCTGTTCCTATATCTCAAGATGTTCCTTCAGCGTTATTTACGTCTTCTTCTGTATCTGTGCCCTTTCGGTTGATACTGGAATATCTTCTTTGGTAAATTATTTTAATATACTCTGTGGAGGTGGTATAATAAATTATTTTGGTATATATATATATATATATATATATATATATATATATATCCACCGCTGTGGTCTCGAGGTAGCGTGCTGCCTTGTCACGCAGCGGGCCCGAGTTCGATCCCCGGTCGGGGCAGTTTTTCTGGGTGAGATTTTTTATCGGGGTTTTTTCCTCACCTGTAAGACAAATGCCAGGAAAACTTTAAGGCCCAAACGTTCCCCGAAATCATATGGCCATCATCATCATCATCCTTATCATTACCATCATCATCATATCCTTCACAGGTGTGGAAAGCAACGGGAAGCTACCACACCTATAATTCCCTAGTAAAGCTGCAAGGATAGCATGAAAATGCTATGATTGCAGTGAAGGACCTGCCTTCGGGCAGAATTACTATGGATGGATGGAGATATTATATATATATATATATATATATATATATATATATATCATAACTGGTATATCTGACAGACTACAGCGTGATCATAAGCGTGCATTCGATTTGTATTCAATATTCAATCTCCTTCGTTCAACATCATCAACATGAACTAATCCGTTTTAGGTCATGTTACCTCTGATGGTAAACCTAACGAAGATGATCTTGATCTTTCTACCGATGTCTTGGTCTTCCTTGGTCCCTATGTCCAGTTGGAGTATATTGGAACATCTGATATAACTATGCTATTTTCTTTCATTATTGATGTAATAATTTGGGTCCACACGTTCTCCTTTCCTAGGATACTTTCCAGTTTGCTTTTTGAAGGAGGAGTTTCGCTGCCATTTGAGTTGATCTCTTTTTCCTGAATTCAAATTGTGCGTCAGGGAGCTTTTCTTCGATTTTTTCCCCTTACTCTATTTTTTATAATTTTTGTTTGGTTCTTGAAGGGAACGTTTTCAAGAGCGATGCCCCTGTATTTGTTCGGGTCTTTTGGATCCCTTTTTCCTTTGTATATAACTTCTATCATCGAGTTTCTCCATTGTTGTGGAATTCTTCCTAGTTCTACACATATGTTGTATAGTTTCGTCCGTATGGGGTTCAGTGTGTAAATTGTGTTTTTGAGGTGTTCATTATATATCATATCTGGGCCAGATGCTTTTCTGTTCTTGCTTTGGTTTATTGTTATTACAAGATTAAGCGTGCATGGATTCTACCACCTAATGTATAGAGATAAAACATTCCATGACCCGAAGACGTCATGCATATGCGAAGTGTGTGAACAGAAATGCGAAAAATATCACTTCGAAACAAGTATACAAAGAACAAAAACAATTAGCGATTACGCAAGACAAACATAAAGTGTTAGTGATTGTTAAAGTGCTGTGTTATCACCTTTGCATATTTGTGCGCAATCCATTTATATAACATATTGGAACACAAATTTTGGAAGTCTATTTCTTTGCATTCTTCACAGGTGAATTTTCCATTCTTGTTGGTATCTTTCTATATCTTCATGTAAACTTGGTACTCCAAGTTTTTTCTCTGATAATAGCCTTTCTTTGGTGATCCAGTCTATTAATTCTTAACAGTGAACGTAAGAAGCGTATTTGGCTGAATTTAAGTTTATGATAATTTCTTTTATTTAAAATCCAAATTTCACTTCCGTATTTTAGACTTTTGTCGTCATCAGTGTGATCATTCCGGCCTTTGATTAAGTTTTTTCGAGTAATGGGAAGTCGCCAGGTTCATTATGATCACGTATCTCCTTCATTTCAGGCATCATGGCTATGTCTAAATGACAGAAGAACTCCACAATCACATGTTTTCTCTTCCAAATTCTGCACTCATATCTATCAACGCGTTTTCAAAATTTATCAGCTCACCACAATTTAGGAAGAAGATCAGAAGATACTTCTTTACTGTCTATACCACAGCATAGGGCACGTCTATACTCTGAATCGTATGCAATATCTATGACTAGAGCATTGAACTCACTTCCCAGTCATGTCAGGAACTGTCAGTCACTATCATTATTTAAATCCAAATCAACTGATATCATAAGTTCCACACAATGAAAATGTTATCTGCATATCAACCATATTCAACATGTTGTATATACTCTATAAACACTCATTTAACAAGCTTTACTTACTTTATTTTATTTTATTGCATGTTTTGTTAGTGTTAACTAATATTGGACCACATCCAAATTGTCTTTTGTTTAGCCTATATTTTAATAATCTTTAAACTGTAAGAAACATGTATTTGTTTATTGGTTTATTTTCCGCTGGTTAAGTGGAAGAGAAGGCGTTATGGCCTTAACTCTACCAGCTAAAATAAAGTTTCATTATTATTATTATTATTAATATTATTATTATTATATTATGTTGATGATTATTATTGTTATTATTATTATTTTTTATCTTCTACAATGTTTTGAAGTTTAACAAAAAAAATTAAAAATTTTCTTTTTATCCAATCTATTTATACCTAAAAGTGGACGCAAAAATCTCATAAGTGCAGCTTGCAATTAGGTTTTATGTCCATAATTCAATATTTAGTTTTTATTCAATATTTTTGGTAGATTAGTTATATTATGTGATCGTAATTTAGTTTCAATGAACATTAGTTTCCCAAACTCTTCTTTAAAGAATCAATTGAATTGGTGTTTACTTCATGAAAATCCATATTTATTAATTAAATAAAAATAAAACTTACAGTTTTATTTGATTTTCATATTTATTAAGATATAATTCAATTACAGCTGTTTTGGTACACTGTACCTTCTTCAGACATGTTAACAAATTATGTTTAAAGATTCGATTTATCTTATGATATTTCTGTAATTTGAACTTTATATCATTATCATAAAATTACATAGATGTAAAATAACGAATTAAAAGAAGGGGTTTTAAGATCAAATGATTTGATACTTATATTCCTGACGTCCGGAGTTTAAATTTTATAGTATTCAAGAACCAAGCTCTCCAGGCCATACCATCTCCATCTTCCGTAAGCTGAGGCTCTCATCTTTCAATTGTTCTCGAATTATTTTAAAATAAATATATCGTTAGCACATGATGTTGGATAGAATGAGCCAGATAGAGTAGATTCTGCTTGACACATAATTTACCACGGAGCGACGGGTTGAGAGTCGCTTTTCGCGGAAAGTTTGGTATTTGAATACCGGCCTTAATGTGTTCCCGGAAACTTTTTTTTAAATAAGTATCTTGTTAGAACATGTTTTGAATATTAAATAATAATGTATAGCGCACAATGTGCAAAGATTAGTTAATCTATATTAGTTTATCTGTCCATACAGAATCCTGTCTGAGATTGCCCTCTGTTTTTGCACTTTAGCACATGGTATCTCTCGCATAAAATGCCGCATCGCTCGCACACGCATTCTGGTCCCGGGTCATGAAACTGTTTCGCTTTGCACAGTATGTGATGGAAGCCATGTTCTGCTAGCCGGGTCACTAGGTGTCGTAGTTCGTAGTTCGGCTTCTTCCAGTCTTCTGAGATCATGGCATCGGTGTACATGTTTTGAATAGAGTGAGCCAGTTAGAGAAGGTTCTGCATGACCCACGGAGAGACGGGCTGAGAGTCGATCTTCGCGGAAAGCTTGGTTCTTAATATCCGGCCTAAATCTCATAGAGGCTTTATATGATTTTTCATGAGTCATTAAGGCAAGTGGTTGTTTAAAATTTAATTACCACTTCCCGTTTTACCATTAATCATCATTCATTTAATTATATTTAGGCAGTTATCTCAAACAATAGCGTTTGAAACTCATACTATGTTTGTTTGTTGTCCCGAATTCAAGTCCTAAGCCGACGAACCTGACTGGAATTTCTTTATGACTTCAATCAATCATCAAGGCAAATATCGGATTAGGAGATCATTATTACAATTTTTACAAATTTCAGTCCAATATATACAGAGTGTAAATGAATGAAACAAAATATATTTATCCGCTTAGAGAGTTTAATTGATAACTCAAATAACTTATGTCTGAAATGCTCGGTTCCACTTCACAAAATTCTCATCTGTAACTCCTCTGTAATAAAATAAATTTCTTCGGTGCAGTTATTTATTTCTAATTGATCTTTAATTGATGGTTTGTGCAATTTTCGTTTTAATGTAGGACCTATGTTACTTTAATTCTACTTAGACCTTATACTTAATTACAATTATTATTTTTTTCTACTCTATGTTATGTAATAATTTTATCTGCATCTGTTTTTTTGGCTTCGGTGGACTACTGATTATGCTTCTTGCATCTGGTTCCGAAGGTCGCCGGTTCAAATCCGGCCGGAGTCGATGGGTTTTTTAGGACAGAAAAATCTTGTTTCTGCGGGAGGGACTTTAAGCCGTGGATCCCGAGTCAGAAGATTTTGAGGCTCGTAAAAATATCCTCAAACTTGAATAAAGAGGCCTCTAAGTAAAATTTACTGACCTCAACGTCCTAGAAATACCTTATTTGCCCGTTAGATGTCTCATTGGGTCGGTGTGTTGGCCGCATGTCATCCATAACATCTACGAGCAAATAAGGTAACTAAAAATTAACTTGATCTAGTAACTCCTTACAAAGGAGAGGCTGTGACTCAACAATGGGCTACGCCATTATAGACAGATAGAAAATAGATTATTCATGTGGTTTCCCGTAGTTTGGAATTTAGTTTAAGGATTCTACTAGCGCTTTATTATTTTAAGGATTTTTCCATTTCGTTAAAAAATGTTTAAATTAAGCCTTAAAAGTATTTTGCCATCTCGGAAAAAATATCCTGAATGGATGGAAAAACAATATATCTTCATCCCATTGGTCATCTGAGAAGTATTTTGAGTAAATGAAGGATAAGAAAATTATTGTCCCTAGCACTAATCCTGGTATTGAATCACTAAGCGAAATGTCTCTGAACCGGCTCATGCTAGAGATAGTGCTTCTAGTTTTTGTTTTCTTGATTATTTTTGTAAACTTTTTTTTTTAAAATGGTCTTTGATTCAACACCAGAAATGTGAAACTTGATTTCATGTAGTGTGTGTAAGAGAAAAATCTAGGAAACTATATCATACTTGTGGAAACTAGTTGTAATAAGAACAGTTAAGTCTCATATACTGAGATGGGCAGGACATGTGGCACGAATGGGGAATGATAGAGGGCCATGGAAACTTCTTGTAATAAAACCATAGTAGATAGGACCAGAATGAATTGGGAGAATAACTAATCTTGATTGATGGGATTTTATTATACAGATAATGTATAGAAAACATAAGCTTGGGATAGGGCTGTATGGAGAGTATAAGCGGTAATGAACTTCGGTATCCATAATGTCAGTGAGTTAGTTAATTAATTAGCTAATGAGAATTTATTATTATTATTATATTATTATTATTAATATTATTATTATTATTAATATTATTATTATTATTATTATTATTATAAGAAATGGAAAATATAAATTTCAACAATGGAGAAGAACTAAAACCTAGTATTGAATGCACTTATTTAGGAACACAATTAGACAATTCAGGCGATAGCACAGTGGAAATTAAAAATAGAATCGCACAAACAAAACAAGCAATAAATGCTTTAAACTCTGTTTGGTGGAGCAAAAATATTACAAAACATAGAAAATATTACAAATATATCAAACCATAATTCAGAGCATTTTAACATATGGTGCTGAAGTCTGGCAAATTCCTGCCAGGAAAATGAAAATAATTTAAATACAGAAATGGATGTTTTAAAATCAGCTGGAAAATCTAGAATGGATAGAATACGAAATAAAGAAATAAGGGAAATATGGGTGTACAAGAGGAGCCGGACAACACAGATATTATAGAAAAGAAAAGATTACAGTGGTATGGCCATGCCAAAAGAATGCCAGAGCAAAGATTGCCAAAAATTGTTACGGAATGGATTCCAATGGAAAGGAGGAAGAGAGAAAGACCGAAGAAAACTTGGATAGAAGGGGTACAAGCAGCTATGAATATCAGAGGAATGGAGGAAGATCAATGGATGGACAGAGAGGAATGGCGTTTGGTTTCCGGAAGACGGCGGCTGCTGCCATGATACAGGATGATAATGATGATTATTATTATATTTACACCCAGTATAACATAATGTTAGAATAAACAGAAAGACGAGCATGAATTCATTTTAGATTTCCTTGTATAATTTGTGGTATCTGGAAAGCTCAGGATATCTCGACATAGTTGGCCATGCTAGCAAACAATGTAATCTTTCGTTTGTTTTTCGTTGAACAAATTATATTTATGTTGATGATTAAGTTTACGAATTATAAATATTGAGTGAAAATGCCGGGATTCGACGAGGACCAGTCGTTCATGAACCATATAAAAAGGTGTTTAAGCAGCTCTTTTGTATGCGGTACTATCAAAGCGACTGTGGTGTTCACTGTCGGGGTCTTGATGGCCAGAGAATTACGAGGATTCTGTGTTATGCCCAACAAATAAGACTCAAAATATGTTGCATTTAAAACCTTCTATAAATTGGTCAACATGTGAATTATTTAGTGTCATTTTTGTACGAGTAGTATTGGATCCTGAAATATTGTACCGGTAACATTAATTTCGATAATAATTATACAAAAATAATGTAAAATTTCAACTGTGTAATTGATCTGTAATTATGTCAAAGTAAATTATAATTTCTATTTTTATTGAATCATTGTAGTGATTATAATTATTATTTGTACGCGTATGTACTAAATTCCAGAATGGGAGGAGGGGCAAACATTTAATAAAAATGTCTTCACTAATATATATTGTATACAATACTATGTGTATGCTATGTGGTATACACTACCACAATAGCCTATTTACATTTTTTTCTGGAAAAAGTTTACTTTCCTGATATATTTTCAAAGTCCTATAGAACAACAGTGCGCATGCGCCAGAGTTTATAGAGCCAGCGATAACCCACCATTGAACGACATATCGATTATTGTCGTTTCGGTCGTTTCGATTATCTTTTTTTTTTTTTTTTTTTTGTATTTAGACACATTTAAAATGTAATGAACCTATGAACCTAAAAGCTAACTAACTCACACTTAACCTAATTCAGTTACTCTAACCTACGGTGGATCCCATGAAACGCCATTTTTTCCAGTCCTTAATAATCGCAACCATCGGTAACCCACCGGTTCCAACAATGTAATATACTCTCTGGAGAAAATAGCAAGACACCATCACAATATGTGTATTTGATTAAATACTTAAAAATTCTAAAATTAAGTTATAAGAATTGTTTTAAATATTTTAAAATATTTAAAAATATTACTAAATATAGAAGAAGAGTTATGATTGACATCAGAAAAATCAAGAGTAGATGTTTGTAAACTTGAACCCATTTTCTTTCACTAAATCCTATATGACGTTTATATTTACAATTGCGTTGTTATAAGTATTGTTGTCAACACCGAGCCTAATTTCACAAATAATACTCTTTATATTTACATTATTTGAATATTTCACAGTATCAACGTAAGAGTTTCTTTTTAGAAGAGCTGGTTATGTGAGGTTATGTGCACCATTTTTATTAACATACGAATCAGTCTTTCTTCGTGTGTGAATATTGCCGGTAAACATATGTTTCTTTGAAACTACGTTTCCACGAGGCATAATATATTTACACTCATACAGTAAATATACCCTCCAGGATATCATATGCAAAACGTGTACTTATAATGATAGTTTACATACAAAGAAAACAAAACATGCTTGGGAAGTGATGTATCGCTTCAAATAGTTACACCAATCTACGAAACGCTGTTTTTGTTATCTAATGGAGCTTTCCACTACTAGCTATTTAAATTTTAACCACAGTGATCAAGAAAAACGAAATGAATGCTATAGAAACATACCAATCAATTATAAAAATTGAGATGGAATTTTTTAATCTGTAAAATCGGACCATTGTGGTTCATCTGAAATTAAAATTTAAAAATCGCAGTAATGGTCACTATTTTTTTTTATTTTTCGCAACAAAACTCGACATAACTAATTGAAATAAAGCGAGGGAGATATTTCTTTAAAAAATAGGAACATCCGACTATTAGGAGTATACCTGAAATCGTTCTACTTATTTTAAATTTTGTTTTCTCGCAACGTAATTGGATAATGCGATTTTATTAATAAAATAAAGACATTCCGTAAAGTTGGACCATATTCGACTTGCTGAGGAATTCGCTTACTTTAAGCAGTTTCTGCGCGATTGGCTTTTATAATATTTTGTGGAACCTTCCGATTCTGGAATCAATGTCTGGTATTTTTAGATATAACTTTTAGGCCTATTTAGAAATATTAAGGTAGATTTTTTAATTTAGATTTTTGTTATCTTTCGGAATATATTGGAATATTAGCCAAAATCCGGCGTACGTTGCTACGCCTAAATAAATTAAATATTAAATGTTAATTAAATTGTATGGTATGCGCTGAGACGAATCAAACATGGCGGTTGATAGTCTGTTTTTAATTTCGGATTTCAGGTAAACCTCCATTTGTAATAGTCGGATTTCGCTCATTTTATGGATAATATTTTTTAATAAGATATACTGAAACATCAAAAATTGTGACCACTATATCGATTTTTAAATTTTCACTTCAGATTAACTTCTATACCTAATGGTTTTAGAGGGTCCATTTGTGAATATAAACCATCAAGGGACCCAATTAAACACACACAAAAAATTATCATAAGTAATGTCACGAGTGATTTCCAAATTATCGATAAATTCACGACTCACGAAGTGAGGAGTGAATTTATCTAGAGAATTTGGAAATCAAGAGTGGCATTTGTTAGGACTACTTAACGAATAAAATTAAGCTGTTTACTCACAAATCATTATTTATCTATAGTTATTTAAAAATATTTATATATTTAATGCAAACGGCGATGTTTGAAAACAAATGAGAAACGATAGGTACGCTTCTACTGCTTCTTTTGTTTATCACTGCAACCAGATCATACTATTTATTGCCAAAGGAATGCAATATTGTAAGAATGCCCTCTAGTGGAGAAAAAATGAAACACATCAATCTGTATATTAATTAATTTTTGATGTCGTATGATGTAAATATGACAATTATATTTTTCTGGATTGTTACCTGGGAAAAAATACATTTAAGAAAGTGCAAACAGTGGTTTCTTTTTTTGGTGGTATAATCAATAGCTACAAATGTTTTATATTAACTCCCACATGCGGCATGTGTTGACATTCATGCACTATATATACAATCTGGTAGCCGTATTTCTCACAGGCTCAGTCACTGTAAAATAATGGTCAGACCTGTTCAGAATATTAAAAAGGAGGAGCTTTCTTTAATATGGTAATTATAACACTGATAAATATTTCGTGAAACACGACTCTGATTGGTTGTAAAACAGAAATCATTGAAACGTGATTGACCATTGAGTCCCATTTGGGGCATGAGTTAAATAGTTAAAATCTATCCAATCGTTTAAGAGGAGTTCAGTGACAAACACACGCACAGAAGAATTGTTATATCTATACAAAGATGGGAAAACTATAAAATAAGTTGTCCAAAGGATATTTAGACTATTTATTTGGGTTCCTGTTATACAGGTGTATCACAACTCGACCGACAAACCCTCATAGATTGTTTGGAGATGCTTTTTTGAGTGATTTGATATAAGTAACCTATAGAATGGATTCTTCACTACAGATGGATTCTTCACTCTAAAACTACTATTAAAAAAGCACAAGGAATTCAATATAGAAACTCATACCTCCTTCGTTGACTTCATAAAGGCTTTTGACAAAGTAGACAGAAATATATTATTACAAAATTTAGGTGATGATAACGTTCCACAACAATATATTACTAATATCTTCAACATCTATAAAGATAATGAAATCTCTGTTAAACAAGATGACAAATTATCTTCTTGGGAAAAGATCAACACTGGAGTAAGACAGGGATGTGGACTTTCACCGGTGTTTTTCATTATATATATATATGAATAAATTAATAAACGAATGGAGGAAAACACAACGAGGATATAATATACCCATCAATAGGAACCTCAAACTCGATGCTATTCTTTTTGCAGACGATTTAGCTCTTCTGGCACTTTCCGAAAATGATTTGCAACGATCAATTTATAATTTACAAAAAATAGGTGCCAAATTTAATATGGAAATATCAATTAACAAAACTAAAATTATGACATTTCATGGGAAGGACCCCATACAAAGTAAAATCTGTCTCCAGAATAAAATTTTAGAGAGATCTAATCAATTTAAATATCTTGGATATTATCTCTCTATCTGGGATGGAAAGGATATCCCTGAAAAAATTACTAGTTATAATAAAAGTTTAGGAATTATTAATCAAGTTATGAAACCATCCCTTGTACAAAAAAACACCAGATTACGTTTATATAACACTTTGGCTAGACCAGTGTTGACCTATGGTAGTGAAGCATGGACACTAAAAAGACAACATGAAAGCAGAATAACGGTTTGTGAAATGAGATTCATGCGCAGAACAGCGGGTTACACCAGATGGGATCGGAAAAGGAATACCGATATCTTAGAAGAATTGAAGACTACGCCAATTTTGGAATATATTAAACAGTACCAACTAAATTGGAAACATCATCTTGAAAAAAATTAGTTCAAATCGGATCCCCAAAGCTGTTCATAATTATATACCAAGAGGACGAAGATCACTAGGCCGTCCTATGAAACGCTGGAGGGAAAATTTTCTATAGGATCGTATACCCCTAGCAATGATTCCTGAGGAATGAAATTTGTAATGAGAGCTTAGATGCGAGTCCTGTACTAACCAGTTGTAGGTCTCAGCCAATAGGAAGTATGACCACACGTCATTGCTAACTCCCTCGCTAGCTGCTCGCTAGCGAATATCAAATACAGTCACTGCTAAATATTTTTAAAATCTCGCTACAAAATTAATTAATATAGGTAATCTTTATCGTAGACTGCGATGGGCAGGACATGTGGCACGAATGGGGAATGAAATACGTGCATGGAAGCTTCTTGTCCGAAAACCAGAGGGAAAACGCTCAGTTGGTAGACCAAGAATGAGGCGGGAGAATAACATTAACTATGAATTGAGGGACGTAGATTTTACAGGGAATGATTGAAAAACATTAGCTCAGGATAGGGATGTATGGAGAGCTTATGTCCGCGCGGCCATGAACCTACGGGTTCGATAGTGCCCATGAGTTAGGACATCTTTATACGTGGAGGAAGTATATTCACTATATATATATATATATATATATATATATACACACTCTATATTTGGTTTATATCTCTCTGTTAATGTTTTAAATAACCACTAAATGACACTTTAATTTAAACCATCTATAGTCTTCCCCGCGCCTAGCCATGTGATTAAGACAAGATGTCTTGGCGCAGAGCTACGGGACTTGCGCTGGTTCGAGTCTCCATGGGGGAAGAAATGTTCTCAAGGAATTTCTGCCAGTATGGGACCGGTGCCCACCCAGCATCATGAGACATTTGGGTGGCTATAATAAGTAGCGGCTCCACGTTGAGAAGACCCGATATTCACATTGCACTATAATTTTAAGACTTCAGGCAGCAAGTGTACAAAATATTTTAATTATAGTCTACGGTTTAAAATATAAAATCAACACATCCGCGTCTCACTATAATTCTCTATGCACTGTACATGTTTTGTAAGATGAACTGTTTTGTTTGTACGCGTGACAGGCAGATAATTCACAGCTGAGCAGTCTGGATAGGCTCTCCGATTGGATTTACGGTCAAGGACATTCTTCAAAATCCCTTGCGCGACCTATAACAAGCCTTGGCCTAATACTTGGAAGGAAGGAAGAAGAAGAAGAACCTATAGAATTCAGTGAAATTGCAGAGTAATGATATGTTGATTGTTAAACATGTAACATGTCTTTTAGACCGTGTAAGATGGGTTCTGGTAGATTACAAAGAATAATAAAAATAATTTAACTTAATTAATCCATTGAAGTATGTAGTGTAACTGATTAGTCGTTTCATTTTCCTTTGTAATATGAACATATTATATGACATAATGGTATAAGACGTTAAATATAATGTGAATTTCAAAAGTGTTGATAATGGTATAAGTATTTTTTTTTTAATTTTGAGAAAACAGTGTTTAATTTATCAGTGTACAAAGAATCAAGTTAGCTTAATTTTGACAACCCTGAGCAACAAAGAAGAAACTTTTTTGTCTCAGAAAGAAAATATGTGATTCTGATAGAATTTTTACTCCTGAATTCAAATATGATATCTGGTTTTCTCCATCATACAAGGTTTCCGAGAGACAGGCATTTATAATTTCAAGCACTTCAATATTTTCTACATTCGTAACTACACAATATTCGAACATTGGACTCACCTAGAAAGTAAGAAATTACGATTTTCTGCTATATTTTGCCTGTGGAGCATTCCTTTTGATGGTCCAACAATAATCGGCCAGCATAATAGGATTCCATTTGCCTTGATATCTCTTTTCCATAGCTGAAATCTCCTAAGTTAGCTCATTTGGTTTTATTTTACATTGGAAAAATTTACGAAAAAACGTTTATTAAAAAATAATTATTTAAATTCATTAATTGAAATTGAAATAAAAAAACTGTGGGTGATGGAGAAATTCCGAATACATATTTGAAAACACGATAAAAACTGCATTAAATACAACTATTGGTACTCATGAGACATAAATCATGTTGACCAGTGTTATTATAGAGATATTTATTATCCTAAGTGATGGTAGTAATTGTTCATATCTGAAATACAGTATGTAATTTCATTTTTACAACTATGTACTTTACTCATTTTTTGTAAAAATATCTGACAACTATACCATATACCCCTTCATATATCAGTATAATGAAGATTGTGATGCATCAACAACTCATTACTCTGTATTTAAAAAAGTCGCTGGAGACCATGGGTTCCTTATATCAGAACACTCAACCAATATCCCAGAATAGCCCGTGAAAATGTATTGGTATAATTATATTCCATCTGTATAGGCCTATCTTCGGTTAGATGTTTTCATGTTTAACTTAAAAAATCAAACAGAAATAATCAACCTTGATGTTAATAATGGCAGCCATCTTGGACGACTGATTTTGTATGTTAGCTAAAATTATATACATTATTGCATTAACTGCAAATATTTGTATTTTGCTCCAATATTTCTCAACCATTATCGTTTTAAAATTATATATATTTTTTTCCTGCTGTTAGTTTTTCATATAAAATATATATGACATATATCGACAATGACGTAACAGCCCAATGTTGAGCCTTAGCCTCTCCTTTGTTAGGAGTTACTAGACTAAGTTAATTTAGTTACGCTTATTTGCCCGCAAATGCCATGAATGGTATGCGCTCCAACATACCAACCCAATGACACATCTAGCAGGCAACTAATGTATTACTAGGAAGATGTCGGTAAATTATGCTTAGATGCCTCTTTATTCAGGCTTAAGGATATTTTATGAGCCTGAAAAACTTCAGACTCGGGACCCTTGGCTTCAAATTCTTCCCGGAGGTCTTGCTCATTCCATATGTCCATTCAAAAAAAGAAAATCCCTGGTCGAAACTGAAACCGCGACCTTCGGGACCAGAGGCAATAAATATTACTACTAGTCCAACGCGGTCAACATACGACATCTAGGCCTATACCAAGGGTGATATTATAATAATTAGGCCCGAAATATGTAATATTTTGTGTTTAGAATTGTGTTATGATTTTGTTTGTTTTTGCGCTGTGCACGAAAATTAGCTACTGCTCATTCGGTTATATATATATATATATATATATATATATATATATATAGTAATTCTTCCCCAGGCCAGGTCTTTCACTGCTATCATAGCATTTTCATGCTATGCTTTGCAGCTTTACTAGGGAATTATAGGTATGGTAGCTTCCCGTTGATTTCCACACCGGTGAAGGATGATGATGATGATGATGATGAGATGAGATGAGGATAAGGGTGATGATGATAATGATGATGGCCATATGATTTCGGGGATCGTTTGGGCCTTAAAGTTTTCCTGACATTTCTCTTACAGGTGAGGGAAAACCCCGAGAAAATCCTTACCCAGAAAAACTGTCCCGACCGGGGATCGAACCCGGACACGCTGCGTGACAAGGCAGCACGCTACCTCGAGACCACAGTGGTGGACTATATATATATGAACTTAAACTATGTGTAAATATTTTCAAATAAGTCTCTTCGGATTTTAGCTAAATAAAAATTGGCAATGGTTTAAAAAGCGGCTCAAACGACAGAATTTGATTCTCGTATTCGGGATATTCAGATTCCAATTCCGGGCCAATTGCAATTTATTAGTGATTGGATCTTTGTTTCAATTATCGAGCAAGTGCTGGCTTGGAATTACATCATCATCATCTTCACGGTATGTGCCAATTGACCCGTTCCGTTCCTCGCTGTAGCATATAGGTCGTCCTTCCACCGTCGTTTCGGTCTTCCTACATTTCTTCGGCCTTCAGGCCTATAACAAAGCATCTATTTTGATAAACGAGTATTTGACATTCTTGTATATGTTCAAACCATTAACATTTACTTCTATATATTCTCTCGTTTATATTATATACTTGTACGGAGTAATTCATATCTGATATATTTTAATCTATTAAAGACACGACTGCAACGAATCTCAGAAATCTTATTTCTATTGTCTAAATTTTATGTTTATCACAGATCGTTAAAGGCCAAGCCTCAGAGCCGTATGTTAACGAATGAACGGCTCTATTTTGTAAAATTTCAATTGAGTTTCCTTTGTGGTTTTATTTCTCAAATATGTTTTTATTGAACCACATATCTGTTGAAATTACCCGAATTCCTTCTTCGTATCCAAATTTTGCAGGTACGATACCATGCATCCCAGATAATTAAAACAAGTTACTTGTTCAATGATGTTTGCTCCAATTACAATTTTTGTCCTTCTATGCTGAGTTTCAATAAATGCCATGGACTTTTTTTCTCTGTTGACGTATTCAAATTACAGTAAAACTTCTTCAAAGCGGAATCGCATGGAACCATTTTTTTCCACATTAGACAAAATTCCACATTATAAAAAATAACAAAAAAAAATTAACCAATCTTAGATTTTGTGGTACCGTATATGTTTTTTTACGTATCTTGGATTAATTGTAGTTCCGCTGTTGTTGAAAAGTTGAGTATAGTTTGTACGAGCGATTTCGACGGTAACGCGCAAAAAAAAAAAAAAACAGTCCGTTTCGTCAGCGTTAAAAATGTCTCTTAGACCCGTATCCTGAAATTAAAGTATGCAGTTTCGGTTTCCGCTCACTAACTATACTTTCGTCCACATCCTTTGATTTCCCGCAAATTTCATTCTATACTGCATTGTGTCGTCTTTTCAAACTGCACAGTCAACCTGAAGATACCTAGAAATCGTTATTCTTTAGGGATATAACAACAGTTAGAGCTTGACCTTGGAGCATTAGTCCGGAAATTTGGAGATTTTTTGATCGTACACTTGTTAAACACTCCCACACCACTTTCTTGATTTCTTAATTCTTCTTCTTCTTCTTCACTTCCTGGTTTAGGCAAGAGTTGCCTGTACCGTTTTCACTAATAGATATTAGACCATCTCTTCCGAGGACGTCCGACATCTCTTTTTCCTCTTGGAAAATAATGGAAGATTTTATTTGGTAATCTACTTTCTTCCATTCTTTCTACATGTTCTTTCCAATGTATCTTGTTGTTAAAAATCTTTTCTTTTATAGAGTAGATCTGCAGTTCTTCACGGATATCCTTGTTTCTTATCTGGACCATTCTAGTGCAGCCTTTTACTCTTCTTAAAAATTTCATCTCGGCTGCTTGGATTTTACTTTCTTGTTTGGAAGTGGTAATCCAAGATTCACTCCCATACAAAAGGACAGGGACAGCCATTGTTTTATAACATTTTAATTTTGTTTGTTTATGGGCTTTATTATTCAATGTTCTATTTATTGTACCACAAATAGCTTGAAACTGATGTGTTTTGTGTTCAATATCTTTATCATACCCATAGCTGATGTCACATCCCAAATATTTAAAGTGGTATACTTGTTCAATCATTTCGAATCGAATTACTAATTTCTTAATTTATTTTATTATTTATTTATTTACTTTCCTCTTCGTTTGATCATTTCCTTGCATCCATTCTTTAATTATAATTTCTTTGTGTTTTAAAGTCTCATAAACTTGGGTTTTTCCACATTTAAATTTAGTCATTATTTCGCATACTGAGAGTTTGTTTTTCTTTATCTTCAATCACTTTCACTTTTCCGTTTAATGACAATGATACATACGATTTAGTCATCTTTATTCCGGAAATTCAGAACGCTACCTGTGAAAGATACGCACGCAATTGGTCTCAGATCTTAAAATAATTTAATATTTTACTGTGCACTCGCTGTTTGTAAGACAGATGTCACACGCCAAATATATGTTAAATGAACCTGTATTTCGCATAACGGGTGTGCCGTGAGGCCGAAAGAAAATATCAGATACAGGTAGAAAATCTACTTCACCCGGCGGCAGAAATCGTCCCTTATTATTATTTCGCCTAACGGGAATTCAATGAAGTGGAAACTAATTTATTTCTCTCTCAGTCTTCCCGCCTTATAAACATTTTTTTCGTGAATTGTGTAGAAATATCCTTCTGTTTCCGCGTTGGACAAATTCCGCTTTATACAAAATAAATACACGTAATATGACTATTATTTCGCCGGGACCAATACATTTGTTCACATGGGACAGATTTCCTCATTATTCAAGTTCCGGATTATACAAGTTTTACTGTATAATCTTTTATTAGTTTCTATAATTTATAAATTTATTTTCTTAGTTGATTTTTTGAGGAAGTTATAATGATCTGATCATCTGCGAATAAAAGACAGTTCATTTTCATTCCGTTTAGTAATACATTTTTAATATAAAAGAGTTTGCCACGTACTTATAACACCATATAAATATAATATATTAAAAAGTATTGGCGAAATTGGGCAGCCTTGTCGAAGTCCATTGTTGATTTCTATGTACATTTCTCCAGGACCGTTTCCTTTATCTATACGAATTTTGGAATTACCTTAACGAAGGTAAATTGATTCCACTTCTGGCCTTAGGAAGCTCTTTGAATTGTAGGATGTAATGACCCCCACCATTCTAGACAATCGGCACGAGATGTCAGTTCTTGACGGCTGCACCCCCAGAACATATATCTGGTAATCATCCGTTAGAAGGTGAGATGGTCCCAGAGTCATGATACCGCCAGAAGGTTTAAGTTTAAAAATCCTGACCCCATCGGGACTCGTAATCTGGGATCTTCTGGCTTGTAGTGCATATCCTTAACCAACCACGCTACGGCGAGCACGCTGGAATTTCATTGTCAGGTCCCATTTAATCATGAGAAAGGTTTCATGTTATTTTATTAATATTAAAACAGTGAATGTTTGACAAACACAACGGTAGAAATACATAATTGCTGAATGCACCCACACATTGTACGTAGACTGCACTGAAGTAACAGTTGAACAATTATTACTACCAATGACCAGAATTATTAATGAAATTCTTATAAATAAACGAAAGGTAGATAGAAATTTGCAGTTGAATTCTTTAACGGAGGAGATGCTTTTATTAATTGAAACAAATATTTGCAGTTATATGTAATTATAGTTGACAGAGTCTTTAATGCCAGAACAAAGTCGTTACAAAGAGGATTTCTATGTCTGTTGTTCTTTCCTTCTGAATGAAGCTCCTTTTATAATTAAACTTCCAAAATTAATTATTAAAGTTACATATTATAATGCTTATATTAGATGTCTTTCTTAATAATAATAATAATAATAATAATAATAATAATAATAATAATAATAATAATAATAATAATAATAATAATAGTAATAGTAATAGTAATAATTAATAGTAATAATAGTAATAATTAATAGTAATAATAGTAATAATTAATAATCAACTTTTATAAGATTCATGATGTGTTCCGTTGAGGTTTATTCAAAATTAATATAAAATTATAGAATATTCACCTGAAAGGTCCGTCTCCTCAACTTAATTATCATTTAACTGTAGCGCTTTCGGGACTTGTCCCATCATCGGCAGGATTCAAAACTGGTGTTTCACTGAAGATCTGGTAGAGGGGGTTGCATGTATTTGGTTCTTTTTCGTTTATCACAACGACAGCCTGATAAACGAAAACGAACCAAATACATGCAACCCCCTCTACCAGATCTTCAGTGAAACACCAGTTTTGAATCCTGCCGATGATGGGACAAGTCCCGAAAGCGCTACAGTTAAATGATAATTAAGTTGAGGAGACGGACCTTTCAGGTGAATATTCTATAATTTTATATTAATTTTTAATAATTAATAGTAATAATAGTAGAAATAGTAATAGTAATAATAATAATAATAATAATAAATATACATTTGAACTGGTAGATTTTGAGGCCATGAAAGACATTTTCTTCCATTGAATCTGTGGAAAATGTTAAATGCAGAAAAAATGCATAAGATCATAACATAGGATAAATAATTATAAATAATTATTTATTCAAATTAAACTAAAATTAAAATGAAAGAAGCCAATATTATTAGAGACGCGATAGATCGAAATCCATCTATGGAAGCGAGAGGATAAATAACTTGATATAGAGATGTGTATAATATTGAATAGCATAGTAAGAGAATACATTTTTCTACGGTCATAGAGATGAAGCCAACATTAAGAAATATGATCATATTTACGATATATTATCATATAGCCTTACATATGTTATGAATACGTTGCTCGGAAGATTTTTTTAATCAATTTAAAAATGCATTATTGAAAATAACTTTTCTTATATTTTATTTATTTGGATATTTCAACTTAGAGTCAAGATAGCAACCCGAACTTTTAATACTGTTGATGAATAAATAATTTATTTATTATCTAACATGATGACCGACAAATTGATATTATTAATGGCATGAAGTAGTCTTTAATGTCCAAGGATTATCGCTTGGGTCTTCTGTAAATTTGTACAATTTAACTCGATTAGTTACCTCAACGGTGGAAAATTCATCATAAAATTCCTTTCCCTTTGATTTAGAGTCAGTTCTGGTACTGGTAGACTAGTAGCTACCATGCTCGTCTCCTTTCCCAGTTCTCGAGTTCGAACCCTTCTGGAATCGATTTTTAAAAGTGAAAAATCCTTATAAGGAAACTGTCAACTATTGCATGTCGAAGCCTACCTTGAAATTTCTCCCAGAGAAACATTGTGACGTATAAAGTCCGTGTTCAAAAACATACTGCCCCTTTTAACTGCAAGGCATTAAAATCAAGCACCAAATCTCTTGTTTAAACTACAGAGAAGTACTTTACTTTACATAAGGACTTTATTAGACTAAAATTAAGATATATACAATGTTATTTACAAATATGGGTCGCACGGGCAGTAAGCCGTACGTGCTGTTGACAGTCCGTTACAATAAGTTGATGTTTGGTAATAATATACTTAGAACAAAAAAGAAAACACAATACTATTACAATTAGATATCAATACAATTGCATTATACATTAACTTACTTATGTAGAATTATTAAGAAGTAATGGTATTGCAATTTGTTAACATATTTATTCATGAATGAGTGTTGTTCTTATTTTCCGCGTTTCGTCCAGAAATCTGCCCAAGTTTATCCAATTTTTTGGGCTTACCAATAACTCGTAGGATGCCAGTCTTTCACGATTTGAATTTAGAAATATTTCCGGTAATAACTTCCAAATCGTTACAGAGAAGTAATGTAACTCCCGACTTGGTGGATTTGATAATCCTCACAATCTTGGATTCAGGCTTCGATTTATGTGCCCTGCATTGAAGAGCGGTAGAAATGTTTTTTGGGCATGGCCATGATACACCTTAACACTTCTCTAGGAGAAATGTCATGCTAGGTTTCCGCGTGGAATGGTTGACAATTCCCTTGTGAGTGTGACTTTCCTCGGATAAAACACGAATTTTTAAGACAAGACACAACATTCACTAACTCATTTATACTAACTAACTCACTAGCTCAATCGAACCTATAGGTTCATGGTCGCACGGACATAAGCTATCCATACATCCCTATTTTAACCTAATATTTATCGATAATTTCCTGTATAATCTACTTCCCTCAAATCATCATCATCTTCTTCTTCTTCACTTCACGGGCTAGGCAAATTGCCTGTTCCGCCTCACAGTTGTTCTGTCCATCTTTTCACTGGTCTTCCTACATTCCTTGAACCTCTTGGCTTGTAGTTGAATGCTGCTCTTGGTAATTTTGATACATTCATTCTTTCCACGTGTGTAAACCATTTCTCTCTATATTCTCTGATTTTCTCATCCAATGGATATATATTTAATTCTGTTCTTATATCTTCATTCCTTATCCGATCCATTCTTGTGCAGCCTTTTGTCCTTCTAAGGAAGTTCATTTCTGCGCTTTGTATTCTACTTTGCAATTGTTTTGTCATTACCCAAGTTTCGCTCCCATAAAGTAATGCAGGAACTGCCAATGTTTTATAAAACTTCAATGTAGTATCTCTTACCCTCAAATCATGTTAATGTTATTCTCCCAGCTCATTCTTGGTCTACAAACTGGGCGTTTTTCCTCTAGTTTTCCTACAAGTTTCCATGCACGTCTTTCATTTCCCATTCGTGCCACACGTTCTTCCCATCCCAGTCTACAATACTTAACTGTTCTTAGGCTTCCTATAAAGACCATATAGCTCCCTGTTATGTAGTCTTCACCATTCGCCTGTCTATCTCTCTTTCGTACAAACATTTTCCTATGTACTTTATTCTCAAATATTTGTAATCGTTTCTTCTCCCTTAATGTAAGCGTCCATGTTTCACATCCATATAATATAACTGGATTTAACGTATGCCCTAAATGGGAGTCAATGACAAATCACGTTACAATGATTTTTGATTTACAACCAATCACAGTCGTGCCTAGAATTTACCAACTAAAGTTTATCATAATAAAGAAAGCACCTCCTTTTTAACATTTTGAATAGGTCATAGCATTATTTTGCAGTGACTGACTCTCTAAGAAATACGGCTACCAGATTGTATATATAGTGCATAGATGTCAACACATAGCGCTTGCAGGAGTTAATATAAAAACATTTGTAACGATTTATTATACCACCAAAAATAGAAACCACTGTTTGCACTTTCTTAAATGTATTTTTTCCCAGGTAATAATCCAGAAAAATATAATTGTCATATTTACATCATACGACATCAGAAATGAATTAATACGAGTATACAATTTGATGTATTTAATTTTTTCTCCACTAGAGTGCATTCTTACAATATTGCGTTCCTTTGGCAATAAATAATATGATCTGGTTGCAGTGACGAACAAAATAAGCAAATGAAACGTACCAATCGTTTCTCACTTGTTTTCAAACATCGCCGTTTACATTAAATATATAAATATTTTAAAATAACTATATTTAAATAATGATTTGTGAGTAAACAGCTTAATTTTATTCGTTAAATAGTTCCAACAAATGCCACTCTTGATTTCCAAATTCTCTAGATAAATTGGAAATCACTCGTGGCATTACTTATGATAATAATAGTTTTATATACCCCTCAGGGGTCCTCATCTAGGGGATATGTGGATGGCGACCACAAGGTTCCCAAGCTGTGCAAAACATTTCTTCCACTTACTTGTGTTTTGCACTCTTTTAACTTTACTATCTAACCTCTCTTGGTTAACTCTTGTTTTTTTACCCCGACGCTATTAGGGCATCCGAGGGCTAGGGAGTCCTTCCTTTCTTCCATTTCTTCTTTCCTTTATTTTCTTTTCTTCTCCAGAAAAGCCTGACCAGAGGCTATAAGATGGCAGCCCCATCACTGGCTTTGCCTTCCTTTGGCCGGCAACCAATTGAAAGGACTATTATTATGCTTTCAAGTCTTATACGAGAATTTCCCATAAGGGAAAATTTTCTATAGGATCGTAACAGGCCTTGGCCTAATACTTGAAAGGAAGAAGAAGAAGATAGATTTATATATCTTCAGTTTAATGTTTTTTGACAGAAGTTTGAACAACAGGAGTCCCTCATTCATGTTAAACAAGGTAAATATGATATGGATGATAATTACAATGGAGTGATGTTCGGGGACCATTTGGGTCTTAAAGTTTCCCAATATTTGTCTTACAGATCAGAAAACATACCGAAAATGACACCTCACCCAGGAAAATATTCCCGATCGGGATAGAACCTGGCCCCGCTGCATATGAGGCAACGATGTTACCCTGAAACCACAGCGGTGAACGTCGTTAAATAAAACACGAAATAACAAACCTACTTTGTCAATACTAACAAAATTCATGATAAGATTCCGTTGAGATATTAGAGTATTAAAAATTATAATTAAATTATAAAAGTATCTATATTTTATTCGGGGGCACGCCGTAGCATAGTGGTTAAGGCACTGCGCTACAAGCCGGAAGGTCGAGGGTTCGAGTCCCGGTGGGGTCAGGATTTTTAAACTGATCCAAACCTTCTGGCGGCACTATGGCCCTGGGGTCGACTCAGCCTCTAACTGAAATGAGTACCAGACGCTTGTTCTGGGGTAAAGGCGGCCGTCACGCAGGGCTGACAACCCGGCTGACATCAAGTGCCGATTGTCAAGAAAAAGTGGGAGCCTTAATCTCCTACTACCCCAAGGGCCTCCTGAGGCCTGTAGTGGGATCACTTTTATCTATATTTTATTCAATCTCAACTGTTAAAACAATTATAACATTGTTGTAGGCATTTCGGGACCAATCACATCCTCAATAGAAGGTTGCATGTTGAGGATGAGGCTAGTTCCGAACAGCCTACAATGTTTTAATTGTTCTAACAGTTGAGGAGGCTGATTAAAAGGTACATTATTTTATACTTTTATATAGTAATGTTAAATATTAGGCGGCTCCGTGGCGCAAGCGGTTAGACGCTCGCCTCTCACCGCTGGGGTCCCGAGATCGGGTGTTGGTCACTCCATGTGGGCTTCGTGGTGGACGAAACGGAGCTTAGGCAGGTTTTTCTCGGGGTTTTCTCCCGTTTTCTCTCTGCAACAACTTAATTTCAGTATTTCTCCATACTCATATCATCCATTTCGTGTCATTTCATTCACCTGTACCTGTGATGGTGCGTCAGGAGTGGTCGGCCGGCACACTTGTCATTCACAGACCTCTATAAATATAGGGGCTCATCTCATCTCATCCCTCGACCCGACCCTGAGTTGGACACGAGTTGAGGATATTTGTATTTAATTGTTAATATTCTAACTTACTTTGGTCTAGCTTATCAGTCCAATCGTGTATATTAAAAATGTTTGGGGGTCGACATGAAGTGTCTGTTTCGGATATAAGTCCACACTCGATTAAAGAAAATGCATGGAATATTTAAGTCATCAATTTTAGTTGTAATTATTTAGAGTTTGTTTGGTAAGAGTTGGCAGATGACCTTATTGAGTTGTAAAGCCATCATGAAGCAGACAATTTGCCAGAGGCGGGCCCAAGCAGGAAACTCGATTACTGAGTACTGTGCATGCCTATTTGAAATCCACTGATTCAATAACACCGTGACGGGAACCTCTCTACTACCGACTGTGTCGCAACACTACACCCTGACGTAAAACAAGTATATTCACAGTGTTGTACGAAAATAATTATCTATCAGCGTTGTTTTTTTTAAACGAAAACTTTGTGAGATATTGGTCTGCAACAGTCATTTATGTGAGGTTTTACCGATGAGTTGAAAATTCGTAAAATACTCTCAATTTTTAAAATGTACATACTTGGACAGTGTTGTGCATAAACTGGCTAAGTGTCATTTAAAAAAAATTGAAATTTTGATGTCATCTGTTGTACTGGCTCATGAAGTACGTGCACACTCACTTTTAGCACCAAATATTTAAATACATTATTATTATTATTATTATTATTATTATTATTATTATTATTATTATTGTCCACCGCTGTGGTCTCGAGGTAGCGTGCTGCCTTGTTACGCAGCGGGCCCGGGTTCGTTCCCCGGTCGGTGCAGGTTTTTTGGGTGAGGTATTTATCGGGGTTTTTCCTCACCTGTAAGATAATTGTCAGGAAAACTTTAAGGCCCGAACGGTCCCCGAAATCATATGGCCATCATCATCATCCTTATCATTATCATCATATTTCACCGGTGTGGAAAGCAACGGGAAGCTACCACACCTACAATTCCCTAGTAAAGCTGCAAGCATAGAATTAAAATGCTACGATTGCAGTGAAGAACCTGCCTTCGGGCACAAGTACTATGGGTGGATGGATTATTATTATTTTTTTTAACAAGAAGAACTATCTCCTTGTGTGATATCTTTTTCAAATGAAAATTTTTCATTTTCATTTGAAAATGATCTCACACAAGGAGACTGAAACATAGACTTAAATTAATTTTTAGACTGAGATAATGATTATTATTATTATTATAATATTATTATTATTATTATTATTATTATTATTAATATTAAGTACTCTGCAAGTATTTAACAAAGATGCTAAATAGCCTTATTAAAAAAGGAAAATGTAAACGCCATCTGTCCTATCTGAGATTCTATGTTTTCCAAAAAACGGCTATGAAAGTAGATCTTCATAAATGTTAATCTAAATTTTTCATCATGCAGCTAAGGGCCAAATGTTCCCGCTCTTAGATTGTTGAAAAAACATAACTGTCAAACAAGGAAAATAACTTGAAAATTCCAGTATTGTTAGTTTGGAGCCCACTAGCAATACCAGATATAACAATAAATAATAATATATTAAATATAAAATTGGTACCTGGTAAGTCAGTCGTCCTCAACTAAATTATTAAACTTCATCAAGTAGTTCCAATATGGAGGCCTTTCAAAAACAATGTTTCATCTTCTGCATTTTAACTAGTACTGATGTTGTTGTATAAGTTGTACAACAGGTTTAGGTCTGCGGGTGTGTTCTCATTGAATAGGTCTGTATTCCTTGCTTCTTTTAGAATCTCTATATCTTCAAGAATGCTGATCCTGTTGTCATACTCTCTCTGTAGTACTAACATGGTATTATCGATTTTATCGAACTGATGACCCGTTTCTAGTATGTGTTTGGCAAAACTTGATTAATAACGAAGAAAAATTAAGTTATTCCAAACACATAAGCCTACTAGAAACGGGTCATCAGTTCGATAAAATCGATAATACTATGTCAGTGCTACATGGAGAGTATAACAACAACAAGATCAGCATCCTTGAAAATATAGAGATTCTAAAAGAAGCGAATAATACAGACATACTCAATGAGAACACACCTGCAGACCTAAACCCGTTGTACAACTTACACAACATCAGTACTAGTTAAAATGCAGAAGATGAAACATTGTTTTTGAAAGGCCTCCATATTGGAACTACTTGATGAAGTTTAATAATTTAGTTGAGGACGACTGACTTACCAGGTACCAATTTTATAGTCAATATCTTATTACATAACCTCAACGTTACTTTAATATGAATTTTTAAAATATTGAATAAATAACAAGTTAGAATCATCATAACTTTAGACATTTCAAATTTCATTTTACATGCTATCTCACAATGTCACAGGGCCAAAAGAATTGAAATTAAATGGTTGGCATTAGTACGGAGAAGTAGTGGAATGAAAATTTTGACAGGAGAAAGAAATAGGAAAAACCACTCTGACTCCGATTCGTCCACTGCGAATCCCACTTAGAGTGACCGAGAAGCGAACTCGAGATCTAGAAATGGAGGGAGCGTATCTGACCACTTGCGCTACGAAGCCGTTTACAATTCCCTCTATAACCAATGAAATATACAGTAGGTGTTCATTTGCTGGTTGAATTTGCATCATATAACGATTTTATTCCCTGGTACAGTTGATAGTACCTCTGGAAGGGAACAATAGTTGTCAGAAATGAATTAATATGCTATCTGATGAGAGAGAGAGAGCAAAATAATGAATGGTTCAGGCTAGCACAACTTGTGCAGTTTGTGATATTGATAAGAAAAACAATGCCACGACATTTCACAACTTGTGTTACATTTTACTAACAAATAAATACTCCTATACTCAATATTAAATCAAATATTATTTTGTCCACCTACATATTATGCACCTAGGTATAGTAAAACTTCATTGATCATGACGAATTGGGACTCAGGGTTGTCCGGACTAGTAATAATAATAATAATAATAATAATAATAATAATAATAATAATAATAATAATAATAATAATAATAATAATAATAATAATAATCTATAAAACAATTAAACATAGACTAAATTTTGGAAATGCATGCTATTTAAGCATTAGGCCTACAAGGGACTCTTGTCACAAATTTTCTAAAAAAAAATTAAACTGAAAATATATAACACTGTTATCTTCCCAGTTATATTATATAGATGCGAAATAGCGTACCCTTACTTTATGGGAGGAGAAAATACTACGAGTATTTGAGAATAAAGTTTTTAGGGAAAATTCTGGACCGAAGAGAGATGAACGGACAGTCGAATGGAGAAGACTGCATAAAAATGAGCTACATGATTTTTTATAGGAAACCAGATATAATAAAAACAGTTATGTTTCGTAGACTGAGATGTGCACGACATATAACACGAATGAGGATTGAAAGAGGGGCATGGAAAGTTCTTTTTTTTTAAGGAAAACCAGAAGGAAAATGCCCAGTTGGTAGTCACATTATTGGTACACCAAGGATGCTATGGGAGAATAATATTAACCATGATTTGAGGGATGTAGATTATACAGGGATGATTGAAAAAAACTCTGGGTAGAGATTATGGACAGCTTATGTCCACACGGCCAAGAACCTTCGGGTTCGATAATCTCCGTGAGTTAGTTATACAACTAAAGAGAAACAAATTCTGCAGGACTAGAATTTGAATTCAATATATTTAGTTTTAGGAACTGTGGCACACTGTGTTCTTCTATTTGTTGAAGATGTGGTTTTACTTTTAGTTTCTCTCTAATATTCTCATATCTAATATCTTCTTCTCTTGTACAGCCTTTCACATCCCGTAGGAAGCTCATTTCCGCTGCCTGAATTTTACTTGTTTCTTTTTGCTTCAGGACCCAGGCTCACTTCCATACATCGCCACTTGTAGTGCCATCGTTGAGTAAAATCTAAGCTGCCTATCCTTTCTAACTTTGTTTCTCAGTATTCGTCTGATTGTTCCACAAATATGTTGGAATTTCTGTATTTTCCTATGTATATCTTGTTCTTCTTCATAAGTTATATCGCAATCCAAATACTGGAAGTGTGAAACCTGTTCTAACACTTCATCATCTATTACTAATTTTGTTCTTACTGGATATCTTCCATAGAACGCCATTACTTTAGTTTTTGATTTTGAAATTATCGTATTATATTTCTTACATATATTATTTAATTGATATACTGTTTTTTTAACCTGTCCTCTATGTAAAAAATTAATACTACATCTACAAAACATAATGCATTCATTGTTTTATTTCGTCCAATTTTTATCTTCCATTAATATTGATTCCATAACCTTCCTTCGTTCTGCAGAAGAGTTCATTCATTAAGGATATGAACAATTTCGGAGATATCGTGTCTTTCCTGACTGACCCCTTGTTATAATTTAATTTCTTCACCCATTTTGCTTTCGCTTTGTTGTTTAGGTATAGTTTATCGAGAAGCCTGATATATTTCTGATATACACCTTGATGTTACATTGCTTATAAGATGAAAATATGCTCTACTGAGTCAAAACCCTTTGTTACGTCCACAAATATTATATAAAGCTTTAAGTTATATTCGTTCGCTTTCTCTGTAAGTTGTGACAGAGCTTTGAGGTGGTCTATCGTTGAGTAACTTCTTCGGAAACCTGATTGCTCGGGTGGTGATAATCCTCTATCGTTGAACATATTATTTTGTTAATTACTACTCAAAACAGCTTATATATGTTGAACAATAAACTAATCGGACTGTAGTGGTCTTCTCTGGTACCTTTCTTATGTAGGAGTATGATGGTATTTGAGAACCGCTGTTGAGGAAAAGTTTCCGTTTTGTATTATCCTGTTGAACAGAGTACCAATATTTTGTAAAACTTCCTCAGATTCTTTTTTGAGATAAAACATTGTAATATTGTGTTTTAATATCAACTGATACAGGAGTCTTAATAATATAAAATATAACAAAGGTACATCAGCCTCTGCATTTACGATTTTTAATAATTTTTCTTATTATATGACTCTATCATATTTAACCGTATGAATGCATACAGTAAGAAGAAAATTCTTAAGAATATTAATGGCCTTTCATATTAGTTACATTACGTAGAAATCAATTATATTAAAATTATGTATCTTATTAATTAACAGGACTATGCTTCTTGTAGGTAAACCAGAGGGAAAACGCCTAGTTGGTAGACCAGGAATAAGGTCAGAGAATAACATTATCCATGATTTGGGGAAGTGGATTAAACATGGGATGATTGGAAAACATTAGCTCAGGGTACGGATGTATGGAGAGCTTATGGACGCGTAGCCATGATCCTACGGGTTAGATAGAGCCAGTGAGTTAGTTATAATAATTAGACCAATAACGAATAAATAGGAATTTGATTGAAACCTAAAGCCATATTATTATTATATATTATTATTATTATTATTATTATTATTATTATTATTATTATTATTATTTTATACATATTATGAAAATAGAACAAAAACGTTTAAAACGGTATGGACACCTCATAAGAATGGAAGAAGAGAGAATACCAAAAAAGATCCTTAATTGGAAAGCTAATGGAAGAAGTGGAAAAGGCAGGCCTAGAGAACGATCGATGGATGGAGTGAAGAGTAGTATGGAAGTTAGAGATTTGAGAGAATAAGATGCTTTAGACAGGAACCTCTGGCGACAAATCACTTTGCGTTGAAGGAGAAACACTGTATTGTGGAATATTCCTAAATAAAAAAATATAATTACATGTTAATGTTAAAAGGGGACAATAGTTTTGCTTGAAAGTAGAAATAGTATCCTATGTTTATTTGCAGACATTTTATCACCTTGTGATTCTTTATATTATTACTGAATGTTAAGTTTATTTTTGGAGAGAAATAGGCATACATATTAAATATTGATCGATATAAATTATGAAATTTTTGTATTTGCCCTCATGTAGTTTCTAATATTGATTATAAACTTTAATAAACAGCGAATTCAGTTTTATTTTTATTTCATAGGCTTCTGTTTTAATATCACGGAGTTAGGGTACCACTAATACGCCCCAGTGAGAAAAATCACATTAACTGTTAAATTAGGAAAACACTAATTTTTCGTGCCAGTTATTTAAATGTGCCAGGCAGTAGTGAAAGAAATATAACTAAGTTATTACTATATAAGGCGTAATTAAAAAAATTAACAATTTCTACTCATTCGTTTCATCTACTGCTTTATTAAATATAATACACAAACAATGGTATTTTACGATGCGAGGTTCGGAAGTGTTTTTTACAGAATCTCGGAAATTAAATACCTCGCTGTCGCTCAATTTTTAAACATTTTCCTCGATTCTGTAAAACACTTCACAAACGTGCATAGTAAATAATTTTTTGCGCGATGGTGTTTTCAAAATAATAAATAATAGTAAAATAATATCTTTGTTGGAAATATTTGCGTTCATTATAGACAACTGACTAACGTTAACAGTGTGGGCAATGTTTATTAGTTGAGACTACAGCAGGCCGTGACACCAATCAGTTATAAAATGGCGGCAAGTACTGTACGTATTTATTGTGCTTGTTTTATATTGTTACAAATAAAGTTCAGTTCATTTAAAATACAGTGATTTCTTTCGTATAATGTATATTAACACTATCTTTTGGATATATGTAAATGAAGGGGAATCGTTTTACTTCCCGCACGAGGTTTGTAATATGTAATATTACAGTACAGTTATTTATGTTGGCAACCCCGAAATGTAGTAAGTTGAACTTTCAATCATGGTCGCCATCGCTGTATGTACAACAAAACGCACTATCGCGCAAAAAAAATATTAAGTAATTTCTACTCATTCATTTTTTGTACTGTTTTATTAAAAGTAATAAATAAACTTGGAAATTTGGAAAGAGCAGCAATTTGGAGCCGGAACAGGCTAGTAAATATGCCTAAACCGTGAAGAAGAAGAAGAAGAAGAAGAAGAAGAAGAAATAAACACATGTATATTATAGGATTCATTGCCAATTTAAAGGTTAAAAATAATTAGAAAATTAGATAAATCTGTACCAAATTTTATTGAACGTTTTGTAGTAATAAATGTATATCCATAAATTACTTGGAAAAAAATTAATCATAAAAAGTATATAAGTAAAACTCAGTAAGCTACAATTTCCAAAAAAAAAAAAATCTCCAATTTAGAAAAGAAATTAAAGTTGTAAATACCATCAAACAATATTAAAACCAAATTCCGAACTGTAAATTAGTGCAACGATCTATTTTACCATAATCAACATTTAATAACCAATTAAAAATTAATATGCTGCCATGATATTACAGTTTTCTAACTGTCAATCCTGTGCCTGGGTTAGTTTCGCGGCACAATAGAGGATTTTAAAACAATTTTTTTATCTGGGATATCCCTTGTGGTATCGTATTCTGTACCCTCTTCGTCAGAAGCCCTAGCATAATGTCAACCTCAGATCCTGCGAGGATTACCATATTATAGGCATACCTATTTAGTGTGTTGATAAGTATGCATTGCTTCCTTGAAAAGACGACCCTTTCACACACACACCACACACACACACACACACACACACACACACACACACACACACACACACACACACACACATACATACACACAGATATAACTAACTAACACACTGGCACTATGGAACCCGTAGATTCATGGCCGCGAGGAATAAGCTCTCCATACATCCCTATCCTGAGCTAATGTTTTCTAATCATTCCCTGTATAATTTATTTCCCTCAAATCATAGTTAATGTTATTCTCCCACCTCATTCTTGGTCGGGGGGCACGCCGTAGCGTAGTGGTTAAGGCACTTCGCTACAAGCCGGAAGGTCGAGGGTTCGAGTCCCGGTGGGGTCAGGATTTTTAAACTGACCCAAACCTTCTGGCGGCACTATGGCCCTGGGGTCGACTCAGCCTCTAACTGAAATGAGTACCAGACGCTTGTTCTGGGGTAAAGGCGGCCGTCACGCAGGGCTGACAACCCGGCTGACATCAAGTGCCGATTGTCAAGAAAAAGTGGGAGACTTAACCTCCTACTGCCCCAAAGGCCTCCTGAGGCCTGTAGTGGGATCACTTTACCTTCATTCTTGGTCTACCAACTGGGTATTTTCCCTCTCGTTTTCCTACAAGAAAATTCCATGCACGTCTTTCATTCCCCATTCGTGCCACATCTCCTGCCCATCGCAGTCTACGAGACTTGACCGTTCTTATTATATCTGGCTTCCTATAAAGAACATGCAGTTCACTGTTATGTAAATCTTCTCCATTCACCTGTCTGTTCATCTCTCTTTGGTCCAAAAGTTTTCCTAATAACTTTATTCTCACATACTTCTAATCTCCTTTCCTCCCTTAAAGTAAGAGTTCATGTTTCATATCCATATAATATAACTGGTAGAATAATAGTTTTATATATTTTCAGTTTAACGTATTTTGAACGGAGTTGGGAAGTCAAGAGTCTCTGTAATGCATAATAGCACGCATTTCCAGAATTGAGCCTATGTTTAATTTCTTTGTGCATCTCATTCCTATTTGTGATTTATGTTCCTAGGTATTTGAATTCACCCACTTCCTCAAAATTTCCCTCACTTCTCATTAGCTGTCCATTTCCATTATATAATTTATTTCTACATGCGACCATGTATTTAGTTTTATTGATATTTACTTCCAGTCCCAATTTCTTAGTGTTACTCAATAGTGTATATATATATATATATATATACAAACACGAACCCTTTCATTAAGAGGGCAGAAAACATTACGAGTATTTGAGAATAAATTCCCTAGGAACATTTTTGAATAAAATATGGACGAACAGATAGGTGGATGGAGAAGACTGACACATAAAACGTGAGTTTTATTCTTTCTTTCTTTCTTATTTCTTTCTCGTTAGTTATTTCTTTATTTATTCTGTCGTCTATTCTGTTCTTTCTTTGGCTTTCTTTCTGTCTTCGTTGTGCGGGCTGAGGGCGGGCGGGAGGGAGGGCGGGCGGGAGGGAGGGAGGGCGGGCGGGAGGGAGGGAGGGAGGGCGGGCGGGAGGGCGGGCGGTGAGGCGTCTTGAGTGCGTTCGTGAGTTCTTTCGTTTATTTCTTTCTGTTTTTGTTGCTTGTTGTTTCTTTCTTCTATTTCATTTATTCATTGTATTTCTTTATTGCGTTGTTTATTTCTTTATTTCATTTATGTCATTTATTTCTTTCGTTCTTTTTTTGTTCTTCTGTTCTTTCTTCTTTCTTATCTTCTTTCTTTCTTTCTTTCTTTTTTATTTCTTTACATTTCTTTCTTTCTTATCTTCTCTTTTTGCTTGTTCTTTTTCTTTCTTTCTTCTTTCTTTTTTCTTTCTTTCTTTCTTTCTTTCTTTATTTTTATTTCTTTCTTCCCTCCTATGGCTCCTACAGCCCAGTTTAATTTTGTTCAGCAGTCTCATTTTTCATGCTTGATATTTTTTATTAGCATGAGAATCTTCATATTCGGGATTAACAGCTTAAAGTACTTTCCGAATGACTTGTCAATAAGAACAGTTAAGTCTCGTAGACTACGATAGACAGGGCATATGACACGAGTGGAAAAGGAAAGAGGGACATGGAGCCTCCTTTTAGGAAAGCCAGAGGGAAAACGCCCAGTAGGTCGGCCAAGAGTGAGAATGAATAATATTAATCATGATTTGAGAGAGATAAGTTATACAGGAGATGATTGGAAAATATTACCTCAGGATAGAGATTCATGGAGAGGTTATATCAGCTCGGCCATGGACTTCAGGGTTCGATAGTACCAATGAATTATTTATTTGTATAAAAAACCTGGATATAGGGTGTGCAAGCGGCAGTGATTATCACAGGATTGGAGGAAGATCAATGGATGGACGGAGAGGAATGTCGTTTGGGTTCCGGAAGACAACAGCAGCTGTCATGACACCGGATGATAGTCTAATATATAAAAATGATTGTTTGTTTGTTTGTTTGTACTATATGCGAGGCCATAGCGTTGATCCGAATGTGATGGGTTTTTTTGCAAAATGTTCAGGAGATTCCCGGGATGAACATAGGCTATAAGAGAGTTGCGATACTCAACTCCTAAACCCTTAAAAATCGCCCTTTGTAGTGAAAAACGTGATAGCTCTTTGGACTCTTAAATGGCTTACGCTGCCTAAAGCATAACAACACAAAATTAATGTACACAGAATTGAATATCTCAAAAAGTTCTACAAAAAAGTACCGGAAAGCATATATTTATCTCTTACGGATTACTCACCCAATAACTGTGGTTTTTGTCTTTCAGTGATGGCCCCGAAGATCAAGACTCCCAAGTACGTAGATTCCTGTGCAATGTTAGCAAGCACATGGCGGGTTATTCTTTTACGGATAACTCAACAATAACGATTTGGGTGTGTTTTGTTACGCTATTTATGCAAGAAGATCGAGATAGGCTATTGTAGATTACTGGGGCAACATGCGGGTAATCAGCATGGGGGAATCTTTAAATAATTACGATATACATTTTTAATTATTGTTCCATTTTACCTATTCAAACTAATGGTAAGAAGTATATTCATATTTCTTCTTCAGCTCTTTAATGCCTTAGAAGATCGGAGATGCGTAGAGTACCGGACAACGACGGGTAATCGCACGGGGTTATATCTAAAAATAATTACGATATAAAATTTCCTTTCACTTATTTAACTAGAACATAAAACATATTAATTTTCGTAATTCAGCTCATTTATGCCAAGAAGATCGGGATAAGTAGATTTGCGGGCAACGCCGGGTAATTAGCACGGTGAATCTAAAAAAAATCAATTTATTTATTTATTTTTGTACTTTCAACTAAACATAAAAAGCACATTAATTTTCATTTATTTAGGGTAGCAGGCGCCCGCCGGGTATTAGCTAGTGATATAGTCTATATATATATATATAATATATATATAATACTATATATAATTTAGTTTTATACATTATTATTTAATTGTATAACAACACATGAAACGGCAACACACCTTTGTGTTATTAATTAATATATTATATAGCTATTTATATATATATATATATATATATATATACTATTATATATTATATCATCAATCTCTAGAAACATTCACGAATTTAGGCCATTTGTTCGACCTGTTTCGGCCTCAAGATGGAAACACCATCCAGAAGTCTTTTGAGTGGACGTCCCTGGTCTTCTTCTTCTTGCAGGTTTGATATTCCTTAACATTGTTTGGGGATTCTGTGATGATTCCATTCGATGAACATGTTGCATCCATCTTGACTTCTAATCAGAATTTGTTTTTCTTAAAGATTCCATGTGTGGAAGTTCTTCTAAGATGTCTTCATTTTTTTGTGATCTAGTAGTGTGTATCCTGCAGTCCTCCGAAGATACTCATTTGTATATATTATATATATTTATTATACTATATATATATATATATTAAACAAACTGTCATTGAAGTTCATCTTTACTGCTATTATTAAACTTAGCTGTAAAATTAAACAATAAGGTTTATGAACGGAGTTGTAATTATTACTAAAAAATGGGGGAGGTGAAAATAACCACTTCACTTAAATCACTATTGAAATTAAATTTATTTTTGATATCTGACACAATAGTAAAACCATGTTAATTAACTAGTTATCATAAGTAATGCCACGAGTGATTTCCAATTTATGTAGAGAATTTGGACAATCGAGTGGGGTATTTGTTCGGGACTATTTAACGAATAAAATTAAGCTGTTTACTCACAAATAATTATTTAAATATGGTTATTTTAAAATATTTATATATTTAATGTAAACGGCGATGTTTAAAAACAAATGAGAAATGCTGTTTCATTTGTTCATCACTACAACCTGATCATATGTATTGCCAAATAGAATCATAATATTGTAAGAATGCACCCTAGTGGAGAAAAAATGGAACACATCATTACAGGGTATTAATTATTTTCTGATGTCCAATGATGTAAATATGTCAATTATATTTTTCTGCAACATTAATTCCTGGTAAATAATACGTTTAAGAAAGTGCAAACAGTGGTTTCTTTTATTTATGGTATAAACAATTGCTACAAATGTTTTTCTATTATATCTCGCAAACAGAATTGATTACATTCGTGCACTATATATACAATCTGGGAGCCACTTGATAAACTGAAGCGATAATGAACGTATTAAAATCGAGGTGAAAAACGACCTGCGAGTGGTGTTGTGTAAATCAAAATACATTTAATTGTGATTTGTCATTGACTGCCATTTGGGGTATAAGTTAAATAGTATAAGTAAGTCACGAGTGATTTTCAAATCATTGATAAATTCTCGATTCACTAAGTGACGAGTGATTTAGCTAATGGTGTTTTGTATCATTTTGTTAGGACTATTTAACAGAATAAAATTAGTTAAATGAATTACTCAAAATTCATTATTTAAAAACAGTTACCGGTATTTTAAAATATTTATATATTTAGTATAAACGGCGATGTTTGAAAACAAAACAAAAATGTGTGGTTATATATATTCTCTGCAACTTGATCATATTATTTATTGCCAAATAGGATCGCAATATTGTATAAATTGTACCCTAGTGGAAAAATACTGAAACACATCAAAATTGTACATTATAATCAACATTAGAGGTTATTCATTTATTTTTTGTAGTAAACAACTCAGTAAAATCACGGATTCTGTTCATTATTCGGTATATCCAATGTATTTGTTGCAGAAAAAATAATGTTCTGACCTATTCAGAATATTAAAAAGGAGGAGCTTTCTTCATCACAAAAGCAGGAACTGATAAATAGAAATCGATAAAGAGCGGGAGAAACATGATGTCATTGGTTGTAGAATAAAATTCATTGAAACGTGATAGGTCATTGACTAATATTTGGGACATGAATTAAATAGTCGAGAAAAATAAAATTTCGTTTACTCTTAATGATAAGGTCACTGCTCTTGAACGGATTATGAACGTTATCTTGGTTCAGCATTTTTGTTTAGATTTTTAGAACATTGATTAAATCAGATAATCTGATGCATAATACAATTAGAGAAAGTATTCAGGCGGGAAACCAAGCCTACTGTGCAAATTTATTCCTCCTCAGAAATATATTAATGTCCCGCGGCACTAAATTAAAAGTATACAGAAATTTGATCCGATCTGTTGTTACGTACGATTCAGAGGTATCGACCCTAAGTCTTGATGAAGTCGAAAGAAGAATATTGAGAAACATTTTTGGATCTTTGAAGAGAATGAAAGAAGAATATTGAGAAACATTTTTGGAACTTTGAAGAGAATGAAAGAAGAATATTGAGAAACATTTTTGGATCTTTGAAGAGAATGAAAGAAGAATATTGTGACAACATTTTTGGATCTTTGAAGAGAATGAAAGAAGAATATTGTGAAACATTTTTTGGATCTTTGAAGAGAATGAAAGAAGAATATTGAGAAACATTTTTGGATCTTTGAAGAGAATGAAAGAAGAATATTGAGAAACATTTTTGGATCTTTGAAGAGAATGAAAGAAGAATATTGAGAAACATTTTTGGATCTTTGAAGAGAATGAAAGAAGAATATTGTGAAACATTTTTGGATCTTTGAAGAGAATGAAAGAAGAATATTGTGAACATTTTTGGATCTTTCAAGAGAATGAAAGAAGATATATGAGAAACATTTTGGATCTTTGAAGAGAATGAAAGAAGAATATTGAGAACATTTTTGGATCTTTGAAGAGAATGAAAGAAGAATATTGAGAAACATTCTTGAATCTTTGAAGAGAATGAAAGAAGAATATTGTGAAACATTTTTGGATCTTTGAAGAGAATGAAAGAAGAATATTGAGAAACATTTTTGGATCTTTGAAGAGAATGAAAGAAGAATATTGAGAGAAACATTTTGGATCTTTGAAGAGAATGAAAAAAAGAATATTGTGAAACATTTTTGATCTTTGAAGAGAATGAAAGAAGAATATTGAGAAACATTTTGGATCTTTGAAGAGAATGAAAGAAGAATATTGAGAAACATTTTGGATCTTTGAAAGGAGAATGAAAGAAGAATATTGTGAAACATTTTTGGATCTTTGAAGAGAATGAAAGAAGAATATTGAGAAACATTTTTGGATCTTTGAAGAGAATGAAAGAAGAATATTGAGAAACATTTTTGGATCTTTGAAGAGAATGAAAGAAGAATATTGTGAAACATTTTTGGATCTTTGAAGAGAATGAAAGAAGAATATTGTGAAACATTTTTGGATCTTTGAAGAGAATGAAAGAAGAATATTGTGAAACATTTTTGGATCTTTGAAGAGAATGAAAGAAGAATATTGTGAAACATTTTTGGATCTTTGAAGAGAATGAAAGAAGAATATTGAGAAACATTTTTGGATCTATAAAGAGAATGAAAGAAGAATATTGAGAAACATTTTTGGATCTTTGAAGAGAATGAAAGAAGAATATTGTGAAACATTTTTGAATCTTTAAAGAGAATGAAAGAAGAATATTGAGAAACGTTTTTGAATCTTTAAAGAGAATGAAAGAAGAATATTGTGAAACATTTTTTAATCTTTAAAGAGAATGAAAGAAGAATATTGAGAAACATTCTTGAATCTTTGAAGAGAATGAAAGAAGAATATTGTGAAACATTTTTGGATCTTTGAAGAGAATGAAAGAAGAATATTGTGAAACATTTTTGGATCTTTGAAGAGAATGAAAGAAGAATATTGAGAAACATTCTTGAATCTTTGAAGAGAATGAAAGAAGAATATTGTGAAACATTTTTGGATCTTTGAAGAGAATGAAAGAAGAATATTGAGAAATATTTTTGGATCTGTGAAGAGAATGAAAGACGAATATTGAGAAACATTTTTGGATCTTTGAAGAGAATGAAAGAAGAATATTGAGAAACATTTTTAGATCTTTGAAGAGAATGATAAAACAATATTTTTAAACATTCTTGAATCTTTAAAGAGAATGAAAGAAGAATATTGAGAAACATTTTTGGATCTTTGAATAGAATGAAAGAAGAATATTGAGAAACATTTTTGGATCTTTGAAGAGAATGAAAGAAGAATATTGAGAAACATTTTTGGATCTTTGAAGAGAATGAAAGAAGAATATTGTGAAACATTTTTGAATCTTTAAAGAGAATGAAAGAAGAATATTGAGAAACATTTTTGGATCTTTGAATAGAATGAAAGAAGAATATTGAGAAACATTTTTGGATCTTTCAAGAGAATGAAAGAAGAATATTGAGAAACATTTTTGGACCTTTGAAGAGAATGATAAAAGAATATTGTGAAACATTTTTGAATCTTTAAAGAGAATGAAAGAAGAATATTGAGAAACATTTTTGGATCTTTGAAGACATTGAAAACGCATGGAGAATTCGTAGTAACCTTCCCTTCCGCCCTTTGTCAGAGACTGTCAAACTACAGCATCCTTAAAAAACAAAGAGAGGAATTATTTAATTAACTTATACACCTCACTGATAGAATTATTTTAACAATTAATACATTTAATTATTTACGAAAATAATATTAAAATTAACTAATAATTTCATTTGTTTAAACAATGTATGACCGTAAATTAGTTTTCTATATCTCATTATTTTTCTTTTGTTTTTTATATAGGCCCTACATCACAAGGACGGTCTACCAACAGCTTGATTTATCTTGCTAGAATACCTTTTATTATTAGTTTTAGTCTTAATCTTAACTATCATTAACTAGTTGTATTATAGATCATAATATAATAGATATTATGTTATTGGTCAAATCTTCATTTAGTATTTAATGTTAGAATTAATTATGATTGCTATATATTCTTATGTAATATTTGTTTGTCCAGGTGAGTGGAAGAGAAGGCCACATTGCCTTAACTCCACCAGGCTAAATAAATAAATAAATAAATAAAATAAATAAAGAAATAGTAACCAGGAACTGAATGATCTAACGAATGACCAAGATGTAGTCATATTTATAAAGTCTCAAAGACTAAGGTGGCTGAAACATCTCATAAGAATGGATGATAATGCCATCCCATAGAAAATATGGAAGGGAAGAGTTTACTCGCGAAGAAGAAAGGGGCGTCCTAGAACAAGATGGATAGATGGTGTGGAGGAAGATCTTGTGGCTCTGAGGATACGAGGATATGTTTGAATACGCCTAGGGAGGACGTCAAGGCTCACACCGATCTGTAGTTCCCGAAGAAGAAGAAAAAGAATAAGAATAAGATTTTTGGACTGTCATTGGAATAATAAAATTATAGTCGTCATTCAACATATTGTTTTTCTCTTTTATGATATAGTGAATATGACCTAAGATGATCAAACAATGATCTTACAATAACATTGAAAAAATATAACATTTTCAGGGTATAAATATTGTGAATGTACGGAAAATTCCACTGTTGAAAGTTTCCTCGTTGGTTTAGAAATATGTAAAACGTATTTTATCAAGTATCTCAGTGACTTGAATATATCGATATGCCACTTGATATTGAGAGAGAAGCTTTGCAGAACCGAAAGAGGGGTGGAAGAATACGAGAAATAACAAATGAACTAGCCTGGAGGTGTACCGATTGAGTAGTTTAAGTAGGCAACCTGTGTTGTCATAGAAACCATTTCTTCAATCGATGTTTCCGGCCAGATTGGAACATTGGCTATATAATTACACGATAATCTAAATATTGAAATATAGACCAAACAGTGATCTGTCCGATTAAAAAATCATCACAAATCCATAGACTGATTAATGCAGAAAGTTTTTAACGATGAAATGGATCGTGGTAATGGCATTCAAATCAAGAATTATTTACCTTGAAAAAATGAAAAACCACGAGAAACGGCTCTGGGATTTTAACCTCGTTTAACATATTGTTAACTAACATGTTCTTAGTAGGCTTCTACTTTCAACATTTTATGATGAAAGCGTCCGTAGGTGTCAATCTAAAAAAAATCCATGGCGCGACAGGGTTAGAATGCCCTTGGCCTACCAGCCGGCTACTGGCCTCACATCTATATGTGTTCATTACAGAGGTAGACGATTATTCTGCCAGTGTAGGGATGACATGTGTCAGCATGTCGGATTCCCCAGCCGTTATAGTTGATTTTCTCAACCTGGAACTACTATGTAATATAGCTACCCAAATTCCACACGGTGCTGGATAGGCACCGGTCCCATACTGACCGAAACTCCATGAGAAAATTTATTTTCCCATGGAGACTCGAACCAGCGCAAGTCCCGTAGCTCTGTGGCAAGGTGTCTTAACCACTCGGCTACGGCGCGACACAATCTAGTCTCTATACAGTACTCAATTAATAAACAAAAGCTAAAGTTTTCCCACTACAGGTGTTAGGAGACCATTAGGGTATCAGGAGATTGTAGTTCCCATATTTCTAGAAAATTGACTCTATATGCCAGCTGGGTATTCAGCCCTACATTTACCCTCAGAGCAAGTGTCTGGTGCTTATTTCAGTTAGAGGCTGAATTAACATGTCACCAGTTTAAAAATCCTGGCAACATCCTGACTCAAACTCCGGATCTTCCGGGTTGTAGTGTATTGAAATGAAATGTCCTGATTCAATGTCAAGAGTTTTAAACAGGCCTAAACCTTTTGGCGCCACCACGGTCTTGGGGTTGACTCAGCCTCTAAAGGAAATAAATATTCGACGTTTGTTCTGGCGTAAGGGCGGCCATCACGCAGGTATGACAACTCGGCTGACATCTAGAGCCGTTGTCTAAAAAGGTGGGACCCTCAACCTCCTACTACCCCAAGGGCTTCCAAAGGCCTATAATAAGGTCACTTTAACTTATTATTATTATTATTAATATTATTATTATTATTATTATCAGTATTATTATTATTATCAGTATTACTATTATCAGTATTATTAATAATATTGTTATTACTAATATTATTATATTGTTAATAATAACATGTTCTTCCTATCGCAGTCTACGATACTTAAATTATACCTGGCTTCCTATAAAGATCATGTAGCACAATTTTATGTAGTTATCTGTATTCATCTATCTGTTCATCAAAACTATTTCCTAAGAACTTTATTCTCAAATACTCGTAATCCCCTTTCCTCCTTTAAAGTAAGAGTCCATGTTTCGCATCCATGTAATATTCCTGGGAGAACAACTGTTTTATATATTTCAGTTTAACTTTTAGAGGAGTTGGGACGACAAGAGTCCCGATAATGAATAAAAGCATGTAGGCCTATTTCCAGAATTAACCCTATACCTATGTTTAATTTCTTTGTGCATCTCATTCCCAATTGTAATTATTGTTACGAGGTATTTGAATTCAGCTGTCCATTTCCGTCATCATCATCATCATCATCTTCTTCTTCTTCTCCTATTGACCCGTTCCGCTTCCCGCTGCACAATATGCTACAGGTCGTTTCGGTCTTCCTACATTTCTTCGGCCATCAGGTTTATAATAAAAAGTACCTGTTTTGATAAATAATTATTTGGCATTCTTTGTGCATGTTCAAACAATTTACATTTATTTCTGTATATTCTCTTGTTTGTATCATATACTTGTAATTAATCTCTGATACCTAGACTTATCTTTTGATCTCTTAAATATATACTTGTAACGGATCTCAGAAATCTCATTGCTATTGTCTAAATTTTATGTTTATCATAGATTGTTAACGGCCAAGCTGTCCATTTCCATTATATAATGTATTTCTATGTGTGAACATATATTTAGTTTGATTGATATTTACTTTCAGTCCCAATTTCTTAGTGCTACTTAATAGAGTGTGCGTGTTGGCTCTTATTATCTCCTCGCTACCGCCTTGCATTAACAACTATGGATTTTAAAAGTACAAGTATCATTATTTTTTTATTTAGAAATATTCCACAATACAGAGTTTCTCATTCAATCCAAAGTGATTTATCGCCAGAGGTTCCTGTTTAAAGCATCTTCTTCCCTCAAATCTCTAGCTTCCATACTTCTCTTCACGCCATCCATCCATCCATCCATCCATCGTTCTGTAGGCTTGCATCTTCCACTTCTTCCATTATCTTTCCAATTAAGGATCCGGTATTCTCTTTTCTTCCATTCTTATGAGGTGTCCATACCATTTCAAACGTTTTTCTTCTATTTTTCCTAATATGTTTTTTTCAACTTGCATAATTTCCCTTATCATGCTGTTTCTGACCTTATCCCTTCTTAAAATTCTTGTCGATCGCCTCCAAAAATCCATTATTATTATTATTATTATTATTATTATTATTATTATTATTATTATTATTAATTATTATTATTATTAATTGTTATTATTAATTATTATTATTAATTATTATTATTATTAATTATTTTAATTATTCACACTCACACTCACTCACTGGCACTATCGAACCCGTAGGTTCATGGCCGCACGGACATAAGCTCTCCATACATCCCTATCCTGAGCCAATGCTTTCCAATCATTCCCTGTATAATCTACTTCCCTCAAGTCATAGTTAATGTTATTCTCCCACCTCATTCTTGGTTTACCAACTGGGCGTTTTCCCTCTGGCTTTCCTACAAGAAACTTCCATGCAAGTCTTTCATTCCCCATACGTGCATATTATTATTAATTATTATTATTATTAATTATTATTATTATTTTATAACCATATTTGTGCATCATTATAATCTGTAATTTGTATATTTATGCTAGTTGATTGGAAGAGAAAGCTGTATGGCTCTAAGGGTCAGTTTCACCAACAGAGGTAACTGTATTACGCCAGTTTTCCCCATATATAATACATAGCTTAAACTGGCGTAAAACAGTTACCTCTGTTGATGAAAACGACCCTAACTCTGCCACAGTAAATAAAAACTTTACCATCATCATCTTCTAGTGACCAATGGCAGGCTGAAGATACTTGCGATCTATGTAACACAATGCAATGATGTGTTCGGCTTAGATTTTTTATAAACTTTATTAATTTAAGCGTCGGTTAACTTCCAAACATTCTTGATTCGGCGGTAACAAGAGATGAAGCAGACGTAACAAAAGGTATCGCACCACTATTGAAATTGATATATTTAGAGTAATGATCTTTTTTTTTTTTTGTCAGGTGCTACAAACTGGAGAAGGAATGTGTATCTATTATACATCTTGTTAGCATAGCAGAAATCTCGCTTCTACAATCTCGTACCTTTGACTGCACAAAAATCCAATTACTCGAGGAAATTACAGTAAAAGTTATATAGGGGCGTCTTCCCTCACGTTCCAATTGCAGACGCGTTAATTGCCCGCTGATGCGCAATGACCGCTAAATGAGCAACTCTAAAAAAATCAACCTACTGTTAATATCCCATTTCAATTTTAACTCATTTTGCCGGGTTCAAATCCCCGGAATTACCATCTGTACTGCTTTTGAAAGTAGATTTCCATATTTTTAGAATCATTGCAAATATGGTCAGATGGACTTACTTACTCACTGGCACAATCGAACCCGTAGGTTCATGACCGCGCTGACATAAGCTCTCCATACATCCCTATCCCGTGCTAATGCTTTCAAATCATTCCCTATATAATCTACTTCCCTCAGATCATAGTTTATATTATTCTCCCACCTCATTCTTGGTCTACCGACTGGGCGTTTTCCCTCTGGTTTTCCTGCAAGAAGCTTCCATTAACGATGGTCAGATGGAGTGACACATTTTTCGTTATTGCATACCTAATGTTCATAAATATATAACAAATTATTATGTAAGTTCACTTTACTGCATATAGAAAAAAATTCCTTTTTCCAGAATAGATGAAATAAATGACAATGGAAAAAATATTGTAATTTTTATTTAGTTTTAAACATGTGTCACGAGATTACCTCTCACTGAATTATCTACCTTTACCTTAAATGCAGTAGGGCCTATACAAATTATAGTAAATTAATATATATTGAAAATAGCAGTTTAGAATCCATCTAATACGATATTTATACGCTAAATATAATAATAATAATAATAATAATAATAATAATAATAATAATAATAATAATAATAATAATAATAATAATAATAATATAATAAAAATAATAATAATTACACAATAACAATAATATAATAAATTTAAAAAGAAACACCAATCAATGCATCTACATTACACATGAAGGTAATATTCAAAATAAAGTTAAAGCAAATATAAATTAAGATTTTTTAAAATTATTCTAACGTCCTGCACCAAATAAAATAAATAAATTACTCCACCACTGTGGTCTCGAGGTAGCGTGCTGTCATGTCACCCAGTGGGCCCGGGTTCGATTCCCGGACGGTACAGGCTCCTGGGGGAGGTTTTTCCGGCGATTTTCCTCACCTGTAAGACAAACGGTCCCCGAAAAATATCCGGCCATCATCATCATCATCCTTCACCGGTTGGAAAGCAACGGGAAGCTACACACCTATAATTCCCTAGCATAGGAGCAAAGCTGCAAAGCATAGCATGAAAATGCTATGATTGCAGTGAAAGACCTGCCCTCGGGCAGAATTACTATGGAATGGAATATTAAATATATTTATTGCCCATAAAATTAATATTGCTGTCATGTTTTTAAATTATTTCAATGCTCTGATATAATTTCTAAGATATTCGTAAAATGTTGGCGACGTTCATTGAGTCGAATTATATAAATGCAATTTGAAATAGAGTCGGCCGCGGTGGACTAGTGGTTATGCTCCTTGCCTCTGGTCCCGAGGGTCGCGGGTTCAAACCCGGCCGGGGTCGATGGATTTTTTAGGACGGAAAAATCCAAGGAGCAAGTCCTCCGGGAGGGACTTTAAGCCGTGGGTCCCGAGTCTGAAGATCTTCAGGCTCGTAAAAAATCCTTAAGCCTGAATGAAAAAGGCCTCTAAGCAAAATTTACCGAATTTTCCCGTCCTAGTACTACCTTGGTTTCCTAGATGTCAGTATGAGGCGGAACGCTGACCACGGGCCACTCCAATGGCATCTATACGAAAACAAGTGTAACTAAATTAGTATGGTTCAAATTCTTCCCTGTAGGGGGAGAGCGCCTAAATCTCTGTAAAGGGAAAACATAGACTTACAATACAAAAAAAAATTGAAATAGACTTTATAGGATCAAAACATAAAGATGGGTACCAATGGCTAAAATAAACATGTTACACATACTTTAAGTTTTCCTGATGGTATAACGTTTGATTAAATTCGTACCTGCATAATTTTTATTCATTTCTTGAGAAAAAATACATAAAACGCAATGGTTCCTTCATTAAAAATATTGTATCATACTACATTCAAAACTGAAACATTAATGATACAGTGCCAGTGCCTATACAATATCTGGTATATGTTTTATTTCATTTTATCAATATTTATATAATGAAATAGGTCAATGCAACAGAATCTTTACATGGGCGCAGAGAGATGTCAAATACAATGTAAAACCTGAAGACAAATAAAATAAATACATTCCATTCCATAGTAATTCTTTCCAAGGGAGGTCTTTCACTGCACTCATAGCATTTTCATGCTATGCTTTGCAGCTTTACTAGGGAATTATAGGTGTGGTAGCTTCCCGTTGCTTTCCACACCGGTGAAGGATGATGATAAGGATGATGATGATAATGATGATGGCCGGATGATTTTCGGGGACCGTCTTGACATTTGTCTTACAGGTGAGGAAGAACTTAAATAATTGAATATTTTTAGACTGTTTCTTTTTATAATGAAGTTCCCATGTTCACTGTTGCCTAGCAAGACTGCCATAACTGTAATAAAGTCAATATCTATATATGCACAGAAACCTGTCTTTTGTTATGTATCAATTCAAATATGCATTTTCTTCATAAAACATTTCATATATAATTGAATACTCTAAAAAGATTGCTTTAGTGATATTGATATGCACTTTTTGTTATGTACGAAAATGTCATATATGCAGTGAAATCATGCTGAGCAATGAAATAAAGACAAATCTGAAATATATTGACCTAGGCTTTCACTGCCGGAGTTACTATGATGATCTTGCAGAAGATTTCCGGGCTGTTGGCCGTGGTCTTGAGGCTTGTAGTTCCCCAACGTTTCGCCAGAGACTGCGTCCGGCGTCTTGAGACAACCCTTGAGGATGCCGGACGCAGTCTCTGGCGAATCGTTGGGGAAATCTTCTGCAAGATCATCATACAAATCTGAAAGTCTAATACAACTGAGGGTTTGTACATATACGCCCTCTCTCGAGTATTATATAAGTGAAACAACTGTACATACGAATATAAGAGTTATAGTATAGGAATGTTATCTCTGGTTAAAATAACATATATTAACTCTGCATTAGTACATTGAATGTTATAGGTGAATGTTAATACAAGAGTAAGCTGTACATGTATTTGTAGATATACGTGAGAAGAATCAGCTGCATAAACATATTGAAGTGTAACCAAACATCAGAGTTACACGTATCTGTAAGACATCAAATAAATATATTTTTGAATTTAAAGAGTTACTTATATATGTGTATATATATATATATATGCCTATATACATGAAGGAGTATATGGCATAGTGGTTCCGCGCCGTAGCCGAGTGGTTAAGACAGGAAGCCTTGACGCAGAGCTATGGGACATGCGCTGCTTCGACTCTCCATGGGGGGGGGGAATTCTCTCATGGAATTTCGGCTAGTATGGGACCGGTGCCCACCCATCATCGTGAGGCATTTGGGTAGCTACAATTAGTAGCGACTCCAGATTGTGAAGACCAGCTATAACGGCTGGGGGACCCGACATGTTGACCATATGTCACCCCTACAGTGGTTAGATGTCATGCTTCGAGTTGTTTTATATGGCATAGTGGTGTAGGTTATTTTTCATTTTGAGAAAAGCAGTGTTTTATTTGTCAGTGTACAAAAAATAAAGTTAGCTTAATATTAATAATCGTGAAGATATTTATTATCCTAAGTGATATTATCATTGATGTATTTGAAATACAGCATGCAATTTCTTCTTTACTACTATGTACTTCATTCGTTTTTGTAAAAAAACTGACTTGCAGCACCATGCCATATACCTCTTCATATATATATATATATATATATATATATATATATATATATATGATATGATATGAAAAGAAAAATTAATGCTAAAGTCGAGATTTGAACCAGAGTCTCTGAAATCTGTACGTTTAGCGCTCTAACGACCTGAGCTACCTAAGTATTCCAATACAAACATACATTTTTCTTATATATGTAGTATTCTCAATTCACACAAGTGGTAGCGGAAAATCGTTCCCACTGACATCTAATGGCCAACATAACAGTTAAGCAAATTTTTAAAGAGAATGTTTACTTTATAGCAGTAACGCTTGTATATTTAGATGTTATAACTATATATATATATATATATATATATATATATATATATATATATATATATATATATATATATATATATATAATAAACACAAAAACTTAATTCTTCATTAATGTGTTATTTTTTTAAAGAAACGAATAGTTATATCTGAGTATGAGAGATAAAACGTATCTCATCATTTTTCAGACTGGAAGAAATAGCACACTTAACTCTGCATGATTTATACTTTGTGCTGAGGGAGTGTTTCTAACCATAAGAGATACATGTTTCTCTGGTAGCATAAATAACAGGCATTTAACTCTGCATTAGCTCTGCTTTTCAGGAATAATTATAAACAAAATATTTCAATATCTCTGCCGACACATTAAAATAAATAACAGATCCCTAACTCTGAAGTAGTTGTGATTACTTTTGATAAAGTGTTTTTTTTTTCTAAACCTAAGAGTTACCTCTGCTGACAGATTAAAATTAATAACATGCTCTCTGCAGTAGTTGTGTTTACTATTGATGAAGTGTTTCTAAACATAAGAGTTATAATTATCTCTGCTGACAGATTAAAATTAATAACAGGCAACTAACTCTGCAATAGTTGCGCTTACTTTTCATAAAGTGTTTTCGAAATATATCGGTTATTGTATCTCTGCTGACAGATTAAAATAACACTGCTGATTTAACTCTGAGTTAGTTGTGTTTTCTGTAGGGAAAGTGTTTCTAAACATAAGTAGTATCTCTGTTGTCATATTAAAATGGACAAAGGCGACTTAACTATATATTAGTTGTGTTTAATTTTATATAGCCTACGTGTTTATATGTTAAAATTACACGTATGTACAGGTGAGAAGAGGAGCTGTCACTTACCTACACGTGACGTCTGTGCTGACCGCTCTCTGGAAACTGACTGAGGACCGCTCCACATCGACTCCTCTCTTCCCCTACATCAACCTCCTATTAATTCAGATCATTGTTAACGTTATTCAATCACATAAGCCTTCTCCTGTTCCATGCACATGAAATTAGTCTATAGCCTATAAATTTCAAATGTGCAATTTTAACTAGTCGTCGTACGTTTATATGTTTATTTTTATTTATTTTATGGGACCATCTTTGCCACATGGATACCATACTTACTTTTTCCTAGTCTCGGATTGCATATCGCTGACCAGTAGGTAAATCTATCTAATCACATCCTGGGAATATGTCTTCCTCAACTCCATGCGTTAGCAGGTACATTACTTGTATCGCTTTCTGGCCTCAACACTTCATTGTACATTTCGTTTTGAGTCTTCTGCCCAATATGATTCTCTTCATTTGATGTTGACATATTTGATTATCTGGGTTTATGATTCGGTGAGTGCCTGTCGGCTTCCATGTATCAACTTTTGAGGTTTTTTTTCAAATATTAATTGAATATTTAATTAATTATTTTTTTAAGTTCCTCTAATTCACCGCATTGTTATCGAGGTAATATCTTGTTCACGTTGTCTTGGAAATGATCTGGAATTCGGTTTATCACTTTATGTAATATTCGCTTATTTTGAAGGAATTGTCGGCCATTGTATCCCGAAAAGACTTGAAATTTCTTGTGTAATTAATTACGTTTTTTAAGCACCTCTAATTCACCATATTGTTATCGAGGTAACATCTTGTTCGCGTTGTCTTGGAAATGACCTGACATTTAGTTTATCACTTTACGTGATATTCACCTATTTTGAAGGAATTGTCGGCAATTGTATCCCGAAAAGACTTGAAATATCTTCCAGAGAAGCGTTGTGATTCAGCGTTTGTATTACTTTCCTATAGCTTAAATGAAAAATTTGGTGCTGGATTTTAGTGTCTTGCAGTTAAAAATGACAGTTTTTTGACGGTAATTGTATATCATAACGCTTCTCTGGAAAAAAAATTCAAAGTAGAATTCGGCATGCAATGGTTCACAGTTCCCTTGTTAGTAAGTAGTTATTAGGGCTATATATTGTACATGGTATCATTTACCACTTTGATTGAGCTTGGTTGTAAGTAAGATAGTATTTAATCTAAAAATAATATCAATCCGAAGAGACGTCCCTTGTCTTTGTGTGGTCAGAAAAGTTATCATAAGTAATGTCACTAGTGATTTGGAAATCAAGAGTGACATTTGTTAGGATTATTTAACGAATAAAATTAAGCTCTTTACTCAAAAATCATTATTTAATATAGTTATTTTAAAATATGTATATATTTAATGTAAATGACAATGTTTGAAAACAAATCAGAAAGGTGAGGTTATGTTTGACCTGTTTATTCAGTGCAACTTGATCATATAATATTATTTATTGCCATCTGACGTGAGGACTCTTCAAATAGGATCACAATATCGTAAGAATGCACCCTAGTGGAGAAAAAAAATGAAACGTCCAACTATATATTATAATCAATATTATATGTTATTAATTTATAATTTTAGTAAACAACTCTTTAAAATTGTTTAAAAACACAATTATTGAAATATATTTCCTATTGCTTTGAGTGTTTTGAGGCTTATATTGTTGGATTATTAAATCTATATCTTCATTTGAAGCGCAGCCTAATCTTGTGTTTGACATTTTGTACATTAAAACCTCGCGGCTTTGTTGGAGAGTCAATCACTGCAAAATAATGCTCTGACTTGTTCAAAATATTAAAAAAAGAGAAGCTTTAGTTATCACAAAAGCGGAGGTAGTAAAGATAATTCGATAAAGAATGAGTGAAACATGGCTGTATTTGGTTGTAAAACAAAATTTATTGAAACCGTGATTAGTCATTAACTCCTATTTGGGGCATGAGTTAAATAGTCCAGAGTAAAAAGTCTTACACACACAACAAGCTTTTTAATACACACACACACACACACACACACACACACACACATATATATATATATAGTTTCATTAAATCCCACTTGATGTGAAAACAGGTCAAAAGGCCAAATTTCATGAAGTAGAAGAAGGAGAAGAAAAAATATATATAGTGTTCGGAAGTGCCCAATGCATACTCGTAGGGCTTGTAGGCGGGATTAAGTAAATAACGTTTTGAATAGGAATCTTTGTTGGGAAACATACCGTTTTCGTGCTGCAGGTACAAGTTCGCATTAAGAATTTAAAACTTATGCGTCTACCCGGGATAAATCTGTAGTTATTTAATGATTTATGAGTCAATTAGTTGCATATATACAACACAACATTCACTGATTTCGTGACAATGTCCAATGCGAAGGGAAAAATAAAGAAACTTCATTTTATTAATGTAAGAATAAATGTTTCTACGAAAAACTAATCAATTTGTTGAAACAATAAAGAAATTATATGAAGACACAAATATAATTATAGATACTGGATTCAAAAGAACAGATGCAATCAAAACAAATACTGGATTACGACAAGGATGTAGTTTATCACCCACTTTGTTTAATATATAAATAGACGATATTTTAAATAAATGGAAAGTTTTAGTAAATCCAGGAATAAGAATGGATAATAAAGTGTGCATAAATAATCTTCTATTTGCTGACGAATCATAATAATCATAATACAGAAAAATGAAGACGACTTACAGAAATCAATGCATGCATTAAATTAAATTTGTAAGTTATAAGATCTAAAGATTTCTGTAAGGAAAACGAAGACCATGGCTTTTAGAGGAAGAGATCCAGTGAGATCCAAAATTATTTTAGAAAATCAAAGTATAGAACAGGTGTCTAGTTTCAAATATTTGGGCTGTGATGTTGGCTACAATGTGGAAAGAGATATTGACTCCAAAATAAATAAATTTCAGACGGTGTGTGGAACAATACAGAGAACATTCAAAAATAAAATTAGAAAAGAAACAAAGATAAAAATGTATAATGTTATGGCGGTTCCCACAATATTGTATGGATGTGAAACTTGGGCTCCAGTGAAAAGACAGAAGGATAGAATACAGACGGCAGAGATGCGGTTCCTAAGATAAGTAAAAGGATGTACAAGACTTGATAGAATAAGAAATGAGGATATAAGAGAAGAATTGAAAGTACAGCCTTTATTGGATAAAGTCACGAATTACAGACAGAAATGGATTGATCACATGGATGGAATGAGTAAGGAGAGATATCCATTGTTAGCAAGAAATTATCAAGCAAGAGGAAGGCGTGATATTGGAAGACCTAGAAGACGTTGGGCTGATGCATTATGAAGTCGGAACGGGCAATTGCCTAATCCCTGGAGTGATGATGATGATGATGAACATTCACTGATTTCGTGACAATGTCCAATGTGAAGGAAAAAATAAAGAAACTTAATTTTATTAATGTAAGAATAAATGTTTCTACGCAAAACTAATCAATCTAATCTGAAAACTAAATAAATTTAACTTTGTCACTGCAGGAATGATTGTTTATACTCAAGCTGATCAAACTTCTCTACTGTAATTAACATTGTGGTTAGTACTTATTCACTAGAACAGCGGTTCGATGTGGCGACCACCATACTCATTGCACACATTACACCGGCGAATCATGTTCTGCTATATTAATTCTATATTATTCTTAAAGTGACAAAGTGAAGTTTTTTTATTATTTTCCTCTTGACATTGGACATTTTCATGATCAGGGAATGTTGAGTTGTGTAAATTTAATTAATTGAGTAATAAATAATTAAATTACTATCGATTTATCCCCGGCAGAAGCTGGGATTTAAATGCTTAATGCGAACTCGTACCTTCAACACGAAAACTGTTAGTTTCCAGACAAATGTTCTTATTCAAACATAATCTACTCAGTCTCCCCTACAAGCATTTGAAGTTTGTTCACACACACACACACATATATATATATGATATGAAAAGAAAAAAGAATACTTGAGTCGGGATTTGAACTCGAGTCTCTAAAGTCTGTACCTTTAGCACTCTAACCAACTGAGCTACCCAAGAATTCCAATACAAGCATATAATTTTCTTATACATGTAGTATTCTCAATTCACACAAGAGGTAGCGGAAATTTGTTCCAACTGCCATCTCGTGGCTAACATAACAGTTAAGCAAATTTTTAAAGAGAATATTTACTTTATAGCAGTAACGCTTGTATATATAGATATTATAAATATATTTTTGACATTTGGCAATGAAGGCAAATATGATATGAAAAGAAAAAAGAATGCTTGAGTCGGGATTTGAACTCGAGTCTCTAAAGTCTGTACCTTTAGCGCTCTAACCAACTGAGCTACCCAAGAATTCCAATACAAGCATACAATTTTCTTATACATGTAGTATTCTCAATTCACACAAGAGGTAGCGGAAATTTGTTCCAACTGCCATCTCGTGGCTAACATGACAGTTAAGCAAATTTTTAAAGAGAATATTTACTTTATAGCAGTAACGCTTGTATATATAGATATTATAAATATATTTTTGACATTTGGCAATGAAGGCAAATATGATATGAAAAGAAAAAAGAATGCTTGAGTCGGGATTTGAACTCGAGTCTCTAAAGTCTGTACCTTTAGCGCTCTAACCAACTGAGCTACCCAAGAATTCCAATACAAGCATACAATTTTCTTATACATGTAGTATTCTCAATTCACACAAGAGGTAGCGGAAATTTGTTCCAACTGCCATCTCGTGGCTAACATAACAGTTAAGCAAATTTTTAAAGAGAATATTTACTTTATAGCAGTAACGCTTGTATATATAGATATTATAAATATATTTTTGACATTTGGCAATGAAGGCAAATATGATATGAAAAGAAAAGAGAATGCTTGAGTCGGGATTTGAACTCGAGTCTCTAAAGTCTGTACCTTTAGCGCTCTAACCAACTGAGCTACCCAAGAATTCCAATACAAGCATACAATTTTCTTATACATGTAGTATTCTCAATTCACACAAGAGGTAGCGGAAATTTGTTCCAACTGCCATCTCGTGGCTAACATAACAGTTAAGCATATATATATATATATATATATATATATACGTAAAGTATCCATCCTATAGGCCCTATATACATATATATGTCGGCCGCGGTGGACTAGTGGTTATGCTCCTTGCCTCTGGTCCCGAGGGTCGCGGTTTCAAACCCGGCCGTAGTCGATGGATTTTTTAGGACGGAAAAATCCAAGGAGCAAGTCCTCCGGGAGGGGCTTTAAGCCGTAAAAAATCCTTAAGCCTGAATGAAAAGGCCTCTAAGCAAAATTTATCGCATTTTCCCGTCCTAGTACTACCTTGGTTTCCTAGATGTCAGTATGAGGCGGAATGCTGACCATGGACCACTCAAAATGACATCAATACAAAAACAAGTGTAACTAAATTAGTATGGTTCAAATTCTTCCCTGTAGGGGGAGAGCGCCTAATTCTCTGTAAAGGGAAAACATAGGCTTACAATACAATATATATATTCTTTTTTCTTTGATCCCACTACAGGCCTCAGGAGGCCCTTGGGGTAGTAGGAGGTTAGGGCTCCCACTTTTTCTTGACAATCGGCACTTGATGTCAGCCGGGGTGTCAGCCCTGCGTGACGACAATATATATATATATATATATATATATGGTATGATAAGAAAAATAAATGCCTGGACGGGAATCGAACCTGGATCTCTGAGTCTGTACCTCAGCGTGATATCCATTACACTACCAGGCGAATCCAATTCAAACACTTATTTTTCTTATATATGTATTATACTCTCCATATATATATATATATATATATATATATATATATATATATATATATTATTTATTTATTTATATATATACAGTATCCATCCATAGTAATTCTGCCCGAGGGCAAGTCTTTCACTGCAAACATAGCATTTTCATGCTATGCTTTGCAGCTTTACTAGGGAATTGTAGATGTGGCAGCTTCCCGTTGCTTTCCACACCGGTGAAGCATGATGATGATAATGATAAGAATGATGATGGCCATATGATTTCAGGGACCGTTTGGACCTTAAAGTTTTCCTGACATTTGTCTTACAGGTGAGGAAAAACCCCGATAAAGACCTCACCCAGAAAAACTGCCCCGACCGGGGATCCAACCCGGGCCCGCTGCGTGACAAGGCAGCACGCTACCTCGAGACCACAGCGGTGGACACATACAGTATATTGTATGTAATACTATGCATTAAATCAATTATTCAATTATACCAGTGTTAATTTTATTTGGGTTTCGATTTCCCAGCAACTTGAAATTCTGTTTTAGTAAATATTTATTTTTTATTGTTTCAGGTTCTAGAAATATGGCATTGCATTCACTGCTAAAGTAAGTAAATTTCTTAAGCACATAAATAATTTGCATGACAATTTGTTTTCGATTATTTCGTAGTCTAGAGTAACGTAGTTAGATATTTATAATAATACGTATTATTACAGAAAGAATTATTTTCATGTCTTACAGAAGTCTGTTATCGATGTTCCTATGTTTTTACACTGTAATAAGTGATATCGGTCGCAGTGCAACCCACATAGTTTGCACTTGCACTTTTCTTCTGGGTTATGGCGCTTCACTGTTGTGCATATCCTGTGGTGGAAACCATGGACCGCGACTCTCGTCACGGTGTGTCTGAGGTCGTATCTGGTTGCTGTCCATTCCCTGTAGATCATCGCATCCGTTGCGTAGAACTCAGGCCATATCTGTTCTCTTTTCTCGTTTAGTTCCCTCAGCAGTTCTTTGTAGGCATCTGTTGCCGGCAGGAGAAGGTCCAGGTGGAGGTCTTCTATGAAGAAGGGTTCCTTTGTCAGTATGTATGTTAGGCGTGAAGGCGTGTATTTTGATACCCTAAGCGCATATTTAAAGGTAGTGAAAACTAATCTGCTTCATTTGTCAGCAAGTGACATTATTATTACAAATATGTAGTATAAATAATTAAATAAGTAATAAACATTTGGCGAACTCTGTAATTTATCTGCATTTCCACAGGACGTCCAGTTTTCATAACATTTCTGAAATATTTTGTTTACAATCTCAGTCAAAAACTCCATTAGTGGTAACCCCTTGTTTCCGTACTATTTTATAGATTTCACGTCATAATTTGTACTGATTATGGAGGAAAATTATAAATTTCCTTTCACAATAGTTATTTCACAACTTTTTCACTCAATTTTGTTTTTTGTTTTAACTTGATTTTAGTCTTAATAAACCCACCCTGCTTGTGTAGGGGAGCAAATTGATATGTTCCTTTACTATTTCACAATGTTGACTCTTTTGTGTTTTTATCTTTACTTGTAAAAAATACGTTTAACTATTTTTATGAAGAGAATGACATTTCAGTATTCTCGTTATTCTATAACATTTTACATATAAATGAAGCTTCTAAAGTTATGGTAGGATACACATATTTTGTAAATCTAATCCCTTTGTTCGAATTCCTTTTACAATCCCTGCAAGACCTGGGTACGACTAATAAGAATTGAATTTCGTAGCCTGCGATGGTCAGGACACGACAAGAATGGGGAATGAAGAAGGGCATAGAAATTCGTTGTAAGAAAACCAGATGAAAGGCCCTAAGCGCCAGGTAGTAGGTCAAAAGTGAGGTGGGAGAATAAAAATAATCCATGATAGGCCTATGAAGAAGGCGAATTATATAAAGTAAGATAAAACTTGCCTGTCTTGAAAATTGCTCATTGATAATGATATTTGGAGTGCTTATGACCTAGAACCTCCTAGTTCGAAATGCCAGTTAGTTTAATTAGTTACACAACCTAAGAAATGTGGAATGCTATTTGGCATGTTTCAAAATATTAATAATAATTAGTTAGAATTTGTCATTTTGTTCTTCTTCGTCTTCTATTGGAGCATAAATTCCTATTATTGTTAAGTATCCTCGTGAGAGTTTTAGTCTTACTTGAAATTAATAGGGGCGTAAGACAAGGATGTGGCCTCTCGCCCTTGCTCTTTATCATATACATGGATAGAATACTCCAAGATTGGCGACAGATGAGACACGGTTCTATCCAAATTAATAGAAACCATAAAATAGACTCTTTGCTTTTTGCAGATGATTTGGTATTAATAGCTCCAACAGAAACAGATTTACAGTATTCTATACACAATTTTAATATAATTGCAAAAAATGTACAATATAGAAATTAATACAAAGAAAACTAAAGTGATGGTCTTTTGTGGGAAATACCCTATTCCTAGCAAAATTGGTTTGGATGATAAAATTTTAGAACGAGTAAATTCATTTAATTATTTGGGTTATAATTTAACATTTTAAGATGAAGCTGATATATCAAAGAAAATCACAAATTTCACAAAAACAACGGGGATAATCAACAATATAATGAAACCATCTGTAGTACAGACGAACACAAGATTACGGCTTTATAAGGTTCTCGCAAGACCAGTATTAAGATAGGTAGTGAAGCATGGACAATACGAAGAAGAGATGAGATCCGAATAACAGCATATGAGATGCGATTTATGCGCTGTACAGCAGGCTACACAAAGAGGGACCATAAAAGAAATGAGGAAATGATGGAAGAGTTGGATGTAGAACCCATTCTTCACCATACACAAAACTATCAGAACAACTGGAAAACCTATCTTCAACGAATGCCGTCTCATAGAATTCCAAAAGCCATGCTTCATTACTGCCCCCAAGGCAAAAGATCGCTGGGATGTCCAAAAGAGCGCTGGATGGAAAATTCCTCTTTGAGACCGTAACAGGCCACACGGCCTAATACTTGCATGGATGATGATGATGATGATGATGAATAATAATTAGTCTAACAAAAAAACTTATTTTGGGAAGGGACAATATTTGTTGCTAATTTCTCTTAAAATTATTATCAGCATTACATTTAAAAATAATTAGTGGCGAGATATTATTCATACCCTAGGGTTTATTAACGTATCACAGGAAAACTATGGATTTAACTTTCCCTTAGCTTAGAATTTTCCTTATCTAAAAAATTCTGTCGACTTGTAGAGGGATTAAGTCCACGATCTTTGTATTGCAAAACGACTACTCACATCAGAGACTAACAGAATTGAAGATTATAATACATAGATATTTTAGTAGTCTCAATCTTTACTAAAGATACACATGCATGAAATATGTTTTACAAAGGACTCCACTTTTCTACTTCTTTAAATCCTATGTTTAAAGGAACACATGTTATTTTCACACGTAATAAATCCAGATTATTCACTAAACCTACTCCAAGGGAAGTGCGTTATTTTCCATCCTGTCATTTACTTGAAAGTTCCATAACTCGGCTATTCTATGCCACTGTGCCACTTATGAATATTCGATCGCAGAACAAGTTACTGCTAGCGTCATGCTGACCAATGTGATAACACATGTTCCCGCTAGAGTCAATTGCCAACATGTTTACTCACATATAAGGAGATTCTCCTACATTAGTTGACATGGTAGAATGACAAAAATGGCCAGATTTGAGTTAGATAGGCAAGTTAGTATTAGTTTGAGCAAGTTAGGGTGAGAAAATGGGCAAGTTATTAAACTAGATTAGATAGCGTACACTTGCTTGTTGGCGGGTTTTTGTGATAAGTTGGCTACAATGTCTGAGCAATGACGAATACATACTTTACATTGCAAATATGGTGATTGTAGATTACCTTGAGCAGAACGTTTTACTTTATTTTATGGCATTTCTCTTTTTTTTAGATAAATCAATATATATATATATATATATATATATATATATATATATATATATATGGTATTGCTCAATGTTAAACATTTAATTATAATATATATATACATATATATATATATATATATATATATACATCTAGGATGCAATATCTCATATGAAGAAGAAAAGGATATAAATGCAAAATTTTAAAGAATTTTAGGGTTAATAAATTCTATCTTCAAGCCACAGTTAGTCCAAAAACATTCAAGTTTAAAAGTGTACAAAACACTGGCTCTTCCAACTCTTTTGTACGGTAGCGAAGTATGAACGTTGAAACAGAAGGATATACAGAGACTTAGATCTGCTGAAATGAGATACCTTCGGAGGACTGCAGGATACACACTACTAGATCACAAAAAAAAATGAAGACATGTTAGAGGAATTACACATGGAACCTTTAGAAAATAAAATTTCTGATTATAAGTCAAGATGGATGCAACAAGTTCATCGAATGGAGAATCACAGGATACCCAAACAAATATTAAGATATCAACCTGCAGGAAGAAGAAGACCAGGACGTCCACTCAAAAGACTTCTGGATGGTGTTTCTCTTGAGGCCGAAACAGGTCAACAAATGGCCTAAATTCGTGAATGTCCTATATATACGAGTATATATATATATATATATATATATATATGAAGTAATTTTTCACATACTGCAACAATAATTTGTGTGTTTTTCCGTTTTTTATTTGATTTCATGTAGGTGACAAATTGGCTTAGAATCCCCCAGGCCTGTAACAAATCAACTTCCGAGAATCCAGAGTATTCAGATAGGTCGGTCATATAGCTCTCTAAAAGAATTCTTCTTTTTTAGAAAATCCTTGGGAAAAAGATCATTAGGAAGGTTTAAGCATACGTGGATCTTAGGGAACTGGATATTTGTGATAGACACTGCATTCAGTTGGCTGAGGATAGGGAGTAATGGAGGCCCTTAGTGAATTCTTAATTAAATCTACAGGTTTTTAATAAGCCATACAGTTAATTAATTAAACAGTGTCCTATTGAAGGGCATTTAGATTACTCACTGTACCTGTATGCTCTGTCCTCACTATATCGTCCCATCAAAATACTGCATCTGACATGTTGAAAAACAACGGTAATTGGTGTCGTTATTTATAATGATTCTTCAGTGATAGGTGTCTATATTCATTCATTATTTCTGTGCAAGAGCAGAACTTACATTGTAAATTCGACTTGTTTTTAATCCTTGTAACTTAAACAAAATGTATTAATTAATAACACAACTATAAATACTGTTAATACAGTAAATGTAACTTGTGAATTGAATATTCAGTGTGGCGTCAAAAGCTTGGGTCACAGTTAGATCAAGCCACTCACCGAAATCAGCGTTCTTTATTTTCTCCTAGGATTCTAATTCCGAGGAAAACATGAGGAAGACCTAAGAAGACATGAATAGAGGGAATTATGGATTTGATGAAAGGCAGGGGACTTCAGGATGTTAACTGGAAGGATAGAGATGAATGGAGGAAGAGAATCAGAACTTAACATTGGGCACACGGAGATGTATACATTTAACACCTGTTAAATTTTAGTAATGAATAGAAATTAATTTTCCATGAATAACCGCTGTGTTCTCGAGGTAGCATGCTGCCTTGTGACGCAGAGGGCCCTGGTTCGATCCCCGGTCGGCACAAATTTTCTGGGCGAGTTTGTTTTTTCGACAATTTTCCTCATCTGTCAGATAAATATCAAGAAATGTTAAGGTCTAAATGGCCCCCGAACACCATCTGATTTCATTATCATTATCGCCTCATTAGATTAAGTTAAGTTTAAGGCCTCTCCTGGCGCATCATTACCATCATCATCTCTCATACCACCGGGGGCAATGTAATCCCTCCTTCCAGATGTCTCAACCTCATGTGGTTTACAGTATGTCATGCCGGAGAAAATATCACAAATGTCGTAATGACAACCTGGTGACACTGATTTAAAAAAAAAACTAATTGAAATTTGGCATTAATATGTATAAAACGGGCCTACACATGAATAGCACAATAACATTTTTTTATCAAACCAAATTAAACAGCAATGGTGTATTCAGGCATTAGAAAACTAATAAAGATAATTTCGCATTATGCGGAGTGGAATAGAACTCTACCAACAAACCCTTAAATATTGTTCAGGAATATTGTTTGAGTATTTTAATATAAGGAAATCATGATCTTCGGATGCTTATTAGAGACTAATGTGTTGTTGATATGATAGATACGTAGTATGTCTTTTTACTCTTATGAGTTCTGTTAGATTACAAACAAGAATTCAGAACTAATCATTCATAACGTAAAGTAAATATTCAACTTTTATAAGATTCATTATGTGTTCCGTTGAGGTATTATTCAAAATTAATATAAAATTATGGCCGATGATGGGACAAGTCCCGAAAGCGCTACATTAAATAATTAATTAAGTTGAGGAGACGAACCTTTCAGGTGAATATTCCATAATTTTATATTAATTTTGAAGTAAATATTGTAAAATTTATTAACTGAAATTCAAACGAAACAAAAAAAACACGAATAACATTAAACAAACCAAGTATAAAACTTATAGATGTTTATAGTATACTTGTATTGTATTGAAGTTGTTCGCTAGACCGATTTCCGGGAAAGAGAAATTTTCTCATGGGATTTCGGTAAAAAAAACAGCAATGAAGTTTGGGAGACTCAACATTCTGACTATACTTGCTGGATGATAGTCTATGTCTCTCTTTGGCACATGTGGATGTAAAGCAACAACGACGGCTGGCAGGCAAATGACCTTTTCCATGGTGGCTCATGTCGTTGGAAAAGAACCACAAGCATAAAAATAAGAAGCATCTGGGCACATTTTGTAAAATATTTGACGCCGTATTTGATTTGGGTCTCTTGTGACCTGAATTGTTAAAAAAACATCGTTAAAAAGTGGTATTACCTCTACTACTACAACTATTGCCATCACTACTATCGCCACTGCTATTATTCTACTACTGTTACTTCTGCTATTAAAACTTTACTATGGCTGTTACCATAATTTTTTCAATGTCCCAGGTTGTCATTTCGACTTTCAGGTGTTCTCTCCTGACATTGTAGTAATTATTTTAGAATAGATTTATTTAGCCACGTGGCCTTCTCTTCCACTCACCAGGACAAACATATGTTACATATAAATACAAAAAGTTACAATAATAGTCATACTAAACAATTAATTATCTGTCAAATTGAATAATAATGAATATAATGTTTAATAATACATTTGTAATCTACTTCTGAGGTTGGGGTGCCTGGAAGACGGGGTTACGCTTCCCCGATAATATGATGGGTGATAATGATGATTGTGATGATATGATATAAAGCTAGGATTTTCATGTACTAAAGCTAGGATTTTCATGTACTAAAAATTAAGATTGGGGGCACGCCGTAGCGTAATGGTAAAGGCACTGCACTACAAGCCGGAAGGTCGAGAGTTCGAGTCCCGGTGGGGGTCAGGATTTTTAAACTGACCCAAACCTTCTGGCGGCACTATGTCCCTGGAGTCGACTCAGCCTCTAACGGAAATGATTACCAGACGTTTGTTCTGGGGGTAAAGACGGCCGTCACGCATGGCTGACAACCCAGCTTAGATCAAGTGCCGAATGTCCTGAAAAGTGGGAGCCTTAACCTCCCACTACCCCAAGGGGCCTCCTGAGGCCTGTACCACTATCCCAAGGGCCTCCTGAGGTCTGTACCACTACCCCAAGGGCCTCCTGAGGCCTATAGTGGGATGCCTTTACCTTTTAAAACTTAAGATTGCAACGATAATGAGAAGTTAGACTTTTGACTGTCTTTTGTTTTTGTTTCACATACGAACAGTTGAATAGTATAATGAGAAGTTGGATTTCTGACTGTCTTTTATCTTGTTTCACACAGAAACAGTTGAATAACATATACTAACTGCATTACAATCTTACCTTTTATTACATAAAAATCCTAGCCCTAGTGAAGATAGTGGTTCGCCTGGAGAGTTCTTAATTTTAAACTTAATGTAAGGCGAATATGAACGAGATAATTATGATGACCATATGATGTTCGAGGAATGTTTGAGCCTTACAGTTTCCTGACATTTGTCTTATACTCGTAGATGAGGAAAAATACCGGAAAAGAAACTTCACCCAGGAAACTTGTCCCGACCGAGACTTGAACTGGGCCCGCTACATGACAAGAGACCACAGCGCTGGAAGCTGTTACTCTATAGCAATTACTATTTCTACAGTTATTACCACTTCTACAACTGGTAGCTATTGCTACAATTACAACTAATACAACTGGAACCACCGCTACTACTAACCATAATTGCGCCAGTTGTTACAAGTCATTGGGAAATAAGTTTCTAATGCACTTTTCTTTTAATTTGAAATAAAAAAAATTACCACTTAGACTGATTGTAATTCAGGAGGTTTCATCGCCTGCACTGAAACGCTTTTTCCTTAAATTATGAGGAAAGAAAGGGAGTGTCATTTACAGAAGTGAGCAGGATTTATTGGTACGTCAGTCTCCTTCTTACAGGGGGTGACCATTGCAAATAAACTCGCTCCAACTTAACTCACGAGTTCACATAAATTAGCTTAATATACTAGTGGCATTCACTTAAACGTAAAGAACATGGTATCCCATTGGACTAGTTTCAATTCCTGTCAATGCCATATCTTTACATTTATATATAATTCTTCTGTACGTGTGTTTGCCACACTACTCCTCCTAAACAACTGGTTCGATTTTGAAGAAAGATTTGTGTGTGTCTGATTGGGTCTCTCGATGGTTTAGATTCACAACGGAACCATCTAAAGCCATTAGGTGTAGGAGTTCACCTGAAGTGAAAATTTAAAAATCGTTCAAGCGGTCATATTTTCTTGATACTTCACAACGGAACTCACTATATCCTATTAAAATAGTAGTAGGTTTGTCTATTAAAATAAACCAAGGTAGGTATTGTCCGAAAATGAGTGAAATCCGACAATTAAAAGGGGAGGTTTACTTGAAATCCGAAATTAAAAACTGCCTAAACGACTGGACTGATTTTGATGATTTTTGTGTGTGTTTGAGTGGGTCCCTGGATGGTTTAGATTCACAATTAGACCCTCTAAAAGGTGTAGGAGTTCATCTATAGTGAAAATTTAAAAATCGCTCTAGCTGTCACAATTTTCGATGTTTCATAATAAAATTCAGTATATCCTATAAAAATAAACCGAGGTAAGTATTGTCCAAAAACGTGCGAAATCCCACATTAAAAGTGGAGATTTACCTGAACTCCGAAATTAAATCTGACTAGCAACCGCCATGTTTGATTTGTCTCAGCGTATACCATTACGATTTAATTAACCGTTATTAATATTTAATTTATTTACGCGTAGTAATGCGTGCCGATATAACTATATATAATATATATATATATATATATATATATATATATATATAAAATCTTCTTGTAATCTTGTAAGCCCATGTTTCCCTTAACAGAGATTTAGGCGCTCTCCCATTACAGGGAAGAAATTGAACCATACTAATTTAGTTACACTTGTTTTCGTATAGATGTCATTTTTGAGTGGTTCGTGGTCAGCGTTCCGCATCATACTGACATCTAGGAAACCAAGGTAGTACTAGGACGCGAAAATTCGGTAAAGTTTGCTTAGAGGCCTTTTCATTCAGCCTTAAGGATTTTTTACGAGCCTGAAAATCTTCACGGCTTAAAGTCCCTCCCGGAGGACTTGCTCCTTGGATTTTTCCATCTTAAAAAAATCCATCGACCCCGGCCGGGTTTGAACCCGCGACCCTTGGGACCAGAGGCAAGGAGCATAACCACTAGTCCACCGCGGCCGATCGATATATATAAATTATATATATATATATATATATATATAACTTTACAACCGAAATGAAAGTTTTAAGGAAAATCGTAGGAAAATCGCTGAAAGAGAAAATTCGCAGCTCTGTTATTAGAGAAAAATGTGGAATTGAACCTATAAACCTCTGGATAAATCATAGAAGACTAAACTGGAACGATCACATACATAGAATGGAGAACAGTAGATTTGTGAAGAAAGTACGTGACTGGACACCTCAGCAAAAAAGGCCTTTAGGACGACCACAACTACGATGGAAGGACGTCACCATACCCTGGACCTGTAGTGAATTGACGCGCAACAAGCGGCCAGCTTTCATGCGTAGAGGAAGAAGAAGAAGAATATTACTTTAGAAAGTGTTTATGAATCAACTTATTATCTTATGTAATGAAATTTCATAGATGGACTACCATTTAAATTGTGCGATGTTCCCTCGCCTTGAAGAATAACCTGGCTTCCTCTGTACTGTTATGACTATCTGACTCTCCGCTTACCGACAGTACAGTTTCTGACGCCCAATTCTAGTGTGACAAAGTCCACTTTTTAATCACAGTTATGGACACGTTCGGCAAACGCATCTTTCTTTCCGCCATATGGTTAGGGTTACAGGTCCACAACCCCATCTTGATAGCCACAAAGGAATTAGCTGCCAAGAAAGCCTAGTAGGCTACAGTATGCGGCTCACTGGACGGTGCCCGTCACGTCAGCATCAAGTCAAGTCAGCCTGATGGCATGAAGTATTTATTGATCCATTAGATGCTTTATTTTTTTTTATTTCGGAATTTATCCCCAACACAATGATTTTCCGTCGCCCTCAAGAAATTCCCCTTCTACCGTAGTAGCAGTCCTGAACATCCTCATCTGTAAGTCATAGTTCACTCATATTTCTTCTCACTTCATCCAACCAACGTTCTTTAGGTCTTCCCTTTCTTCTTTTCCCATCTGTTCTCCACTCCAAGATCTTCTTAGGAATTCTATCAGATGTCATCCTCTTGAGACAACCTAATAAGTACTAAAAAAATGTTGCAAGAAACACCATTATTGCTAACGGTCCACCAAAGAATTTACTGCGTTGTAGATATAAATGAGGCAGCTTCAGAGCACAAGCAATTGGATGCACGCCTCTCTCGCCATTGGGGTCTCGAGATCGAGTCTCAGTCACTCTATTGTAGGTTTCGTGCTGAACGAAACGGAGCCTTAAATCCCTAAACCGCTCGACTATGAAATGGGACTTCCAGAGTTGAGCCTTTTTTTTCATATCTTTTCTGTATACAATTATTGTTTCTGGATGTTTAATTCTGCCACTTCTTCAAAATTCTTTTGCTGTTAATAGTTGGTTCTCATTTATTAATAAAAGCCTGTTTCTGTATGATAAAATAAGATATTTCGATTATATTTGTTACAGAAAAGTAATATTTAAAACCTGCACTTTTACTACTTCCACTCTGTATGTAGTATGGTAATTGTAGCTAATATTACTTTATTTAATGACGCTCTTTGACAGCTATAATCATTGCCGTCGTAGATCAAATCTGGGCATGGAAGGACCGACAAATTTTACTCGCAGGCCTCTTTTATCAGGCTTGAGGTTCTTTTGCCTGCCGTAAATCTATGACAGAGGACCAACGGCTTAGTTCTCTTTTGAAGGAATCCACATTCAGGATATTTACGTTCTGAAAAATCCATGATTGGGTTTGAACCCGCGAACATTGGAACCACAGGCGAGCATGGTAACCACTGGACCACCCGGATCGACAACTCTAGCTAACAGACTGCTAGCTAGACTCGGTCAAGTATACATTCACTCCTACTCGAATCTCCCTCCCCGAGCTTTCCAGTCTCGTTTCTTCTACGGAGGCTCTTGGCGTATTCAGGGGATGAGAGGGAATGCCAAACGCATGCGTAGGAGTGAAATGCAAGCGAGAGTGACCGGGAGCCCCGTTGGATCAGATTTTCCATGAGTTGTGAATAGTCTTCATAAGCAAAATAATGTATGCAATGACTGCTAATGTTAAAGAGAATAAATTATTGTCTGATTGAACCTACATTATAAAAGCCTTACGCTTTAAATATAAGCCTGTATATCACATGTGAGAAAATAATGAAATATGTACTAACTCTAACTCACTGGCACTATTGAACCCGTAGGTTCATGGCCGCGCGGACATAAGCTATCCATATATCCCTATCCTGAGCCAATGTTTTCCAATCGTCCCCTGTATAATCTACTTCCCTCAAATCATAGTTAATGTCATTCTCCCACCTCATTCTTGGTCTACCAACTGGGCGTTTTCCCTCTGGTTTTTTTCAACAAGCTTCCATGCACGTCTTTCATTCCCCATTCGTGCCACATGTCCTGCCCATCGTATCTACGAGACTTAACTGTTCTCATTATATCTGGCTTCCTATAAAGACCATGTAATACTGTTGTGCAGTCTTCTCCATTCACCCGTCCGTTTATCTCTCTTTGGTCCAAAAATTTTCCTAAGTACTTTATTCTCAATCACTCGTAATCTCCTTTCCTCCCTTAAACTAAGAGTCCATATTTCGCATCCATATAATATAACTGGTAAAATAATAGTTTTATATATTTTCAATTTAACGTTTTTTGAAAGGAGTTGGGAAGTCAAGAGTCTCTGTAATGCATAATAACACGCATTTCCAGAATTGAGCCTATGTTTAATTTCCTTGTGCATCTCATTCCTGTTTGTGATTATTGTTCCTAGGTATGTGAATTCAGCCACTTCCTCCAAATTTCCTTCATTTGTCATCAGCTGTCCATTTCCATTATATAATGTATTATGAAATATGTACTTAGTACTGTAATTAAAATGTACTCCGACAGCAGTAAACATGTGTTTATAATTTACATAAATTTATTTTCATTCGAAATTGTTAAGAAAATTATCAATTATGATGTTTCCTTTCATCCTAGCAATAAATAAAAAATCAGACATTAGTTGGTCAACATAGAATAACTGGTTAGTATTTATTTAAACAAAGTGGTTAAAATTATCAATTAAACATGAAATTTACTAATTTTCAAGCGATCATGCATAAAATTATATATAGTGTGACTTCATTTTCAAGTTCAGGAAGTGTTTTCGCTTTGAGAAACATATTTCAAACAAAATGCTTTTTTTTTTTATAAAAATGCGATATATTGGCAGATTTATTATTCTTTAATTAGATTGTAATAAACTGAGATGTGAAGCTTAGTTTAGATATTCAGTGCACTACAACGTTTCACTATTTAAAAAATTGTAAACTTTTGAAGAAACGAGTTCAGATTGATTTATATTTGTTGCTGATTTCTTATGGAATGGCCCTTAAATGTTTTACATATTTATATTTGAGTAATAATAATAATAATAATAATAATAATAATAATAATAATAATAATAATAATAATAATAATAATAGTAATAATAGTAATAATAATAATAACACTGGTCAACATGATTTTTGTCTCATGAGTACCAATAGTTGTACTTAATGCAGTTTTTTAATCCTGTTTTCAAATATGTATTCGGAATTTCTCCATCACCCACAGTTTTTTACTTCAATTTCAATTAATGGACTTAAATAATTATTTTTTTAATAAACGTTTTTTAGTCCATTTGTCCATTGAGCGATGAGTACGAGGAACACTTTCATCAGGAGATTTCAGCTATGGAAAAGAGGTATCATGACAAATGGAATCCTAATATGGTGACCGATTATTGTTGACATTCAAGAGGGATGCTCTACAGGCGAAATATAGCAGAAAATTGTCATTTCTTTCTAGGTGAGTCCGAATTTTCGAATATTGTGTAGTTACGAATGTAGAAAACATTAGCGTTTGAAATTATAAATGCCTGTCTCTCGGAAACTTTGCGTGATGGAGAAAAACCGATATCATATTTGAATTCAGGAGAAAAATAGTTTCTTTTTTTGTTGCTCAGTGTAATAATAATAATAATAATAATAATAATAATAATAATAATAATTCATTTTTATTCTTAAAAGAAGAAATTCCATTGGCTATTGAGAAACGTATGGCTTCGTACATGCAGTAAACATTTTTATATGGCACGAACACTACTTGACTTCATCCTTTATACTGTTTGCAAGAATCTCGGGACTTCTCATTCTCGAACTTCTGTTACCAATATAGGAGCCTCTCGTGGTGGTTGCACTCCCTTTCAGCCGCTCTCGCTTATGAGAGAGAGCGGGAGCAAGACAGTTTGCCTTTACTGCTAGCAATAAAGGTTTGTTTTCCTTTATAATGTACAGTCTGGAGTGTAGCATTCAAATCAATTTAACAGATACCCACAACAATTTATTTATTATTATGAAACACTATTATTTTAGGAATGAACCTATATTTAATGTTAAAATTATACGTTGCCAAGTTACGGATTAATAAGACGCGAGAGTAAAAGGATGAAAAGTATATGAATTGTTAGTGCCCACATAAAAATAATGAAACGCTTTTCAAAAAGAAGCTGCACAGAGACTTGAATGGAGGTACCATGAAGGGGCGTGATCCGTACTGGCCACATCAGAGGGCACAATAAAGAGACCTTCACTATGCCATGGTTCAGTGCTTACTTATTGTGCTTACCATTCACTGCCAGAGCGACACATGTCCATATGGTACATCATTCTTCAATGTAACATTTCCTTCAATACCTGTGATGTCTGGCTGATATATTTGCGACTTTTCCCGGGATCGAACACGCGCACATCTGTCATAGATTCTGTTACATTTTATAGTTCATTAAAAATACAAAACTCATAAATTCTAATTTATAGTCTATTTGGAAGTACAAACGTTTTATTTATTATAACTAACTAACTCACTGGCACTATCGAAACCATAGGTTCATGGCCACGCGAACATAAGCTCTCCATACATCCCTATCCTGAGCCAGTGTTTTCCAATCATTCGCTGTACAATCTACTTACCTCAAATCATAGTTAATGCTATTCTCCTACCTCATTCTTGGTCTACCAACTAGGCGTTTTCCTTCTGATTATCCTACAAGGAGCTTCCATGCACATCTTTCATTCCCCATTCGAGCCATATGGCCGGCCCATCGCAGCCTACGAGACTTAACTGTTCTCATTATATCTGGCTTCCCATAAATACCATGTAATTTTACAAAATAGTTATAGGCCCATATTTAACAGTTCTTTATACTGGTTCTTTCTAATAACAGTATTTGAACTTACTTTAATTAACCACTTAAGATAAGGCCTTTGCTTAGAAATATAGGAAACGTTGACGTCATTGAACAATCCATTAATTTATTTTGGCTGGCAGGACTATATATAATATTTGCGAGTTTACTGAAGAAATTTCAAAAGGTGAAAATTACTTGTTTTTATTTTTATTTGCATTTACACATAGCTCTGCATAATAAAAAATTAATACAAATATATTAAAACATATTATAAAATATATTTTCAACCGAAATATCAATTAATAAATTATAAATAAATATTCTCAACTCGTGTCCAACTCAGGGTCGGGTCGAGGGATGAGATGAGATGTAGCCCCTTCATTTATAGAGGTATGTGAACGAGAAGGGTGCCGGCCGACCACGCCTGACGCACCGTCATGTCACAGGGGCAGATGAATGAAATGAAATGAAATGGTTGAAATGAATATGGAGAAATGGTCGAGTGAAATTTTGGCAGGAGAAAATGGGACAAAACCCCGAGAAAAACCTGCCCAAGCTCCGTTTCGTCCACCACGAAACCCACATGGACTGAACGAGACTCAATCTCGGGACCCCTGCAATGAGAGGCGAGCGTCTAACCGCTTGAGCCACAATTAATAAATTGGATAATAAAAAACATATGTACTTTTCTATATTTATAAATTTATAATATTTATAAATGTTCTCATACAAATATTTCTGCATCGGCGGTCTAGGAATTATACTCGAAGTCCCAAGATTCGCGGGTTCAAACCCTACCAGGATCGATGGATTTTTAGAATGAAAAAAATTGTAGAGACAGTTCCTCCGGGAAGGACTTTAAGCAGTTGGTTCCGAGTCTGAGGATTTTCAGGCTCCTAACTAAATTAGTGCCTCTAAGCAAAATTTAACGGTCTTCAACTCCAAGTAATAGCTTAGTTGCCTACTAGATGCCTCATTGAGGCGATGTGCTGCCCACATGTCATTCACTGATATATGAAGGGAAATAAGCGTAACTATATTTGCTTAGTCAAAAAACTTCCGCTAGCGGAACAGCCATATCTCCATGTGAGACATATATGGTATGTATGTGTGTATATATAAAGTTTGTCACAAAATTTCTCCTAAACGACTGGACATATTTTGATGAATTTTTTGTGTGAGTCTGATCGGGTCCCTCGATGGTTTAGATTCACAATTGGACCCTCTAAAACCATTAGATGTAGGAGTTCACCTGAAGTGAAAATCGAAAAATCGCTCTAGTGGTCACATTTTCGATGTTTCACAACGAAACTCAGTACATCCTATCAAAATAAACCGAGGTAAGCATTATCCAAAAATGAGCGAAATCCTACAATTAGAAGTGGAAATTTATTTGAAATCCGAATTTAAAAACTGCCTAAACGACTGGACCGATTTGATTAAATTTTTTGTGTGTGTGTTTGAGTGGGTCCCTGAATGGTTTAGATTGCTATTTAACTCATGTCCCAAATGGGAGTCAATGACCAATCACGTTTCAATGATTTCTGTATTACAACCAATCAGAGTCGTGTTTCAGCAAATATTTATCAGTGTTATGATTACCATATTAAAGAAAGCTCCTCCTTACAATATTGCGTTCCTTTGGCAATAAATAGTATGATCTGGTTGCAGTGATAAACAAAAGAAGCCGTAGAAGCGTACCTATCGTTTCTCATTTGTTTTCAAACATCGCCGTTTACATTAAATATATAAATATTTTAAAATAACTATAGTTAAATAATGATTTGTGAGTAAACAGCTTAATTTTATTCGTTAAATAGTCCTGACAAATGCCACTCTTGATTTCCAAATTCTCTAGATAAATTCACTCCTCACTTCGTGAGTCGTGAATTTATCGATAATTTGGAAATCACTCGTGGCATTACTTATGACAATTGGACTCTGTAGATGGCGCTGCGATCGAGTTGTACGAATTTTTATGGCAGATTTGTAGTCATCTACATTATCGACATATCCCGCGCAACAACATTGTGACATCATCATGTACGCTTCTTGAGCTACAACAGATGGCAATGAGTTTTCTTGCGAATTTATTTAATAATATCTAATTACGTCTTAATTAGTGAATTTTATGGTAAAAAAGTAACTTATATTTTTATCGTCGGGCTATGACACGTGAACTGAACGTTCGGGCAGGACAACGTCTGCCAGGTACTCTAGTATATATATATATATATATCTTCTTCTTCTTCTTCCTTCCAAGTATTAGGCCAAGGCCTGTTATGATCCTATAGAAAATTTTCCCTCCAGCGTTTCATAGGACGGCCCAGTGATCTTCGTCCTCTTGGTATATAATTATAAACAGCTTTGGGGATCCGATTTGAACTCATTCTTTCAAGATGGTGTTTCCAATTTAGTTGGTACTGTTTAATATATTCCAAAATTGGCGTAGTCTTCAATTCTTTTAAGATATCGGTGTTCCTTTTCCGATCCCATCTGGTGTAACCTGCTGTTCTGCGCATGGATCTCATTTCACAAGCCGTTATTCTGCTTTCACGTTGTTTTCTTAGTGTCCATGCTTCACTACCATAGGTCAACACTGGTCTAGCCAAAGTGTTATATAAACGTAATCTGGTGTTTTTTTTACAAGGGATGGTTTCATAACTTGATTAATAATTCCTAAACTTTATATATATATGTATGTGTGTGTGTGTGTGCATGTGTGCATGGGTGCGTGCGTTCGTTCGTTCGTTCGTAATATTTGACAATAAAAACAAAATGGTCAAATAGTTCAGACAGAGATTTTCCATTTTGTGAAATATATATAAAACTAGAGAAACTACAAAACCGCTTTCATTCACTATCTTCTCATATAACTTAACTACAGAATCAAGGTGTAAACTAGCTCTACACGTCTACACCAAACATTTCATATTCAAATTATCTCCTTATTTATCTGTAATTCCTGGCCTTTTGTATCAGTGACTAGCCGACCAAAAATAAACTTACTATTCCTACATCCTCTTAGTCATTATAATGTATAATTTAGCCCTAGGCTTTCTTTTTTGTTCTTTTATATTTTGTACTTGCATTATTCATAATTATTTATCAAGTGTACATGATGTATTATAAATTCTTAATGTATTTACATTTTATTCTTAATATTTAAATATATGTATAAATGTGAAAAAAATATACGAGTATATCTTAAGCATTCCTAGTGGTTGCAATGCACGTCTTTGGTTCCAGGTTCAAACTCGGTCAGCTTCGATGAATTTTTTATGGGAGTAGAAATCAGGAGCATGGCTTCCTTTGAAAGAGAATTAACGTCCTATGGCCCCGTCGTTTAGATTACTTACGACAGGTCAAAGAATCACGAGTCAACGCATAACTGTTATTTTTGGGTATATTGTGTATTTCGATACACGTTTAAGTACTTTTTCTTGTTCGTTTTATTCTGTTTCATTAAAAATATTACATTTTTTATAACCCTAATTTGGAAAGTTGGCAAAGTTGATATCAATATTGAGTAGAAAATTTAGCTTAATTCGTATTTGCGAATAAAAACCAAGTAGTCAATCAAAAATACATTATTATATCGTATATAGGAAGTTATATAAATTGCTTCCGGAATCTGAAGATTAAAATATGATTTTTATTAAGGGCAATAAAGAGAGGCAATGACAATAAAAATTGACGTTAAGTGAATTTGATTGCCAGAAATTCAAAGCTAAACTATGCCATTTTTCCCAACTTCAAAGAATGATTTTATTGGGAAAAAATACATTTTTGATCCAAATTTTAAAATGTTATATGTTTGTGACAAAGGAAAGAAGTTGGACCTTTTAAAAGTTATATAAACAGATACATTGAAAAGTGGTAATGCACTGTTAAATTCCCAACTAGGTTTGAATCAATCGCCTCTTTTAAATTTATAATAGAGATTGTAAAATAAAAAAAATTATTGCATATTTACAGTTGGTATGTACTATAATAACAAAATTCATTAATTTATCATGTCTGAAAAAGGTACAAAATACCGAAACAGCTCTAACTAAATTTATTATTATTATTATTATTATTATTATTATTATTATTATTATTATTATTATTACTGAGGTCTTCGTCAAGGTAGTAGCATATTTCCCATATTATTTAAGATGTTAATACATAAAGTACTGTCAAACTGGCAAAAATAATCTTCTTATTCTTCACTTCAGGGGCTAGGCAAGTTGCCTGTTCCGCATCACAGTTGTTCTGCCATCTTTTCACTGGCCTTCCTACATTTCTTGAACCTTTTGGCTTGTAGTTAAATGCTGCTTTTGGTAATCTTATTACATTCATTCTTTCTATATCTAAACCATTTATCTCTATATTATTTGATTTTATAATTCAATGTGTATATATATATATATATATATATATTTTAACTCTGTTCTTATATCTTCATTCTTTATGCGTTCCAATCTTGTGCAGCCTCTTGATCTTCTAAGGAAGTTCATTTCTACGCTTCGTATTCTACTTTGTAATTTTTTGGTCATTACCCAAGATTCAATCCCATAAAGTAATACAGGAACTGCCAGTGTTTTTATATAATTTCAATCTAGTATATCTTGTTTTTCTTAATGTTTTATGTACAGTTCCGCACAGCATTTGAAATTCGAAAAGTTTCATATTTATGTCCCTTTCAGTTTTTTGTGTTTATAGTAAAATTACATCCAAAATAATTAAAATTTAATACTTGTTCTAGAGGTTCTAATGGGAGTACTAATGGGATTACTAATTGGAGATGGATCAACAGATACAATATATAAACAATAACACTGAGCAACAAAAAATAAACTTTTTTTTTGTCTCAGAAAGAAAAATATGTGATTCTAATAGTATGTTTTTCTCCTGAATTCTAATATGATATCAGTTTTTCTCCATCACGCAAGGTTTCCGAGAAACAGACATTTATAATTTTCAAACACTTTAATATTTTTCTACATTCGTAAGTACACAATATTCGAACATTCGGACTCGCATAGAAAGTAAGAAATTACGATTTTCTGCTACATTTTGCCTGTGGAGCATCCCTCTTGATGGTCCAACAATAATTGGCCTGCATATTAGGATTCCATTTGCCTTGATATATCTTTTCCATAGCTGAAATCTCCTGATGAAAGTGTTCCCCGTGCTCATCGCTCACTGCGCCAAGATTTTCTGGGAACAAATGTAGATTTATTAAAAAAGATACTTAAATCCAGTAATTGAAATTAAAATAAAAAAAAACTGTGGGTGATGGAGAAATTCTGAATACATATTTGAAAACACGATAAAAACTGCATGAAGTACAACTATTGGTACTCATGAGACAAAAATTATGTTGATCAGTGTTATTTGCGGATGACCAGATAATAATTGCAAAAGAATATGAAGATGTGGAGTTTATGTTCAGAAAATTATTGGTCGAATACGATAATTTGGGTTTGAAAATAAATTTAGAAAAAATATTGTATTTGGTAATGGAGCAGAAACCGTAGATTTAATATTAGAGGATCGAAAGGGATACATTAGAGGATGTGAATAATTTGAGTATTGGGGGGTAAAAGTAGATAAAGAGGCTAGGCAAGAAAGCGACATTAAGAATAGAATAAATAAAGGAAGAGCAGTAACAGCAATGTTAAATGGTGTCCTATGGAACAGAAATATAACCAGGAAAAATATGTTACAAATATATAATTCAATAGTGAGAAGTACTGTCACATATGGAGATAAAGCATGGAAATTCAAAAAAAAACTTAGAACAAAAACTTATGTTATGGAAATGTATTTCTTGAGGAGAGCAGCTAAATGTTAAAAATTGGAAAAAAAACATAATAATTGTCATACGGAAAAAAGAATATTAAATATTCAATAGTAGATTATACAAGAATTAAGCAATTGAATTGGCTTGGACATGTACTACGAATGCAAGAAAGTTTACCCAGAGAAACACTTGAAGAAGGAAGAAAGGAAGACGTCGAAACTCATGGGTGCAAGTAGTAAGAACCGGAATGAGAACAAGAGGACTGGAGGTCATGGAGTGGGTGGATAGGGACGAGTGGATAAGGAAATTAAAACTTTAGGCACAGAAAGATGTGTAAACATTGAAAATATGTATATAAATATGTTTTTATTATTATTAATTCTAGACTTTGATCAATGACGATCATCAAACTTCTGAAAATGACTGTGAAAGAGTTTGATAGTCTGTTGTACTAAGACTAACCTAATCTAACTTACACATTTTCAAACAATAGTCAATTTAGAACATCTGTATTTCCATATTTAAACGGTAAAATTAGTGAATTGTGTAATTTTAGAAAGGTGAATGAACTAGGAAAGCGTCAAGGGGGTGAAATTTTGTAACTTACCTCGTTGTTGCACTGAGGGGGTAGCGGGTAGGAGGATATCCGCTACGTGTGATTACAGCATCACATGCCATCCTGCTCAGTTTGCAATCACCACGTCACATCCGGAAACATTCCCTGTCTACACGAAATAACTGCTATTATTCATAACTGAAATAAGAAATAGTCTTTTATATATCGGAATCGAACCAAGATCATCAGTAGTATATGCACTATGTAGTAGGGTAGGCTTAGGTTACCAGCACTGAGACATTTGATTAAAATCTTTGAACGAATGGACTAACTTTATGGCTTATGGAATCCGTAGGTTTATTGCCGCATTCACTAAGGGCTTCCACAAGTCCCTAACCTTTGCCAGCCAACTCATTCCAGTTCATGTCCCTGATATGCAGTTCCCTAAGGTTTATCGTAAGTAATGCCACGAGTGATTTCCAATTTATCTAGATAATTTGGAAATCAAGAGTAGCATTTGTTAGGTCTATTTAACGAATAAAATTAAGCTGTTTACTCACAATATTTGTTTAACTATAGTTATTTTAAAATATTTATATATTTAATGTAAACGACGATGTTTGAAAACAAATCAGAAATGTGAGGTTATGTTCATTAACTGCTGCTTGATCATATTATTTATTGCCAAATAAGATCGCAATATTGTAAGAGTGCACCCAAGTGGAGAAATAATGAAACACATCATCAAACTATATATCATAATCAACATAAGGGTTATTAATTTATTTTTGTAGTAAACAACTCAGTAAAATCAAGGAATCTTTTCATTATTTGCTATATTCAATGTATTTGTTGGAGAAAAATAATGTTTTGACCTGTTCGGAACATTAAAAAGGAGGAGCTTTCTTTATCACAAAAGCAGGAGCTGATAAAGAGAAATCGATAAAGAGCGAGGTGAAACACGACTGTCATTGGTTGTAAATCAAAAATCACTGTAACGTGATTGGTCATTGACTCTCATTTGGGGCATGAGTTAAATAGTCCGAATATTATCCTCTCACCTAAGCATAAGTGTTTCTATGGTGTTTACATCAAACTTTAAAAAACTCGAAATTCTATCTATTGTTGCTCATATGAGTTTTATGACATATATTCAAACAGGATATCATCTGAAAAGTATAGAAACATCCTCACATTACTACAGGCCTACAAAGGGAGGAATCCAGGAAACATAAACATGCTGGAGTTTTTTTTTTTTTTGTCTAGTGCCACTAAGTTGTGTTTTATGACATTTCTGGCTTTCTCCTCTGGCATTGGCGGAATTGTAATTAATCTAAGAAATATTGGAGCATCTGGAATGCGGCTACCCAATGTAATATAATAGGCGATAAGTGATAAGAACTGGAATGAAATCTGGAAGACTGGATGGCATGAAATGGTTGGATAGAGACGAGTGGAGAAGGAAAACAAAACTTTAGGCATAGAAAGATGTGTAAACATTAAAAATCATTACTGATATTAGCAAAATAGAAAGTTGTATTGCAATGGATCCCTGGGCATTGTCAGATTTTCGGCAATAAACAAGCAGATACATTAGCAAAGAAAGCTTCCATGCTACCCAACTGCTTCAAATCAGAGACATCATACCATTCCTCTAAACTCTATATAAAGAAACAGATGAAGAAACAATATCTCATAATATTTGAAGAGAAAAATTATACGCTCAGACCGGGACTTGAACCCGGGACCCTTGGTTCTCTAGACCAAGTGCTCTACCAACTGAGCTACCTGAGCAAGTACCAATCTAAACGCAAATCTTTCTCTATATACATTGTAATTCCCGTCCACCAAATGCTATGAAGCCATGCTTCTACCTTGCAAATGGCGGCTCCTTTTATTAAGAAGACATATTTGGGAATTATACATTACAGCCAGTACGGCTTTTTCCATGTTTTTATTATTGATTTCGTACATCTCAATGATGGCTAAATCATATTTGAAGAGAAAAATTATACGCTCAGACCGGGACTTGAACCCGGGACCCTTGGTTCTCTAGACCAAGTGCTCTACCAACTGAGCTACCTGAGCAAGTACCGATCTAAACGCAAATCTTTCTCTATATACATTGCAATTCCCGTCCACCAAATGCTATGAAGCCATGCTTCTACCTTGCAAATGGCGGCTCCTTTTATTAAGAAGACATATTTGGGAATTATACATTACAGCCAGTACGGCTTTTTCCATGTTTTTATTATTGATTTCGTACATCTCAATGATGGATAAATCATATTTGAAGAGAAAAATTATACGCTCAGACCGAGACTTGAACCCGGGACCCTTGGTTCTCTAGACCAAGTGCTCTACCAACTGAGCTACCTGAGCAAGTACCGATCTAAACGCAAATCTTTCTCTATATACATTGTAATTCCCGTCCACCAAATGCTATGAAGCCATGCTTCTACCTTGCAAATGGCGGCTCCTTTTATTAAGAAGACATATTTGGGAATTATACATTACAGCCAGTACGGCTTTTTCCATGTTTTTATTATTGATTTCGTACATCTCAATGATGGATAAATCATATTTGAAGAGAAAAATTATACGCTCAGACCGGGACTTGAACCCGGGACCCTTGGTTCTCTAGACCAAGTGCTCTACCAACTGAGCTACCTGAAGCAAGTACCGATCTAAACGCAAATCTTTCTCTATATACATTGTAATTCCCGTCCACCAAATGCTATGAAGCCATGCTTTCTACCTTGCAAATGGCGGCTCCTTTTATTAAGAAGACATATTTGGGAATTATACATTACAGCCAGTACGGCTTTTTCCATGTTTTTATTATTGATTTCGTACATCTCAATGATGGATAAATCATATTTGAAGAGAAAAATTATACGCTCAGACCGAGACTTGAACCCGGGACCCTTGGTTCTCTAGACCAAGTGCTCTACCAACTGAGCTACCTGAGCAAGTACCGATCTAAACGCAAATCTTTCTCTATATACATTGTAATTCCCGTCCACCAAATGCTATGAAGCCATGCTTCTACCTTGCAAATGGCGGCTCCTTTTATTAAGAAGACATATTTGGGAATTATACATTACAGCCAGTACGGCTTTTTCCATGTTTTTATTATTGATTTCTCGTACATCTCAATGATGGATAAATCATATTTGAAGAGAAAAATTATACGCTCAGACCGAGACTTGAACCCGGGACCCTTGGTTCTCTAGACCAAGTGCTCTACCAACTGAGCTACCTGAGCAAGTACCAATCTAAACGCAAATCTTTCTCTATATACATTGTAATTCCCGTCCACCAAATGCTATGAAGCCATGCTTCTACCTTGCAAATGGCGGCTCCTTTTATTAAGAAGACATATTTGGGAATTATACATTACAGCCAGTACGGCTTTTTCCATGTTTTTATTATTGATTTCGTACATCTCAATGATGGATAAATCATATTTGAAGAGAAAAATTATACGCTCAGACCGAGACTTGAACCCGGGACCCTTGGTTCTCTAGACCAAGTGCTCTACCAACTGAGCTACCTGAGCAAGTACCGATCTAAACGCAAATCTTTCTCTATATACATTGTAATTCCCGTCCACCAAATGCTATGAAGCCATGCTTCTACCTTGCAAATGGCGGCTCCTTTTATTAAGAAGACATATTTGGGAATTATACATTACAGCCAGTACGGCTTTTTCCATGTTTTTATTATTGATTTCGTACATCTCACATGACACAAAGGTGGAAGTAGGTAAGCCACATATTTAAGAGAAAAATTATACGCGTCAGACCGGGACTTGAACCCGGGACCCTTGGTTCTTCTTCTCTGACCGTGCTCTAACCAACTGAGCTACCGGAGCAAGTACCGTTCTAAACGCAAATCTGGAATCTATGCACCTTGTAATTCCCGTCCACCAAATGCTATGAAGCCAGTGCTTCTACCTGGCAAATGGCGGCTACATCCTTTTATTAAGAAGACATATTTGGGAATTATACATTACAGCCAGTACGGCACACATTTTCCATGTTTCTATTAATTGATTTCGTATCATCTCAATGATGGATAGATCATATTTGAAGAGAAACACTTATACGCTCATACCGAGACCTTGGAAAAACGCCGGGAACCCTTGGTTACATTCTCATAGACAAGTGACTCTAACAACTGGAGCTACCCTAGACAGCAAGTAACCTATCTAAACGCAAATCTTTCACTCCTATATACATTGTAATTCCCGTCCACCAAATGCGATGAAGCCAGGCTTCTACCTATTATCGCAAATGGCGGCTCCTACTTATTAAGAAGACATATTTGGGAAAGCTATACATTACAGCCGATACGGCTTTTCTTCCAAATTATTCCATGTACTTTTATATTTTCGTACAGATCTCAATTATGGATAAATCATATTTGAAGAGAAAATTATACGCTCCAGACCGAGCCTTGAACCCGGGAACCCTTAGGTTCGCTAGACCAAGTTAGCTCTACCAACTGCGAGCTACCTAACCAAGTACTCGATACTAAACGCAAATCTTTTCTCTATATACAATTGTAATTCCCGTCCACCAAATGCTATGAAGCCATGCTTCTTTCTACCTTGACAATAGGCGGCATACCTCTTTATTAAGAAGACATATTTGGAGAATTATACATTACACATCGCCAGTTAGCGTCAGCTACTTTCCATGTTTTTTATTATTGATTTCGTACATCTCAATGATGGATAAATCATATCATAAATATCTCATAAAGTTAGAAACAAACAACGCAACAAAGCCCTGGAAGAGCTCCATATATAACATACCTGACCGGCCAAGACAAGAAACTGTTGCGAAGTTCCGCCTCCAAACTGGACACGATATTCTTGCCCAACATCTGTCTACCTGCAATCTCTGTAATCTGGATGAAGATATGGACAGGGAACACTTTAATGCGCTGCCCGGCTCTTCGCAGTACAACTGAGACCGGAAAATATTGGGAAGCCAGAACAATGATTATGAATCAGATGAACAAAGTATGTTATGTCAATGTTTGAATGTCATTAGATAAAATAAAAAAAAACATTAAAAATCTGTATATAAATAAAATAAGTGTTAATGAAGAGCCAGTAGATTTCTTATCCTAAACTTAATCTAAAATCCAGATCATGTGCAACCACAGGAATAATTCCCTTTAAAGAAAAAAAAATGTATAGTCTGACCGGGAATACAACTTGGGGCCTCATGAACTGTAGTCAGAAACGCTTACCACTAGCCTGTGAGGCTAAATTAAAAAATAAATCTACAATAATTTGATTATATACGAGCACACATCCGGTAAATACAACCCTTTCTATAAGATAATCGCATTCAGTTGGCCTACTAAAGCAATTTCTCTGCTGAAGATGGAACTGGTTCCGATGGACCTACAGTATTTTAAAAATTGTATCAGTTGAGGAGACAACTTACCAGGTACTCAATTTTGTAATTTTATATTACAGACCTAACTTTTTATTATGACGTATCTATATCTATCTCCCACACTTTCAATTAAGGATTAAGTGTACATATAAATATTTTTTTTTGGGAAATAGTGCGTTTTGTCGTGCTTACAGCAATGGCGACCATGATTGAAAGTTAAAATTCCTACATTTCGGGGTTGCCAACCTAAATAGCTATACAGTAATAAAATAACTATACTGTAATAATACATATTACAAACTACGTGTGGGAAATAAAACCACTGCCCTTTATGAATACTATGTACAATGTATATACAAAAAAAAACATCCAAAAGGTAGTTTTAATATAGGCCTACATTACACGAAACAAATCACTGCATTTTAAATGAACTGAACTATATTTGAAACAATATAAAACAATAAATACGTAAACCGGAAGTTCGAGGGTTCGAGTCCCAGTGGGTTCAGGATTTTTAAACTGACCCAATCCTTCTGGCGACATTATGACCCTAGGGTCGACTCAGCCTCTAACGGAAGTGAGTACCAGACGCTTTTTTGGGGGTAAAGGCGGCCGTCACGCAGGGCTGACAACCCGGCTGGCATCAAGTGCCGCCTGTAGTGGGATCACTTTACTTACTTTACTTGCCGCCATTTTATCACTGATTGGTGTCACGGCTTCCTATAGTTTCAACTAATAATCATTGCCCATAATGTTATCGTTAGTCAGTTGTTTATAATGAACGCAAATATTTCCAACAAAGATGTTATTTTAATATTATTTGTTATTTTGAAATCACCATCACACAAAGAATAATGTACAACGCACGTTTGTGAAGTGTTTTACAGATTCTCGGAAATTAAAAACCTAGCTATCGCTCCGTTTTTAAACATTTTCCTCGCTTCTGTAAAAACCACTTCCAAACCTCACATCGTAATACACTATTATTGTATGTGAGCTGGGACACACATACACACATGTATATATATCTACAATGGCGTAATAACCCAAAGTTGGGCCTTGGCCTCTCCTGTGTTAGGAGTTACTAAAACAAGTTAATTTAGTTATACTTATTTCCCTAAATATGTCCTGCATGGTATGCGGTCGACATCTATAGGCAACTAAGGTATTTCTAGAATGAAGGAAGTTTGTAAATTTTGCTTAGAGGTCTCTTTATTCAGGCTTAAGGATCTTTTACGAGTTTGAAAATCCTCAGTCTCGGGACCCACGGCTTAGAGTCCCTCGCGGAAGAGTTGCTCTTTGGATTTTTTAATCATAAAAAAATCCTTCGACCTCGGCCGGATTTGTATCCGCGACCATTGGGACCAGAGGCAAAGAATATAACCACCGCGGCCGACATACACAACACACACACACACACACATACACACATACACACAAAACACACGCGCGCGCGCACACACACACAGATGTGTGGTCATCCATTCAAAATTTTAGGATTTGTTAGAGCACCATCGTAGATTCCATTTATATTCTAGTAGGTGATTATCCTAATGATAAATGGTAAAAAGACAATTTTTTACAGTTATATTACTTGTAAATTGGCCGTAATTAAGGAAGAAATATCAGGATACCATAAGAGTAAATCAGTTGTATAAATTAAAATTGACGCTTATTGTTGGTCGTAATAAAGCGAATGATGTAATAATGTGAAAATAATTAAATTGACTTTCAATTGGTAATAAATTCCTAATAATTAGAGTTCGGATTTTTATGTAATAAAATATAAGATTGCAATACAGATAGTATATATTATTCTTTTGTTTGTGTGTGAAACAAAGAAAAAAGACAGTCAGAAGTCTTACTTCTCATACTGTACTATTCAATTGTTCGTGTGTGTGGAACCAAAACAAAAGACAGTCATAAGTCTAACTTCTCATTATACTATGTTGCAATCTTACCTTTTAGTATATAAAAATCCGGACTGTGTTAATAATGAACAATTATTTTTATCTTTATTTTTTTATTAAGCCGGAGGGTCGAGGGTTTAAGTCCCGTTGGGGTCAGGATTTTTAAACTGACCCAAACCCACTGGCGGCACTATGGCCCTGGGGTCGACTCAGCCTCTAACGGAAATGAGTACCAGACGCTTGTTCTGGGGGTAAAGGCGGCCGCCACGCAGGGCTGACAACCCGGCTGACATAAAGTGCCGATTGTCTAGAAAAAAGTGGGAGCCTTAACCTCCTACTACCCCAAAGGCCTCCGGGCCTGTTGTGGGATCACTTTTTTATTTTCAATGCCCCAGTTTGTCATTCCGACATTTCTGGTGTTCTCTCCTGGCATTGGCTTAATTGTAACTCACTTCTGAAGTTAGGGCGCCTAGAAGACGGATTACGCCACCCCGATGATACGATGGGTGATAAATGATAATGAAGCGCCAATAGAGTTCTTAACCTAAACTTAACTTAAATTCCAGACCATGGGCAACCACATGAATAATTCCCTTTAAGAAAAATTCCTATGGTTTGACCGGGAATCGAACCCGGCGCCTCATGATCAGTAGTCAGAAACGCTGATCACTAGTCTGTGAGGCTGGTGTAATGAACAATTATAGAATATATTAAAATTCACAATTAAATAAAAAAATGACAACAGTTTTGATTGCGTTAAATCTTTTAATATGATTTTAATCTACACAATTAATAGGCGAGTGATTGACCCCTATCTTGAAAATATACTGGATAGTACAAAATTCTGAATATAATGAAATAATGACTGTAGAGGATTTTGGTACGTAAGGTCGAGTTTCCCTCGAACTGCTGTGTTGCAAGGGCTCGCATGAGAACTTAGGCAGCAAACCCACATCTCTCGCGCTTATCCAACCATAGTTGTTACGTAGTTCATACCAATGTTATGGAGGTTTTCTATTATGTACAAGTCATTTATAGTTTCATAAAAATGTCCTAAGTAAAATTGTTAGTTATATAAATGCAAAAAATGTACAGGCAATACAAATAGTTTTGAAAAATTGTTATAATATTTCAAAATAATATCGTTGAAGAAAAGCATACAAAACTTATACAATTAAAATAAATGATAGGCCAAACTTTTACAACCTGTGACGCGATCTTTTTAATTCCTTTATGAATGACTTAGCATGAAGAGAGGTAGCCATATTGATTTTCACCAATAACTATGCAACAACAAAGACTTGTTCCAGTGCAGCCAACATAGAATATGTACTAATTAACTGTACACATATACTGTACTTCAGAATTTCAGAAATTACTATTTATTTTTGGGCGTTGTATTTTTTCACAGGTTAGAGTGCTTAATTGCGTTAGGTTAGCTTTTAGGTTTGGTCATTCACAGGTTAGAGTACTTAAATTGTGTTAGGTTAGCTTTTAGCTTCGTTAAATATCGTGTATATGTTGGCTGCATCCCATGATTCCATAGTGTAAACCCCTTCGTGTTTGTTGGCGCATGCGCATGGTGTATGATCGGAACTTAGAAAAATGTTTCGCGGCACATGTTGTAAAGTATTTTCAAATTATTTTATAGAATACAGCAGACCAACCTCTTGGGTTAGTAGTTAGCGTTTCTGAGTATAGTTCATGAGGTCACGAGTTCGATTCCCGGTCAGGCCATAGCAATTTTTCCTTAAAGGGAATTATTTCTGTAGTTTGCCCATGGTCTGAAATTTAGGTTAACTTTAGGTTAAGGACTCTCCTGGCGCTTCATGTCATCGGGGTAACGTAACTCCGCCTTCCAGATGCCCCAACCTAAGAAATATATTACAATTTCACCAATGTCAGGAAATAAAGCCGGAAATGTCATAAAAGACAACCTGGTGGCAAAAAAAAACTTTATATAACTGTTCGTCTTTCTTTAGTCAAAGAAATTTCCTAAAGACTAATTAATTATATTATAATGTTCGCAATATTTTCCCCTTTGATGAAGTAAGAGACAAGATTTCACATTTAATGTGACATAATAATAATAATAATAATAATAATAGCTTTATTTTACCTGGCAGAGTTAAGGCCTTAAGGCCTTGTCTACCACTATATATTTTTGGTTCAGCTTTTTTTTTTAGATAATTTAGGATATCAAGAATCCTTGTATTGCATAAAAGTATTTGTTTCCAGAATTGAGCGTATGATCGGTCGCGGTGGACTAGTGGTTATGCTCCTTGCCTCTGGTCGCGAGGATCGCGGATTCAAACCCGGACGGGATCGATGCATTTTTTAGGATGGAAAAATCCAAGGAGAGAGTCCTCCGGGAGGGACTTTAAGCCGTGGGTCCCGAGTCTGATGATTTTCAGCCTCGTAAAAGATCCTTAAGCCTGAATGAAAAGGCCTCTAAGCAAAATTTACCGAATTTTCACGTCCTAGTACTACCTTGGTTTCCTAGATGTCAGTATGAGATGGAACGCTGACTACGGACCACACAAATGACATCTATACGAAAACAAGTGTAACTAAATTAATATGGTTCAAATTCTTCCGTGTAGGGGGAGAGCGCCTAAATCTCTGTTAAGAGAAACATGGGCTTACAAGAAGAATTGAGCGTATGTTTAATTTATTTTACACCTCATTCGTATTGGTAATTATTGTTCCTGAATACTTGAATAATTGAATTTCGGGGACTAATTCAGAATCTTCATTAATTGTTATTAAGTGTCCACTCCCATTAACATTATGATTGCTATTATTATTATTATTATTACTATTATTATTACTACTATTACTATTATTATTACTATTATTATTTTTATTATTATTATTACTATTATTATTATTATTATTATTATTATTACTATTATTACTACTATTATGATTATTACTACTATTTATTATTACTACTATTATTATTATTACTATTATTATTATTATTATTACTATTATTATTACTATTATTATTACTATTATTATTATTACTATTATTATTACTACTACTAGTATTATTATTACTATTACTATTATTATTATTACTATTATTATTATTGTTTTTATCATTATTATTATTATTACTATTATTATATATTACTATTATTATTATTCCTTTATTATTATTATCATTATCATCATTATTATCATTATCTTTATTATTATCATTATTATTATTATTTATTATTAATTATTATATTATTATTATTATTATTATTATTATTATTATTATTATTATTATTTAGGCATATATTCTGAGAAAAATATACACTTCATAAGCAGATTTTGATGTTAGCGATATATGGTTTCCAACATACCCTCAAATTATTTATGAACGTAAACAATATAGGCTGGTTTCCAAGGAAGCTAGGATCGAATACCCTGCACCTTGTCTTACATTTAGTAAAATTTCAACCAGAAAATAAATCGCTAACGCAAACGAACGTCGACCTTCTACATGAGGTGCAATTATATTATCCCTAAACAATATGGTGGCATCTTTAAGCTTTATTAAATGTATAATGTAGAGAGCTTTACTATCTGGGTTAATTGTGCCTTGATAAAAATATGCACATGTTTTATTATTATGTAAATATTGTACTTTTTGTGGAATAAAATCATTGAACATGAAAATTTATAGTGGGTTTTCCACGTACACTCTCGTTCTAGGCATGTTCTCTATGAGATTTTTTTTTATAAAATTTCAAAAACACGACAATGTGACCGCCATGTTTCCGGTTTCGTAGTAACTAAATTTCCTGTGTAATAATGAATAATACAGAATCATATCGGTACATTGCATCTTGCGTTTTATTTTCTCAAAAAACAACATCCGATGTTACAACACTTGGAAAAAAGTTTCCGGTACAACATGACTATAATATATCTATAGAAAACGTTCGCATGTAATGCCATTTTAATATTTAATACTAACGTAAATTTTAAATTATTGTACTCAAGCTTGCTGTTCGCATGCAAATAGTTAATACAAATAAAGAGAAAAATTTCTGTCTAAACCGAAATTCGAACCCAAGATCTCCAACTTTACACGTTGGCGCACTAACCAATTGTGCTACTTAGGCAATCCAGGAGTAGTCAGAAATATTTCTCTATTTGAAATTCCCGTGTACCCCTGTTAATTAACTTCTATTCACATTACAAGGAGGTCGCTTCTATTAACAAGGAACAGTCAATCATTGCATGCCGAAAACTACCTTGAAATTTCTCCAATGGAAGTGTTGTGATATACCAATGGTGTATAAAAATATCTGCCGCTTTTAACTGCCAGGCTCTAAAATCCAGCGCCATATCTTTCATTTAAACTACAGGCAAGTAATAAAAGTCTTAACTTGGTGGATTGGATATCCCTCACAACCTTCCGTCCGCGTCGCGCCCCGCCTCATTCCACTCCGCTTTAATCAAACAGGAAGTCCATATGCTTCGCACAGTGAGTTGCCATTGCTGGATAATGGCTTCGATTTCTGTGCCTTGCAGTTAAAAGCGGCATATAATTTTTGACACGGTCTTGGTACATAACAGCGCTTCTCTGAGAGAAAGTTTGATAGTTCCCTTGTAAGACGATATTTAATAGGAATTTATTCTGTGCTATACCAGATAATTATAAAAGTGCTATTGAAATTAATGCTCTACCTTACTGTTCGCATGCAATAGTTAATTCAACTAAAGAGAAAACAATTCTGCCTACACCGGAATTTGAAATTTTACGTGTTTCTGCGCCATCTCATAAACCTGGAGATCTTAAATTCAAATTCCGGTTTAGGCAGAATATTTTTCTCTTTAGTTCCATTTAGTTCTAGCAATCAACAGAAACAAGTACTGATTGTATAAGGGCAGACATTTTAAAATGTCTAATAAATCACGGTAGACTAATTGAAACAGAATACATTACATTTTTTAAATAAATTTGCGCAAATAGGGTCTTCAAAAAGTGAAAAGTAGGGCTAGGATTGTTATGCACTTAAAGTTAAGATTGCAACATAGTATAAAGCTTTTAAATTATAATTTAGTATCTTAGGCCGGTATTCAAGAACCAAGCTTTCAGCGAAGAGCGACTCTCAGCCCGTCTCTCCGTGGTTAATTGTGTGGGTCATGCAGAACCTACTCTAACTGGCTCACTCTATTCAACATCACGTGCTAACAAATGCTTATTCAAAAAAAGTTTCCTGGAACAATTGAAAGATGAGAGCCTAAGCATACGGAAGACGGAGATGGCATGGCCCAGAGAGCTTGGTTCTTGAATACCGGTCTTTCTCAGTCTTCCTCAACAATTAGCATTATAATTTTATAAGCTTGGTACAGACTATTGTTAATAATGATTTTGTAAACAATAGTCAGTACCAAACTAGAAACAGAAGATGAAACATAGCTTTCGAAAGGCCTCTTATAAAAATTATAATGCTAATAGTTGAGGAAGACTGAGAATAAAGTACTAATTTATAATTTAAGAGCTTTATATATAGTGACCTGAACGAAGATTCATAATGTATTAAAAACAAACATAGCATAGTATAATGAGAAGTAAGACTTCAGACTGTCCTTTGTCTTAGTTCCACGTTCAAAACAGTTGAATGATACGAGCTATCTGTGTTTAAATCTTAAATTTTAGTGCATAAAAACACAGAAATAAAACAAAAAATATAAATTATAGAGATAAAAATAAAGCTTGGAATTTGTTAAATAGGTGTATAATGCCAAACACTAGGATGGTAAGAAAGTGTTTTATATTATAATCCGAGTATGAGAAGACATATGTCCACCTTTAAAGATATGGCGTGAGCAATTTTCAATCGGAACAGACCAACAGAACTAATTCTTGAAGAAGTTGGTGATGTTGATTAAGATGAATATATTGACTACCGAAAAACGTAGGCTATATTCTTGCTTAGAATTATTTAAGGACTAGGAAATTAATTTGGAATAGTATATCGTTATGATGTTATATACATTGCTCAAAAAAATTAGGGGATATTGTAGAATAACCTATTAAGACTATGTTTTTTTGGAATAGTATTAGATGCAATCACTTTCTATTACTCCAAGATAATGTAAATAAGAGTTTGAAGTTGTTACGTAACCTCGGTACCACACCAGAGGGCAGTGTCTGTACTGTTGATGTGAAAGGGTGGTGTGGGGGTGAATGTTGTGTTGCTGTTTTTAAATCCAGACCAGTTTTCAGTTAGTGAATGACTTGCCTTAGGGACAGTGATGCCTCGACAATGTGATTTACCTGAACCAATGGCTTGGAGGGCCATAGGAAGTATGGAAGCTGGACAGACACAACAAGAGGTGGCACAAGCCATTGGGGTGTCTCAAAGCGTGATTTACAGTCTTTGGAATCATTTTCAAAGAACATACTGTTCACAGAAGAGCCGGACAAGGTCGACCAAGGGCAACAACAGCAAGGGATGACCGTTACCTCTTGTTAACAGCCCGTCGGAATAGACAGCAGAATGCAACTCAACTGCGAAATACACTTCAAACAGCAACAGGACGCAGGGTGTCAACTCAAACTGTCCCTAATCGACTGCATGGAAGTGGTCTCTATGCCCGTAGGCCCATGGAGTGTACCAGGTTAACTCCACAACACCGTAGAGATCGCAGAAACTGGGCGGAGGAACATCGTGGGTGGAGGCATGCTGAATGGAGATCAGTTCTTTTTTCTGATGAGTCGCGATTCAACATGGAATATGATAGTCGGCGTGTATTCATATGGAGAGACAAAGGGACACGAAACAATCCAGCTTTTGTTCGTGAAAGATCCCCATATGGTGGCGGTGGATTGATGGTGTAGGCAGGAGTCAGTAGTGGTGGACGTACGGACCTCTACGCTATCCAAGGTGGTACTTTGACTGCGGTAAAGTATAGAGATGAGATTCTCCGACCTTTTGTCGCGCCTTATGCTGATGCCATAGGTGATTCTTTTCTTTTTATGGACGATAATGCACGACCCCACAGAGCTGGCTTGGTGGACGACATGCTGGAAGTGGAGGGTATCGAGCGTATGCAGTGGCCAGCTTCCTCCCCGGACTTAAATCCGATTGAGCATGTGTGGGATGCATTAGGCAGGTGCATTGCAGGCAGACCAGCGCCTCCCATAACTGTTCCAGAGCTGCACATTGCTCTTATGGAAGAGTGGCCACGTATCCCCCAAGAACTCATTGCTAACCTCATTGCATCAATGCCACACAGGTGTGAGGCAGTGCTGGCCGTTCGAGGAGACCATACACCATACTAAAGAAACATTTTCACCCATGTTAATGTTGCTTCGTTTGTTTGCCATATTCCTAATCAGGATCTCTTTGACATCTGGTGTGGTACAGAGGTTACGTAATGACTTCAAACTCTTGTTGACATTCTTTTGGAGTAATAGAAAGTGATTGCATCTAATACTGTTCCTAAAAACATAGTCTTAATAGGTTATTCTACAATATCCCCTATTTTTTTAGCAGTGTTTGTGTGTGTGGATTAATTTCCCCTCGCTTATGGAACATACTCGTCGCCAAAATATTGTGAGAAATTTTTAAAGGTTAGTCGAACTGTTTTAATTCATATTCAGGCAGAAATTTTTCTCTTCGTTTGTTATTAACAAAGGAATACCGCATTCATATTTTATTGAAATTTTTTTTTTTTTCAAATGCCCCAGGTTTGTCTTTCGACATTCCTGGTTTCTCTCCTGGCATGGCGTACTTGTAACCCACTTCCGAGGTTGGGGCGCCTGGAAGGCGGGGTTACGTTGCCCCGATGATATGATGGGTGATGCTAATGGTGCGCCAGGAGAGTCCCTAATCCTAAGCTTAGCCTAAGGTGAATATGAATGATGATGATTGCGATGGCCATATGATTTCGGGGACCGTTTGGGCCTTAAAGTTTTCCTGACATTTGTCTTACAGGTGAGGAAAAACCCCGATAAAAACCTCACCCAGAAAATCTGTCCCGACCGGGGATCGAACCCGGGCCCGCTGCGTGACAAGGCAGCACGCTACCCCGAGACCACAGCGGTGGGCATTTTATTAAAAGATTAAGTTTTATCTTGCCTGCAATCTAAATTCGAACATCCAAATAAAGAAAATCTTGAATCAATTATTTAAATGGGTTCAGAAATATTTTTCCAACTAATCCCAAAAGAATTCTTGTGCAGTCTATCTTGATCCCGCTTTTGGATTACAGCAGTATCTTATTAACATACCTTTACGATGATCAGCAATGTAATCATATGTTTATCAGGATTTATATATATATATATATATATAATATATATATTCAACATCCGTAAATATGACTATATTCCTTAATGATTCCGCGAACTTTGCTGGTTCCATCTCCATTATCGCAGAAAGTACGAGTATTTCCTTACTCCGCTTTTCAAATTGTACCAAGTTACTTAACTCGCTTTCATCTCCTATCCCCCAAAAACGATCGCACCAGAGATCTGCCTTATGATATTTCATATCACATAATCTCCCATTATTATAATTCCTTTACTATATCCACTGCTAGACTTTACAATTTCGTACGTTAGAAATTAGAAGTTATAAGAAATTTACATCTGTTAAAATAATCTTAAATCTCTTTCTTTTGTAACAGATCTCCTAACAGATTATTTGATGTATTTGTTGTTTCCAAGTATTTCCATTATCAAATTTCAATCAAGAAACAAATATAAAATAATCAGATTTCTTTAATTATACACAATTGATCAGTTTTGTTTGTTTTTTTTTTAGTTTATAAATAGTAAATAGTATAAGCGAGGTTGGAAGTAGTTTTTACAGAAGCGAGGAAATGATTAAAAATCTAGCGAAAACGAGGTTTTTAATTTCCGAGATTCTGTAAAACACTTCACAAACGTGCTTTGTACATTATTTTTTGTACGATGGTATTTTCAAAATAATAAATAATAGTAAAATAATATCTTTGTTGGAAATATTTGCGTTCATTATAAACAACTTGACTAAAGTTAACAATCTGGCCAATGTGTATACGGTAAATGCCAAAAATAATTTAGTTGAGACTACAGCAGGCCGTGACACGAATCAGGAACAAAGTGGCGGCAAGTACAATTGTTTTTATATTGTTTCAAATAAAGTTCAGTTAATTTAAAATGCAGCGATATGTTTAATATAATGTATATTAACACTACCTTTTGATTATATTTGTTTGTATAAGTTATACATTGTACATAGTATACATAAAGGGCAGTGGTTTTACCTCCCGCACTAGGTAGGCAATTTGTAATATTATAGCATAGTTATTTAATAGTTATTTATACGTTGGCAACCCCGAAATTTAAGAAATTGAACTTTCAATCATGGTCGCCAATGCTTACAGAACGACATTGCAACCACGATAGAACGCACTATCGTGCAAAAAATCTCTTTATAATAATAATAATATATAATAATAATAATAATAATAATACTTTATTTATTCTGGCAGAGTTAAGGCCATAAGGCCCTCTCTTCCACTCAACCAGCACAAATACAAATAAATATTCGACAAATATAGATATACACTATACTAATTATAAACAGTTAAAGATACAATAAATGTAGCAATGTAAATGTCATGTACAAACAACATTTTATAGGGTAATAACAATAATGATACGATAATAATAATAATAATAATAATAATAATAATAATAATAATATAAATAAATATGATACATTATACGGGAAACACCAATTAATATATATATATATATATATATATATCTTACACTGGATAATAATGAAGTCGAGTTAGAGCAAATATAAATTTAGATTCTTTTAAAAGATGCCAATGTCCGGCAGCCCCTTATTTCTTGTGGTAGGGAATTCCAGTTGCGAGAAGTGGAGATGGTATATGACATGGAGTGATGTGATGTCCTATGTTGCGGTATATTAAGTAGGAAACTATGTTGTGATCTTGTGTTTAGGTTATGGTTTGAGGATAGATACTGGAAACGGGATGATAAATAATTGGGAATCGAGGTATGTAGGATCTTAAATAGGAGAATTAGACAGTGCGATTTTCTTCTCTCTTTTAGATGTAGCCATGACAATTCGTGGAATAATGGAGAAATGTGATCGTATTTTCGAACATTAAATATGAATCTGATACACATATTATGGACACGCTGCAGTTTGTCCGACAATCCGTCACTTATGTCAGTTAGTAGAACGTCACAGTAGTCAAAATGCGGCATCGCTAAAGTTTGGATTAAAATTCTTTTAAGAGTTGTAGGAAGAAAATGTTTAAGTCGCTTTAGGGAATGCATTATGGAGAAGATCCTTTTAGATGTTTGTTTTACTTGCTCATGCCATTTTAAATTAGAATCTAAGTGAAATCCCAAGTTTTTAACGACGTCGGTATAAGGAATTTGTTCATTATCTAATATGACAGCCGGCATATTGCCATTGTTTATGAGGTTAATAGCCTTGGATGTCCGATAATTTATGCTTGCGTTTTGTTTACATTTAGTTTAAGCCCATATTGTCTGGACCATAAAGATATATGCCTGAGGTCAGTGTTTACTTTGTCAATATATTCATTAATTTCGTCAGGCCTAAAGTGTGTGTAAATCTGTAGGTCGTCGGCGTAAAGATGATGCTTGCAGTTTTGTAGTTTCTTGGTCACGTCATTAATATAAATCGAGAAGAGAAGAGGAGCGAGGACGCCGCCTTGAGGTACCCCTTTCCTCACCAAGCGCCAGGAAGAAATGCGATTATTAACAGAAACTGATTGCTGACGATTAGTGAGGTAAGATGCAAACCAATCAAGGCAGTTTTCCGACAGATGTAGTGTCTTTAGTCTCGCTAGCATTAAGTCTATATCTACTGTGTCAAAGGCTTTGCTGTAGTCGAGTAGGATTATTGCGGTGAGTTTGCTTTTGTCCATTGAGTCTCTTATGTCCTCTACAATGTCAAGTAGTGCAGTACTTGTGTGATGTCCTGTTCTAAAACCAGACTGACGTTCATCAAGTAAGTCGTGTGTGGTGAGGTAGTCTGTTAACTGTGAGTGTATTATGTGTTCCAGTGCTTTAGATAAACAGGGAAGAATACTAATTGGTCTATAATCATCGAGCTTTACATTCAATTCTTATGTAATTTTTCTGCATCTAATATTTTTTTTACTAATCAAATGGAATATTCTCAACTCTACCAGTTTAAATAAGCTATTTAATAATAATAATAATAATAATAATAATAATAATAATAATAATAATAATAATAATAATAATAATAATAATAATAATTTGTATTTATTTTTTACTTTTAAAAATTATTTCAACTCTCTTGAAGAGTTTTCAAATCTTCTTTAATAATTCATTCTATGCTACTTTTGTAAATATGTCTCCATCATAATTTTTACAAGCCCATATAAATTTCCAATTTGATTCGATTGCTTTTGCAAACATATCGTCAATCAATCTATGTTTATAAGTTATTTGTAATTTTTCAAATTTTGATTAGAATTCATTGTTATATTTCTTCAATTATATTTTTGAATATCCGATCATATGCTTTGAATATAGTATTTTTCAAAGATTAAAAAGAAGCCATTTTTATACATAGAATAATCTATTAATTAAATAAAAATAAAACGTAGTTTTATTTGATTTTCATATTTATTATATAATTCAGTGACAGCTGTTTCGGTACACTGTACCTTCTTCAGACATGTTAACAAATTATGAATTGTGTTTCAACTGATCTAAGCAACAATACAACAATATTTATTTAAATTTTCAAATTTAACAAAGGGGATTCATTCAACATCTGTCACTGAATTATATAATAAATATGAAAATCAAATAAAACTACGTTTTATTTTTATTTAATTAATAAATATGGATTTTCATCAAGTAAACACCAACTCAATTGATTATAGAATAATATTTTCATAATAGGAAAAGAGACTTTCTATATAATATTATATTTGATATTTTTTATTATTATTATTATTATTATGTTGAGCGTTTTCGTTCTTAGAAATCAGTCATCTCTAGATATCTTAGTAATTTTAAATGGGGATGTTTGTTCACTCTGTTGAAGACAACTATACATTTTAGTAGCAAACGTAATTACCGTGCAGAATGGATCTTGTATAGTTTCCTTGACCAAGTATCATAACTCCAAACTTATAAGTTACCGTTGATTGAAATGTTTGTGTACATCAAAAGCATTTCTGGATGACCCCATGGAGAAGTCTTGAGTACACAGTGATTGCTAGACATCGCCTGCTGAGTGCTCCAGAACTGTCCCTTGTTTCTAGTGCTGATATCTTTAATGTTCCTTGCTACCTTCTCCAAACCCATTTAACGAACTTTGATCTTACATCTTCATTCAAAAACACAATTTAAATAATGATTCATAAAGTTCTTTCTTACTTTCTTTCTTTATTTGTTTCCCTTTTTCCCCCCTCCTTTATAGGTAGGTTTCTTTTACATACCTCACATCTCCCTGGACTTATGGGTACATAACTTGTCGGGATACTTAAAATTCTGAACTATATACATACTTTAAGGAGATTACGAGTATTTGAGAATAAAGTTCTTAGGAAAATTTTTGGACCACAGAGAGATGAACAGACAGGTGAATTGAGATGACTACATAACAATGAACTACATGGTCTTTATAGGAAGCCAGATATAATAAGAATAGTTAAGTCTCGTTGACTGCGATGGGCAGAACATGTGGCACGAATGGGGAATGAAAGAGGTTCATGGGATCTTCTTGTAGACCAGAGGGAAAACGCCCAGTTGGGAGACCAAGAATGAGGTGGGAGAATAACATTTTTACAACTGCTGCCGTCTCCCCATTCCAAACCTACAAAGCCTACGATCTTGGGCATTTTCAATGCTTAGCCCTCTTGCTTGCATTAATATCTTCATGCTTTCCTTCCATGTTAACTTTGGTCTCTCTCTTTTCTTCTTTCAGTTCGGTTGCCATTGATATAGTAGTTATATGGAAACTCCTTGTAGGAAAATCAGAAATAAAGCATCCAGTAAGTAGGGCAAAAATGAGGTGGAAGTATACAGTAACATTAATCTTGATTTGAGGGAGGTAAATTATATAGGTGATGATTTGAAATCATTAGCTGAGGATAGGGATATATCTTAATACATAAAAATTACGTGTCACGTTGTTTGTCCGCGATAGAATCCTAAACTACTGAACCGATTTTAATAAAATTTTGCACACTGTGTGTTGTTTGATCCAACTTGAGACCTACGGTTGTTTATAACTAAATTTATAGTCGCATTATTTTTATTGCAAATTATTTGTTTATTATTTAACAAAGAGTTATAATTATCTGTGAGTTCCATACGATTCTAACAGATGGCCGTGTAAGGTAATTGGTATATTATTTAACCAGGTGGCTGTGCTTTTTGTTGCAACCGCGAATTTCAATTGAATTACAAATATTGATTATTTCATAATTTATGTGTGTTTGTGTTTATTTTATTGTCAATGTATTGATAATAATATTGATTTCGTGTGTAAGTATTAGTTTTAAGTAATCTGGCTGAAAGACAGGAACTTAATTTAAATTTAACTGGACCGAGAAGGGACATTGAACAATATGGCGAATCAGTTCTAGAGACCATGAATGATAAGATATCAAGTGAATTTCCGCAAATTGGTATAGGCCCATGTGACATAAATCTTACATTTAAGAAGAATGTCAATTTAAAAACATATGAAGGTCCTAAGGAACGGAATAACAGAAATGTAAGTAAGTCTGTAAGTTATAATAATACGCCTAATATTACAGAAACAATCTCCATGCCTCAATTAAATGAAAAGCAAGATGACTATAATATATCACAAGATGGTATTACTATACAGAGACTTCTTGATGATTAAGATAATCCAAACTGCCAACAAGTTCGTAGAAAAAAACGAAAGTATAATGAAATCAGCAAGCTTCCTCAAAATATTCCATCAATCTAATCCTTATGATACACTTATGGATTGAAGCAGAATCTTTCACTCTGACTCCTAGATTAATAAATTAAAATAATAAATTAATCAGGACCTGTATTATTATCATGTTAAATGTATAGGACGAAATAATCGTCGCAAATATATGAAACTTATATGGAATGTAATCGTGAGAACACGAGGATTTTGATTTTCATATAATTGAATTAACATAAATTGAATCAAACGAAGTTGATAGAATTAGGAATAAACGATCAGTTAGTAATTAAGGAAACCATTTAACAAGTACATGGTACCGCTTTTGTTAAGCGACAGGCTCTTGATGCGGCTACAAAAGAGTTAAAATTTAAGAAAACTTATTTCACTAGCGGATTACTGGACATTTCTTTGTGGACCAGTAATCCAAGATCTTAAACTGAGCTTCGCTGACAGGTCATTAACAAAGCATGATTTGTAGCTGGGGAACTACAGCGTCGAGTAAACAACGCATTTTAGCGAACTCGACAAACCGCGAGGACGCGCAGCCTAGGAAACAGACGGGAAAAGGCCACTGACCCAAAGGAGTGTCCATACAGTGTTCATGGTGGATCCTTATCCAATGGAAAGACGGCGATTCCTTCTTTCGGACTAAGGAATCGTTGTCAACCAATATAATAAAGTGTTGTATCGCGACAAGGTAACGACCTCATGACGACACGATGCCAGAGAGAGGGTAACGAAGTTTACCTTATACCAACAATAATTATATTAAGTTAGTTTTAGTTCTGCATTTCTAAGTTCAGTGTTCGGAGTCCTGAGTCCGGCGGAACTCACTGAGGCGGGAGTCGGGACGACCGACATGGCTTTAAAGTAACATAATACAAACATTTGAAATTGATTAATCCGTGTTAGATCAGTAGAGATTCCATCTGGATTCTAAAGGCGTTACTGCGGTCAATACCTTGTCCGACATCAAATGTGTCAACAATCTTACATATGTATAGTGTCCATCGATTAATAAAATATTTTTATTAAACTTCATCTCGCGTAGTCTTGCGCCGGCCAGCTCCTTGCTTATCCCTGAGAAAGAACCTTAACTCTACCGATTACCAACCTGAGCAACCTAAGATCTCATACATGGAGATATCCTTTCGGTACTCCTAGCGCCCAACATCCATTACTAACCATTAAACCCACATTGATACCCTCTTAGGATGATACTGAGAATGCAGACAACATAAATTCATCTCAATCAACAAAACCACTTCCACATAAACCACCACCCATATTTATACCGGGTGTAGTTAACGTACCAGAAGTAAAAAGTTGTGTAAAACAAAAACTTTCTGATTTCGATTTCTCACTTAGTTTACTACAACATAATTTAACGTATACCTTAGCCACAGCAACGCGTGGCCGATACTTCTATATATATATATATATATATATATATATATATATATATATATATGTCGGATTAGTTACACTGTTTATATCTCAAGAACGGCTGGACCGATTTTTATTATCTTTGATTTGTTGGATTTGTTTCCGCCCCGAATAGCAGATAACTATTAAAACATCGGAAACATTAATGTAAAAATATTTAAAGGCGATACGACGTTCGCCGGGCCAGCTAGTATATATATAGACGATTCTTAGGTTTTCCGCTTTATGGATTCAAGGTCGGCCTCTGGCCACTGATTCTGACGTTTCAGCATGACCCCACATACCATTATCAAGGCATGATAATTTGAATCCATGATGCGGAAAACCCAAGAAAACGTTCTTAATCATAATTATATATGTGAAAATCTACAATATAACATATATATATATATATATATATATATATATAGACCTTTTGTCCTTGCGGCTTGGTTAGATAGTGCCAGTGAATTAGTTAAGTTAGGTCTATTCTATTTTGCTCATGTAAAATTTCACAAAGTTGCTAGCAGAAGTACCTAAATATGTTGAAGTAATTTTGTATGTAAAGTACAAGCATCTAGGAACATTAGTTGGAAGTCCGATGTACAGTTTTGATTTAGTAGTTATGGCAATATTACACTCTTCAGTCCCTTTGTATCCTATATGAATAATGAGAGCTTTACTTTTTTTTGTCACTCTGTATACAACTCCAGGATCCTTATAGGTTATATAATTCTATGACATAACTGTTCTTTATGCTCATATTTTCGTTGTATTTCTGATTATTAAGAATAGATGGCAGTACTTTATAAATTGTATAAGCTTAATAAAATCTGGTGTGTGATAAATTATATCCCTACATTCAGCCTCCAACAAATTGATCCCTCAAATATTTTTGGAAAAGATGTAATTGTTTGGTACTTGATAACTCATTAATTGTCCGTCTCTCTATAATCGTAAATACATACAAAATTAAAAATTATTTTCAATACTTGGTCCTTCTGTATTGATGTAGCATAAAACCACGTGAAGCAGGAGTACTCTCTAGTGGGAGTTAATTAACCAAGCTAATTTTGTTTCTAACTAAGGGTCTGTTTTACCAACAGAGGTAACAGTATTACGCCAGTTTAAGCTAAGAATTTTACACGGGGAAAACTGGCGAAATACAGTTACCTCAGTTGGTGAAACCGACCCTCATGCGGTTATACAAAACCATAGCAAGACCTGCACTTTGCTACAGCAGTGAGGCATGGACTTTGAGGAAAGGAGAAGAGAACAGGATAACTTCTAGTGAAATGAGATTCATGAGATATACAGTAGGATACACCAAATGGATCACAAACGCAATGAGGATATTTCAAAGGAACTACGTTCAGCTATCTTTACGACTCACTATTTATTAGTTATTAATTTGAAAACCTCATAATGTTATTTCCCATAATTAATTTATCAAATAATTTACTTTCCCTTAATTTCTGTGAATGACAAGTGGTTAGCTCATCACCTCAAAGAGACACCTATTGGTAACAGAGGTATTATTTGGATGGGGGAGAGCAATTAAATTTTGCCAGAGATTCTAATTTAAGCTTGATGTTCTTTTAATATAGAATAAATAAAATAGCTGAAACAATATTACGTGAGGAACAAAATGGATTTAGAAAGGGTATGTCAACTATAGATTGCATTTTTACAATGGCCCAATTGATAGAAAAAAGAAAAGAATTTAATTTACCCACGTTTTTACCTTTTGTTGATTATACTAAAGCATTTGATAGTACAAAGAGAAATAAATTATGGAACATATTAGAAATGAAAGGAATTCCTTAACACCTTATAAGAGCCATTCAGAGTTTATATATAGAATACGGAGATAAAATTAGTAAACAAAAATTGAAATAAATCAAGGAGTAAGACAAGGGTATTTAACTTTTACAGGAATTAATCACTACGAGGTTTAATTTATGGTAAAATTAAATGTTTCTTACCTCTCCTCATATAAATCTTCTAAGTAAGACAAGAGTGTCCGTTGTCACCAGTATTATTTAATTTATACTTGGACCATGTCATAAATGAATGACAAGAACAAATTAATATAAATAGTGTATTGACAACTCTGCTTTTTGCAGACGATCAAGTAATAATGATAGCATCAGAAAATGCTTTGCAACAATTCCTTTATACTTTAAATAATATCTCTCTAAAATACAATTTAAGATTATCTATATCTAAAACAAAAATATTAGCTCTGAAAGGAAAACGTGCAATAAGAACAAAAATAGTGATACAATGTAATTATAGACCAAGTTCAGAATTTTATTTACTTGGGATGTCATTTAGGTAATGACAGAAATTTAGATAAACTCACTAAATTCCAACTATTCAATTATCTATGTGGCACAATTAAATATACTTTATTGAATAAAACTAGAAAAGAAACTATTTTAAAATTTTATAAAGTATTGGCAATTCCATATCTTATCTATGGATGTCAAACCTAGATATTAACAAAGACAGATAGTAAACAAATAGAGACTGCAGAAATTAATATGTTGAGAAGCAATAGCAGGATACCAAACCACCGATAAAAAGAAAAACGAAGATATAAGAACAGAACTTAATATATTTAATCTCTGTGAAAGAATAAAATACTATCAAAATGCTTACCTTCAGCACGTATTACGAATGAATGAACAGCGCATACCATGAAGAATGTATAATTATAAACCAAAAGGGAGAAGATTGTTGGGAAGACCATTGAAGAGATGGAAGGACCAATTCGACCTATAATGAGATCAGAAGAGGCCATTGGGCTTAATCCTTGTTGTTGATGATGATGATGTTCTTATATGAGCCTAAATATCTTTAGAATCAGGACTCATGGCTTAAATCCTTCCCAGGTTGCATAGTGTTATCTCAGGCTAGGTTAGGATCATTAGAGAATGTAAATAATAAATAAAAACAACACTTTTAAGATGCAAACAAAACAAAATATATTATTTATTTTTATTGTACATTTAAATATACAGATCTATAAAATTTTAACTTGGTAATATTTACATAAAATTCAGTAATAATATTAATGTTAAAAATTAATATCATCCATTTCCAAAACATCCCTGCCCTTTAATAAATATATTTGAATAAATTAGTCAGAAAACAATAGGAAGTAATACTGTTGTGTAATATTATTATAAAAATAAGTTGGGAAATTTTTAGTATAGGTAGGCTCATGAGGGAGATAAAATATCACATTGAAACTTATTCTGGAAGAAAGACATATCTTAAAAATAAATAAAATATAATACAAAAATTAATCATTTGATCAATTTAAATGTAAAGTTGTGCATAGTGTATACTGAGTGGAAGTAATACACAATGTCAAAAAAAAGAATTTAACCTCATATATATATATATATATTCCAAGAGGAAGAAGAGATGTCGGATGTCCTCGGAAGAGATGGTCTTAGATCTATTAGTGAAGACGGAACAGGCAACTCTTGCCTAAACCAGGAAGTGAAGAAGAAGATATATATATATATATGATATGAAAAGAAAAATAAATGCCTGAGTTGGGATTTGAATCCGAGTCTCTAAACTCTGTACATTTAGTGCTCTAACCATCTGAGCCACTCAGGTATCCTAACACAAACATTTATTTTTCTTATATATGTAGTATTCTCAATTTACACGAGAAGTGGCTTCAAGATGGCAGTTGGAATGATATCCCACTACCTCTCATGTAAATTGAGAATACTACTACATATATAAGAAAAATAAATATTTGTGTTAGGATATGTGAGTGGCTCAGATGGTTAGAGCGCTAAATGTACAGGTTCAACTCCGACTCAGGCATTTATTTTTCTTTTCATGTCATATTTGCCTTCATTGCCAAAAATATAATTACAACATCTGAATAAAATGAACATATGTGTATGAACACATTTTTTAACTAATTTTTTACAGCATACTCCCTTACAATATTTGTAATACTACATGTTGAGTAACAAATGTAATAAATATAATATTAAATAATAAATTACATTTATAAACATGATTTGATATATTTTTTCTTTCATGTTTAGATTTGTTAAACTTTTTCAAAATCTGTTTTATTTTTATTTATAAAATAAAAATTAATGCTCGAACCGGGACTTGAATACTGAATCTCTGATTCTATTCAGGCTTAATACTTATATGGAAGATGACAGCTTAAAAAGTACTATACCTTAATTCAACCATTTGAAAATAATGAAGAAACATAAATGCTCCAAAATTCTTTAGAAGGAATCCACTAAAAAATCTTGATGGTATGTGTGTGTGTGTATTAGTGTCATCCACTGCACTTTTAATACTTCAGATTCTGCATTAGTGTTAATGCAGTCTATTAATACAGTGAGATCAGTATAGTGCTGGACAGCAGATGCATGGTTTGTGCTGTGTGATGACGAAGGTTTCACTTGCAGACACGGGACTTGAAATGTGCGAAGACTCAGCAGTATATGAATACATCCCACACATTCACGATCACAGTCGGATAGTGTGTTTCGAATAGATAAGGTACAATGTCGCTTTTCCTTGTGAAATGAATGACGTGTGCATAACTGTATAATGGCTAATAATTTGTCTACTGAACAATGTATATTTATTTATGATCAATATTTGTTAACTCAGTCTGCCAGCCATGTATGAAGACTTTTTGAAACACGATTCCCGGGGGTAAAAATTCCATCACGTTCAACGGTCCATAATCTATACAACAAATTTTATAAAGAGGTGTCAAAACTGTAAGAAGCACCTGCTTCAATAAAGTTGGTAGGTACATCAATTTGTAAAATAGTTTTGAGAATGTGTGTGGTTGTATCACCGCAATCCTACACTGTCCGTTCCCCACCGTGAGTGAGTCAGCAGTGTATAGTGAAATCCCTGCATCTATTGTCCAGTGCTATACTGATCACACTGTATAAGCAACATTTTGGCTGACTACAATACACAAATTGAAAGACTGTAGGTTTGATTACCAATTGTAACATCATAGTATATTCTGTGAATAAATACTGACATCATGCAGGACTGACAACACATCTGATATCTCCTAAAAACTGCCATCATGCAGGGCTGACAACCCATCAAACTTCTCCTAACAAATATCTGTAAAGATGGGAATCTTAACCTCCTACCCCAAGGACCTTCTAAGACTTTAAATTATGTGGGAGATTTTAAACAAAATTACAATAGAAAGTAACAACATGAGGTAATTTCTAATTATAATGGTGTATACCAAGTTCATTTTTTAGTTACCTTATTTGCTCACAGATGTCATTGGATGGTATGTGGTCAACACACCGACCCAATGAGACATCTAACAAGCAACTAAAGTATTACCAGGACATTGATGTCAGTAAATATTTCTTAGAGGCCTCTTTATTCAACCTTAAGGATGTTTTACAAGCCTGAAAATCTTCTGACTCGGGATCCACAGCTTAAATTTCTTCCTGCAGGACTTGCTCCTTGGATTTTCCATCCTAAAAAAAATCCATCAACTGGGTTTGAACCCGCGACACTCGGTACTAGAGGCAAGACGCATAACCACTAGTCCACCATGGCCGATTATGAGGTAATTTACAATTTATAAATTGAGTCAGTTAAATATTTTTCATCTCATAAAGTTCAGTATTTTCATGATACCAGTTTCAAAGGTCTTCTCCTCCATCATCAGTCAAAACTCAGAGTTTTGACTGATGATGGAGGAGAAGGCCTTTGAAACCAGTATCATGAAAATACTAAACTTTATGAAGTTAGATGAAAAAACATGCAACTGACTCAATTTATAAATGTGTAGGTGATGTTTATTTTGTATTGTGTATAGAGAGGAACTTAGAACGAATGTGTGTTTAAGTGAATGTAGGTATGGTGATGGAATTTTTTTTGTGTTTGTTGTAAGTAACGAAGAAAATATTAAATAAATAAGTGAGTAGAAATATATTGGACAAGGAAGTTTCAGTAATGGATGCCCCAAATTAATCTCCTTTCTCATAAGCTGACTTCCAAATGTCGACTAGACAAACAGATGAATGAAATCTGTAGAACATGGTGAGTGGCACTGTCAGGTGACTTAACATAGTCCACAACACCTTTCCATAAACATCGTATCTATCATCTCTCTTGTCGTGAGATTTAATTTCAAAAGTCTCTGTTACCCACATAGCAACATTGCACACAACGAGGAATGTAACAAGTTCTCGTCCTGGCTTCTTGAGACGTAGCATCCTTGTATTACTGCATCGTCGCAATCCATCAATAATAAATGGAGTCTGAAGCAGAACTTGAATAACCTAAAAATGATAAATTATATATTTACTAGAAATATTTAGTTGAATTACTATATATAGTATTTGAGATAAAGATTTACAATGACTATTTAACTCATGCCCCAAATGGGAGTCAATAACCAATCAGATTTCAATATTTTTTTATTTACAACCAATCACAGTCGTGTTTTGCCTCAAATTTATCAACCAAAGTTTATCATATTAAAGAGAGCACCTCCTTTTTTTAACATTCTGAATAGTTCATAGCATTATTTTGTAGTGACTGACTCACCAAGAAATACAGCTACCAGATTGTGTATATATTGCATGAATGTCAACAGATAGAGCATGCGGGAGATAATATCAAAACATTTGTAACAATTTATTATACCACAAAAAAGAAAAAGAAACCATTGTTTGCACTTTCTTAAATGAATTATTTTCCAGGAAATGACATTGCAGAAAAATATAATTGATATATTTACATCATAGAACATCAGAAATTAATTAATACCTATAAGTAGTAGTAGTATTCAAATGTTCTGAAGCTCTTAATTTGTTATCATTCACTTGTTAATACCTATAATGTTGGTTATAAATTTCTCCACTAGGGTGCATTCTTACAATATTGCAATTCTTTGGCAATAAGTAATATGATCTAGTTGCAGTGATGAACAAAAGATGCAAATGAAGCATACCAATTGTTTCTCATTTGTTTTCAAATATCACCGTTTACATTAAATAAATAAACATTTTAAAATAACTATATTTAAATAATGATTTATGAATAAACAGCTTAATTTTATTCATTAAATAAAAGTGATCCCACAACAGGCCTCAGGAGGCCCTTGGGGTAGTAGGAGGTTAAGGCTCCCACTTTTTCTAGACAATCGACACTTTATGTCAGCCGGGTTGTCAGCCCTGCGTGACGGCCGCCTTTACCCAAGAACAAGCGTCTGGTACTCATTTCCGTTAGAGGCTGAGTCGACCCCAGGGCCATAGTGCCGCCAGAGGGTTTGGGTCAGTTTAAAAATCCTGACCCTCGACCCTCCGGCTTGTAGCTCAGTGCCTTAACCTCTACTCTACGGCATGCCCCTTTATTCATTAAATAGTCGTAACAAATGGCATTACTTATGACTATGGACTGCATTGTAATAGTTATTTATATAACAAAGATTGAAAGTGAGGTTAAACATATGATTGAGCTATTGTAGGAAATATCACTATGAGGTTTAATTAAAAATTTAAAATAAAATTCTTTCCGCCTCACCATATATTCTATATTCTATTAGACTGGTTTTGTAACATTATTGGTTATATCTTCAGTATTTACACGACTGATATTCTGTCATCCAAGAACACTACTTCTTAAATTTAAATTTAAAATTTAACATACAAATTAAATTTTGAAATGGATTTGCAAAATATTTCCTATGTATACAACATTAAAAATTCAAATTATATTCAATTTCATTACTTTTTAATAAATACATTACAATGCAATGTTTAACAATGGATACAAAAAGACACTCTTAAAATATGATCAGAATTAATTGGTCCATGTGTAATATTTTAGTTATTAGAACTGTTTGAAGATAAAATATGAATAAAATATGATCTAATACATCCAAAATATCTGCTGACAGAATATTAGTCATTGCATAAATACGGGTATTGCAATGTAAGTTATATAATTTAAATAAATGAAAATTGATTTAATTCATTTCTTTTTTAGCCTTATGATATGAGTACTGATGGCATTTTGATGTTATATGTAATTTAACATGTTCCAGTCTTGCACAAATTTATTTTTTGAAAAGAAAAATTAATGCTTGAACTGGGAATCGAACTCTGGACCTGTATCTGTATGCCAGATTGCAGTCCATTACACCATTCAAGACCCAATACAAACACTAAACTTTCTTTCCACATATACAATTCTCTTACGTCTGAAGGCAGATGGCTGATGCTATTAACAATGCCGTCAGACCATATCTATTCAAGGTATTTTTAACAAGAATTTTACATTACTTTTAAGCGGTAAAGCTTAATATTTTTATGTTATATTTAATTCAACAAGTTCCAGTTCTGGACAATTGAGGGGTCTAGTGAGAGAGGGAGCTATGCCACTTTGAGAAGAAATGGAAATAAATGAGGTTTTATAAAGCATTATATTACGAAATTATTTGTGCAATAAAGGGTAACTTTGTTCTTCTTTAATTTACTATTATGTAAGCTATGCAAAAGGAAAAATATAAATTTTAATATAAATATCACTACATTTAAATTAACTTAAGAAGATTGATGCTGACCTACCATCTCAGCTCACGTGCTATTATTGGGACGTCCGTAGGAGAATGGAGAGTCCAAGCTCCTTAAGCATTGGCAACAACAACATATTTAAATTAATGTTTGGAAGTAAACATTACTTTGGCACCAATAAATACATTTAGTATGGAAAAAACTTCTAAGTACCAATAAAAAAATCAACATCCCAGATAGTAAGAAATCTGGAATTTATCAAATGAATTGTAATGATTGTAGCAAAGTATACAAAACAAAAAGGAATTTGGAAACACACTAAAGAACATTTTTAAAATATTAAAAATTGTGAAAATGAAAAATCAGCAATTGCTGCACATAGTTTGCTACAACATCATAAAATTGAAAAAGAGGCAAAACTTTTGAAACAATTAGATAAACCATTGGAACTGACAGTTTGGGAAAAGATATTCATTCAGAATAATAAATATCAATCTATGAACTTCAATATTCCGGTGGATAAAAATTTAATTTCAAAATTTATAATCCCAACCAAAGATGGCAGCACAAGAGGTGATGTCCATAGAGAAATCAACAACCAGAGAATTTCATCAGTGGAAGTCATGACTGAAGAGAGACAAGATATTGTCTGAAACTGCCAGTATCAAAGAAATTTGAAATTGTATGAGGTGAGTCGTTAAAAATATGTTCTCCACTTACTATTAATAAATATCACTGATTATTTCCATTTCTTCTCAAAGTGGCATAGCCCCCTCTCTCAGTAGACCCCTCAATTGTTTTTAAAATAAAAATTATCGCTTGAATCAGGATCAAACCCCACACCTCTGCCTCTGCACTTCATCGTGAAGCCCATTATACCATTCAAGATCTGATACAAATGCTCACTTACTTTCCACTTGTAAATTCTCTTATGTCTGAAGGCAGATAGCTGACAATATTAATAATGCCACCAGGAAACTTATATTTGAAGTGTTTTTAATGAAAATCTTACATAACTTTTATGGTTAGAAGTACTTTAAGTAATAAAGATAAAAAGGAACAAGATGGATGATTCCTCCAGAGAAAAAGTATAACCTTACTTACTTAATACTTAATACAGGCTTTCCACTTTACAGCAGTTTGCCTTTGATTCCTGCTTTCCAGAGATTCCTGTCTTCCCATTGTCCATCTTCCATACCCCTCTTCATCAGGCATCATATATTCCCTCATACCATGCTCTTCTACTTCTCCCCCTCTTCCTTCTGCCTGGTACCATCCAATCCAACACCTGTTTAGGCCACTGGTCTTCTGACATCCGTTGTACATGTCCATACCACTGTACAGCTCTCTTTGTTATCCTATCGATAACAGTTTCTTGTGCATCCATTTCTTGTCTGATATATGTATTTCGTATAGACCTATGTTATATATGAAATACACATATACAGGGCAAGTCAAAATGTTGTGCAGGTTTTCAGAAATTTATTATGTGAAATGTAATGAACATATAATATCGTGAGACATATTGTATGAAAGGTAAACTCTCAAAGTTTAGTTGTCCACTTCTAAAGTTCCGCGTTCACCCGCAAGATGTCAACAGCAGAGCAGTAAAGGAAAATGGCGTTGACTGGGGATCAGAAGTCTTTCTGTGTGCTTGATTACCATGTAAACAACTCTGTGACTAGTGTTCAACGACATTTCCGTACCAGATACGATAAAGACCCGCCGGATGGGAGATCCATTCGTAAGTGGTACACACAATTTAGGGATTCAGGCTGTATCTGTAAACGAAAATCGACTGGCCGTCCGTCGACGAGTGAAGAGACAGTCGAACGCATTCGCACATGCTTCGTGCGGAGTCCACAGAAATCCACCTACCGGGGAGCGACAGAACTTCAACTACCACAAAAAACTGTATGGTGGATTCTCCGGAAACGTTTACAGATGAAACCCTACCACTTGCAACTGGTTCAAGCCTTAAAACCCGCCGATTATGCTTTGCGAGCGTCCTTCTGTGTTGATTTTCTCGCATTAATGGAAGAGAATGAGTTCCATGAGAGGGTAGTTTACAGTGATGAAGCGACTTTCCACCTTTCAGGAAAAGTGAATAGACACAATGTAAGGATTTGGGGAACTGGTAACCCCCATGCAACTCTGGAACATCAACGCGATTCTCCGAAAGTGAATGTCTTTTGTGCCATTTCCCATGCAAAGGTTTATGAGCCCTTTTTCTTTCATGAACGTACTGTGAACGGACATGTTTTCCTTGATATGCTACAACAATGGCTCCTTCCGCAGCTTGAAGCAGATAGTCCAGATTTCATTCTGCAGTTGGATGGTGCCCCTCCACATTACCATGGCAGTGTTCGAGACCATTTGAATACGGCTTTACCACAACGCTGGATAGGCCGTGCATCTCAGGGTGATCAACAACTCATTCATTGGCCACCTTGTTCACCAGATCTAACCCCGTGTGATTTCTTCATGTGGGGTCTTGTAAAGGATCATGTTTACGTACCACCACTTCCAACAACACTGCATGAACTGCGTGCCCGCATCACAGCAGCCATTGCTGATATCGACCGCGGACTGCTACAGAAAGTTTGGCAGGAGATTGAATATCGGCTTGACATCTGTCGTGTAACAAAAGGCGCTCACATAGAACATCTGTGAATATTTAAAAAAAAACTTTGAGAGTTTACCTTTCATACAATATGTCTCACAATATTATATGTTCATTACATTTCACATAATAAATTTCTGAAAACCTGCACAACATTTTGACTTGCCCTGTATATATATATAACCTAAATTGTGTTAAATAATATAGACTATAGTGATAATGTACCTGTAAGATGGTGATGAAGATAGAAACCACATTGTGCTTGAGAACAGCTGGTACAATACTGAATATGCCATACAAGAAGAATGCTGGGATACAGATGAATAGCAAAAGGTCATCCAGTAGTGACACAGGGTGCTGATTGACATCAAGCTGTGTGAGCTTCCTATAAGCAAGTATCACTGCTACTGTCATCAGGAGCAACAGTATCAGTTCTGATACTGCATTCACCGTCAGCCCCACTTCAATGTATTGACTGAAACATATAAACTTTTCATTTTACCATTTATTTTCTTTGACTCTACACAAACAGTTAAAGATTTTAAAATTCTTTTTTTACCTCACCTCACATCCTGTCTTCTAACTAGACTGGTTTATAAAGTTATGCGGTTTCATCATCAGCAATTTTACGATAAATGTTCTGCCATCCAGAAGCACTACTTCTTACTCCATCTGTTGGTGGATTGATGAACCTCTGAATCAAATCAACTTCTCTGGGAATTGAAAATTCATTAATTTTCTTCATAGTTTGAGAAAAAATCCATATTCAAAAAACAAGAAAGAAAAATTAATGAATTTTGAAATTCCTGGGGAAATTAATTTGATTTGAGGTTCATCAATCCACCAATAGATGGAGTAAGAAGCAGTGCTCCTGGATGACAGAACATCGGTTATGAAATTACTGATGATGAAACCACCAAGGTTTTGAAACTGAGACAGGATATGAGGTGAGGTAAAAAGAATTTTATTTTAAATTTTAAATTAAACCTCATAATGATATTTCTTATAATAGTTCAACTTAATTATACACTCATCCCTCACTTGTCTCTATACACAATATAAATAAAATAATAGAGAACAAACAATAGGGCTTTTCTAGATCTTAGCAAAGCATTTGACATGGTTAACCATGAAATTTTAATCAGAAATCTAAATACATTTGGTATTAGGGGACTGGCAAAAAAATGGTTTATTTCATATTTAAGTAACAGAACACAAATAGTTGAAATTAACAATATCCGATCAAATTCAACATCTATGGAACATGGAGTACCCCAAGGATCAATTCTGGGTCCAATCATTTTTCTCTTATATATATTAATGACCGTCCCATAATTATGCCCAAAGCCAAAACTATATTATTTGCAGATGACACTAACATCATACTCAGTGACATTGATAATAATGATCTACAACTGAAGATAGATAAAACATCAACAAATCTAGAACAATGGCTAATAAACAATAAACTCTAAACATAAACAAAACAGTGTACATGAATTTCAATCAAAATCTGAAAAATCCCATTAACATTATGCTTAATGACACCTTAATAAAAGAAGCAAATTGTGCCAAATTTTTAGGTGTATGGATTGATTCCAATCTGTCATGGGAATGCCATATACAACACTTATCCGAAAAACTTAATCGATTATGCTATGCAATTCGCGTCCTCACTAGAATATTACCAGAGGAAGTATTAAAAACTGTATATTTTGGAATACATACATTCACAGTTAACATATGGTATAATACTATCGGGATCATCACCAAAATCTACTCAAATTACAAAAAAGAATTATTAAAAACATTAAGAAAGCACCAGGCCGAACAGAAAGTAAGAAACTCTTCAAAAAACTCAAAATATTACCTGTTCCTTGTATTTACATTTTAGAATCAGTTTGCTTTATTCATAAAAATTTAAAACTCTTCAAAATAAATTCAGATTTACATGAACATAGCACTAGAGTATCTAATAATATGCACCTAAATTGTCACAGGCTTACCAGAAGTATTAACAGCCTATCACATAGAGGTATTAATCTATATAATCATCTCCCTTCCAATATTAAACTTTTTACGGGCAGACAATTTAAACTTGCTGTAAAGAACATTTTATTGTCTTACATACCATTAAGTATGGGCGAATACCTAAATTTAAAATTGTAAGTAATATTTGATTGGAATTGTATTGCTATCCTTTCTTGTGAAGTGCTGCCCCTTGATATTATGATGTATTTTAGTTGCAATGTAAATTGGTTTTATTATGTATTTATGTATGTATGTGTTATATTTTATATTGTTGTTTATAACCTGGACACATCCTAAAGCATCTATGATGCTCTAAAGGATGTTAAAATAAAATTAAAAAATTACCTGTGTAATGTCCAGTGCATAAATTGAGAATAAACCACATTTTGCCATCAATCTGCCTAGTGCAGAAACCCTAAGCACAATAAACACAATGGGTATCATTGGATCAAATGCATTTTATTACAAAAAATGTCAAAGAAATTTTAAAATTATTAAATTATTGTCATCATTAAGTAAAGAAACAAGCTGATAAAGCAGCACAAATATCAGGATATATGAAAGATTTAATTTGGCGCAACAAACATATATCAATAGAAAGCAAAACCCGCATGTACAAAAGATAGTTTGACCACTTATCGTATATGGAGCAGAAACTAGGACTGATACAACAAAAACTAAACAAATAATAAGCACATGTGAAATGAAAATCTTTAGAACTATTCAGGCGAAGACATTATTTGATAAAATGCACAACACAGAAATTAGGGACAAATGTCATATTCAAGACATAACCAAATTTGTTATAGATAGACGAAAATATTGGAAGGGTCATATAGAAAGAATGGACGAAAACTGACTTGCAAAAAGAGCTAAAGAAGATAGACCAATGGACGGGAGAAGAACAAGAGGAAGAAGACCAAGCAAGAGATAGACAGTGAATGCACATCCAATACGTCTTCCTCCAAGGAGTGATTTTGGAAATAAACAGGATGAAAATCCTACAAATTATGTTTAAGAAGAAGAAGAAGATTATCTTTGGCGGCCCCATGGTGCCTCTCACCGCTGGGGTCCCAAGATCAAGTCCCGGTCACTCCATGTGAGTTTCATGGTAGACGAAACGGAGCTTGGGCAGGTTTTTGTCGGGACTTTCTCTCATTTTTCCCTGCCACAATTTCATTCCACCATTTCTTCATACTCATATCATTAATTTTGTTCATCTGACTCCATGATGGTGCATCAGGCATGGTCGGCCAACACCCTTGTCATTCACAGACCTCTATATAGGGGGCTCATCTCTTCTCATCCCTTGGCCCAATCCTGAGATAGACACAAGTTGAGGATAGGATATTTACTATTATTATTATTATTATTATTATTATTATTATTATTATTATTATTATTATTATTATTATTATTATTATCACATATCAAAGTATGATTTAGCACATCTGAGATAAAGATGATTAAAATAGAATTAAGCACAGTTCCTCTTGCGAGGTGAATCAGTTAAATATTAATTGGCTGTTATTAAATTAATATTGAGAAGCTAAAGCTATTACTATGATAGAAATAAGCAAATTAATGAACACAATTAAATTATTGTAAATCAATGGTAAAGACAAATTGACTTACAATAATTTAATTGTATTCATTAATTTACTTATTTCTATCATAGTAATTGCTTTAGCTTCTCAATATTAACCCTTTAGATGCTGTGAGTCGATTAGATCAGCTCAGATGTTTCTGTCCATTACCTGCCAGACAATATACTTAAACTACTTGCAAAGCCGATCACATCGGCAGATGCAATTTAAATATCTGACACAAGAGATTTTACCAGTGGCATGCAGAGGGTTAATTTAATAAATAATGCTATAGCTGTGTGGAGTCCCTTCATGTTTTCTTAATGCAGGAGCCATTCATTGTGTATTTGTGAATGAAGATTCATTGCAATTGAATGTGGGACCAGTAGAGTAAGGTAAAGGAAGGATTTATGCTTGGATGGGAATGAAGCCTGAATTAGCTCAGTGGACAGAGCATTAGCACAGAAAGCTAAAGGTTCAGGGTTCAATTCCCGGTTCAGGCAAACATTTTTCTCTTTACCATTGATTTACAATAATTTGATTGTGATCATTAATTTACTTATTTCTATCATAGTAATAGCTTTAGCTTCTCAATATTAATTTAATAAATAATGCTATAGCTGTGTGGTGTCCCTTCATGTCTTTTTAATGTAGAAGCCATTCATTGTGTGTTTGTGAATGATGATTCATTGCAATTGAATGTGGAACCAGTAGAGTAAGGTAAAGGAAGGATTTCTGCTTGGATGGGAATGAAGCCTGAATTAGCTCAGTGGACAGAGCGTTAGCACGGAAAGCTAAAGGTTCAGGGTTCGATTCCCGGTTCAGGCAAACATTTTTCTCTTTACCATTGATTTACAATAATTTAATTGTGTTCATTAATTTACTTATTTCTATCATAGTAATAGCTTTAGCTTCTCAATATTAATTTAACCTTTTGACTGCCGAGTTTCCCTTTTGCCAGCTGGGCTGTGGGTGCCAGGTTTTTTAAATGTAAAGTACTACGCCATACTATATAATATAAACCTATATAAAGTGTAATTTACCGTGTACATGCCATGCTAAATTGAATTTAAACTCACTATTATATATATTTAATTAATGTTGGGAAGTAAACATTATGAGGTATAATCATTAAAATTCATCGGAGAACATATTGTTTAAACAACTCACCTCATAGGATTCATGCTTCCATGATATCGCGATTTCAAACATAATCATGTTCATCGTCAGCCATAACTCCGACTGATGAAATTTCATCAGTCGGAGTTATGGCTGACGATGAACATGATTATGTTTGAAATCGCGATATCATGGAAGCATGAATCCTATGAGGTGAGTTGTTTAAACAATATGTTCTCCGATGAATTTTAATCACTATTATATATTTATTTGAATATTAGATGGCATTGCGGTCACTTGTAAATAATCCCAATTCCCAGGTCTAATCTCAGCACGTTAGTCTTTCATTGAAATTTGGTTAGTCAATCACTATCATTAAAACATTTATCCTATTGTATAATTTTGATGGCATTATCACTAAATACTTATCATATTAAATATTTTTGAACATTTTTTTAGGGTCCTGGGTTCCAATCAATTCCAATCAAACAGCTGTTCTATGCCACGTGTTTCGTCTGGTGTGCCGCCACGGCCACCACTGTCACTCACACCCTGTTCATTTAGGTTTACATCACTTGCTTTACTATTTACAGGCTTGGATTGTAATAATATTCTCTTAGAAACAGGACTACTATCACATTTGTCAAATGAATAATCATTTGATGAACTGTTACTATTACTTTCATCTTCTGATAAAACTGACACAATAAAATCACATAGTGTATTTTCGTCAACTTCGAGACATGAATCACCGTTTTTCACCGCACGACCTACCCCTTGGTCAGGTATCTATTCAACTAAAAATAAAATAAATAAAGAGAAAATCCTGAAATTGCAACATTCCATAGCCAAAAAAAGACCTTGAAACATGAATATACACCCTCCTTTAGAAAACTCTTTTACCACCAGCCTATACCGTTATTCTGTAAGGGATATGCAAAGTATTGCTAAGAAAGGATGCACAAACACAGAAAGAAAAATAATTTTAGTACACTGAAGTGAAAACTTGAGGAAAAAATATTTAAAATAATAAGATTGAGAACCAGAGGTTGCCGGGCATGGCATACAGCTGTATACATACTTTCACTGGCTCATGCCGGGCATGGCATACAAAAGGTTAATAAATAATGCTATAGCTGTGTGGAGTCCCTTCATGTCTTCTTAACCTTTTGTACGCCATGCCCGGCAAGCTCCGGTTTTCAGTCTTATTATTATTAATTATTTTTTCTCAAAGTTTTCACTTGAATAAACTAAAATTATTTTTCGTTCTGTGTTTGTACATCCTTTCTTAACAATGCTTTGCACATCCCTTACAGAATAATGGTACAGGCTGGTTGTAAATGGGTTTTCTAAAGGAGGGTGTACATTCATGTTGCAAGGTCTCTCTTTTTTTTTGGCTATGGAATATTTCAATTTCAGGATTTTCTCTTTATTTATTTTATTTTTAGTTGAAAAGATACCTGGCCAAGGGGTAGGTCGTGCTGTGAAACACAGTGATTCATGTCTCAAGTTGACGAAAATACAATATGCGAGTTTATTGTGTCAATTTTATCAGAAGATGAGAGTGACAGTAACAGTTCATCAAATAGTTATTCATTTGACGAATTTGATAGTAGTTCTGTTTCTAAGAGAATATTATTACAATTTAAGCCTGTAAATAGTAAAGCAAGTGATGTAGACCTAAATGAACAGGGTGTGAGTGACAGTGGTGGGCGTGTCGCACCAGATGAAACACATGGCATAAAACAGCTGTTTGACTGGAATTGATTTGAACCCAGGGCCTTAAAAATGTTCAACAATATTTATTATTATAAGTGTTTAGTGATAATGCCATCAAAATCATTCAATAGGATAAATATTTTAGTGATAGTGATAACAAATTTCAATAAAGACACCGTGCTGAATTTGAACCTGGGATCTTTACAAGTGGAAGCAACACTGCCTAATCTTCTAATAAATGTATAATAGTGAGTATACATTCAATTTAGCAAGGCATGTAGACAGTTAATTATACTTTATATAGGTGTATATTATATAGTATGGTGTAGCACTTTACATTTAAAAAACCTGGCACCCACAGCCCAGCTGGCAAAAGAGAAACTCGGTGTCAAAAGGTTAATGTAGAATCCATTCATTGTGTATTTGTGAATGATGGTTCATTGCAGTTTAATGTGGGACCAGTAGAGTAAGGTAAAGGAAAGATTTCTGCTTGGATGGGAATGAATCCTGAATTAGCTCAGTGGTCAGAGTGTTAGCACAGAAAGCTAAAGGTTCAGGGTTCGATTCCCGGTTCAGGCAAAAATTTTTCTCTTTACCATTGATTTACAATAAATTAATTGACTGACCTGTCAGCCATGGCGATGAAGAAAATAATGATGCTGACCACTGAACCGACGAGCACTATAATTCCAGCAAATAGACCTTTGTTAGCAGACTGGCAGTCAGCATGAATAACAAGACTGTTATGTGTTTCGCTGGCAGCATTAGCGGGACATTCAGCATGACCGTTATGAGCTTTCTTACACTTCCCAATATTCTGCCAAATGATGAACAGGATGCCAACTGTAACACAGTAATTAATATTTTATATAAATAGTGAAAGAAATATAAGCACCAGATACGAAATACAAATTCCTTGCAATAAATATAATAAAAATGACTACATACTTTAGTTTGCAAATGTTTAGTTTTCTCCAAAGAACATTGTATGAAAGTTAAGGTAGAATATTTTTATCACTCACCTCATATTGTTCTTCTTATTTGATTATAAACTAGTTTCGGAACATAGTTTCTGTTCCATCCTCAGTATCATCACGACCGTTGTTCTGTCGTCTTGAAGAGCTGTCCTTGTCTCCTTCCATTGGCTGACTGAAAAACCTCAAAACCAGGTCATTCTTACCGGGAATTTCAAAGTTCATTAATTTCTTCTTTTCGCTCTTTTGAATGTAGATCTTTTCCCAAACAGTAAGTTCTTTTGGTTTTTCTATTTGTTTTAATAATTTTGCTTCTTTCTCGATAAGATGTTTTTCAGACCATGCATGGGCAGCCACTGCAGATTTTTCTACTTCCCCTTTCTTGACATTCCTGATATGTTCTTTTACTCTAGTTTTCAAATTTCTTTTAGTTTTTCCTCTGTAGAATTTCTCACATTCTTCACATTTAATTTGATAAATCCCTGATTTGTTTTCTTCTTTAATTTTCTCATTCTTATTAGGTCTAATCAGTCTACTGATGTTGTAGTCATTTTTGGGTGCTAACCTTATGTTGAAATCTTTAAAATTTTTTTGAAACTTGTGGTGTTTTAATGGATGATATTACGCGGGGCGGTCAGTTAAGCCCCAGCGTATTGATAGCGTGAAGACCACTATTGTTTAAGTGGTCTTTGGCCCGAGCGGTTGGCCTTGGTTTTGGAGGAAGAGTTCTACATTTAAACATGTTAAAACACAGTAAACGAAAAATTAACATAATTTATTAAAATAAATTCAAACATAAATAAATATTAGATCAACAACATATAAAACAAGTTATTTAAAACAGCTGAAATTGCCATATTGTCAGACGTAAAAATATTCAAAATTTTAAAGTGTTAAAATTCAGAGAGAGAGAAAACAATCATTTTAAAATATTCAACTTTGTTCGTTATTCTAAGTTCCTTGGACCATTTGGTCCCTTATTTAATTCTAAGTCTGAAAATGACCAAAGAATGATAAAAAGGTTTCATATTACCAATGTAGCTGCCACCGTCCCCCAGCCGGGGGGCTGCGTTCGGTCCGCCGCCCTTCTGCCTTCGGTAAAAAAAATCGCGAATATTTATATGATAAATTTTAAGTTTCTAATTGGGGAAATTTGGGTGTGGAAAGTTCATGAACTAGTTGAAACCTTCATCTATGTCAAAATGGAAAGCTTGTTCTACTTTCACTTCGCGCAACTTACTTTATCTTTATCTAATGTGGTCATCTTTCTTGACCAAATAATTCTGGAATCTTTTGACATGGTTTTGATCCAGGATATAGAGATATGCCTTTTTATTAGCGTTTTTTATATTATATGTGTATGAATTAATATGTTTTTCGGTGTGGTTAATTATCCCCTATTTTCTGATATAATACACATGTATATGTGTCTATCCTTTATTGGCTTTTATAGTATTTTCTTATTATGGCAGTTAGGCCCTAGTGTTGGCATAACAGATGATATGTGAATTTTCTAAATTTTACATTATCTTCTTTTACTTTTAGAAGAGTGCTTTGATTAATAAATTTTTGTCTTTTGAACTTGTTTATTTTTTTGAGTATCATTTTTATAGCAAAACCATTTTCCGTGGCTACGTTGATTATGTGTTCTTTTTCTTTTTCATAATTTTCTTTGTTCATTGGTATGTTCACTAATCTATGTGTCAAACTATTGAAAACTGCTTCTTTGTGAGCTATGTGATTGAAACCTAAAGCTTTTATGTAGTTATCTATATGTGTCTTCTCTCTGTAAATTCCAAATTCTATCTTATTTTCTTCATTCCTTTTTAAGTTGAGATCTAAAAATGGTATTTCTCCATTGATTTCCTTTTCCATAGTAAACTTTATAGTTTGACTTTGAATGTTCAATAATTTTAATGCATCATCTATCTGTTTATGATTAACTATTGCAATTATGTCATCCACATATCTGCACCAGAACTTGAAAATTAAACGATGTCCATTAATTATCTTGTGTTCAAAATTCCCCATGAATAGATTAGGTAAGAATGGAGATAAAGGGTTTCCCATTGAAAGTCCTGAATTTTGTTTATAAAATCTTCCATTGTAGGTGAAAAACTTATTATCGATACATAATTTAGTTAAAGTTTTATATTCGACTATCTTTACTTTTTCAATTTTATTATTTTTCATCCAAATCTCTAAAATTTCCATAGTTTGGTCTTTAGGAATGCTTGGAAATAAGGAAACAACATCAAATGAAACTAATCTGTCTGAAGATTGTGGTTGTATGTTTTCTAGTTTATCTACCAATTCATAAGAGTTTTCTATTGCAGAGTTTTCAAATCCATTAATTTTATTAAATTCCTTACATAACCATTTAGATAAATGATATGTAGGAGACCCTATGTTGTTAATTATCGGCCTCATTTTCTTCCCTTCTTTGTGCACTTTCGGGAGTCCGTAGATGTTGGGAATTTTTGGATTTGAAACCTTCAGATGAAACTTGTCTTTCTTAGTTAAAATGTGATTGATATTCTTGAGAGTGTTGTCTACTTCTTTAATGGTTTTGTTAAGGGGGTCTGATTGAATCTGTGTATATTCTTCAGAGTCCAAAAGTTTTTTTTTTTTTGTATGAAAGTATTCATGCATTACTTTATAATTTATTATGATGAATGTTAGCCTGATTTTCGACAGTAAAGATCTTATTTTTACTTATATTTTCTCATCTATTATGTTTTGAAAATCTGGGATTTTAAATAGTTTATTTTTGCCCACTTAAAAAAGTTTATTTTTATCCCCTATGATATGAATAGAAAAAATTACTGATATTTCACAATGATTGTCATTTTGATGTCCAATTCAAATTTCATTGTTGCACAGTAAAATAGTATATTGCGATGCGAGGTTGGGAAGTGGATTTTACAGAAGCGAATATCGTTTGGTTTTTAATATCCAAGATTCTGTAAAACACTTCACAAACTTGCATTGTTCATTATTTTTTGCACGAAGGAGTTTTCAAAATATAAATAATAGTAAAATAATAACATCTTGGTTAGAAATATTTGCGTTCATTGTAGAAAACTGTCCACCGCTGCGGTCTCAAGGTAGCATGCTGCCTTGTCACGCAGCAGGCCCGTGTTCGATCCCCGGTCGGGGAAGTTTTCCTGGGTGAGGTTTTTATCAGGGTTTTTTCTCACCTGTAGGACAAATGTCAGGAAAACTTTAAGGCCCAAATGGTCTCCGAAATCATATAGCCATCATCATCATCCTTCACCGGTGTGGAAAGGAATGGGAAGCTGCCACACCTACAATTCCCTAGTAAAGCTGCAAAGCATAGCATGAAAATGCTATGATTGCAGTGAAGGACCTGCCTTCGAGTAGAATTACTATGGATGCATGGATAAAAAACTGACGAACATTAACAGTGTGGGAAATGTTTATTAGTTGAGACAACAGCAGGCCGTGACAGTCATAAATTGGCGGCAAGTATGTATTAATTGTTTTATATTGTTTCAAATAAAGTTCAGTTAATTTCAAATGCAGTGATTTGTTTTGTATAATGTATATTAACACTACATTTTAGATTTATTTTTGTATGTCCATTGTACATAGTATACATAGAGGGCAGTGGTTTTACTTCCCACACGAGATTTGTAATATGTAATATTACAGTATAGTTATTTAGGTTGGCAACCCCAAAATGGAATTTGAGCTTTCAATCATGGTCGCCATTGCTGTATGTACGACAAAATGCACTATTGCGCAAAGAAAAATATAATTTATATTAGAAAGCATAAAACATTTTTTAATTTCAGGACATTAGTGCTTATTTATCAGCGAAAAAACAAGCTTGTTGCAGATCTCCCATTTATAAAGCATAAGAGATGTCAAAGTGTAGGTAAAATGACATTCATTATGTTGTAATAACCCATAGGGAATGTTAAATGGGCCTTAGGAGGACCTTAGAAGTTCAGACTTCCACCTTTCGATACAATCAATTGACAAAAATTGGCAGTCATTTTGTCAGATCTGTGTGACAGCTGCTTTTACTCCCAGAACAAACATCTGGGACTCATTTCCATTAGAAGCTAAGTCAATTTCAGACCCTTGGTGCTGCTAGAAGGTTTTGAGCCAGTTTAAATATCCTAACCCCCATTGGGACTCAAACCTACATTAATTTGGCCAATGCCAATGAGGGATTTGAAAAACAGCTAACTTTAAGTTTTTATTAATGTCGATATGCATCATGTGTGATGTTCACTTTTACCTTATAAATGAAGAATAATTGCTAAAAAAATGTCCATTATATTTTGAGGATATTGAATGCACTTCATATTATGTGTGTGTGTGCACATTTTTTTATTTTTCCATAAATTAGTGTTGAAAGTAAAACTACTTACACTATTTACACATTTTCACTGTCTATAAATAAATAAATAACAAATAATTTGCTACAGTGTTGTCAAAGTATGCACAGAAAGTGCAGGATATTCATTTGTTCCAAACTATTGTTCCAACATTTCTAAAATGATCTACAGCTGTGGATTTGAGGTAGTGTGCTGCCTTGTCACGCAGCAGGCCCGGGTATGATCCCCGGTAAGGTCAAGTATCATGGGTGAGGTTTCTTTCAGGGTTTTTCCTCACCTGTAAGACAAAATGTGTCCTGCATCACAACCGAGTGATTAACCCGTCAGCGTGGAGCGACGTGACGTGTACGCAAGTTGAATTCTTCACCCAATGCGGAACGACGTGACATGTACGCTAGCTACACGCACTGCTTTAAACTGCAATTATGACCTTTGTGTTTACATTAACTATTTACCGTTCATACAAATTTTATGTAGAGACTTCAAAGTTTATATTAGTGCATATATTAACTGATTACGGCCCTCAGTAACAAGTTAAAATAATTTTATATTTGCATTTATTCTTGCGGCCTCTGACATTTTTCTTAAATTTATAACTTGATAAAGGACTTCTTATAAAACTAAATTAGCCTTTTTTTGTAGATTAGCTTGTCTATCAAATTGAATCTATTTTCAAATCTCTTCATTTTTAATAATAATGTCGCAAAATTCAGTATATATAAAGACCCAACAAAGTTATTTCCGATTTACGTTACAGTACAGGACCACAACAGTAAATTTCAGATATATATATATATTTCAAATGACGATATCCTTACATTATGGAAAGGTAGTTAGTCTACAATTCAGTCAGTATCTAAAAGGTAAAGTGGTCCACTACAGACCTTAGAAGGTTCTTGGGATATTAGGAGGTTAAGGCTCCCACTTTTCTAAACTATCGGTACTTGATGTAAGCCGAGTACTTATTTCTGTCTGACGGCCCATAACAAGCATCTGGTACTCATTTCAGTTAGAGGCTGAGTCAACCCCGGGTTCACGTTGCCGCCTGAAGGTTTGGTTCAGTTTAAAAATCCTGATCCACCGGGACTCAAACTCTCGATCTTCCGGCTTGTAGCATATTGATCTTTTAAGTCCACACCTCCGGCGAAACTATTATAGTCATATTTCATCAACTGTTTTCGGTTTGGAAACCAGAAGAAAGGCATTGAAATTTAGGGTTGATGAAGGTCTTAGTACAACAGGTCTGATGTGTAGAAAGACCATTTTTTGAAGGCACACAACCTAAAATAATGTTTCCAAAGTGTTAGAAAGACACATTTGGAGAAGGCTGCCCCCCCCCCCTACAAGAAAGAAGGTCAGCGCATAGAAGCGATGTGTTTGTAATAAACATGAACAAAGTAAACACAAGGGGAAAAAAATACACTTATTGTTGCCCGAGTGTCAAACAGCTGGTTTACATTTTGAAGATTTATCACACCAATTTTTGAAGTTCATACTTTTTTTTCAAGACCCTTTTCTTTGTGTAAATATTTCGTTTTGTTGTTAGGTAAAGCCGGTTCTCTGAATTCTTCAAAGAATCCCTAGTGCAATACACTGTGTCACTTATGTGAGAAGTTTACAAAAAGGACCTATTTCAACTGTGGCACAACAACCATAAATAAGTCTGCAAAAAACGCAGAGATGTTACGTGAGAACCGTAACAAATTTAATTAATTAAATATTATATTAAGGGTTCACCATAAACGAATTGCAAAAACATTTAAATTACTCAAGAGATATCAATTTAAATGCGTTATTGGAATACTGGCACTGAGCGGCTGAGTTTAAATACCGGTGAACTTCCTCCCGCATCAGAGTATTCTCGGCCATTTAAATCCATCCACTCTGAAGGGTTAAGTCAAGATACATTGACACAAAGGTACAGAACTTGTGCTGGTTCAGGTCTCCATGGGGGAAGAAATTTTCTCATGGAATTTCGACCAGTATGGGACCGGTATCCACCCAATGAAGAATTTGGGTAGCTTCAATCAGTAGCAGCTCCAGGTTCAGAAAACCAGCTATAGTGTCTGGGGGACCCAATGTGCTGACCATATGTCACACCCCTACACTGGCTGGATGATCATCTACCTCTGTGATTAACACATGTGTATGTGAGGCCAGCAGCTGGCTGGTAGGCTGTCGCGCCATGGAGTTGGAGGAATAAGACATATGTCAAGAAATTTTAAGGCTTAAATGGTCCCCTAACATCATATGGCTATCATGATCGTCATCATTCAAGTTCACCTTAGATTAAGTTTAGGATTAAGGACTCTCCGGCCACACCACTATCATCATCACCCATTCTATCATTGGGGCAGCATAATCCAACCTTCCAGGATCCCAACCTCAGAAATGTCGAAATGACAACCTGGGGCATTGAATAAAAAAAATTCTAGAATATTCTTCACTTCCAATTTTTTTTTAATATTGATGCTATCTGTTAGAATTAACCAAAACTAATTAAAAATATACTAGTTTTATAATGTATCTTGTAATATATCCTCTTTGTATATGCAATCTTAATTTTATCATTCTTTCATTTATAAATTTGTAGCTATGTATTTCTCCATGATAAATTAGTAAGTAATTTCTCAGTTCTATTGATCCTTTTAATTTCTTTTTAGTTTTGGTAATAACTGCTACATCTATATTCATCTTACTTAATTCGTTTTCTAGTTCTGGTTCTTTATTTGTAATGCCTCTTGCATTCCAAGTGCCAATTTTCATTATTTCAGATATACCTAAGTCTTTAATCCTATTTCTTACTTTAGTTGTCTTCATATGGTCAATCCGGTTGCTTTCATGAGAACATTTAGTAATGTAGATTGTCCCCTGAAGGTGTTACTGGCACCTCGCAGGTTAAGACGATTAAATGGGCTGCCTTCTTAAGGTTCATTTAAGAAATATAGCAGGATATACTCTGCTGGATAAGAAAATAAATGAAGATATAAGAAAGGAACTAAATATTTTCAAACTTAACGACTGAATAATTAAATACAGGAATGCCTGGAAAGGACATATTGATAGAATGTCAGAATTCCAAAATTACTGCTAAATTATAAACAATACGGAAGGAGAAATGTTGGACGCCCACACAGAAGATGGTCTGAATAATTTTAACGATTCTAGCTTTCATGAAACTGGAACAAGCCAACAGGCTTAATCCTTGGATGATGATGATGATGATGTTATGAAAAATCAACTTTTGCTGAAAATATGACATGGATATATGTTTGCAGTTACTCTTCAACTATATAATAATGTAAAACAATATTATGAATATTAATTATAAGCAGTATAATAATATAATAATATTAAAACAACACAAGATCTATGCCAAAATATTAAATGAGAAATTGAAATTATACATAGAAAATCTCTTTGTGGAAGAATAATGCTTCAGGAAAGGTTGTTCTTACATAGATTGCAGCCTTCACTCTAAAAAAATAATAATAGAGGAAAGATAAGAATTAAATTTAGAAACACATTTTCTGTTTTTAGATAACAAGGCATTTTGACAAAATGGAACGGCCATATAAAATAGAAGATTTGAAACTTTTTAGTGGTATACTTACCAACGAGGATGCTATATTCAATAGTGAATGGATAGAGATATGGAGAGAACTGAGTTGTAAGAAGAAGTAGAGCATCTGGAGGCTTGCAGCGATTTTCAATCCAAAATGATACATTGTTCATGCACTGGATCAAATTCTGAGCAGCAACTGGAAGAGATATAAAGAAATATTAAAAATCACAATAATAAGAGAATCTTAATTTCAGTTATAGTTTTCAGGGAGCCAGAGATAAGGGACATCCATGTGGTACCTGGAAGTGAAATGTCTATTACAAGGTGAAGAGGATAGGAGAATCCTGGAAAGTGAAGTGTGTTACCAGTAATCGTGTCCAGTGGAAAGCTCTTACTGATCTATGCTCCTAACTGGAGCTATGGAATCATGATGATAATTTAAATCATTATTCATATTCATAGTAGCAGCATGACACTTTTACTGGAATTTAAAAATGTTTTGATTGAAATTTAACACAAGAATTTTTTATATATGTATATGGTTTTGTTATGTAAGTACATTTTTATAGCAATACTAGCTAATACCTGGCTTACACTGCTATGCCTAAATAAATGAAAATTAATGTGCTTTTATGTTTAGTTGAATAAGTAAAAGGAAAAATAATTATAAGTTTATATTTTTTAGATACCCTGTGTTGATTATCCAGCGTTGCCCGGGAATCTACTTATCCCGATCTTCTTGACATAAATGAGTTGAAATACAAAAATTAATGTGTTTTATGTTTAGTTAAATAAGTAAAAGAAGAAATTTATATCACGCTGTTTACCCAGCGTTATCTGAGAATCTACTCATCTCGATCTTCTTGGCATAAATGAGCTGAAAGACAAAAATTAATGTACTTATTATGATTAGTTGAATAAGTAAAATGAAAAATAATTATAGATGTATATCGTAATTATTTTAAGTTTTCCCATGCTGATTACCCGGTGTTGCCCAGGAATCTACTTATTTCGATCTTCTCAACATAAATAAGCTAAAAGACAAAATTTGTTATTTGAGTTATCAGTAAAAGAATACCCATCATGTGCTGCTATGCTTGCACAGAAAATTACGTACTTGTCTCGATCTTCTTGACATCAATGAAAGACAAAAACGGTTATTGTGAGTTATCCGTAAGAGATAAACATATGCTGTCATGGACTTTTTTGTAGAGCTTTTTGAGATATTGAATTCTATGTACATTAATTTTGTGTATTTGTTACGGTTTAGGCAGCATAAGCCATTTAAGCGTCAAAAGAGCTACTTTTTTCACATTTCCTCTGCTAAGGGCAATTTTTAAGGATGTAAAAGTTGAGTATCACAACTCTATTATAGCCTACATTCATCCCAGGAATCTCCTGAACATTTTGCAAAAAGCCCCATCACAATCGGATCAACAGTATGGGCACGCATAAAGTATGAACAAACAAACAGACAGGCAGACAAACAAACAAACAAACATGTATTTTTATACATTAGATAAGATCTGGAATCTTGTTCCTTCAAAACAGAAGTAAAATAATGGATTCTGCTTTGTAGAATTATTTATTTATTTTATTTATCTATTTAGCCTGGTGGAGTTAAGACTATGTGCCCTTCTCTTTCACTCACCAGGATAAACATATGTTACATTATAATACAGCAATCATAATTAACTCTAATATTAAATACTAAATAAAAACTTGACCAATAAAGTATGGTTAATATCTGTAAAAGTAATATTGATAACATAATAATGTTAATGACTATTTAACACATAGACCGATAATCATGCCTCTTCCTGTTTGTAATGAGAGATATCTCTACAAATTAACTTCTTTGACAAGGATTTTGATTCAACAATGTATGATCGATATGCTACAACAAGAAATGCCAAAAGAAAACAACTTAAAAAATTACCAAAAAAAAGTTAGTTCTGTTGCTCTAAATAATTTATTAAATGTTGTATAATGAATCTGCAATATTGATAATAGTTATTTTCATTCAATCATCTGTTATTGATTTTTTGCATGCCCAAAGAGATTTAACAGTAAATATATGCAATTTATAACTATACAGCTGGCTTAGAAATCATCCGGAAGTAAGATAGAAATACATAACCTCACATTTGGTAAATATTAAACATTATAATTATTTTAGCTTCTGATGTTGTATTATTCGCTAAATAATCACTCCAAATCCAATGCAAGGTTGAGTTTTTCATTAGACAAAATCACTTGTGACTTTGTCGCTCATGATTTTTTCAGAAAAACACAACCTCTTGTTACATTACTATTGATAATTACAATTAAAAAACTAGAACTAATAATAAATGTACACATGTAAGATAAATTAAATTGTTTGGTAGATAATCCCTGTATAATGTCTACATCCACAATGGTGTAACAGCTCAATGTTGGCCCTTAGCCTCTCCTTTGTTAGGAGTTACTAAACCAATTATTATGAATTAGGTTTTTTTTCTGACTCACCTCATATTTATAATTTTCTCACACACCCTGGTTTCAGCAATCTCTTGCCATTTTCATTGTTACCCAACTGTTGAATTCATGGTTGGCAATCTTGTAGATTGATTTCTGCTCCCTCTGCTGGCTGAGCAATGAACTTCCAAATAATTTTTTTTTCCTTTTCCCTAGGAATTTCAAAATTCCTTTTTTTTCTCTCTTTATTTTTTTGGATGTAAATTTTCTCCCAAATAGTGAGTTCCTTAGATTTATCTAACTGCTTCAGTAATTTGGCCTTGGTTTCAATTCTATGTTTTTCTGACCATACATGAGCAGGCAGCTATTCCAAACTTTTCTATTTCCCCATTTTTTACATTTGAAGGAGAGAGCAGAAATCAACCTACAAGATCACCAACTGTTAATTCAACAGTTGGGTGGCATTGAAAATGAATATTTTAGGGTGGAAAAATCCATGGAGCAAGTCCTCTGGGAGGGACTTTAAGCCATGGGTCCCGAGTCTGAAGATTTTTAGACTTGTAAAATTTCTTTAAGCCTGAATAAAAAGGCCTCCAAGGAAAATTTTCCCATCCTAGTACTACCTTGGTTTCCTAGATGTCACTACGGGCCTCTCCAATGACATTTATATGAAAACAAATGTAACTAAATTAATATGGTTCAATTTCTTCCCTGTAGGGGAAGAGTGCCTAAATCTCATTGAGGGAAACAAGGGCTTACAAAAAAAAATATAACTCCATCTAGGATTGGATATCATTAATTTAAATAAAAACATAAAAAAGTGTAGTTTGACTTACTGTGCTGGTTGCGTGTGAGTGGTAGAGCTACTGCATTGGAGAGCATGTCTGACTCACTGTAACCACTGCTGTCATCACCTTCCTTGCTGTAAGCATAGGAACTAAGTGAATCCAAAGTCTCTCTCATGATGGTCCACATCCAGAAACAGATACTGGAAGCTATGCAGTGCATCATAGAGAATCTTGCAAGCTCCTTGCATCGGTTTATTATCACCTGAAAACATAAATAAACCATAAATGCAACAGTTGGAACGAGTTGACAATAGAATGCAACATTTTAACTATATAGGTAATAACACTATGAAGTATATTTTTAGTTTGAAATAAATTCTTTATCAGACAGAATAATAGAAAAGAAAAAAGAATACATAATTAATGTAGCAATAGAGAATGAGTTTGATTAAAGCATGATACACAGGAAAATAAATAAGTTCAAAAGATAAAAATTAATGTATGAAAGTAAACTTCTAAAAGAAAAATAAGAAAACATAAAATTCAAGAAATTTATGTACCTCCATTGAAGCACCTATAAGTTTCAAAATAATTTTAAAAAAGTTCAACGTAAGATTTGCATCGAGAAACAATTTTAGTCTCAATAGAATAATTAACCCTTTAGTTGCCACGAACTGATTAGATCGGCTCTGATGCTTCTGTTCATTACATGCCAGATACTATGCGTAAACTACTTGCAAAGCCAATCACTTTGGCGGATACAATTTAAATCTCTAACACAAGAGATTTTACCCATGGCATGCAGAAGGTTAAAACCAACAGAAATCATAAAATGGAAGAAGAAAACAAACCTCCTCATTAAAATTTATCATAAGTAATGCCACAAGTGATTTCCAAATTATCAATAAATTGACGACTCACGAAGTGAGGAGTGAATTTATCTAGAGAATTTGGAAATCAAGAGTGGCATTTGTTAGGACTGTTTAACGAATAAAATTAAGCTGTTTACTCACAAATCATTGTTTAACTATAGTTATTTTAAAATATTTATATATTTAATGTAAACAGCGATGTTTGAAAACAAATCAGAAATGTGAGGTTATGTTCATTCACTGCTTCTTGATCATATTATTTATTGCCAAATAAGATCGCAATATTGTAAGAGTGCACCCAAGTGGAAAAATAATGAAACACATCATACTGTATATCATAATCAACATTACGGGTTATTAATTTATTTTTTAGTAAACAACTCAGTAAAATCAAGGAATCTTTTCATTATTTGCTATATTCAACGTATTTGTTGGAGAAAAATAATGCTTTGACCTGTTCAGAACATTAAAATGGAGGAGCTTTCTTTATCACAAAAGCAGGAGCTGATAAAGAGACATCAATAAAGAGTGAGGTGAAACACGACTGTGATTGGTTGTAAATCAAAAATGATTGTAACGTGATTGGTCATTGACTCCCATTTGGGGCATGAGTTAAATAGTCAGATTAAATCCAGAGATTCTGATAAAATTTACATAGAAAAAATTGAAAACCTGAGTGAAGGAACATCTTAGGAATGTCAAAATGGAGTAGTGGAAAAACTGGAAAAATCTGCAGTAGCCACTCATGCTTGGTCAGAAAAACATAAAATCGAAAAGCTCATGGTTTGGAAAAAAAGATCCACATTAAAGAAAAAAAACAGAAGGATAAATTAATGAATATTTAAATTCTCTAGGAAACTAATTTGGAGGTACATCAGTCTACCAACAGATGGAGTAAGAAGCAGTACTTCAAGATGACAGTACAATGGTCATGAAATTACTAAAGATAAAACCACTAAGGTTCTGAAACTAGTCTAATCAGAAGACAGAATATGAGGTGAGGTGATAAAGAATTTATTTTATATTTAAATTTTGAAACATGTTCTCAAGAATTCTGCAAATTACGAGGTGAGGTATCAATTTTCCAATTCTTTATATCCTCAAAAGCTTCATTTAAAGCAATACTATTCCAAAATATTACAAATAAAATTATCACTTGTTGCTAGGTATTGAACCCGATTCACTAATTAGAAGGGACGCATGCTATCAACTGAGCTAGTACAGCAGACATATCTTATTTTGTAGAATTGTTTAAAAAGTGTACTGCACTGTTATATACACAATTTAAATGGGGGATAATCACACTTGAATAAGCTTATTTCATTAATTTTACAATTTTAAAGTGATTCACTACATTTTCTTCCCAATTAAAACACTTAGCAGCTCCATAACGCAAGTGGAGAGTCAATCACCCACCACCTCTCTGGGTCACAATTTCATGTCACAGTCATTCCGTTAGAGGTTTGTGGTGGAAAAATTGGAGGCAGGGCAGGTTTTTCTAGAGGTGCCTCCCATTTTCCCCTGCCAGAAACATACCATCACATCTCCATACCCAGCTCAACCATTTTGTTTCATTTCATCTGCCCCTGTGATAGTGTGACAGGCATGATCAGTTGGCATCCCTTATATTTCACAGATCTTCAATAAATAAGGACTTCATCTCATCCCTTGACCTGACATTATGCTGGGGATGGAAGAGGTTTTACTACATGAATTACTTCTACATTAAAACATGTAATATTACTCTCTCATTTTCTAAAATCTTGAAAAATAACATACCAATTTGTAAGTGAATCATTCCTTTCCACAAGGGCTTCAGTCTGTTTTTTTTTTCTTTTTATAAAATGAATTTTCTGCTGGGATAAGCACTTATGGACTCAACATACCATTTAACAACAAAAGATTTTCGGTCCAGTTAATATTTATCTTTGAACAATACATCTATAAAAATTTATTTACAAAAGTGTGTAATAACTTACTTTTATTTTTCAACTTTTCTTGGAATTGTCATTTTTTTATTCAGGCCTTTTGAAGAGGAGTGCATTATATAGCATATTAATACTAATTCAATACTAACTGCCATAACAATCCAATGAAACATTATTCTGTTAAACTTACTATGGAATTAGGAAACAATAACCAAATCCCATTTTTGGACCTCTATATAATAAGGAATGAACAACAACAAAGAATTGAATCCAATATATACAGGAAGGATACTCATACTGACAATTACAAAAACTCTTCAGGTTTCTATCATATTTTGCATAAACATGCAATTTTCAACAGTTTGATATATAGATTATTAAATATTCCACTAAATGAAGAAGATTTTAAGAAAGAATACAATCACATTTTGAACGTAGCTAATTTAAATGTTTTTGGAAAGGAAATAATTATAAATAAATTAAAGAAATTCATACAACAAAAAATACTGAAAGAATACACCACCCTGCAATCTGATTGAAAGAAAGGAAAAAAAAAAATTCAAGAAAATAACTTATCATCCTGAAATATATAACAAGTTTAAAAAAATTCAAGAAATTCAATATTACATTGGCACCGATTAATAAATTTAGCCTGTGGTAATCTATTAATAACCAATACGAAATTGAACACCCCAAATAGTAAAAAAATCTGGAATTTATCAAATTAGTTGTAGAGACTATAATAAAATATAAAGTAAAGTAAAGTGATCCCACAACAGGCCCAGAGGCCCTTGGGGTAGTAGGAGGTTAAGGCTCCCACATTTTCTAGACAATCGGCACTTTATGTCAGCCGGGTTGTCAGCCCTGCATGACGGCCGCCTTTACCCCCAGAACCAGCGTCTGGTACTGATTTCCGTTAGAGGCTGAGTCGACCCCAGGGCCATAGTGCCGCCAGAGGGTTTTGGTCAGTTTAAAAATCCTGACTCCAACGGGACTTGAACCCTCGACCCTCCGGCTTGTAGCTCAGTGCCTTAACCACTATGCTACGGCGTGCCCCCCTATAATAAAATATACACAGGAAAAACAAAAAGGAATTTGGACACTCGCAAAGGAACACTTTAGAAATATTAAAAATGGTGAAATTGAAAAATCAGCTATTGCAGCACATAGTTTGTTGGAGAGTCATAAAATTGAAAAAGAGACCAAACTTCTAAAACATTTTTGGGAAAACCTTTAGAATTGAGAGTTTGGGAGAAGATATATATTCTGAAAAACAAATTTAGATCCATGAATTTTGAAATTCCTGATGAATGGGACCTGATCTCGAAGTTCATTAAATCAACACCAGATGGCAACGTTATAGATAGAGATTCCAACAAAAATTTGGTAGTTATAATGTCGGTTGAAAATGAAGGGGATGTTTCTCTTGAAAACTGCAGTTCCTGTGTTTAAGAAAACATAAACTATGAGGTAAGGTATAAAGAATGGCTCATTCATTCATGAATGACCATATAACATCAATTTAGTAGATATGGTAGAGGCTAAATGAGTCTTTTTTTTTTTTTTAGAGCTTACATACTATTAAATTTTTAAAAAATGTTAACACATGTACCTAATATGTCTTCCTCAATTTAAGTGGATTTTTTGTTTAAAAAAACTTTATCAATTAGTTAAAACTATGTAGCCTTTCAGAACAAGTTCATCTTTGGCATGTCATTTGATACTACTGTACAAATGTTGCATATTTTTAAGTGGGTAGACTGTGTAAAAGCTTCTTTTCTGCTTTTCGTTACATTTGAACTACTAGTGAGCTGTATTTTCTTACTTATTGTTTTTGCACCAAAATTATGATACAATTCTGCTTGTAACAGTATCAGAGGTATGCACGTGGACTTTGTGATAATAATCTGCCTATTGATTGGCTCTCATGAACTTTCTATGATTGCAGTTTCTATGAGTTGTATACTTACGTTTGAGTATTTAAATATGAAGAAGAGTTGTAAGAAAGAATATATTGGGTAGAGAATATCCAATACTAGTGTAGGTATGCTGGCACAGTTGTAAAATTCTTCTCCCTCAGATGTCAGATAAACAATTTGATAACCAAGCATGAGTCCACTATGGATCAAATGCCCAAAACAGAAACCTATGCAGAAAGCAAAATGATTTTAACACACAACAATATACCTTCAGTCATACCAATATTAGAAAATTTGAATGTCTGCTTCCATTTATTTTTTTATTGATACCTGTAGATTTAGAGAAAATTATAATAATGATTTTTTTATTGCAAGCTGAAATTATTAATTGTATTATACTTTGTTAGCTTCAAATATATATTTATAAACTTTTTTCAATTGCAAGCTAGACTTTTATTTTTTATTTTATATTTTGTCACTTTCTTTACCTTTATTAGTGGGGATTAAACACTTCTATGAAGTTAATAATTTTTTTACATGACAGAATTAGATCAAAACACAGTAACTAATTAACTGATTCACTGACTCTATCGAAACTGGAGGTTCATGATAGTGGAGACCTAAACTCTCCATACATCCCTGTCCTGAGTACTTTTTTTCTAATAATTCTATATAATTTACTTCCCTCAAATCATGGTTAATGTTACTCTCCCTCCACATTCTTGGCCTGCAAACTGGGTGCTTTCCCTCTGATTTTCCTACAAGAATTTTCCATCCCCTTCTTTCATTCCCCATTTGTGCCATATGTACTGCCCATTAGAGTCTATGAGACTTAACTGTTCTTATTACATCTGATATCCCATAAACAGTTCTTATTACATCTAGCACCCCATAAAGCCATGTAGAAGACCCAGTAAAATATATCATCTCCACATACATGGAGCAAGGGCACTCCCTAGAGGGAGTTACTTAACCAAACTAATATAGTTATACTTATTTCCCCACAAATGTGAGGGAGTGACAAGTGGTAATCTAATCACCTCAAAGAGATACCTAGTAGGCAATTTAATTATTTCTTGGATGAGGAAGATCAATTAAATTTTCCAAAGAGGTTTTTAATCTAGGCTTGAGGTTCTTTTACAAGCCCAAATATTTTCAGACTCAAGATCCACAACTTGAAGTCATGGCCAGAGGACTTGTCTCTTTGATGTTTCCATCCTAAAATATTTATTAAGCTCGGCATGGTTTGAACCTGTAATCATATTTGATTATAGAAGTAGGCCTACATCGTTACAGCCAAGAGTGGTTATATAAAAGATGCCTGGTAGTATTTGTACTATTTTTGTACTATTACCTCATAAAAAAATTGTTCATTAAGAGAACTAATAAAAGATTGAACAGGCTAGTAGGTCAAAAAGAGCAGGAAGAAGATGATAATATAATAAAATACAACAAACTGTTAGAAATTACCTGCAGCCCCCACTTTCAGATAGAAACTCCCAGAGTGTCTCCCAGTAACAAAGCAGTAGTGATGGGGCAGAGGGTCCTCTGCCAGTTTGGCAGGCAGAGGTATGGAAAGGTGTAGATTCCCTTCTGTTGTTCGACAGGCTATACCACTGTCTTTCATAGAGTTATCTGAAATTGTTACCATAATTAATCTTTATAAATTATCAGTATATCTACAAATGCAATATTTTGTTTTATGCAACAAATAAAATTTAAAAAATCTAATATTACAGCATAAAAATGATATTATAACATTCTTGACTTAAAGACAACAATTTAAAATTTCTCAGAAACAGAAATTTAAAAAAATCAATTAGTTTTGTTAATTTGGTAGAATGAATCACTTCCAAATGCTGCTTTGATATTTTGTATAAAGAATATTATTAAATTATATTTAATAGATTTTATTAAACACAATGTGTACATTTAGGGTCGCATGTTTGGACGCATTAGACAGTAAAATGCCTTCTCTGCTGAGCAAGTTGTATGCTAATACGATTTTGCTTACTCAGAAATCTGTTCATGCGATAATAATTGGTTAAATTTGTAAGCTACCTGCGGAGGTACCTTACATGAGCAACTCAAATTAAAATCCCGAAGGGAACCGAACGGGAACCGATGGTAATCGATGTACTTTGCTGCTTTATCCAACATTTATCCAAGATGTCGGACCTTGAAGACTTCGATCATGTTTTCGGTATACACGGAGAAGAGGAATTTGATAGAGTCTACCAAAGAATTCAACTGGAAGAACAGGAGAATTGGCGTAATATTGCGTGTCGCAGACGTGTTTGTATACGGTATTATTTGCGGGATGCAAGCATAAATGCATTCCTCTATAGCAGACGAAAATAACGGAAGTGGTTTATCGCTGAGAATTCTGGGTAATTCGTTGCCAATATTACGAAAACGTCGACTCTCGTGCATTACCGATAAGTCGGCCGTTAATTCGTTCTCAGCAATTGCTCACGGTGAATCAGCTCACTAGTGATTGGAAGTAATTTGAGAGAGAGTAATGTTCTAACATACGACCCTTAGAGTTTTCACTAGTCTTTTGTAATTTTGGTGAGAGGCTGAGTTCTGCTTTTGCATTTCATTAGGTGGTACTTGGAGCATGACTCGTCGCAAAGCTTACATCTGCAGTCCTCCTTGGGGTTGTGGTATGACGGATTCTGACATATTTTCCCGTGGAAACCATGTGCGGCGAAGCGTGTGTATAGGTGTCAAAGATGGAAGTTCGGTCCTTTCCACACATCAGTTTTCATTATTTCTGTGTCCATTATTTCCATCGGTATTGCATTGGCTTTGTTTTGTCTCTCTTTGATGGCGTCTTTATATGCCTGGGTTTCTGGTAGATTGAAGCGAAGCTTGATGTCCTCAATGAAGTAGGATTCATGTGCTATTCTGTAGACGTAGCTGTTTCTTGTATACTTTGAGAGTGACAAGGCCCTCTTGAGATATCTGACTTTGACATTATCCAATTTCTTGAGGTTTTTCGCTGTTAGGTGAATCCAAATTATCTGAATACCGTATGTGGCCGCTGGTGCTACCTTGAGTTGGAACAGTGCCATCGCTGTTGGCAGGGACAGTCTCTGAAGCTTGGGGATGTCGAACATCAAATTTATTGCCGCTGCGGTCCTTGTATATGCATGGTGAACGTGGTTCCAGTGGTCTGCAGCGTCACTCCCAGGTACTGAAAGTTGGGGACTATTTCTAGGGCTGAGTTGCCGCACATAAAGTGGTCATTTTTTGATAATCTCCCTCCTCTTCTGAACTTCATTGCTTTTGTTTTGGAGCTATTTATTTCCATTGAATTTTCTGACGCCCATTTTCTGATATACTTCATGGCCTCCTGCAGATCTTCAGGACTCTTGGAAAGGATGGCCATGTCATCGGCATACATTAATAGCTTTATATTTCTTGCGTTTAATTATATTGTATGTAAATTCATATATTCAGATTGAACAATAAATCATTCTTTGAATGGAAAATTTTTAAATTAATGAATTGAGTTAGACTTAAGACTCGCCTCATAATTATATTTTTGGAAATAAAAAATAAAACTACAATTTTGAGGTGAGTCGTAAAGTCTAACTCAATTTATTATAAAAATAAACTTCATAGTGTCACTTCCTTTAAATATTATAGACTTTTTTTTGCTGAACAGGGAATGAAACACAAGATATCTGGTTTTAAGCAATGTGCACACTTTTTTATAATTTTTATTTTTACAAAAATACAAATTTTAGCCATTAAAGTGAACTTGATATTTCACAAACCCAAGTCTAATTTAAAAACAGGTCATATTCATGCAGAAAAGTAAATTTCTTGGATTTCCTGTGTGACCATAAATGATCAGGTAGACATTCTTATATAAAATGAAGGAGATATTTTACAACATGTGACAAGAAAATTTTTTCTAAGTTCTAACCATACACCATGCACATAGCAGCTTACACTATGGAATCATGGGATGCAGCCAACATATACACAATATCTGAACTCACATTGCCAATGACTTTAAATTATGCTTTTTAGCATTGTTATGTTTCTTGTGATGAACAGGGAGCTGGCCTGATGCATCAACCCCCAACCTGGAGCACCAGGTAATTTATACATAAAGCACTGTCAAACTGGAGCAAAAAATGTTCAGGAATGGGAGTACCAATTGTAGATGGATCAACAGATACAATATATACACTGTTATTTGCGGATGACCAGATAATAATTGCTCAAGAATATGAAGACATGGAGTTTATGTTCAGAAAACTATTGGACGAATACGATAACTGGGGTTTCAAAATAAATTAAAAAAAAACATTTTATATGGGATGTGAAACTGAAACCGAAGATTTGATATTAGAAGATGAAAAGGGGTTTATTACAGGATGTGATGAATTTGAGTATCTGGGAGTAAAATTAGATAAAGAGGATAAATAAGAAAGTGATATTAAGAACAGAATAAATAAAGGTAGAGCAATAAAAGCAATGATGAATGGAGTCTTATGGAACAGACATATAACCAGGAAAAATAAGTTACAAATATATAATTCAATAGTGAGAAGTACTGTCACATATGGAGCTGAAGTTCAGAAATTCAACAAAAACTTAGAATAAAAACTTATGTCAATGGAAATGGATTTCTTAAAAAGAGCAGCAAGATTTTCAAAATTAGACAAAATAAGAAATACTGTCACAAGAGAAAAAATGAATAATGGTTATTCAATAGTAGATTATATACGGTATAGGCGATTAAATTGGTATGGGCACATATGACGAATGCAAATTGGTATGGGCATGTACGAGAAATGCAAGAAGAAAGATTACCCAGGAAAATATTGGAATGGTGTCCACCTGGAAGAAGAGGAGAGGAAGACCTGGAAACTCGCGGATGCAGGAAATAAGAACTGGAATGAGAGCAAGAGGACTGGAGGATATGGATAGGATGGAGAGAAATGAGTGGAGAAGAAAAATAAAACTTTAGGCACAGAAATATGTGTAAACATTAAAATTCTGTATATAAATAAAATTGCCAATGAACCTAAAAACTAACCTAACACAGTTTAAGTACTCTAACCTGTGAAAGACCAACCTAAAAGCTAACCTAATATAATTTAAGTACTCTAAGCTGTGAAAGAATGCACACTGATTTTATTTAGTGTAAGTTATTAGTACAGACTCTTTGTTGGCTGCACTGAAACACAGAATATTTGTTAAAATCAATATGGCTGCCACATCTTCAAGTAGTTCAATATCATGAGAAAATATATTCAATTAATCATTAGAAAACATGTAAAATTATTGTAACTTGTGAGAAAAAATTTGAAAAATGAAACTCTAAGGGTCGCATGTTTGGACGCATTAGACAGTAAAATGCCTTCTCTGCTGAGTAAGTTGTATGCTAATACGATTTTGCTTACTCAGAAATCTGTTCATGCGATAATAATTGGTTAAATTTGTAAGCTACCTGCGGAGGTACCTTACATGAGCAACTCAAATTAAAATCCCGAAGGGAACCGAACGGGAACCGATGGTAATCGATGTACTTTGCTGCTTTATCCAACATTTATCCAAGATGTCGGACCTTGAAGACTTCGATCATGTTTTCAGTATACACGGAGAAGAGGAATTTGATAGAGTCTACCAAAGAATTCAACTGGAAGAACAGGAGAATCGGCGTAATATTGCGTGTTGCAGACGTGTTTGTATACGGTATTATTTGCGGGATGCAAGCATAAATGCATTCCTCTATAGCAGACGAAAATAACGGAAGTGGTTTTATCGCTGAGAATTCTGGGTAATTCGTTGCCAATATTACGAAAACGTCGACTCTCGTGCATGACCGTTAAGTCGGCCGTTAATTCGTTCTCAGCAATTGCTCACGGTGAATCAGCTCACTAGTGATTGGAAGTAATTTGAGTAGAGAGTAATGTTCTAACATACGACCCTAAGAATAAAATTTGACAAGAGTTTATGAAGTAATTTAAAAAGTCATGTCACATGTTGTAAAGTTTAGCCAAAATGAGTAATCACATTTAATTACAAGAAAATTGTGATTTATCTTTAAATATAATGGAATGCAATGCTTTTCTTTTCCTTAAAGTTAGAAAAAGTAGATATGACCTTTTTTCAGAATGACCAAGTGAATTAGAAGTTAAAGAAAATATTTGTTCTCTATATTGTCAATGAATTTTGAAAAATAAATAATATTTTTACTTTGTTTATTCTTTCTTTCACTCACCTCATACTTCATAACTCCTCGCAAACCCAGGGTTTCGTCACATCATTTGTGAGATTCTCAATGCTGCGTCATGTTCACAACTGACATCCAAAGGCCTTCTATCCTGCAGACTGACCTCCGCGCCATCTGATAGCTGACCGACGAACTTCCAAATCAATCCTCTCTCCTTATAACCGGGTATTTCAAAATTCATAGTTGTATTTTCATTCAGATGGCGCGGAGGTCAGTCTGCAGGATAGAAGGCCATTGGTCGTCAGTTGTGAATGTGACACAGCATTGAGAATGTCACAAATGATGTGATGAAACCCTGGGTTTGCGAGGAGTTATGAAGTATGAGATGAGTGAAAGAAAGAATAAACAATATTAAAAAACCTCATAGTGTTATTTCCTATCTACATAACTTAATATTTTTAGTTCTCTTTCTCGTTGTGTATATAATGAATATTACCATCTTTTCCATTGAGGTACGCATGTTTCTTGTCGACTTTTTTGAAATACTGGCGTATGTCAGCATAGAGGAAGATTAAATAGATGAGTCCAAGAAAAACCAAGTAGATGCTGAATGACTGTAACAAAATAAATTAATATTTATTTCTTAACAAAAAAAAATTATCAATATGTTTACTTCATTCAATATTTAAAGTTACCAGTATATAAATGGCATACTTCAATTTTTTTTTTCTTGTCATAAATGCAGTCATAAGTACAAGAATTAAAAAGATTGACCTTGGTGGTTTAGGAGTTATGTTCCTTACCTCTTGTCTCAAGAGTCATGGATTTAAACCGGGTTAAGGTCAATAGATTTTTTTGGGATGGAAAAATGTAAGGGACAAGTTCTCTGGGAGGAACTTCAAGCTTTGGGTCCAGAGTATGAAGATTTCTGGGCTTTGAAAGCCTAAATTAGTGCCTCTGAGCAAAATTTAATCAACCTCTCACATTAATGTAATACTTTGATTGCCTAAATGTCCCTATGAGGGAATGAGTTAAACTCTTGTCACTTGCTAACTTCTGTAGGGACATAAGCATAACTAAATTAGCCTTGGCTAGGTAACTCCCAGAAGGGAGTATCCTTGACCCATGGAGGAATGTATGGACCCAAACATTTTTGTCTCGTAGATCACGTGCCAATTTTTTTTTTTCTATTTTGGGTAGACTCCTTGCCTTTTTAATAATGAATTTTTACATATTTATCAACATCAAATTAGTTTTTGACAGCTGGTATAGACAAACAGGGATTAAGATGAAATAATAAATTGATTTATTCTTTTCACAATTAAAAAAATAAATTTTATTAATTGGATTTCACAATTAAAAAATTATAAATTTATTTATGCTTCTCACCATTAAAAAAATCCATCCATCCATCCATAGTAATTCTGCCCGAAGGCAGGTCCTTCACTGCAATCATAGCATTTTCATGCTATGCTTGCAGCTTTACTAGGGAATTGTGTAGGTGTGGTAGCTTCCCATTGCTTTCCACACCGGTGAAGGACGATGGTGATGATGATGATAATGATAAGGATAATGATGATGATGATGATGGCCATATGATTTCGGGGACCGTTTGGGCCTTAAAGTTTTCCTGACATTTGTCTTACAGGTGAGGAAAAACCCCGATAAAAACCTCACCCAGGAAAACTGCCCCGACCGGGGATCGAACCCGGGCCCGCTACATGACAAGGCAGCACGCTACCTCGAGACCACAGCGGTGGACCATTTAAAAAAATATGAAAATCAAATAAAACTACGTTTTATTTTTATATAATTATTAAAAAAATTGCCTTATCAACATACTCTCTCTCTCTCTCTCTCAATATATATATATATATATATGCACACACACATTGAAATTACCTCTGCCAACGGGCTGCTGTTTTGCAGAACCATGTCACTGATGTAAATAACTGTGCCAAGGGTTACAATGAACACACAATACACACAACTCAGGATCACTGACAGGTAACCTCTGTAAAAAGACAAAGTAATAATTGTTAGAATAGAGAATTTGCAACAAGTAGAGATCTTGAAGGAAATAGCACAAAAAAGAAAACAGAACTGCACAAGATAAAACTTATTATGGGAAATAACATTATGAGGCTTTCAATTTAATAAATAAAATGAGTCGTAATTATCTCACCTGATACGCTCCATATTTTTCACAGCACAGAACTGTGGTTTCTGGAGCAGTCATTCCTATCTTCAGCCATATTTCCGATCTTATTTCCAGAAAAATGGCTGACGATAGGAATGACTGTTCCAGAAACAGCAGTCTTGTGCTCTGAAAAATAAAGAGTGTATGAGATGAGATATTTATGACTCATTTTATTTGGTACTGTACAACTCTGATTCCAACATGTAAACTTGAATGCAATGTACTCTGATAATGAGCAACCTTCAAATACAAGCAATAGTGGCTGGTGGAGAAATTTTAAGGATCTTATAACCTTATATACATATGAACATAATACTGAAATTAATGTACTTAGGCAAATTATTCATGTATAATCTATATCAATAAAAATGTAAATGTTTGTTTGTTCAAAATCTTAAATCTCTGAAAGTTCTCCATAGATTCCTTTGAAATTTTGACACAATATTGGATTCGATTACACATATTTTTATATTTTTATTATTCACTTCACACATCAATGATGGATAAATCATATTTGAAGAGAATAATTTTTCTCTTCAAATGTGTTTTTATATACCTATTATATAGTTGTCACTTCTGTGACAGGTAAAAACATGCTTTTCTTTTTAAATGAGAAACAGTGTCATCTGTTGGACGTAAAAGCAACTCTCATGGACAATTATAGTCGGCAAACAAGACAATTTCTATATCTCCACAGACAATGGAACAACAAAAAAATATTGTATACCCACAAGCATTATGAAATTAAAGATATTAGAAACGTGTGCTGTCTCTTTTTAATTTTTTTTTCCATTTAACCAGACTAATCCACAGCAATGTGTGGCAAGATAAAACTAGTAGTTAATATAACTAAAAAAAAAAATTGTCTGTACTGGGATTTGATCCCTAGTTTTATGCACTGGTGCATTAACCATTTATGTTACTCAGGAAATTCAGAAACGGGCACAAATTTCTCTCTGTATGAAATCCTCATCTATATATAGTATTGAAATTCTATTCACATTACAGGGTTTCTTTCACTAAGAATATATTGTGATAATTTGTCAGCATGTAAAGCTTGTGAAGATCTTGGGTCCAAATCCAAGTTGAGACAAAAACGTTTTCTCTTCAGTTTGTATTAACTATTGAATGCAAATAGTTTCCCTCAGTACATTAATTTGATTTGTAATTAGTTGATATGACAATGAGAGAATCCAATCATAATATCTTCTCAGTACAAGCAATATTTTCCATCTGAACCTGAATTTGAACCCAAGATATCCAACTTGATACACTGTTGCACTACCATTGAGCTATTTATACACATCTTCCAAATCAAGCACAAATTCCTCTCTCTTCTTTTATCTCTGAATTGTCATAAGCATGAAACAAATTAAACAATATTTAATTCTCCAATTGTATGCAAATTTTTATAATGGAGTTTCATTAATATAACAGCAAAAATTGAAAGTAAAAAGAAAGTATAGCTAACAGACAGCAAGTCTGGAAGCATTAACTTCATAATTAGCTGACATAACAGCAAAATCCTATTATTTAATTAAATAGGAATAAAACTTACAGTTTTATGTGATTTTCATATTTATTAAAATATAATTTAGTTACAGCTGTTTTGGTACTTTGTACCTTCTTCAGACATGATAACCAATTAATCCTATTACGTTGGCTTTCACAAGTTGAAAAAATCACAAAAAAATCTTGTCAACTTAGTTTCGATATTTGTAGGGGATTAATAGTGTATATAAGAGAAAAATGTTTGTTTAGAGCTCGCTCAGATAGCTCAGTTGGTAGAGTATTGGCCTAGAAAGCCAAAGGTTCTAAGTTCGAGCCCCAGTCTGAGTGTATAATTTTTCTCTTCAAATACGATTTATAGGGAACTTCAGAATTAAAGAGAATTAAAGCTTAGTCCAGGAAGTGTACTTAAGTAGCCAGACAATACAGAGTGAAAGTGATATAAGTGCACTAATTTAGGGAGGAGATGAATTAGAATAAAAGAAACACATATTCTCTAATAAGTAAGTTTAGTCTGGACAAGCTGAAGATAAAACAGAAGATTTGTTTTGAAACATGTTCTGAAAGAACTCAACTACTATGAGGTAAGATAAAAACATACTCATAATGGTTCTTAATTGTAATTTTATAACACATTTTCTCTTTAATTTTGTAATTAACTCCACAGTGAAAGAATTAATTAAGAACAAATTTTGTGAACATACATAAGATTCGCGTGATTCTTGTGACAAGACATAAACAGCTGCTCTGTGATCATTGATCGCATGACCACCTCTTACTTGCAGTTCGACGTTGCAATATATCTAGTTTTTTATTCCAAGATGTCAGAAGTTTTCACTCAATTTGCACGAAAACTATTAATTTTATTGCAAAATTGCAAAGGAACAAAATATTCCTGTTCTTTACCTCTTTATCATAAGTAATGCCACGAGTGATTTCCAAATTATCGATAAATTCACGACTCACGAAGTGAGGAGTGAATTTATCTAGAGAATTTGGAAATCAAGAGTGGCATTTGTTAGGACTATTTAACGAATAAAATTAAGCTGTTTACTCACAAATCATTATTTAACTATAGTTATTTTAAAATATTTATATATTTAATGTAAATGGCGATGTTTGAAAACAAATGTGAAACGATTGGTACACTTCATTTCCTTCCTTTGTTCATCACTGCAACCAGATCATAATATTATTTATTGCCAAATTGTAAGAATGCATCCTAATGGAGAAATTTATAACCAACATTATAGGTATTAATTAATTTCTGATGTCCTATGATGTAAATATGTCAATTATATTTTTCTGCATCATTTCCTTGAAAATAATTTGTTTAAGAAAGTGTAAACAGTGTTTTTTTTTGTGGTATAATCAATTGTTACAAATGTTTTTATATTATCTCTCGTATGTGCTACGTGTTGACATTCATGCACTATATATACAATCTGGTAGGGGATTTCTTAGACAGTCAGTCACTGCAAAATAATGCTATGACATATTCAGAATGTTAAAAAGGAGGTGCTTTCTTTATTATGATAAACTTTAGTTGGTAAATTTTAGGGGAAACCCAACTGTAAACCAATGATTGTAAATCAAAAATCATTGAAATGTGATTGGTCATTGTCTCCCATTTGGGGCATGAGTTATGAAGTTTGGCAGCGTTTAAAGTTGTGGAAAAACATTATTTTTAAAGAAAAGTATTTATTTTACATCAAAATGTTACTGAAACTTTTTTTTATTCCACCCAAGGAATACGTACTTAATATCTGTACACTTATTACCTCACTCTGTAGAGTTCCAGTGAATAAGGCTAGGTACAAATTCCAGTTTGGATATAATTTTTCTGTGTATTTATGTTGATTTGAGGATTGATAATAAATTAGATGGGTAGTCCTGCACATTTTCCTTATAGTTAGAAGTGGATTCATTGTGGTTTGAGTACCAAATAACACTATATATCCCAGCTGTTGTTATACCAATATATGTATGTATGTATCCCATACATCCTACGTGCAAACATGAGTGTTCCGTAATGGAAATTTCTTAACCAAGTTAGTTTAACTTTTATAGGATTCATGATATGTTCCGTTGAGGTATTATTCAAAATTAAGTATAAAATGATGGAATATTTACCTAAAAGGTCCATCTCCTCAATTGTATTAGTTATTTAACTTAGCGCTTTTGGCACTAATACCATCATCAGCAGGATTCAAAAACTGGTGTTTCACTGAAGATCTGGTAGAGGGGGTTACACATACTGAGTTTGTTTTTGTTTATCAGATGATCGTTGTTGTTAATTGCTTTCAAAATTTCCATCTCCTTGAGTATGTTTATCTTCGCTGGATTGTTTTCTCTGTACATTACTGTCAGGTGCACAGAGAAAACAATCCAGCGATGATAAATGTACTCGAGGAGATGGAAATTTTGAAAGCAATTAACAACAATGACCATCTGATAAACGAGAATGAACCCAGTACTTGTAACCCCCTCTACCAGATCTTCAGTGAAACACCAATTTTGAATCCTGCTGATGATGGGACTAGTCCCGAAAGCGCTACAGTTAAATAACTAATAAAGTTGAGGAGACGGACCTTTTAGGTAAATATTCCATAATTTTATACCCAAGTTAGTTTCGTTATGCTTATTTACCTACAGATGTCAACGAGTGACATGTGGTTACCACATCACTTCAATGAGATATCTAGTAGGGAACTTGGATGAATGAATATCAGTTAAATTTTGCACAGTGGCCTTTTTATTCAGGCTTGTGGTTCTTTTATGAGTCTTAATATCTTCAGATTCAGGACCCATGGCTTAAAGTTCCTCCCAGAGGACTTGTCTCTTGGACTTTACTATCCAGAAGGTCCAGTGACCATGGCCAGGTTTGAACCCGTGACCCTCGGGACTAGAAGCAAGGAACATAATTACTAAACCACTGCGGCCAACTATCATACCAATAACAGTAGAATATTCTCTCTTCTAAGAAATTCTGATAGTCATGAACAGTATAAAGTAATGAGTTGTGTTGAGGAAGGAGTGTTAATTCTATTTGAGCAAAATATAACCTGAACATTCTAAGTTTTTCCTCCGGTGTGGTAGAAGGTGGGTCTTCTTCTACAGTACTTTCTCCACCTATTGAAGTTACAGTAAGCTGACTTCGGTCAGGAATTCCAATTTCAGAGCTGGAAAATGCTATTTCTCTATTTGCTTGATAGTCAGAATCCTGTCTGCGGTACAGGTCGGGCTGGCTGTTGAACCCAGTGTTGTAACCTTTTCTTGGCTTGAAGAGATCTGTAACATGCAGATTATCACACTTCAGAAGAAAAAGAAGATTATTATAACAATAAAGATAATAATAATTGTATGATAATAATATTAATAATAATAATAATGATAATAATAATAATAATAATAATAATAATAACAATAATAATAGTAACAATAATAATAAATGTAATGATAATTATAATAAACATAATAAATAATATAGTAATAATAATATAAAACTATTATTCTACCAGTTATATTATATGCATGCGAAACATGGACTGTTACTTTAAGAGAGGAAAGGAGATTATGAGTATTTGAGAATAAAGTACTTAGGAAAATTTTTGGACAAAAGAAAGATTGACCCAGACAAGGAGAAGTATAGAATACTAACATAATGTAAAAGTGAAACACATGGGTCTTATAAGGAAAGCCAGATATAATAATTAACACGGTAGTACCATCACATAGAACTGCGATGGGCAGACAGTGGACCACGTTGGATAGAACGTATGGGGAATGAAAGACGTGCATGGAAGCTTCTTGTAGCAAAACCAGAGGGAAAACATCCAGTTGGTAGACCAAAAATGAGGTGGGAGAATAACATTAACTATGATTTGAAGGAAGTAGATTATACAGGGAATGATTGGAATGCATGAGCTCAGGATAGGGATTAAGGAGAGATTATATTCGGGCGGCCATGAACCTACGGGTTCGATAGTGCCAGTGAGTAAGTAATATTATTAATAATAACATTAATAATAATAATAATAATAATAATAATAATAATAATAATAATTCTTGTAAGCCCTTGTATCCCTCAACGAGATTTAGGCGCTCTCCCCCTACAGGGAAGTAATTGAACCATACTAAATTAGTTACACTTGTTTTCGTATAGATGTTATTGGAGTGGCCCATGGTCAGCGTTCCGCCTCATACTGATATCTAGGAAACCAAGGTAATACTAGGACGGGAAAATTCGGTAAATTTTGCTTAGAGGCCTTTTCATTCAGGCTTATGGATCTTTTACGAGCCTGAAAATATTCAGACTCGGGACCCACGGCTTAAAGTACCTTCCGGATGAATTGCTCCTTGAATTTTCCATCCTAAAAAAAATCCATCGACCTCGGCCGGGTTTGAACCCGCGACCCTTGGGACCAGAGGCAAGGAGCATAACCACTAGTCCACCGCGGCCGATTAATAATAATAATAATAATAATAATAATAGTAATAATAATAATAATAATAATTCACTGGCACTATTGAACCTGAAGTTTAATGGCTGCACAAGCATAAGGTCTCCATATATCCTGTGCTGTGCTAATGTTTTCCAGTCATTTCGTATATAATCTACTTTCCTCAAATCACGAATAATGTTATTCTCCCACCTCATTCTTGTCCTACCTACTGGGCGCTTTCCCTCAGATTTCCCCACAAGAGTTTCTATGCCCCTCTTTCATTCCCCATTCGTACCACATCCCATCACAGCCTACGAGACTTAATTGTTCTTATTATATCTGGTTTCCTACAAAGACAATATAGCACATATTTCCTAAAATAAAATATTAATATAGCACACTGTTATGTAGTCATCTCCATTTGCCTGTCTATTCATCTCTCTTCAGTCTAAAACTTTTCTAAGAACTTTATTCTCAAATATTAGCAATCTTTTCACTTCTGTTAAAGTAAGAGTCCATGTTTTCGAATCTGTATAACTGGGAGAATAACAGTTTTATATATTTTCAATTTATGTTTTTTGAGTGAAGTTGAGTCCCTGTAATGCATAATAGCATGTATTTCCAGAATACTGAGCCTACGTTGAATTTCTTTGTATATCTCAGTCCTGTTTGTAATTGTTATTCCTAGATATTTGGATTCAGCCACTTCTCCAAAATTTCCATTTCCATTAAATAATGTAAAATTAAGATAATAATGTTAATAATAATAATAATAATAATAATAATAATAATAATAATAATAATATTTAATCTTTGAGTTATTGTATTGAACCGAAAGTGCGTTTTTCGGCTCATTACTGCAGCGTCGTTATCCTCCCTAGACTGTGATATTCATGAACTATGCCAATATTCCTTTCTCCTTGCATCTACCCCCACTCTCCCTCTTTACCTCTCCTGGTGCGCTGTGCGTACGGCGCATCTCCCCTCTACCTCGGAACCTTCATATACGTGGTGCACAGGCAGAACGTTATCATTCAATCATTCATTCTTCATTCATTCATTCATTCATTCATTCATTCATTCATTCATCGATCCATTCCGAGATGGGATTGGAACTCTAAAATGGACAAGGTCGTCTGAAGCCGAGAAGCGGCGCAGTTTTAGTTGGTCCTGTAGACCAGGGAAGAAGCCACCCTGGCTTGGACGCTAGCATGAGTGTAGTATGAGGTATGGTGTGGTCTTTGTCTTGTAAAATTATTATTATTTATTTATTTATATTGTGTTCTTGAATGATCAAATGTTTATCTTGATTTTGTTTTTACTTCAGACTACTTGTTTGCATTAAATATCATTTTTTTATATAATTAATGTTCAATCTGATTTATGTGCACGTAGCTGTTTGGTATAATCCTATACGGAAACTCACTCACTTAGGAGATCATTTCCAGCTCCCTTTATTTTGCTGTATAGCTTTCCTGATTGATAATCATAGTGAAAACAATTATTTTCAGTCACTCTGTGGGTTTGAGAATCATTATTGATTTATGTTAATACGCCTTGAAAAGAAAGATGAATCAATCCTTGCCTTCTATGGGCCCGAGGCAAGTAATTTTGTGATTAATAACCTTGGAGGTAATCAGATCTACGCTAATAGAAGCAACGAAAACAAAAGACGATCTATAAGCGGCACAGTATGTCTAAATTTAATATAATACTAAAATAACTATTTAAATAGATTTTATTAAACACAATGTGTACATTATTGGAGAAATGCAATATTGATAGAAAACTAATAGAAATTATTAAACAAATCTATAAAGATAACTCCGCTTATTAAAATATATATACAGTCAATATGCCCATTTCACCAATAAATATTTAAAATGGTCAACTAGTTTCTACAGCCAAGCTGTCATTCTCAAGACCAGATATTGACTGAAGACAATATAGATAAAAAATAAAGATACAAATTCAGTTAAAAACAAACTACGTCACATGACGCAATCATTCACAAGTGAAAGTAAAACATAATAAAACTAATCCTCTTTTTTATCAATTAGAGAAAAGAGGGGGCTGTACGGAATACCAAAAAATGCAATGTACAGGAATTTGTTGAAATATTAAATGACCGAACTCCCAGCATAAATTTTACGTATGAAGAGGAAGAGAATGGAAGGCTGCCTTTTTTAGATATGATAATAATTAGAAACAATTATAGATTGGAATTTGACATTTATAGAAAAGATACCAGTACATTTAGATATATCCCGGCAGATTCTCACCATTGTAATCAACATAAAATGGCCAGTTTCAATTTTTTAGTTCACCGTCTTATCACTTTTCCGTTAAGTAAAAATAGATATAATAAGGAATTACAAACCATTAAAGATATAGCTAAGTGTAATGGTTTCAATGGAAATATTATTGATAAGTTGATTCGTAAATTTGAATTTAGAAAACTTGTTATGGATTCTACAGCTTTCCATTCTCCTATTAATAAAGCTAATTTTGCTAGTATGCCGTACGTTCCCTCTTTAACTAGAGGTTTGAACAAGATATTCAAAGGACTAGATACTAAATTGATTTTCACTTCCACTTTGACATTAAATAGTTTACTCGGAAACCCTAAAGATAAAGTCGATTGTATAGAGAAATCCGGGATTTATGAAATTGCATGCAATGACTGTGACTTGAAATATGTTGGGCAAACCAGAAGATCCATTTTAACTAGATTTAATGAACATATTGCCCATTTCAAACTCAACAGAATTGAAAAATCTGGAGTTGCCCAGCATATTTCTGAGTACGGTCACGCTATCAACAAAAGTAATCTTAGGCTGGTTCGTTCGGTCAGGGATTTCAAATTCCTTAACGTCCTTGAAAGTTTGGAAATTTATAAAAATAAGGATAAAATAATGAACAAAGACAAAGGCCCTATTCCGTACAGCCCCCTCTTTTTCTCTAATTGATAAAAAAGAGGATTAGTTTTATTATGTTTTACTTTCACTTGTGAATGATTGCGTCATGTGACGTAGTTTGTTTTTAACTGAATTTGTATCTTTATTTTTTATCTATATTGTCTTCAGTCAATATCTGGTCTTGAGAATGACAGCTTGGCTGTAGAAACTAGTTGACCATTTTAAATATTTATTGGTGAAATGGGCATATTGACTGTATATATATTTTAATATTGTATCACCAAGAAGATCAATTGTGTACTAAAAACTCCGCTTATGTTAAAATTGGAAATATAATGTCTAATCCTATAAAAACCACAAAGGGATTGAAACAAGGGTGCAGTCTATCATCAATTTTATTTAATATTTATGCAGAATTTAAATTAATAAAATGGAAACAAAGCTGCAAAGGTATGCGGATCCCAATAGGCAACATATTTTTGCTAACATTACAATTTGCCGATGATCAACTGGTTTTATCGCAAGACAAATTTGATATGGAATTCATGATAAAATGGTTGAAAAACACATATGAATCATGGGGTCTCACAGTAAATTTACAAAAAACAGAATATCTGGCAATAAATAGCAATGAACGTGAAAATTTAATATTGGAAGAAGGAATCCAAATAAAGCAAGTGAAACAAACTAAATATTTGGGAATAATTATGGATAACATTGAAGGTATAGGCAAAGAGAACATAAAACATAGAATTGAATTGAGTAGCAAAATAATATCATCGTTAAATTCCATATGGTGGGATAAGCATATTTCGAAAGACACAAAAAAATATATTGGTAAAACATTGGTGGAATCTGTTGCAATGTATGGAAGTGAAGTATGGACAATCAATAAGTACTACAAGAATAGACTAATAGCTCTAGAAATGGATTATTTACGCAGAAGTGCCAAAAAGTCTAAATTAGAACATGTCACAAATAAGGAAATTAGAAACATAATGGAAGCAGAAGAAATCATAATTGAAAGAATTGAGGAGAAGGAATTAAAGTGGTTAGGACATGTCTTAAGAATGGAAGATGAGCGATGGCCGAAGCAACTATATGAATGGCATCCGAACAGAAAGAAGAAAAGAGGGAGACCAAGGTTAACATGGAAGGAAAACATGGAGACAGTAATGCAAGCTAGAGGGCTAAGCATCGAAGATTCCCAAGACCGTAGGCTTTGGAGGTTTGGCACGGGAAGACGGCAGCAGCTGTAAAAACCCGAAGATAGATAGAGATAGACAATGTGTACATTTTGAGTTTTCACCAGTCCTTTGTAATTGTGATGAGAGGCTAAGTTCTGCTTTTGCGTTTCATTAGGTGGTACTTGGAGCATGGCTCGTCGCAAAGCTTACATCTGCAGTCCTCCTTGGGGTCGTGGTATGACGGATTCTGGCCAGAATGGCCGTGTGCGGCGAAGCGTGTGTATAGGTGGCGAAGTAGGAAGTTCAGGCCTTTCCACACATCAGTTTTCATCGTTTCTGTGTCCATTATTTCCATCGGTATTGCATTGGCTTTGTTTTCACTCTCTTTGATGGCGTCTTTATATGCCTGGGTTTTTGATAGATTGAAGCGATGGTTGATGTTCTCAATGAAGTAGGATTCATGTGCTATTCTGTTTCTTGTGTACTTTGAGAGTGACAAGGCCCTCTTGAGATATCTGGCTTTGACATTCTCCAATTTCTTGAGGTTTTTTGCTATTAGGTGAGTCCAAATTAACTATTTGAAAGCATCAAATACAATAGCAGAAGAACTAATTACTATATAATAAAATTTGTGAATAATATAATTAAATTTCTCTCATTTATCAAGTTTTAATTACTTATATATAAATTTATTTATTTATTTATATATTTATTTATTCATTATAACAAATTGTATTATTTCATATAGTTTAAACAATGACATTATTATAAACAATAATTAAATTTATTCATCTGTAAAATTACATAAGGGTATCCATATTTAAATGCAGTTTATTAAAAAAAATATTGATTTGGAAAACAAACAAAAAATTGTAATAAGTTATTGTGTCCCTATTTATGACAAAGACTGAGGAATGAAAATGGGATTTTTTTTTATTTCTGTAATAAATAAATTTAAGTATAATCGTTATGATATGATTTTTAAATATTTCTTAACCTATATTAATCAAATTTAATTGTATCAGTTCATGGAAAAAGGTCCTCAGTCCATCGTGTTTTTTTTATAAAATTGTGAATTTGTTTAGCGTGTTCTTCACTCCTTTTTGCACACTTTAGTAATAAAAGGGCTTCAGTTCGGCATCACAGTTGTTAATGTAAGAGAAATATTTGAACATCATCTAAGGAAAAATATGCGCGTAGAAGTGCAGCACTGCGTACATAATTTTCAATTAATAAAAAATGGTTTCAAGTCCTACTTGCATGAAGCAAAATAAAAAAAAATTAATTCTTCTTCTTCCTTTCATGTGATAGACCTAGTGGTCTGTTACGGTCTCAATCCAACGTTTGAAGGGTCTGCCCAAAGATCTCTTGCCTGGTGGCTGGTAATTTAAGATTTGACGTGATATTCTTGTTCTGCTCATTCTTCTTACGTGAGATTTCCAGTTGTTTCTGTATTTTTGTACATATTCCATGACTGATTCTGTTTGTAATTCTTTGAGAATCTCAGAATTTCTTTTATGGTCTGTTCTCGAGTAACCTGCAGTACGTCTCATAAATTTAATTTCTACCGCAGTTAATCTTTGTTCATCTTCACTGCGAATTGTCCAGGTCTCACTGTCGTAATATAATATGGGTCTGGCCAGTGTTTTATAAATTCTAGTTCATATATGTTGCTGTACTGTGTTTGGCTTGAAAATATTATTTATAATTCCTGTTACTCTGTTAAATTTTACAATTTTTTTGACTAAAATCTTTTTCCTCTTCATATGTAACTTGGTATCCGAGATAGTTAATTATGTGAATTAATTATTCTGAAAAGCTTAATGCTTTCATCTCACACAAACACAATCTGAATACATGATCAAATCTGAATATGAGATTAGCAAGGTTCAAACCAGAAACGGTCGATGAATTTTATCACTGCGTAAAAATCCGAGTATTGGCTTCCTTCGGAAAATAAATGACTCTTGAATAGTTGATTTAGGGCATGTGAAAGGACTGGAGAAGGAGGCCTCTGACTGTGAGTAAAATTGTCTGCCTTTCCATGTCAAACTTTTAATTGGGTTAAACATTTCTTGATGCTAAATACGGTCGTTAAATATATTTAATTTTTCCGATGCTCTAACAATCCGGTAATTACCGCCGCAATTCACATCCCGGCGTGAAAGGACCGACAGATTGAGTGGTGTTTAGCGTCAAAATTGAGAACTGAGATAATTTATTAATTATTATAAACTTGTCCATGACTATTTAATAGCAATTTCAGAAGTATATTGGTATATGGGGATGAGTCTTGGCTAGGAGCAACTGTATTTTATAAAAAGTGCAGGTAAACAGATTTCTCAATTAATTTTTAGTTTTAAACTGACGGCCAAAAACCATATTAAACGAAGAATTATGGAAGATAACATAACAAATTAACATATGGAAGGATCGATACACAATTTAATAAATAATAATATAGAAGAGAAAAAATATTTCAACAATAAAGGCGTATACAAATTAACATGCACAGACTGTAATAAATTCTACATTGGAAAAACTAACAGAAACTTCAACATTAGATTCAAAGAACATTTTAGAGATTTTGTTTATAATGGAGGAAAATCAAGTTACGCAAATCATATAATTCAGTCTGGACACCATATGCGTAACATCGATAACACCTTCACAATATTACATAGAGAAAACATTCCAACGAGGATAAATATACTGGAGAAAATCGCAATCCTAAGAGAAATCGACAACAACCTGATTTATTGACGTAGACTTTCACGGCCGGAGTTGCTATGATGATCTTGAAGAAGATTTTCGGGCTGTAGGCTGTGGTCCTTGAGGATGCCAGACGCAGTATCTGGCGAAACGTCGGGGAACTACAAGCCTCACGACCACGGCCTACAGTCCAAAAATCTTCTTCAAGATCAACAACCTGATTCTTAATGAGAATATACCCAGTTTAAACAATCCTCTATACAAAATATTCACAACTAAGTCAGTGCTTCAACAAGGATCAACAAGTATGGACCTAATGCATTCTGCTGATGATGGGACTAGTCCCGAAAGGCCTACAGAGTTTTAAAACAACTTAACCTACAAGTCCGTCTCCTCAACTTAATTATAGTTTTTAATCATACATTATATTACCGTGAATCTGGAAGGAGATTAAAAATCGTAAATGGAAATAGATTGGAAATAGAGAATTAGACAGTGTGGCAAAGATGTGGAATGGAACTCATAAGGTTTGTCTAGGAAAAAAAGAATAAAGACAAAAATTACATGGCACAGGACAATAATAACAGAAATTGAACAAAGGAAAAGCTGAAATGTAGTCAAGAATTTAGCAAAAAAACATAGTCCAGTGGCGCGCTTTCACGAAGATCCAATGCTTCCAAGAGGTGGAAGAATAACGTTAAACATTATTTGGAGGAGGTAAATTATACAGGGTATGCTTGAAAACAGCTGAAAATAGGGATGTATATAGCTTACGTCTGCGGCCATGAATCTCAGGGAAAGCATCATTACAAACATTACTGTTAAAACCTGGTGAAATAAGACCAAGACCCAATTATTCTCATCTTGTGGCTAATAAATTTGAATAAATCTGGATAAAGATTATGGTACTGTACCGTATTGTATGTAATCTGGTGTAATGGGAGGCTCCTGTTTGTTAGCCTCCGGTCCCGTTTGGGGCAGCACTAGCTGCAGCACCATTTTTTGCCCATCACTGGACACCTGCGAAACAAAGAAAAAAATATAAATATTAGTCATTAGTAAACCTAGGAGGTTGAGGATCTATAAATTACCTATAAAAGAACTTCAAAAAGAACTTAATGTATCTTTAAAAAGTCTAAGAATCGGAAAAAAGGACGTTAAATGGCAATTTAAATTAAATAATAATTGTAATTTCAACTATTTATAATGAAAGCAACTGGAAGCTACCACACCTTCAATTCCCTAGTAAAGCTGCAAGCATAGCATGAAAATGCTATGATTGCAGTGAAGGACCTGCCTTCGGGCAGAATTACTATGGATGGATGGATTGATAATGCATATGATAAAACAATGTTTGAAAAATACAAAATTCTAATGATATGCAACATACACTGCGAAAAAAATTGATTGGAATGCTGCTTAAATTCGTAATGTATCCTTTTGGACACATCAGTTGGTTTAATTAATTTAATATTTTAAATAAATAAGAAAAAACAAACAAAAAGAAACCACTTAAATGTGTGTCTAATTATACAATGTACCTAATCATAACAGCTACACAAGACTTCGTTTTCACTGCGGTCCGCCACATTCAAATAACAGAAAAAAAATGTGTTTTGCCAATTTACGGGTTAATACAATTTTATGCATGTTTTTAATTCTACATAATTAAAAAAAATATATTCTGTGTTGGTTAATAAAAGTTCTTTGAGAATTTAGAATGAACCATTTTTTTTTCACCTGTCCACCAATTTAAGGGTTAATACAATTTTGTGCATGTTTTTAATTCTACATAATTTTAAAGAAATATTCTGTGTTGTTTAATAAAAGTTCTTTGAGAATTTAGAATGAACCATTTTTTTCACCTGTCCACCACTTTGGTGTCGAGATCGCGTGCTGCCTTGTCACGCAGCGTGCCCATTCAGCAGTTGTATTACTTCCCTATAGTTTAAATGAGAGATTTGGCGCTGGATTTTAGTTCCTTTAGCTTCCGACTCATATGAAGCTATTAACTCGACTTAGTGTAAACAGGGGGCTTAGGCTGTAACTGTTTACAACTGACTATTTAACTGATGCCCCAAATGGGAGTCAATGACCAATCACGTTACAATGATTTTTTATTTACAACCAATCACAGTCATGTTTCACCTCGCTCTTTATCGATTTCTCTTTATCAGCTCCTGCTTTTGTGATAAAGGAAGCTCCTCCTTTTTAATGTTCTGAACAGGTCAAAGCATTATTTTTTCTCCAACAAATACATTGAATATAGCAAATAATGAAAAGATGCCTTGATTTTACTGAGTTGTTTACTAAAAAACTAAATGAATAACCCGTAATGTTGATTATGATATATAGTTGATGTGTTTCATCATTTCTCCACTTGGGTGCACTCTTACAATATTGCGATGTTATTTGACAATAAATAATATGATCAAGTAACAGTGAGTGAATGAACATAACCTCACATTTCTGATTTGTTTTCAAACATCGCCGTTTACATTAAATATGTAAATATTTTAAAATAACTATAGTTAAACAATGATTTGTGAGTAAACAGCTTAATTTTATTCGTTAAATAGTCCCAGCAAATGCCACTCTTGATTTCTAATTCTCTAGATAAATTCACTCCTCACTTCATGAGTCGTGAATTTATCGATAATTTGGAAATCACTCGTGGCATTACTTATGAGTAATACTTGACAGGCGCGTTCTCGTCGTATGGGGTGAACACTAATATATTAGTGACTAAGTTCTGTCAGGGACCCAGTTTCTCGGGGTAATCGAGAGCCCCTGCCCAGGGATACGGGCGAAGAACAACAAGGTGGAACAGGATCTCAAATGTTGTAATTGGCAGAAGATGCAACCCTCTTCTTAGGGCGAAATTTAAGAACCTATCTCCGGGGTAACAAGGAGAAAGCCCTCAACGGTCTGAGAAGAGCGGAAGAGGCAACCCACCCACTAGGGCTGATATAATGGGAGGTTATGACGATGAACCTTAAGAAGGCAGCCCTTTCAGTCGTCTCACCCTGCGAGGTACCAGTAACACCTTCAGGGGACAATCTACAACACTGAGGGTCAGTTTCACCAACAGAGATAACTGTATTACGCCAGTTTTCCCCATATATAATACATAGCTTAAACTGGCGTAATACAGTTACTTCTGTTGGTGAAACCGACCCTAAATGTTCTCATGAAAGCAACCGGACGCCCACACAGAAGATGGTCTGAACAATTTTAACAACTCTAGCGTTCATGAAACCGGAACGAGCTAACAGGCTTAATCCTTGGATGATGATTATTATTATTATTTTAGTGCCTTGCAGTTACAAACGACAGATTTTTTATATTTTTTGGACACGGCCACTGCATATAATGCTTCTGTGGAAGAAATTTTGAACTAGGTTTCGGCATGCAATATTGACAGCTACCTTGTAAGAACACATATTAATGCAGAATATAGAGTATTATGAGAAAGTATCATTAAAGTCAGGGCATCGAATAGAAACCACAATCTGAAAGTTTGCAGTTCAAATTTTGGCAATTTAGTAGTTGTCTGGATAGGTGAAGGTGAATATAGGCGACAAATGTAATCTGTAAACAATAATAATAATTTTGAAACGTGATCAAAGAACTTTCTTTAATTTGCGGTTTCTACCTAGAAAATAGCAATGCCATAATTAGATGTCTCAACTCTCTGATTTATAATCTTTTTTTTTGCTGTTCTTTTCTTCCTAGTTAATGCTTGCAATACACTCTGAACTTGCGGTTTTCTTGCTATAAGAGAAATGTTATGCTTGGTCGCAGCTTCTAATGATTTCGATATATGTTAAAAGCAGCTAAACTATAGTTTCTATAATTGTTTACAAATATTTTCTCTGTATATACAGTGTGTTTCAGAATTGAACTTAAATCGAGGAATTGATCAGATGATAGAGGAGTTCCAGAGAACGATTTAGGTATTACGAAACCAGGGTGTTTGATGATATTTTGGAATATTTTCCAAATGGTTTGCACTAACCATCAAAACAATCATGTTATAAAAGTTCAAATATGGGTTCACCTTGTCTTAATAATTTTAAAGTTTCGAGTTTCTCTTAACAATTTTAGTTGTCCGTTTTGACAACTAGGCTTTAATTTTATGTCTACTACTACTACTACTACTACTACTACTACTACTACTACTACAACTACTACTACTACTATTACTATTACTACTACTATTAATAATACTATTTTTATTTAGGAATATTCCACAATACAGTGTTTCCCGTTTAACCCAAAGTGATTTGTCACCAGAGGTTCCTGTCTAAAGCACCTTCTTCCCTCAAATCTCTAGCTACCATACTTCTCTTCACTCCATCCATCCATCGTTCTCTAGGCCTGCCTCTTCCACTTCTTCTATTAGCTTTCCAATTAAGGATCTTCTTTGGTATTCTCTCTTCTTACATTTTTATGAGGTGTCCATACCAAACAATAATAATAATAATAATAATAATAATAATAAAAATAATAATAATAATAATAATAATAATAATAATAATAATAGTAATAATAATAATAATAAACTTATTTATCCTGGCTAAGTTGAACACTACAATGAAATAAGAACTGGACTGATAATAAGAGGACTGGATAGAGAGGAGTGGAGAAGGAAAATAAAACTTCAGGCACAGAAAGGTGTGTAAAATTAAAAAAAAATGGTTTATAAATAAAAAATATATAATTATCATTATAAAAGGAAGAAAATACTCGGGAGAAAACAAAACGATTAAAATATCATGGTCGTGAATAGACCAATTTTAAGAAAAAGAAGAAGAAGATAGAGAAAACAATACAAATAGAGGGATTAATATATATATATATATATATATATATATATATATATATATATGATTTTGAGATACATTATTTGAATAAAATTGTTTGATTATTATTGATGTGAAATCGATATAATATGAAATTATGAAAGCGTTCATGCTATAATTCTGGTTTTATGTTTGAATTTGTACTTCGTTTTTGTTTTATTCCCTGACAAACTGAAGTTTACTTTTGAAATATTAATTAATTCGTGCAGGGAAAGCAGTGAGATCTTGTAAATAATGTAAGACAGAGAGCACACACAAAGCAGTGCATCAGATGTGCATTACACGCCCCTGGAATGTTTGAGTTACGTAAGACAATATGTTCTGATGAGTAAGTAACTGGGTGCCCACTTACCGTTCAAAATGAAAGTGTCAAGAAATTTACATACCAACTTATTAGTCTTACACTTTAATAACTAAAATATACATACAGAGCATTCTGAAGGACGTTGCAATATTTATAGAGGAGGTAGCTTTCGACAAAAAATCTATATTCATGTTTTCAAAACGTGATATCTTCTGAATTATGGTCTTAATTTTCCGAACAATGAGGAAACATTGAACGTAGAGTTTGTTACTCTTATCCAGGATATTTTGTTGTATTTGTACAACAACAACAACAACAGCAATAATAACAATAATATTATTAATAATAATAATAATAATAATTGTATTGTAAGCCTATGTTTTCCCTTTACAGAGATTTAGGCGCTCTCTCCCTACAGGGAAGATATTTAACCATACTAATTTAGTTACACTTGTTTTCGTATATATGTCATTTGGAGTGGTACGTGGTCAGGTTGCGCCTCATAATAATAATAATAATAATAATAATAATAATAATAATAATAATAATAATAATAATAATAAATAATAAATAGTAATAATAATATTAATAATAGAGCAAAAATTGTTTAATCCGAAACGTGAATAGTGCGGAAATCTGTCCAATGTGAACAAATTTATTGGTCCCGGCGAAATAAATGTAATTTTACGTGTATTTATTCTGCATAAAACTGACTCTGTCCTACGCGGAAACGAAATAATATTTTTACACAATTCATGAAAAAACATTTAAAGCGGAAAGACAGAGAAATAAATTAGTTTCCACTTCATTGGCAAAATAATATAAGGAATGTTTCCTGCCGCCGGGTGAATTAGAGATTCTGCATATACCTGAATTTTTATTTCGGCCTCACTGTACACCCGTTTGTCATTAGCTGTCCATTACATAGTTATTTCTATGTGTGAACGTATATTTAGTTTTATTGATGTTTACTTTAAGTCTCAATTTCTTAGTGTTACTCAATCGAGTGTACGTGTTGGCCCTTATGTGTCTCCTCGCTATCGCCCACGTTTATTTTCCACAGAGCAACATTCAGAAAAAAAATACAATAATCGAAATCCGGGCCTTAGTAATGCTGTAAGGGTAAAATACATGGAAATAATAATAATAATAATAATAATAATAATAATAATAATAATCTTCTTGTAAGCCCATGTTTTCCCTTTACAGAGATTTAGGCGCTCTCCCCCTACAGGGAAGAATTTGAACCATACTAATTTAGTTACACTTGTTTTCGTATAGATGTCATTTTGAGTGGTCCGTGGTCAGCGTTCCGCCTCATACTGACATCTAGGAAACCAAGGTAGTACTAGGACGGGAAAATTCGGTAAATTAATAATAATAATAGGCCTAATAATAATAATAGGCCTAATAATAATAATAATAATAATAATAAATTGTTATATTATCATTATAAGAAACTGGATGTAATAAGAATAGTTATGGTGTGAATGGGGAATGAAAAAAATGGGCATGGAAGCTTCTTGTAGAAAAACTAGAGGGAAAGCGCCCAGTTGGTAAATCAATAATGAGGTGGGAGAATAACATTAACCATGATTTGAGGGGAGTATATTATGCAGAGGATGATTGGAAAATATTAGCTCAGGATAGGAATGTATAGAATTCTTATGTCCGCACGGCTATGAACCTACGGGTTCTTTTCTGTAAAGTCTTAAAATGTTTTACCATGAATAATATTTGGATGTGGGAAAATAAACGTGGTGTTCGTTTTAAAATGGTTAAAATTGTAAATTGTATCAAGCTACCATGTTAAATTAAAATAAAAGTGCTAATTCCTACAATAAAGGAGTTTTTACGTTGATGTTTATTGGAGTGTGACCGTTCATTGATGTGTACCAATAAATTTTCTCTCGAGTTCACTGACGTCTGTGAGAGTTTTAATTAATAGAGACAGCAATTATGTAACTTAATCAAATTTCGATAATTGTTCTTACCAACTTTCAATCATCTAGCAATTATTGGGTAATCACACTGCTACAACTTATTACTTATTAATACAGGGTCATCGAAAAAGGTTGCAGCAATTTCAAACAATCATATCTTAGGAACTATTTGTGATATTAAAACGAGTATTTTTTTGTTAAATTCACCAACTCAAAAAGTTTTTTTTCTTATTTTAGAAATTTCTTAAACGTCCTTGAAAGTTTGGAAATTTATAAAAATAGGGATAAAATCATGAATAAAGACAAGGGCCCTATTCCGTACAGCGCCCTCTTTTATTTAATTGAAAGAAAAGAGGATTAGTTTTATTATGTTTTACTGTTTACTTGTGATTGATTGCGTCATGTGACGTAGTTTGTTTTTAACTGAATTTGTTTATTTATTTATTATCAATTTTGTCTTCAGTCAATATCTGGTCTTGAGAATGACAGCTTGGTTGTGGAAACGTGTTGACTATTTTAAAACATTAATTGGTGAATTGGGCATATTGACTGTATATATATTTTAATATTTTATCACCAAGAAGATCACTTGTGTATTAAATTATCTTAGAATGTTTCTATGTGCGCTCCGTTGGTTGCTCTGCAAATATCCAGCCGATAGTCGATTTCGGACCAACAGCGTTGGAACATCGCAGGCGTGATTGTTGCAACAGCAACGGTGATCCTTTGCTTTAAATGTTGCAGATCTCTGATCGGTTCACTGTACACAGTGTTTTTTATCTCAAAGTTTTTATGCATGATCAGGTCATTGGCCCTTTCTTTTTTTATTGAGCAGACCATCACAGCAGATGTTTACTTAGACGTGTTAAAACAGTACGTTTTCTCGCAAGTAGGCCAAATTGAAGAAGAAAATGACGTAATGTTATTCTTTCAACAAGATGGCGCGCCTCACACTTTTTCCAACAAGTTCGAGATGCTCTGCATGCAAGATTCCTGATCGGTGGATTGGTAGGTCCGATTCTATTCAATGGCCTCCTAGAAGACCAGACTTGAATCCCGTAGACTTTTTGTAATGGGGATACGGAAAAAAACATTGTGTACAGTGAACCGATCAGAAATCTGTAACATTTATGGCAAAGAATCACCGATGCTGTTGCAACAATCACGCCTGCGATTATCGAGCGCTGTTGTATCGAAATCGAGTATTGACTGGATGTTTGCAGAGCAATCAACTGAGCGAACAAAGAAACATTCTAAGGCAAGGAAAAAAAAACTTTTTGAGTTGGTGAATTTAGCAAAAAAATACTCGTTTTAATATCTCAAATAGTTCCTGAGCTATGATTGTGTGAAATTGCTGCAACCTTTTTCGATGACCCTGTATTATTACTTTACAGACGAAGTCCTCCAATTTAGCGATCAGGATTAAACATTTTTAACCTTAAATTGGCAATGTATCCTATAGGAAACATCAATTAGTTTAATGTATTTATATATTTTAATATTATATTTTATATTACGTCCTAGAGGGAAAACAGAGAAGTAGGCATATCCCTCAAGAGATGGAATGATATGTCACCATCACTGACATACTGTGTGTATATAAACAGGCATATGCCTATAGAAAAGAAGAAGAAGAATAAGAAGAAAATAAAACAAAACAAAACTAACGAATATAAATTATTTAAATGCGTGTCGAATTAGACGATATACCTAAAAGCCTAACAAGAGTTTGGTACTATATAGTTTTCAGTGCGGTCCGCCTCATTTAAATAACTCGCACGAGAAATTAGCGTTTTGCTAATTTAAGGGTTTGTATTTTGATTTAATGTAGATTCATGGATTAAATTATAAAACGTTTCGCAGTATACAAGTTGTTTACTGTTGATAGCATTTCATTTTTCGGGAGGACATTAATTAAGCGGTATTTTTTTTAACATGAGAGGGGGGTAAATGTCATAGGATTTCAACTTCTCCCTTCCATTATTTATTATCATAATCTTTAACATACACTTGTTCTACGGGTATCTTTGTACACAATACATAAGTGATGAAGTTTCGGAAAATATGTGAATAAGTAAAGTTAGTAACTCAACGGTAAACTCACGCCCTCCTGGTATGTGAATTATCACGGCCAAGCAATATTATCTTCAATTTATAATTGCTACTCACCCTAACCTTTTTGTACATAGTTTTTTGTTAATGTTCATTGATAGAATAAATCATAGTTTTTAGTTAGTTAATAGCTTTTTGTTAATGATTAACATAGAGCTGAGAAATGTGCGTTTACACGATTTGCTGGGAAGATTATTATGACAGGAGATAAAACCTCTCGTTCCAATGTTGCGAGGTTGACTATGCTTCAACTCCATATAGTAGAGGTCACTCTGAACTTTGAACAGTGGTAGATGAAAACAAGAGCAGGGTTCACACTTAACAAAGTATATTTAGGTAGAATGTAAAAAGTTGCGCACTGACTGTTCGGAATATTTTAAGTGAAATACAGGGTGTAACTAAATTCCCATTACAGACTTTGAGGACTGTAGTGGAATCAAGAAGGTTACGTTTAGCATAGAAACTCATGTCCCACCGCTACACGCATGCAAAATTCCACAACACGCGTTCAACTCTCCCGTATTTTTGGCGCCAAAGACCCTGCACATTCTTCTTTAGAATATATCTAAATTTTAATCTTAGTTGATTGCACTCACGATAAACTAAACAAATTTTTTTCTGTCCAAGTTTAATGAGATGTGCAACCTTAATTATAATGCTAAATGAATAATAATTTTGTTTATATGAACTATTTGATATACAATCTCTAAGATTTTTTTGAGAATTTTGAAAATATCACCTCAAGTTCATTTTCTATCGAGCATATAAATTCTTTTTTTTTTATTATTGATTTCGTACATCTCAATGATGGATAAATCATATTTGAAGAGAAAAATTATACGCTCAGACCGGGACTTGAACCCAAGGGTCCCGGGTTCAAGTCCCGGTCTGAGCGTATAATTTTTCTCTTCAAATATATAAATTCTTGCCTCTGGTCCCGAGGGTCGCGGGTTCAAACCCGGCAAGGGTCGATGGATTTATTTACGACGGAAAAATCCAAGGAGCATATCATCCGGGAGGGACTTTAAGCCGTGGGTCCCGAGTCTGGAGATTTTCAGGCTCGTAAAAGATCTTTAAGCCTGAATAAAGAGGCATCTAAGCAAAATTGACCGACCTCAAACGTCCTAGTAATAACTTAGTTGTTTGCTAGATGTCTCATTGGGTCGGTGTGTTGACCGTATACCATCCATGACATCTACGATCAAATAAGGTTACTAAAAATTAACTTGGTCCAGTAACTCCTTATAAAAAGGAGAGGCTATGACTCAACAATGAGCTACGCTATTATAGATACCTATAAAATGTAACTTTTTTACACGCTTTATATTAGCTTTACCTCTATCTGTCCATCTATGTAACGGAATCTTTGAACACGACTTTCACTCACTTAAAAACATTGGATCGACTTCAAACTTTGTATACTTGTAAAGGATCAATGACAATACAATAATTTCATAAATTATTTTATAAAATCCTGGCCAGATTCATCATAAAATAAAAAAAAATCCGGCATAATAGGTTGCGGACTTATCGAGTCTTTTTTTTTATTCAATCGTTGTAACAGCTTAGTTGGTAGAGCGGTGGACTGTAGTGGTATATAATTTCAGTAATCCATAGGTCGCTGGTTCAAATTTTTTAGAAGAGTATTAAGCAATTAAATTTTCATGGGATTCCGGTTTAAGACAATCAAACTAAAAATAATAATAATAGTTTAAAAACTAAAACAACACGCTTTATTAGAAAACCAAACTAAAAATTAAAAAAAAATAGTTAAAAAAACTAAAACACGCTTTATTAGAAAACCGTACTAAAAACATGAAACATAATTTTAATTTCCAACACGCTTGGGATACAATTAAAGTGATAAAAAAATCATCTTCATCATATCTATAATAAAACTAGAGTTACCATTAAATGCATGGGGTGCTTTTTATGGTTTTTACGTTTTCTTCTTAGAGACTTTACTTTTACCAATATCTGTTTATTTACAAATATATTAATTGATACAGAGCACCCCACGCTTTTGATGGTAAAATATTTTTTTTGTAGATAACTCTAGTTTTATTCTAGTTGTGTTGGAGATGATTTTTTTGTTGGCCACTTTAATTTTATTCCAAGCGTGTTGGAATTAATATTATTTTTCATTATTTAGTTCGGTTTTCTAACAAAGCGTTTTGTTTTAGTTGTTTTAAAACTATTGTTTATTTATAGGATGTAATTAACACAGCGTATTGAACTGAAACATTCAGGATGTTTTGCAGTAAGTTTTACAAGTATATGTAAAAAAAGAGTAAACAGATTAAGAAATGCACATTTTGTTAATCTGACAGTTGCTCTTCATAATTCAAGTTTTACAAGCTACATTAGTTGATAAGTTTGAATGAATATGGCTTCCAGGAAGAGTGCGGAAAATGTTCCATGACATTCAGATATCACAAGGTGAACGTTAATCCACGTGTTACTGGATTATTCTATCACTTCAAATAGATTTACAATTTGTATAGCTGTTGAATGCACAAGCTTACATATATCTTTTTATTGTCTGATAATTTGTCACTTAAAGGGGGTTTTATTCAATTTACGTCAGGCATTATTACCATGCCACATAAATTAATCATAACTAATCTCAAATAATCCAATAAATATATATAATTCCAGAGTTTTGCTACTGTTTTAATAGCTTTTGGATCGCGACCCATCATCAAATATATTGTTTAATATATCAGACAAAAGTGTATAAAACACTGGCTCTTCCAACTCTTTTGTATGGTAGCGAAATATGGACGCTGTAACAGAAGGATATACAAAGACTTAGATCCGCTGAAATGAGATACCTTAGGAGGACTGCAGGATACACACTACTAGATCACAAAAAAAATAAAGACATCTCAGAAGTATTACACATGGGACCTTTAGAAAACAAGATTTCTGTTTATAAGTCAAGATGGATGCAACATGTTCACCGAATGGAAGATCACAGGATACCCAAACAAATGTTAGGATGTCAACCTGCAGGAAGAAGAAGATCAGGACGTCAACTCAAAAGACTTCTGGATGGTGTTTCTCTTGAGGCCGAAACAGGTCAACAAATGGCCTAAATTCGTGAATGTACTATGATGATGATGATGATGATGATGATGATGATATATCAGTTTTCTTCCCAGTAGACTAGTTATCATGCTGACCTCTGGTTCGAAGAATCGAGGGTTCAAATCCGGGTGAGGTTAACCCTTTAATTAGCAATGTATCCAAAATGATACATCAATTGTTTTAATGTATCTAATAGTATTAATGAAACAGAAGAAAGCTAATAAAAAATTACTGAAATATGCGTGGAATTACACAATATACCTAATAATAACAGTTATGAACGATTTAGTTTTCAGTGCGGTCCGTCACATTTAAGTAACTGATAATTACTGTTTTGGCAATTTAAGGGTCAATGGATTTTTCACGGTGCAAAATTCCTGAGTATAATTTTCTTCGGAAGAGAATTGAAGCTTTGTATCCCCTTTGTAGAATCATCAGCATGAGCAATGGTACTACGGCCTCTGACTTCCTCAACATCTGCATTCTTCACTGTCTTCAGATTATTTTTCTTTCTACGAGTAATTCCTTAATTTCAATATGACTATTCTCTTTTATAAAATCCAAACCACCTTTTCTGTTGTTTTCCAATAGGTCGTTTACCAAAAATTGTACTTCCAGAACCATTTTGTGAATACTTTCTCCATTCTCTGTCTATTTTCAATCCATTGCTATCTTTCCAGTATAATTATTCATGACACCTCTTCTTCTCTACTCAAGTTACATAATTCATAATTATATCTAATTTTCTAGTTTCCTGTGTCACTGATAGGTCCAAATACATTTCCTAGAGTATTTCTTTCAAATATATTTAACATATCTGCAGTTTTCTCTATTAAAGACCAAGTTTCTTTTCTATTCACTAGTAAAATATATAAATATCCTCAACTCGTGTCCAACTCAGGGTTGGGTCCAGAAATGAGTGAGATGAAGCCCCTATATTTATAGACAAGGGTGTCGGCCGACCAATCCTGACGCACCATCACAGGGGCGGACGAATGAAATGAAACGAACTGGATGAGATGAGTATGGAGAAATGGTGGAATGAAATTTGTGGCAGGGGAAAAGGGAGAAACCTCGAGAAAAACCTGCCCAAGCTCCGTTTTGTCCACCGCGATCTATTCACTAGTCTCATTGTGGATTTATATTATCTATTTTTTCTGTGGATACACACTTGTACGGTTTAAAAATACGTAGATAGTATTTCACAGCATGTCTTATTTGCTGTGTCGTAAATTACGATACTTAAAAGAATCTCAAGTCTAAAAAAATGAGTAGTCTGAAATCAACTTTTCACACCCAAGATTGAATTGCGATGCTAATGATCTTGGCTGTAAATAGGACCGTTGAATAAAATAAATATTACATAACACAACATCTTAGTTAATTTTTTTTCCAGAGAATAATGATTTATTTTCCGTTTTATTAATTGTAGGGAATTGATTTTTATTCACTAAAATTTAATATTGCAACACATTCATATTAATGTTTATTTAAATTAACACTAGTCGACAAGGTTTTCTTCACAAGAAATCTGATTGGTGAATCTAGTGCATTTTTTCATACTGAATTCAGATATGTAGTCAGAATTTTTCCATCAGGCACAGTTGTTTTTGTGACAGCTATTTTTTAAAAATCGATTTTAGCATTTTCTTTGACCTGTCATATGAACCTTTACCTTATATGAAGAGTTCCATGTACCAGTATATGCAGAAATGACCTTAGGTAACTCATAACCCTAATTCTGACCTAGCTCAAACTGAAAATGATGCAGATGGAAATGATCTTACATAAAATATGTCTGAAAGTCACTATCTACCACTTTCTAGGTAAGTCAGAATGAGTTAGATGGATTTATTAAAAATTATGAAAATTATAAAAAATGTAAATGAATATAACAGAAAACTCTTGCCTGATAGGAACAAAACCGAAATGATATTTAAATTCAGGGTGAAAAATACTTCTAAAATCTCATATTTTTATTCTTGTGAAAGAAAAAAATTTATTTTTGTCGACCTGTGTAATTATTTATTTTAATGTAAAATTAACATGACATATAAGATCAAGATAATGTTGCCTAGTTCCACAAAAGCACCCATAAGCTTTTTTTAAAAGCTATATTTATAAAACGTCGACCGCTGTGGTCTCGAGGTAGCATGCTGCCTTGTCACGCAGCGGGCCCGGGTTCGATCCCCGGTCGGGGCAGTTTTTCTGGGTGATTGTTTTTATCGGGGTTTTTCCTCACCTGTAAGGAAAACTTTAAGGCCCAAACCGTCCCCGAAATCATATGGCCATCATCACCATCATCATCCTTCACCGGTGTGGAAAGCAACGGGAAGCTGCCACACCTACAATTCCCTAGTAAAGCTGCAAGCATAGCATGAAAAGGGACTTGCCTTCGGGCAGAATTACTATGGATGGATTTATAAAACTTGAATTGACACGTTATTTTCAATAAACTGAAGAAGAAACACTTTATGTCTATTCTACTAGGTCTACTTGTGATGTAATATTAATTCTTAGCTGAGCGTAAAATCTACTCCTTAGATTACTTTCTATTAACGGTAAAATGGTGAAGATACTGTACCTCTTTAACATGCCGTGAAGGATCACGGGAGCATGAATTAAATATTTCACGATTCTTATTTTATTTTATCATTTAGTTTACCTAATGGAGTTAAGACCGTAAGGTCTTCTCTTCCACTTTACCAGGGTTAAATTATACATATAATAACAGTTATGAATCATCTATTAGGGTGGACCGAAAAAACTCTCTTATTTTATTTCGATGTTGTAATAGCGCGGAAAAGTTGCGAATTATCTAGACAAAAGAAAAGAAAAAATATCAAAATCAGTTAACATCTTCCGGTGGCGCAAAGGCTCTAAAGTTAGACAAAATATGAAAAAAACTTCATTTTTGAGATTATTTATTTAATTTTTTAATTAGATGTTTTCGTAATGTAATAGTTTGTAATGTCTTCAAATAGAGCCTAAAAACATAGTGTTTTAATTTGGTTTAGATCAGTTGATATCTTCCGATGGCACATAAGCTCCAAAAATTTGCCAGAATATTGAACAAGTTATATTTTTACGCATTTTTGGTATTTGATAAATAACTTCCAGAGTATTGATTGTCAGATCCCACAGATAGACATAAACGTGCTTAGCAAATATCAACAATACCTACTTGATATTAAAAAGAAATTGCGAAAATGAAGTTTTTTCATATTTTGCCAAACTTCAGAGCCTTTGTGCAACCGAAAGATGTCAACCGATTTTGATAACTTTTCCTTTTTTAGCTATAGAATTCACAACTTTTCCGCGCTATTACAACTTCGAAATTAAAAAATGAGTTTTTTCGGCCCACCCTATTATCTATACGTTGATTAATGATAGGCTACATAATAGGTATATGCTACACGTTATTAGTCAACGGCGTGAGGAGGAGATAGAGTGGATAGTAATTCGCTTCGGCCTGTTTCACTCTCCAGAAAATTCTCAATATTTATTTTATAGGAGGTCTAGTCTACACGAACAAGTGAAGAAAAAGTCTCTCTTTGTTGTCCAGGGGATTGGATCTGGATCATTCAACCTGTAGTCATACGCCTTGACCCCTGAGGTACTTACCCACTTTAATCAAAAGTTCCGATATTAATTTTTTAATTAATAGGACCGGGATGCTTGTGATTTTAAACTTAAAAAATTCAATTAGGCCTATTTAGTTTCTATTTTTATAACCCCCATGAGACCTACAGACAGGGAGCTGGAACTCTGCATGACACATATGACAGATACATAGTGCAGGACTTCTATTTTTTTTTGTTATGAGAATGTCAAGAAATACCTCACAATTTCTAGGAGGAGATATAAAGTCACTACTCCGGATAATCGAATCAAGGCCGTTAGAGTGAAAGATACAGATTCTATTGATCACACTGTTATATAAAAAGATACAAAAATAGGACTACATTCTAATAAAACATCACGGTCAAACCATTATAGCTGCTTTTGTATACATAATAATAATAATAATAATAATAATAATAATAATAATAATAATAATAATAATAATAATAATAATAATAATAATAATAATAATAATAATAATAATAATAATAATGATGATGATTGATGATGATGATATTATTGATAATATTATTGATAATATTTATAATATTATTGATAATATTGATAATATTATTGATAATATTTATATTATTATTGATAATATTAATAATAATAATAATAATAATAATAATAATAATAATACAAATGAAACATCAGCCTTATCATATTTATTAATTGTAATTGGTGGATTTCAAAATCCCTGAAAGATTTTCATTCACAGCTCCATTGGGGATCGTGATCCCCAGTTTGAGAAACACTGTACTAGATAATATTTGCTAGGAATAATAATTTTTATACATGAACTACAATATTAAGGGGCGTATTTTGGCGGAATAGCAATTTATTTGTTCGTGGAATTGCTGAAAGTTGAAATAATAAGCAAGAACGCATTTCCTGAAGTTAGGTTTCTCTTTCTAAAGAGACAGTACAGGCGCAGGAATGCGAATGTAACCGGAAGAAAATAGAGAAAGCTAATCTCTACGGTCGAGACGCGTGACAATACTTACATTGTTTCTATCATCAGTATTACCAACTTAACAATGTGTCATCAACACAGCCCTTAGCAACGTGCCATGATTCTTATCTCATTTAAATATGTTTCAGAGATGCAGATTTTTTAATGGCTTCTCTTATTAACGAGCAAATGATGATGATGGTAGTGATAATAATATTTTTTTATAAGGAATTTTCCACAATATAGCGTTTCTCCTTCAACCCAAAGTGATTTGTCTCCAGAGGTTCCTGTCTAAAGTAACTTCTTCCCTCAAAACTTTAGCTTCCATACTTCTCCTCACTCAATATCTCTAACGTTCTCTAGATCTGCCTCTTCCACTTCTTAGATTAACTAGGATCTTCTTTAGTATTCTCTCTTCTTCCATTCTTATGAAGTGTCCATACCATTTCAAATGTTTTTCTTCTATTTTTTCTAATACGATGATGATGATGATGATAATAATAATAATAATAATAATAATAATAATAATAATAATAATAATAATAATAATAACTAACTCACTGGCACTATCGAACCCGTTGTTTCATGGCCGCGTGGACATAAGCTCTCCATATATCCCTACCCTGAGCCAATGTTTTCCAATCATCCCCTGTATAATCTACTTCCCTCAAATCATAGTTAATGTTATTCTCCCACCTCATTCTTGGTCTACCAACTGGGCGTTTTCCCTCTGGGTTTCCTACAAGAAGGTTCCATGCATGTCTTTCATTCCCCATTCGTGCCACATGTCCTGCCCATCGCAGTCTACAAGACTTAACTGTTCTCATTATATGTAGCTTCCTATAAAGACCATGTAATTCACTGTTATGCAGTCTTCTGCATTAAGATGTCTGTTCTTCTCTCTTTGGTCCAGAAATTTTCCTAAGAACTTTATTCTCAAATACTCGTAATCTCCTTTCCTGCCTTAAAGTCAGAGTTCATGTTTCGCAACCATATAATATAACTGGTAGAATAATAGTTATATATATATTCAATAATAATAATACTAATAATAATAATAATAATAATAATAATAATAATAATAATAATAATGTGTATCTAATTGTAAAAACTTCCCGAGACTGGGGATTGCTATAGTGTTGATGATTAAGATAGTGTACTACAAGCTAGTAGGCGAGAAACGGCAAAGGAAACTGATCTAATCTTCTGACGACACCATTGCCCTATGATCGACTCAGTGTCTAACGGAAATAAGAGTAAAGGCAACTGTCACTTATGTCTAATAACCCGACTGACACCTCGTGCCAGTTATCAATAAAAGAGTAATCCTTAAATCCTATTATTACCAAAGGATTAGTGAGATTACTTGACTTGTAGATCCTCAAAATAATTTCAAATATAACATTAGGCAACTTTCCGATAGTCATATATTTCTTTTATTCATATACACGACTGAATAAAGAGGCTCTCAACAAAATTTATCATAAGTAATGCCACGAGTGATTTCCAAATTATCGATTAATTCACGACTCTCGAAGTGAGGAGTGAATTTAACTAGAGAATTTGGAAATCAATAGTGGCATTTGTTAGTACTATTTAACGAATAAAATCAAGCTGTTTACTCACACATCATTATTTAAATATAGTTATTTTATAATATTTGTATATTGAATGTAAACGGCGATGTTTGAAAACAAATGAGAAACGATTGGTACGCTTCATTTGCTTCTTTTGTTCATCACTGCAACCAGATCATATTATTTATTGCCAAAGGAACGCAATATTGTAAGAATGCACCCTAGTGGAGAAATTTATAATAAACATTATAGGTATTAATTAATTTCTTATGTCCTATGATGTAAATATGATAATTATATTTTTTCTGGGAAATAATACATTTAAGAAAGTGAAAGCAGTGGTTTCTTTTTTTTGGTGGTATAATCAATTGCTACAAATGTTTTATATTAACTCCCGCATGAGGTATTTGTTGACATTCATGCACTATATATACAATCTGGTAGCCGTATTTCTTAGAGAGTCAGTCACTGCAAAATAATGCTATGACCTATTCAGAATGTTAAAAAGGAGGTGCTCTATTTATTATGATAAACTTTAGTTAGTACATTTTAGGCGAAACACGACTGTGATTGGTTGTAAATAAAAAATCATTGAAATGTGATTGGTCATAGACTCCCATTTGGCGCATGAGTTAAACAGTCATAAGTAATGCCACGAGTGATTTCCAAATCATGGATAAATTCACGAGTCACGAAATGACAAGTGAATTTATCTAGAGGATTTGGAAATGAAGCATTTGTTAGGACTATTTAACGAATAAAATTAATCTGTTTACTCAAAAATCATCATTTAAATATAGTTATTTTAAAATATTTATGTATTTAATATAAACGGCGATGTTTGAAAACAAATCGGAAATGTGTGGTTATGTTTCCTTTGTTTATCCAGTGCAACTTGATCATATAATATTATTTATTGCCATCTGGTGTGGGATTCAAATAGGATCGCAATATTGTAAGAATGCAGCCTAGTGGAAAAAAAAAGAAACAGACAGGTCTATTATAACAAACGTTATAGGTTATTAATTTATTTTTTTAGAAAACTATTCAGTAAAACCATTATTTACAAACACTATTATTGAACACAAAATTATTAAATGTGTAGTTCGAAGGAATCTGTTCATTATTTGCTACATTCAACATATTTGTTGGAAGTTAGTTACTGCAAATTAATGCTCTGACCTGTTCAGAATATTAAAAAGGAGGAGCTTCCTTTATGACAAAAGTAGGAGCTGGTAAATAGAATTCGATAAATAGCGATATAAAATATGACTGCCATTGGTTTTAAAACAAAATTTATTGAACCGTGATTGGTCATTGACTACCATTTGGGGCATGGGTTAAATAGTCTGAATAATGAGTGCAGTTAAGTGTTTAAAATTTAAAAAAAAAATTGAGAATAAACAAATAAATAAATGAAAATTAAAAAATGATAACTAATAATAATAATAATAATAATAATAATAATAATAATAATAATAATAATAATAATAATCTATCCATAGTAATTCTGCCCGAGGGCAGGTCTTTCACTGCAATCATAGCATTTTCATGCTATGCTTTGCAGCTTTACTAGGGAATTGTAGATGTGGTAGCTTCCCGTTGCTTTCCACACCGGTGAAGGATGATGATGATGATGATGTTAATGATAGGGATATGATGATGATGGCCATATGATTTCGGGAACCGTTTGGGCCTTAACGTTTTCCTGACAGGAGGAAAAACCCCGATAAAAATCTCACCCAGAAAAACTGTTCCGACCGGGGATCGAACCCGGGCCCGCTGCGTGACAAGGCAGCACGCTACCTCGAGACCACAGCGGTGGACATAGTAGTAGTAGTAATAATAATAATAATAATAATAATAATAATAATAATAATAATAATAATAATAATAATAATAATAATAATAATAATCTGACTTCACAAAATCAGTCGATAAGTATATGAAATTATAAAATAAACCACAAACAAGTATTAATATCAGGTATATAGTCACAATTTAGAGAGACACCAGAAAATAACATGCGTCTACCCATCTTACGCAATTAGTATGTAAAAACGTTAACAAGTAACGAAGATCTGACATCAATGATTGGCAGTACTACATAAATTTGGCGTGGATTTAAATTGGAAAAGAAGAACTATTAAGTTTTACTAGCACTAGAATTTTAATCCGGAGTTTCCCGAATATTGGTTTCAAACAGTACTTTAGAACCCTTTTTATTTGGTTTTTGAAAACATTTAGGCCAGTGTTCAAGAACCAAACTTCCCGCGAAGAGCGACTCTTAGCCTGTCTCTCCGTGCTTAATTATGTGGGTCATGCAGAACCTACTCTAATTGGCTCACTCTATTCAACATCATGTGCTAACAAGATATTTATTTTTAAAAAATCCAGGAACAATTGAAAGACGGAGATGGCATGACCTAGAGAGCTTGGTTCTTGTTTACCGGCCTTAGTTGATATAGTTTTGAATTATTTATACTTACAGTATAAGCAATATAACACGTGTTCGCGCATGAGTCTTATCAACTGAGAGTGAAACTTGTTTTGTACGACACACGGTCCAGCGCCTTCTAGATATAATGTTCAGCACAATTACTATAATTCGCCTTATTATCGTGTGACAACATGTTTTCTATTCTTATGAAATAAAACAATTTGATATGCCTCTTACGCCATTATCCATGTTACTAACCATTGTCCAACGTTGTCAATAAATGGAGATATATTTGATTATTTATTTATTGCTGTCATATTAATTACTTTGTTAGCTAGGATATTAATGTGATCACATTTAGTGAAATGCTCATATGGATGTGTTAAGTGAATAATAATAATAATAATAATAATAATAATAATAATAATAATAATAATAATAATAATAATAATTTTGTTAAGGATTTTCTCTATATTACAGTAGTTATCCTTCAGCCCAAATGTACTTTGCTCCGCCACAGATTTCTATCCTCAGCATCTTCTTCTTTGAGGTCTCTGCTGATCATGTGACTTCTCACTTCATCCATCCACTGTTGCCTGGGTTTCCCCCTCCTCCTCCTGCCTTCAGCATTCCAATCTAGCATCATTCTTGGAATTCTATTATTCTCCATTCTCTTCAGATGTCCGTACCATTTCAATTTTTGTTTTTCTATTACTTCTATAATATTATGTTTAACATTCATTATTTCTCTAATTTCGTGGTTCCGAATTTTCTCCCTTCTTGATTTTAATGATGCCCTTCACCAAAAATCCATCTCTGTTGTCAATATTTATTTATTTATTTATTTTTTTATTTATTTTTTCTTGCTGTCTACCTTAAGTCCAGGTCTCTGCACCATATGACATAACACTTTGTACTAATGATTTAAATTTCGTTTCGATGTCTTGGTTTTATTTGTAATAGTTTTACTCCATATCACTAAATGTAACATTCTGAATTACTTTTATTCCCTCACTAATTCTTCTCTGAATTTTACTATAACTTTACCCATTGATTCTAAATATTTGAATTTTTCAAATTTCGTAATTTCCATATTTTCACATTTCACAATAATGATGATGATGATAATAATAATAATAATAATAATAATAATAATAATAATAATAATAATAATGTTTTATTTATTCTGGAAGAGTTAAAGCCATAAGTCCTTCTCTTCCATTCAACCAGCACAAATTACAAATACATACATATATACTGGGAACGAGAGGCTAAATTTAGGAGGAGGTAGATAATTATTCAACTTTGAAAATCAAAGTGTTAAAAATCTCTGTTTGGTCGTAGAACACGTTACAATAATTTACTTACACGATTTCTGAAGACAAAATTTCATTACACTATTTTCAATGTGCTCTAATTAAAAATTCTCTCACGGATAAACTGCATAAACTAAGTGAATTCTTCATGTCGAATTTATGACCCATTTTTGCTGGTTTAATGCATACATCTTTATTTTGTTAATCCTTGAGTCGGAGAAACTCAATTTCTTATGCCAACTTATAATGGAAATGGACAGCTAATGACAAATGAGGGAAGTGTCGAAGAAGTGGCTAGGGACAATAATTACAGATATGAATGAGATGCACAAAGAAGTTAAACATAGGCTCAATTCTAGAAACTTTTTTCGAGAGAATTTATAAAACTAGTATTCTCTCAGTTATGTTATTTGGATTTGATATAAATTGATTCTTACTGTATGGGAGGAGAAAATATTACGAGTAAGCGCCCTATTTGACAATAAAGTTATTAAGAATATGTTTGGACCAAACAGAGATGAACAGACAGGCGAATGGAGAATACTACACAACAGTGATCCACAAGGTCTTTACAGGAAACCTGATATAATAAGAACAGTTAAGTCTCTTTGACTGCGATGAGCAAGAGATGTGGTACGAATGGGGATTGAAAGAGGACATGCGAACTTCTTGTAGGAAAACCAGAGAGAAAACGCCCAGTTGGCAAACCAAGAATGAGGTGGGAGAATAACATTAACCATGATTTGAAGGAAGAAACTGGAGATGATTGGAAAACATTAACCAATGATAGGGATGTATGGAGAGGTATTATCCGCACGGCGAAAAACCTACGTGCTCGATAGTGCCAGTGAGTTAGTTAGTTCATGAATATAGTGAGTATAAACACATTTTTATATCCTATCCCCTCCACATTGTTTTTGCAACACATGTTAGTTCTATATTTTATATGCTGTCATTATTAGATCTTGAATCTAATGTATTGATCTAATAATTAAGTAGAACAACTTTGAATATATGAAAAATAATTTGGTAACTGGACAAACGATGTAATTACATACCTGGAGGAGAGGGAGCAGCACATTCGCCCTGTTTGTGAACACTGCACTTTGCAGACTGACTGTGCTCTCTACATCGCTCCAGTGAACCCCTTTCCATTTCACTCTGCAACACGCACAACCTCCCGACCGGAACATTCACGATCATTTCATACCTATTAGGTTCGAGGTGGAAAGGTAGGTCCCAAGATCAAGTCTGACGATTAACTAATCTAACTGAAATTATTCATCTAGGTTTTCCTAGTTCGAAAGTCGATTTCTGCTTCATCTTCACAAAACTCCTTTCTCTCCATTTTAATTTCGTGATATCTCAGTACCATCTTTAATAACTGTAAAATAATATAAAATGTACACTGCGGACATTATCATAAGTAATGCCACGAGTGATTTCCAAATTATCGATAAATTCACGACTCACGAAGTGAGAAGTGAATTTATCTAGTGATTTTTTAAATAAAGAGTGGCATTTGTTAGGACTATTTAACGAATAAAATTAAGCTGTTTACTCACAAATCATTATTTAACTGTAGTTATTTTTAAATATTTATATATTTAATGTAAACGGCGATGTTTGAAAACAAATGAAAAACGATTGGCACGCTTCATTTGCTTCTTTTGTTCATCACTGCTACCAGATGATATTATTTATTGCCAAACGATCGCAATATTGCAAGAATGCACCCTAGTGGAGAAATTTATAACAAACATTATAGGTATTAATTAATTTCTGCTGTCCTATGATGTAAATATGTCACTTATATTTTTCTGCAACGTTATTTCCTAGGAAATAATTAGTTTAAGAAAGTGCAAACAGTGGTTTCTTTTTTTTAATGGTATAATCAATTGCTACAAATGTTTTTTATATTATCTCCTGCATACCCTTTTTGCTGACATTCATGCACTATATATACAATCTGGTAGCCGTATTTCTTGGAGAATCAGTCACTACAAAATAATGCTATGACCTATTCAGAATGTTAAAAAGGAGCAGCTCTCTTTAATATGATACACTTCGGTTGATAAAATCGAGGCGAAACACGACTATGATTGTAAATAAAAAATCGTTGAAATGTGATTGGTCATTGACTCCCATTTGGGGCATGAGTTAAATAGTCATAAGTAATGACACAAGTTATTTCCTAATTATCGATAAGTTCGTGAGTCACGAAGTGACGAGCAAATTTATCTACGGATTTGCAAATCAAGAGGGACATTTGTTAGAACTATTTCTTCTTCTTCCTTTCATGGTCTGTTACGGTCTCAATCCAACGTTTGAAGGGTGTGCCCAAAGATATCTTGCCTAGTGGTTGGTAATTTAAGGTTTGACGTGGTATTCTTGTTCTGCTCATTCTTCGTACGTGAGATTTCCAGTTGTTTCTGTATTTTTGTACATATTCCATGACTGATTCTGTTAGTTAGAACTATTTAACGAATAAAATTAAGCTGTTTACTCACAAATAATTATTTAAATGTAGTTACCGGTATTTTAAAATATTTATATATTTAATGTAAACGGCGATGTTTGAAAACAAATGAGAAATATCTGGTTATGTTTCATTTGTTCATCACTGCAACTTGATCATACTATTTATTGCCAAATAGGATCGCAACACTATAAGAATGCACCCTAGTGGAGAGAAAAATGAAACACATCAAACTATATTATAACTAACATTATAGGTTATTAATTCACCTGTTCGGAAACAACTAAGTAAAATCAGTATTTAAAAACACAATTATTGAACTACAATGTTAATAGTAATTTTCCCTTTAATTTTTTTAATCCCCTTGTGTTTTATATTAAATTATTGATTTGTTCAGTCGATAATTTTTATTATTATTTATATATATATATATTTTTATACCCTTATTATCACTTGGTAGATCGAAGGAATCTGTTCATTATTTGCTATATTCAACGTATTTGTTACAAAGTCAGTCATTGTAAAAAATGCTCTGACCTGTTCAGAATATTAAAAAGAAGGAGCTTTCTTTATTTTGGTAATCAAACTTCGATAATTATCGAGGTGGAACACGACTGTGATTGGTTGTAAAATAAAATTAATTGAAACGTGATTGGTCATTGATTCCCATTTGGGGCATGAGTTAAATAGTCGTTTTAATGTCTTGAATTTAGAATCAGTGTTTACTCACAATCCATTCTTTTGTAAATATCTAAGAGTAAAATAGCGATTCCTACCTTTATAATATGTCTGTCAGACCTGTTGGAATAAGAATTCAAGGCTTACCTATAGTTCAGAGGTTCTTGGGCTGAAATGCACCCGGAGTTGTTGAATTTTTGAAGGAGTAAATCACCTGAGATAGTTACTTCGGAAGGAAAGTAAAGCCGCGAATCCCGTCTCATAGTTTAACGGCACGTAAAATAACATTTTTCGACCGTTTTACGCCCAGATTTGAATTGCGACGCTAACTGCTTCTTAAAGAGCGTTGTTGAATACAATGCTCACAAACTAGTCTTTATGATATGCTTTATCAACAGTCCTAAGATCTGAGAATAATATAATGCTCCAAATCCATAATTTCAATCCACTTGTGTTAATTTTAAATTGAATTATGACTAAATAAAAAAATAATAAAAAATACAAAAGAAAATAAAATTTTCCAACGAGTTGGCTCAGTTATAACCGTTTGAAACTCGCGTATTCGGACAATCTAGAGTTTAAATCCCGGTTCCGAAAAAAATTACTGATAGTTCAAGATCTGGCTGCAAGATTACTACGTTCATCGAGTGTATGAACAAAATCTATTTTTTTTCATAAAATTGTGAATGAATGAATACATTTTTGCCGAGTTGGCTATTAAAATTCGGCCGTCAGTATGTTTAATTAAATTATAATTCATTAATTAATTCGAAATAAATTCATTCACTTGTTATTAAAATAAATTATAATCCATTTCGCAGAAATCGATGTATAGAGCTTGAAAAGTATTGGTTGGCTTTGCAAACCTGGCCGTAAACCCTCCTCGTTGCTACAGCAGGCTGTGACACCAATCAGTAATAAAATGGCGATAAGTACGTATTTATTGTTTTATATTGTTTCAAATAAAGTTCAATTAATTTAAAATGCTGTGATTTGTTTCGTATAATGTATATTAACACTACCTCTTGAATATATATATATATATATATATATATATAGGCCTACATTGTACGTAGTATACATAAAGGGCAGTGGTTTTACTTCCCGCTGCGAGGAGGTTACGCCCAAGTTTGCAATGGTATCCAAAACTTTTCAAGCTCTATACATCGATTTCTGCGAACTGGATTATAACTTATTTTAATAACAAGTGGATCAAATTATTTCGAATAAATAAATGAATAAATAAATAATATTTTAATTAAACATACTGGCGGCCGAATTTTAATACGCAACTTGGCAAAAATGTATTCAGTCATTCTTAATTTTATGAAAAAAATATGTTTTGTTCATACGCTCGATGGATGTAGTAATCTTGCAGCCGGATCTTAGACTATGCGTTTCTTTCCTGGTATTTCTCAATCTTCAAAGTAGCTGTTGGATTAATGTTTTATTATAAAGACCTAGTTAATCATAATTGACATTTCATAATAATAAGATTAAATCAGAGATCTTCTACAGAAAACACATAACAAACAATGAAATTCACAGCCCAGTGGATGCATTAGATGTTAAAGGTCTATAACTAACTCACTAGCACTATAAAACTCGTAGGTTCATGGCCAAGCGGACATAAGCTCTCCATATATCCTTATCCTAAGCTAATATTTTCCAGTTGTCTTCTCTATAATCTCCATGGCTCGACAGGCTAGAAGGCCCTCGGCCTACCATCCGGCTGCTGGCCTCACATCCACATGTGTTAATCATAGATGTAGACGATAATCCAGCCAGTGTAGGGTTACATGTGGTGAGTACGTCGGATCCCTTAGCCGTTATAGCTTGTTTTCTCGACCTGGAGCCGCTACTTGTTGTAGCTAACCCAATGCCACCGGTCCCAAACTGGCCGAAGTTTCATAAAAAACTTTCTTTCCCCATGGAGACTCGAACCAGCGAAAGTTCCGTAGTTCTGCGCCAAGGCATCTTGCCTTAACCAGTCGGCTACGACATGGGACTACTTTTCTCAAATCATGGTTAATGTTATTCTCCCACCTTATTCTTGACCAACCAACTGGGAGTTTCCCCTCTGGTTTTCCTACAAGAAGTTTCCAAGCCCATCTTTCATCCCATATTCATGCTACATGTCCTGTTCATCGCAGCTATGAGACTTAACTGTTTTTATTACATCTAGTTTCCTATAAAGATCATATAGCTCATTGTTATAATATAACAGTCTATGAAGATCATATTATAGTCTTCATCATTCGCCTGTCTGTTCATCTCTCTTTGCCCCAAAAATGTTTCTAAGAACTTTATTCTCAAATACTCGAAAGTTTTCTCCTCCCTTATAGTAAGAGTCCATGTTTCTCTTTTATATTATATAACTGGGAGAACAATATATGTTTTCAATTTAACTTTTTGTTGTATAAAAATAGGGACAGCAAGAGTCCCTGGAATGCAAAATAGCATACATTTCCAGACTTCAGCCTATGCTTAATTTCTTTCTGCATTGATTCCTGTTTGTGATTTTTGTCCTAGTTAGGAATTATGAATTAGATTTCATGGAGGTCCATTTTAAAAGTAGTAAATTAAGTCGAGGTCCTGAACTATAGTTGATTAAACATACGAAGCTTTTATTAAGTAATTAATATTGTATGGAAAGTATTTAAATGATGTTATGGGTATGAATTGCACAAATTAAACAAAACACATGGTAAATACTAAAAGGATACAGCACAGTAGTACACAGTTATTAATTCTAATAATTATTAATAAGTTTATGATAAACTTAACATATGGTCAGAGCAATATTCAAATATCTCACTTCACAAATTTTGTGTTTTTCACGATCCAGTTTCAAACGGAATCCCGTTCATCTTCAGTCAATTCTCAGACCATAGGCAGTAGTGCCAACCGAGCCAACAGTAATACTATCATGACATGAAATTTAGTACAACTGGTTGTATTCGATGTGTAACCGATTAAAAAAAATCGTATTAATTCAATATTTAACCGGTCCGGAAACCAAAGCCCCAGAGTCCGGATCCGGACCGTGGTCCGCCAATTGGTGACCCCTGTCCTAGGTATTTGAATTCAGTCACTTCTTTAAAATGTCTCTACTAAAATAAGAATTTGAGAATGAAACAAAACATGAAATAGATTTTCCTCTATAGGGGGAGTGAATTTATGATATGCTAAATTTAGATAGAGATAAAACTATTTAAACCAAGAAGTGCTATGATGCGGTTATGTGGAACTAACGATACAGATAAAAGACGGAAGTGGTTTGTCAGATGTTTTTATCATAAATATACAGTTTGTGAAGCAACAGAAGAGGAAACCCGATAATCCGGAAGTAGGGATCTCATAATTTATAATTTTAGGCCTATTCGTGATTAAGTACATCTCTGCGGTTCCTTGTGAATCATAGTTAAAATGTCAAACATACAGCGTGTTTCAAGATATTTGTCAAATATCCGTGTTATTCACGTCTTTCCTCTCTTATAAAGTAGATCATAATTCGAATCCAGGTTTAGAAATTTACACGAACTGCAATTAGAGGTTAGGTACGATTACCTTATTCCCTATCATTCAATAATAATGTGAATCTGTGTGTCTGTGTGTGTGTGTGTGTTTGTGTGTAAAACGTGGAAGGTAACCAATACAATCTCAAATAAATTACAGATTTTTAAATTTTATTAAAGAAGAACGATCACTAATAACAAAACAACAAGAGAGACCCAATTGAAATTTTATAAAACGTTGGCAGTACCGGTACTGCTCTACGGTTCAGAAGCCTGGATACATAAAAAAACAAGATCTAAGTAGGATAACGGCGGCAGAAATGAAATTTTTGAGATCTGTTAAAGGGTGCACTAAGGAAGACAGAATCAAGAACACAGAAATAAGACAGGAACTTGAAATATTTGCAATAACTGATAAAATAGATACATGTAAACAAAAATGGAAGCAACACATAGACAGAATGAATGAAGATAGATATCCAAAAGAAATAACAAAATACAAACCGGCTGGAACCTTATTAAAACTTATAATATTATGACCTATATTATGGGAACATTTTACCTAAAGGCACCCGAGATGTGGGCAGACCTAGAAAGAGATAGGCTGAAGTAGGAACGGGTCAACAGACCTAATCCATGAATGCAGATGATGATGATGATGAAGAATGATTGACATAAAATTGCCTGAAATAGTAAGTAATTCAGTTCCATATGACCTTTGTAGAGATGAACCTGAAATAGTAAGTAATTCAGTTCTATGGGACCTTTGTGGAGATGAACCAATTGTAAAATACGAGTAAATAAAGTTCATAAAATGGAGATGGGTTAGGACACACTCTGAGGAAGGATGATGGAACTATATAAAAAGTATTATAATGGAATCCTCAAGGCGAACGGAGGGCAGGAAAACCAAAGCATGCAAGAAGGATAGTTATACAAGAGGCACGTAAGAAGCTCATAGATGGAGCGCCAGCGCATAAAGCTGGAGATCATGGATTCAAATCCAGGCTCAGGTACATATTCTTCTCTCTAGTTATGTTAGCCATTGCCTACAGACGGCCAGTCTGGAAACATTAATTTCCATTTAGAGGTAAATATGTGGGCAGGACATGTGGCATGAATGGGAATGGAAGAAGTGCATGGAAGCTTCTTGAAGGAAAACCAGATGGAAAACGCCAACATGATAGGCCTAATACATGTATTCGCTAAAACCTATTTAAATATTTAGTACACAATTGATCTTCTTGGTGATACAATATTAAAATATATATACAGTCAATATGCCCATTTCACCAATAAATATTTAAAATGGTCAACTAGTTTCTACAGCCAAGCTGTCATTCTCAAGACCAGATATTGACTGTCAATATCTGGTCTTGAGAATGACAGCTTGGCTGTAGAAACTAGTTGACCATTTTAAATATTTATTGGTGAAATGGGCATATTGACTGTATATATATTTTACTATTTAAATATGTTATGTTATGTAGAGAAACTTTTGTATCTGTGTTGTTGAAGCTGGTCTCATGGCTTCAAGTGTATTTCGTATTTTAAAAGATATAAAAGATATAAAATAATCTAAAAAATCCATACAATTGAATTTTTTTATTATATTCATTAATCTACTCATAAGCCCTAACTTTATTTAAGAATGTCTAGGCCTATGTGCCCCGCGCCATACCCGAACAGTTTAAGGATAGATGCTTGGTGCAGAGCTACAGAACTTGCGCTGGTTCTTGCTGGAGGACGAAATTTTGTCATGGAATTTCGGCCAACATGAGACCTTTGCTTACCCAGGACAGTCAGGAATTTGAGGAACTACAATAAGAAGCGGTTCCAGGCTAAGAAAACCAGCTAGAGGCCCCGACATGCTGACTACATGTCATCTCAATGGGTGACTAGACGATCGTTCACCTCTATCTGTGATTAATACATGTAGATGTGAGGCCAGTAGAAGGATGGTAGGGTAAGAGGCTTCTAGACCTTCGCGCCAGGAATGTAGTTCTATTTTTAGTTGTGTAGGTATAACGGTAGAGTATCTGTTAAATTGGTAATAATAAAGGAAAATGACTAATGCGACTCACTGTTGTGTTTGGTTTGAAACAATTTAATTATCCTTATATATATATATATATATATATATATATATGTCCACCGCTGTGTTCTCGGAGTAGCGTGCTGCCTTGTCACGCAGCGGGCCCGGGTTCGATCCCCGGTCGGGACAGTTTTTCTGGGTGAAGTTTTTATCGGGGTTTTTCCTCACCTGTAAGACAAATGTCAGGAAAACTTTAAGGCCCAAACGGTCCCCAAAATCATATAGCCATCGCAATCATCATCATTCATATTCATCTTAGGTTAAGCTTAGGATTAAGGACTCTCCTGGCGCACCATTATCATCACCCATCATATCATCGGGGCAACGTAACCCCGCCTTCCAGGCGCCCCAACCTCAGAAGTGGGTTACAAGTACGCCATGCCAGAAGAGAAACCAGGAATGTCGAAAGACAAACCTGGGGCATTTGAGCAATATATATATATATATATATATATATATATATATATATATATATATATATATACATATATGTCCACCGCTGTGTTCTCGAGGTAGCGTACTGCCTTGTCACGCAGCGGGGGTTAAAAAGAGGTAAGATGCTAATATTAAGGTAGTAGCACTTGTAGGGAAATTATAGAGTTTAATTAATGGGAGGGTTGTTCAGTTGTTAATGGGAAGCAAGTTTATTGTCTCTTGATTATAAATGGGGAATGGGAAAGTATTAAATAATAGTAGAAGAACAGGAATTCTATTCTGGGTTCGATTCCCGGTCGGGACAGGCTCCTGTGTGAGGTTTTTTCGAGGTTTTTCCTCACCTGTAAGACAAATGTCAGGAAGTTTAGGGCCCAAAGGTCCTCGAAAATCATCCGGCCATCATCATCATCCTTATCATTATCATCATCCTTCACCAGTGTGGAGCTACCACACCTTTAATTCCCTAGTATAGCTGGGCTATGATTGCAGTGAAAGACCTGCCCTCGGGCAGAATTACTATGGATGGATATATATAAATGAGCGTGAGTCTGTTATTTATGGACTCAAAACTACTTGACCGATTTGAATGTTTTTTTCCCCCATCATTTAGAGATTTTTGGGGACTATTAAGGTATATAACATATTACTCTACACACTGTATGCCCAGAACTGAAATAAAAAAGGCATCGTTGCACTAAAAAAGTAGCTACTTGGACGCTTACATAACTTACGCTGCCTAAACCATAACAATTACACCAAATTAATGTACACATAATTGAATATCTTAAAAAATCTACAAAAAATCCTAGACACCATACGATTATCTTTTACGTATAACTCACAATAACCATTTTTGCCTTTCAGCTCATTGATGACAAGAAGATCGAGATAAGTAGATTCCCGGGCAACGCCAGCTATTCATCACGGGATATCTAAAAATAATTACGATATAAATTTATATTAATTTTTCTTTCTACTTATTGAACTAAACATAAAAACGCATTTATTTATTTAGGCGTAGCAGCTAGTTTATTTATATATTTGAAAGAGTTATATATTAGAAACTTAGGTAATTTAATATAAGTAATTGAAAACAGTATTCTCCCAACTAGATTATGTGCCTCAAATTCCGCTTTTTCCCCATTTCAAACACACTTCCTTAAAAGTAATATTTCCTCTTTTAGCCTCATTTTTACAGTGAAGTACAAATTATTGCATCGCTTATTTCCTCATATTTTTCGTAATACGATAAGGAAATATTAAACAATTGAAGGGCTTTATATGGGACTTAATGTTTTCAGACTAGCCATACCTAACGATGGTTAACATTAAGTAGAAAGAAAAGAAACGTACTTGAGCCTGGATTTGAATCCAGTATTTCCAATGCAACACGTTGGCGCTCTACCATTGAGCTACTTAAGGACGCATCTCGGAGGAAGCGCAAATTCCTCCCTCTTTAACTTTCGTGTCCGCCGTAAGTAGTGAAACTTGTATTCATAAGATATAATAGCTGATCGTTTAGCGAAACTCCATCATTTTGGTTCTCGCGGCAGAAGAATCCCATTAAGGGCCAGTTCCACCAAGAGAGGTAACTGTATTACGCCAGTTTTCCTCATGTATAATGCATAGTTTAAACTGGCGTAATACAGTTAGTTACCTCTCTTGGTGAAACTGGCCCTACGTCTTGTGATCACAAGCTTTATGCTACTATTTAAGGAGGATTTGGGGATTAAATATAGAGGTATTCATGTACGCGGAAGGAAAATGTTAGTTACGATAATCACGTCATGAACGCCGGCCACCGCATAGATACAATAGAAACACTCTTAGTATAATTAATAAAGAAAGAAATACAACAATGATAAATATATTGGAGGAACTAGAAATTTTAAAGGAAGTAAACTACAACTGAATTTTAAATGAGAACACACCTACCTAATACAACCCTCTCTACGAAATTACAAAACAACAGTCAGTAGATATCGACGACGCTGGAAGGCCTCTGATGTCAAAAGCGTCGCAAAATATCAACACTTAGTGAGAATCCTTCTGCTGATGATGGAAACCGGTTTCCGAAAGGTCTATATTTATTAAAAGTTAAAAAAAAAACCTGGTTATGGACGATGGCACATACCAGGTATATGTTTTAATATTTTATTTTGAGAAGAATTTATACTTGCGACGGGAGGTGTGCCTAAGTAGGGCCTAGTCACTGAAAATAATTAATTATAATAATAATTAGGGATAGAGTTTTTATGGGGTAAAAGTTAATATTTCAACATTGCATAATGAAAAGTAAGATTAGTACATTTTTGTCATGGTTTGTCATATAAACACTTGAATAATTTAAGCTATCTGGTTGGAATCTTACCTTTTAGTGTACATGAAAACCCTATCTCTAATAATAATGCGTAACCGAACGAAACATTTCAAGTGATCCAGGATTCAAACCCGGGTCGCATAATTGAGTTTTTTTCCTGGGTATCCTTAGTTTTCAAGGCAAATGCTCAATTGGAATTTCATTGCCAGGGCCTATTTCATCATATTCACAATTTCACATTTTATTAACCCTTAACTTCACAATGTATCTTATAATAAACATTGATTTCATTTATTTATTATTGTTTATTAAACAGTAAAAAAACCAAATTACTATAAATTACCTAAGATTGTGTCAAATTACGTTAAAAATACAGTAATATCTTACTTTTACATTATTTTGTTTTGTTTGCGGTCCGAAACATTTGAATAACGGGGATGAGAAAATATTGTTTCGCCAATTTAAGGGTTAAATAGACAAACATGCATACACTATAGCCTATGTACTTTATATTATAGTATATATTTAATAATATAATAATAATAATAATAATAATAATAATAATAATATATTAATAATAATAATAATGTGGACTTACCTGGTACTTGGATTGAGGGTGATAAGACACTTGATGAGGCATAGTGAAGGAGCTAATCCTATTCATGCGATGAACTTTATTTTGGTGTAAGTTCTCACGCATCCGTAGGCCCACTTCACTTGCCTGCAAACATAAATTTATATACATATATATATATATCCATCCACTGTAATTCTGCCTATTATGCTCATTGCATACCTGTATACTTTGGTCAATTTTTAAATTTATTATAGAAATCGAAAACTGCACTATAATAAAATTGTAAGCGTACAAGGTTGAATCATTGTAATGCTTATTTACTCTTATTTATAGTAATTGTTTATAGTAGTGCTGTTTTACGATTAATATAACTAAAAACGTTGATCAAAATAAGATTTTCTACAATTCTATTTCGGAATCAAATTTTTCATTATTTCAATGGCATTTTACTATTAAGTGACGAAATATTCCAGTGTCATTTTTTATTTTAGTAAAATTTCGGACAGGTTGGTCGGTGCCGGAGTTTGAACCTAGGACTTCCCGAGTACTACTTTCAAACGTTACCACTCTAATAACAGCGTTTATTGGCATCTTATCCATAACGTTTCACTCAGATGAATTTTAAATGAATAAACAAATATCCAAAATGACTTACTGGCTGTGTTTCGTCAAATACGTCATCCTCTTCAGCTCCCCCGATGTAAAAATTACCAGGTTTCATTTCCATCTCTTCTTTTGGACGCTGTAGAAATTCCGATTGTCTCTTAACCAGCATTCTCTTTCTGATGTCTTGTTTGTTCCTGGGCAATGTCTGATCATCTGTTTGCCTTTCTTGCACTTGAGACACCTCAAACCTGCCATTTTGTTGTGAAGTGTAAGGTTCCGATGCAGTCTGTGTACCACTAGTCGAAGGTAATTCTTCTTCAGATGATTGGGACTCGCCCATCCTCTGGTACCTGATAACAAATACACACACAGATTTATTATAATTCGAAATTCTGGCATCAAAAAAGAAATTAAGATTTTTAAATGGAACACAAATTTATAAAATTAGAAACTACAATTAAAAATAGAAAGGCTAATAATCTTATAATGAAAGGTAAATTTAGCAGCATGAAAATTTGAATTTTATTTCAATATTTTTGTTTTCAAATGCCCCAGGTTGTCTTTCGACATTCCTGGTTTCTCTCCTGTCATGGCGTACTTGTAACCCACTTCTGAGGTTGGGGCGCCTGGAAGGCGGGGTTACGTTGCCCCGATGATATGATGGGTGATGATGATGATAATGATAATGGTGCACCAGGAGAGTCCCTAATCCTAAGCTTAACCTAAGATGAATATGAATGATGATGATTGCGATAGCCATATGATTTCGGGGACCGTTTGGCCTTAAAGTTTTCCTAACATTTGCCTTAAAGGTGAGGAAAAACCCCGATAAAGACCTCACCCAGAAAAACTGTCCCTACCGGGGATCGAGCTCGGGTCTGCTGCGTTACAAGGCAGCACGCTACCCCGAGACCATAGCGGTGGACTGATTTCAATATTAATAATACAATCCACCGCTGTGGTCTCGAGGTAGCGTGCTGCCTTGTCACGCAGCGGACCCGGGTTCGATTACTGGGCGATTATTTTCCCGGAGGTTTTCCTCACCTGTAAGACAAATGTCAGGTAGCTTCGGGGCCCAAAAGGTTCTCGAACATCATCTAACCATCATCATCAATCATCATCTCTCGGTGTGGAAAGCATTTTGAAGCTACCACACCTATAATTCCCTAGTAACGCTGCAAAGTATAGCATGAAAGTGCTATAGTTGCAGTGAAGGACCTGCCCTAGGGCAAAACACTGTAAATAAATTAATAATACAGTATAATTGGTGTTGAGGGAGTAAAAGGTGTAATTTGAAAAATGGGGAAAAAATGAGTTTAGTGCTCCTTAGCTTTCTTAGAAGATGACAAATTATAATGACGAAAGGCATATACTTTCAACAGTTTATTTACAGTATTTTATGTGCATAAACATTTTATTCAAAAGTGAGATAATACATAATTATTAAAACATATTTCTTTCCCTCTTTGAAAATTTATTATTATAGTTATCTCTTTTTACCCTCCCACTATCTTTATCAGTATTTAAAATATAATTTACATTTCTAATCACCAAAATTGATGATGAACTACAACCCAAAGGATAGTAGAAAAGTTGGACTACCGAAGTCAAGAAGGGCTCAACAGGACCGGATTATGATGATGTTGATGACGATTTCAGACGGTAATCAACATTAAGCTAAAAATAAGTGATTTAATATTTACCATTTTTTTCATTCTGTATATATTGAACGTAAACTTGAAGTAAGTTGAAACTAGAATTCTCTGTTAAAACTATTTTTTTAAATTTTCTTCATCTATTAAAATAATAATTCTCTAGTTAAAATTAATTTTTCAAAGTTCTTAAGTGACAATTATCATTAGTCACTCACCAAGATATGTTAAGGATAACTATTATTGACAGTTGTAATTTATTAATATATTTTACTTATCATATTTTCAGTAAAAACTAGTTGTGAAGTGCCCCAAGAAGCTGGAATTTCTTTGACTATTTTGTTCGTATGTTAGACTTAGATTATGGACCAATCTCATTTACAAACCATGTCAGTTTGAAACAACCATTATCATAAGTAATGCCACGAGTGATTTCCAAATTATCGATAAATTCACGACTCACGAAGTGAGGAGTGAATTTATCTAGAGAATTTGGAAATCAAGAGTGGCATTTGTTAGGACTATTTAACGAATAAAATTAAGCTGTTTACTCACAAATCATTATTTAACTATAGTTATTTTAAAATATTTATATATTTAATGTAAACGGCGATGTTTGAAAACAAATGAGAAACGATAGGTACGCTTCTACTGCTTCTTTTGTTTATCACTGCAACCAGATCATACTATTTATTGCCAAAGGAACGCAATATTGTAAGGAGGAGCTTTCTTTAATATGGTAATTATAACACTGATAAATATTTGGTGAAACACGACTCTGATTGGTTGTAAAACAGAAATCATTGAAACGTGATTGGTCATTGACTCCCATTTGGGGCATGAGTTAAATAGTCATTGATATTTGTATACATTAAATTGTCAGACCTGATGCTCAATTGTTTTAGACTGTCGAATCTTACTTGCAAATGTTTATTACAGAACACAGAAGGCCGAGCTACCAAAGCATTGTCACAAATAAATAAATAAATAAATAAATAAATAAATAAATAAATAAATAAATAAATAAATAAATAAATAAATAATAAATATATATATATATATATATAATATGCTCACTGGCACTATCGAACCCGTAGGTTCATGGCCACACACACACACACACACACACACACACATATATATATATATAATATATATATATATATATATATATATATATATATATATGTTTGTGTGTGGCCATGAGCCTACGGGTTCGATAGTGCCAGTGAGTATATTATATATATATATATATATATATATATATATATATATATATATATGTCGGAAGTAAAAGGCACTTGTCAAAAAGCTGTAATTTTTTAGGAGAGCAAGTTTTATATTATTTTCAACCATACCTTCAGTGGAACAGGGTGTTGTTTTCGATTGCCATATTTAGCCAATTATTGTCACTGGACATAATGTTCTACACCACCGTATAGAACATAAAATGCACATTATGGACATGTGTTAACTCAATTTCTGTAAAAATGTACATAGTGTATTTTACCTCCGAGATACAGATATAAAAAAAATAATGTACATCTGCCATCTGTTTTTCCTTCATGCGCTGCCATACCATTCATCCGATTGTGATGGGGCTGTTTGTAAAATGTTGGAGTTTATCGGGAAGGTTTTAGGCTATAAGAGAGTTGTAATATTCAACCCCTTCATCCTTAAAATCCACCCTTTGTAGTGAAAGCGTGTTTTTCGGAACTTTTTGGACGCTTAAATGGCTTACGCTGCCTAAACCATAACATATACATCAAATTAATGTACACAGAATTGAATATCTAAAAAAAAATCTACAAAAAAGTCCGCGAGAGGAAATGTCTATCTTGTGCAGATAATTTATTTTTGTCTTTCAATTCGTTGATGCCAATAAGATCGGATTATTTTTTTATTATTAAAAGTAAGGCAATAATTATTGTTGCATATCTTATTCATTATTAAACTGCATTTGTTTCTATTATTAAAACTAAGTGAATAATTGTTGCATTTGCTATTTATTGTTAAACTGTAGTAAATAATTCTTGCATTTGTTTCTTATTATTAAATGTTAGTAAATAACTGATGACCAAATAATAATAGCAAATTCTGAAGATAATCTACAGAAAGGTCTGTATGAACTTAACAAAATTACAGAAGAATATGGTTTGAAGATATCTACAGAAAAAACAAAAATTATGGCATTTCAAGGTGTAGATCCTGTCAGAAGTAAAATTGTACTGGACAATAAAATGTTGGAGCAGGTGAATAATTTTACATATCTAGGATGCAATATCTCATATGAAGAAGAAAAGGATGTAAATGAAAAAATATTTAAATTTTTAAGAATTTTAGGGTTAATAAATTCTATCTTCAAGCCACAGTTAGTCCAAAAGCATTCAAGACTGAAAGTGTATAAAACACTGGCTCTTCCAACTCTTTTGTATGGTAGCGAAGTATGGACATTGAAACAGAAGGATATACAGAGACTTAGATCTGCTGAAATGACATATCTTCGGAGGACTGCAGGATACACACTACTAGATCACAAAAAAAAAAAAAAAGAAGACATCTTAGAAGAATTACACATGGAATCTTTAGAAAACAAAATTTCTGATTATAAGTCAAGATGGATACAACATGTTCATCGAATGGAAGATCACAGAATACCCAAACAAATGTTAAGATATCAACCTGGAGGAAGAAGAAGACCAGGACGTCCACTCAAAAGACTTTTGGATGGTGTTTCTCTTGAGGCCGAAACAGGTCAACAAATGGCCTAAATTCGTGAATGTACTATGGTGATGATGATGATAAATAACTGTTAGAATTGTTTTCTATTATTAAGAGTTAACGAATAATTATTGCAACTGGTTTTTTATTATTAAAAGTAAGAAAATGAAAGTTGCTTTCGCTATTTGTTATTAAACTCTAGTATCTTTCGTCTGTTTTTTATTACTAAAAGTTAGATTCCCGGGCAAGCGGGATAACTTTTACGGATAACTCTCAATAACCAATTCTGTCTTTCAGCTCATTTATGCCAAGAAGATCGGGATAAGTAGATTCCAGGACAACGCCGGATAATCAGCACAGGGTATCTAAAAATAATTACGATATAAATTTACAATTATTTTTCTTTCTGCTTATTGAACTAAACATAAAACACATTTAATTTATTTAGTCGTAGTAAATTTATTTGTTGAAATTCTTTCAATAACAATTGGCATAAATCTATGATTAGCCCCGCAAATTTCAGAACATTGTCCATATAATACCCCAGCGCACGCCGGGTATTAACTAGTTATTAGGTATATAAAATACGTAACTAACTTCATTTTATTATTATTATTATTATTATTATTATTATTATTATTATTATTATTATTATTATTCATTATTAAAACATTCATTCACTAATATTATTTTAATTTAATTCAGTAAATATTATTTTAAAGAATTACGCGACTTTACATCTCCTAGACAATTCACTCCCATCGTAACGTTCAGGTCGTGAATTATTATCGACAAGGTGAAAACCCTTGTAGTATTGCAGTCAATAACTATATTTAGGAAAGCGAAACGGTTTGGCATGTTTTGCGTGCAATAAGGGTTGAATTTCGGAAATATATTTCCGTAAAAAGATAGGAATTACATGCAATTTGAACGCCTTGATATTTTGATTTTTTGGAAACCAGTAGAAGCACTTAAGAATTGTCCAACAATAAAGTTGTTTGTATTTTGTATTTCTTAATAATACCGTATTTTAACTTCAAAACACATCACACTTTTATCGAAATTAAACTCAGAGACTTAAGTTATGGCTTAAAATGTGTTCGATATCATGGGTTTTTACGATGTTTCATCATGATGTTGTATATACCGGTAGTGAAGTCAGTAATGACATCACTATTGACAGTGTAGATTTATTAGGTGTCAATGTACTATAACGTATGATAAGAAACGGAAATTAGGGGCAGCCGGATATTAGCTCCCCTGAAAATACATTTAAGTAACTTTCTATTGATTTTGGTATCTTTACGGATTAATCAATTGTGTGTTATTCTAGTTTCTGAAATAATATTGATTTGGTTAATGTTAATTTTAGTTAAATTGAATATATGGATTTATATTTATTTACAATTTTCAGTTACGTTATTTTATAATTTTTCTGTGTCTAATATTTTTCATACATAGTTGATTGGCCTTAACTCTGCCAGTTTAAATAATAATAATAATAATAATAATAATAATAATAATAATAATAATAATAATAATAATAATAATAATAATAATAATAATAATAATAATAATAATAATAATAATAATAATAATGATAATGATAATAATAATGGTGATGATTCTATTCTATAGTAATTCTGCCTGAGGGAAGGTCTTTCACTGCAATCATAGCATTTCCATGCTATGCTTTGCAGCTTTACTAAGGAACTATAGGTGTGGTAGCTTCCCGCACCAGGTAGGGATCATGATGATAATGATAAGGAAGATGATGATGGCCGAATGATTTTCGGAGACCGTTGGGCCCTAAGCTTCCTGACATTTGTCTCACTGGTGGGGAAAAACTCCGGAAAAAACCTCACCCAGGAACCTGTCCCCTTCCGGAAATCGAACCCGGGCCCGCTGCGTGATAACGCAGCACGCTACCTCGAGACCACAGCGATGGACGATGATGATAATGGTAATAATAATAATAATAATAAATCACCTACTATTTATATTTAGAGAAACCTTACGACAATGTAACCTTGTTTAAATTTATGGAAAGTATTACAAACAAAAGCATTATCCAGGCAATGAAAAAGTTATATGATGAATCCATCTCTAGAATAAAAATGGATAATTACATCAGGTTTTGAAGTTACTTAAGCCGTTCATATAGAGTTTTTCTCCACATGAACTATTTGTAGAAATTTGAGCTCATCCCTCTTGTAGGAGGCCCTAGCCATCATGGGACACAGTGGCTTATTCATTCATTCAAAGGTTTAAGACAAGGATGTTGTTCATCGCCGACCTTATTCAAAATATATCTACAAAACGTGTTAACACAGTGAAAAAACAAATGTTCATCTATGGAAATAAAGGTAGAAGAAGGTACAGTTTATTCGTTGCTATTAGCTGATGATTAGCTTTTGATGGCAGAAGATTACGGAGATTTATAGCACATGACAGGAAAAGTGAGTAAGGAATATGAAAAATGGGGATTAGAGATAAATTTGGACAAAACGATGTATGAGGTAATAGGAGATAAATAAAAATATCTGTTGTAGAAGTCGACCTGGGAAAATAAAATAATGTAATGAATATATGTATTTGGCGACAAAAATAAGTGCAGATTGGAAGTCATTATGCTGAAATTGATGAGAGAATACATAAGAATAAATACGCAATATCAAAATTAAATGCTCTTTTATGGAATCAGAATACAAGTTTTAAATCAAAAACAAATATTTTTAAATATAATAATGAGCACAGTGACATATGGTGCAGAAACATGGAAAATAAAATCCAGAACAATACGTAAATTAAATTCTCCAGAAATTTATTTTTGGAGGATTCAGCTGGAATTTCTAGAAGAGATATAAAATGAAAAATAGTGTAATTGAACAAAATATGAATGTTCAAACTTCAATCGTGGATATAACAAATAATTAAAATGGTAGGGACGTGTAAAAAGAATGACAGAACACAGATTCCCAAGAATAATGGGTGCTACCTGGTAGAAGAAGGAGAGGACGGCCAAAGATAATGTGGATTGTTTAGTGCTTTGAGCAACATGAGGGAAAAAGGATTGTACATGAAGATAGCTGTGTGGTTAAGGCAGGAAAGCCTTGGCGCAGAGGTACGGACTTGCGCTGGTTCGAGTCCCCATGGGGGGATAAATTTCCTCATGGGTATTTCGGCCAGTATGGGACCGGTACCTACCCAGAATCGTGAGGTATTTGGGTAGCTACAATAAGTAGCGGTTCCAGAATAAGAAAACCAGCTGTAACGGCTGGGGGACTCGACATGCTGACCACATGTCACCCATACACTGACTGGATGATCGTCTACCTCTGTGGTTGACACATATGGATGTGAGGCCAGCAGCCGGCTGGTAGACTAAGGGCCTTCTAGGCCTGTCGCGCCATGGAAAAAACATATTATTATTGTTATTATTATCTTCCGCTTTGTAGTTATACTTCTCTCAGTATCTTTGATTTTTGTATGTTCTTCCTTCTTACATTTTTCCAGCGATGTTTATAGTATCAAATAGCGGCTTATTTTATGCCAGTTACAAAGTTTGACGTTTATGGAACATACAGGTTCAATTTATAATTCACTAAGGCCTTCCACTAGCCAGCAATCTTATAGAACCGAACCCAGATCGCAAGTCCGAAATCCAGTTTCCTAATATTCATTCGAATATTGTGATCCCACCTAAGTCTAGTCCTTCCTAATAGTTATTTCCACAAGAGGTTCCCAAAACAAATTTGAAATAATTTCTACTAACATTCATTCGAGCTACGGGAACTGCCTATTTCAATCTTCTTGGTAACTTTGTCAATATTTTACTTATGAACCAAATAAATTACCGAGATTCTCACTATGAAATATTTCCCATTCTCATTTTTTATACCACCGAATATTCGCTTTAGTATCATATTTTGGGCACTTTTAGTTTGTTTTCTTCCCTTAATTTTAGAGGTCACCTTTCACATCCATATAGAGGACTGCAATATTTTAAATTAAAAAAAAATTATTGACACTATTTTCGTCCGAATACTATCTGTCTATACATCTACATCCTCATTTGGGGAAAGGGTGCTCTCATACTGGAGTTACTTAATGAATATAAATTAGTTCCCTTACTTCCTTACTAATGTCAGCGAGTGACTAGTGGTTAACTCATCCCTTCAGAGAGGCACTTAAGGTATTACTTGGATGGGAAAAGTCAATTCAGTTTTACTCAGAGGCTCTAATTCAGGCTTGAGGTTCTTTTATGAGCCTGAAAATCTTCATCTCGGGACTCACGACTTAAAATCACTCCCGGTTAATTTGTCTCTTAAATGTTTTCATCCTAAAAAAATCCATCGATCCCATCAGGGTTTGAACTCGCGACCCTCGAGACCAGAGCCAAAAACATAGCCTCTAGACCATCAAAGATGATAATTATTTTATAGATTTATTTTACATGTTTGTTATTTTTCCCATGATTAACACGATTAACTGTTCACTTATTTATCGAAAAGAAGCCAGCCTAAGTTAATGTAAATACTATAGCATTTCAAATTAAAATAGTAATATGTAGACACACGCCACTGAAAATGGGCAAATTGTAAGTTTAAAAGTATAAAGTCACGCGTTTTAAAAACAAATCTTGGACTCACCTGAATGCTATATCAGGTTCCATTGTTAACAAGCGACTAAAGTAAGACTCGCGATTCGACTGTCAACTTGTTTTTATATCGCTTCCATTATCTTTTGCCATCTGATGTCATATCCTAGACTTTTTGTCCGCCATTATCTTCACACCCTAGTTTACATTTCTTCCGACAAAGATTACCCAATATTTATTTACGTTTTTCCCAGTCAGTCAGACAATCATACTTACTCATAACGTCTTTTTAAAATTCTTTATAGACTTTTTAGCATCTAAGATAATTTTCACATATTTCTATTTTCCACTTCATGCTTATTTATAGCTGCTTTAACATACAAGATCATATCGTGTGTGGAATCTTTGTTTGTATCCTGACGTTTGTGTACAATTTTGTGTGTTTTCTTGAATGTTTAAAATATGAATTTGCTAATATAATGAACTAAACCCTGATATTGAAATTACAACTGAGAATTGAGGAAAATCAGAAACAAAAACACAGTCAGGTTGATCAAAACTGGTGTTTTAATTCGGAGCCTTCCGAATACTATTATAACGGTAGAACGATACCGCATGAGCCATCTCACTCAACATTGTTCTTGTTTTATTATTTAATGCTGTTATGATTAAACAACAGTTATAGGCTAAATTTCATTTTACATGCATGTAATCGAATTGTACCACTTATAGTCTGTCCGTAGAATCTGTAGAGAATATCTTCGAAATAAGCCATCTACGCAGGAGGCAGACAAGAATGCACAGCCAATGAGGATGCGGAAGCAAATGCAGGAGGGAGAATAGATCATGTGACATTATTCATTTCTCTCGTGAGCTTCAAGCGAGAAAGATCTCTAATCGGAAAGCTAGCGAATTTCTCTACACATTCCACGGACAGACTATAATATCCGAACTTCTTTAAAAAAAAACAGGTATTCTACCAGTTATATGGATGCAAAACATGAAATCTTACTTTAAGGGAGGAGAACAGATTAGGAATATTTGAGAATAAAATTCTTAGGAAAATGTTTGGACCAAAGAGAGATGAAGAGACAGGCGAATGGAGAAGACTACATAACATTGAGCTAAACATAATAATAATAATAATAATAATAATAAATAATAATAATAATAATAATAATAATAAAAAAATATAATAATAATATAATATAATAATAATATAATAATAATATTTGGGCTCAAAGGAATCGCCTCTAAGTACTTTGCGTAGTCCCACATGGGCTCATCCGCAAAAAAAAAAATGTTTTATTTATTCTGGCAGAGTTAAGGCCATAAGGCTATCTGTTCCACTCAACCGGCACAAATACAAATAAATATTTGACAAATATAGATATACACTATACTAACTATACGAGCCTTATAGGAAATCAGATAGGCCCCTATAACAGTTAAGTCTCGTTGACTGAAATTGCAGGGAATGTGGCATGAATGTTGAATGGAAGAGAAGGAAGGAAGGTTCTTATAGGAAAATCAGAGGGAAAAGCTCCAGTAGATACACCAAGAATGAGGTGGGAGAATAACATTAATGGATTATAGAGGGGATGATTGGAAAATATTAGCTCAGGTTAGGGATATATGGAGAGCTTATGTCGGCGCGGCTATGAACCTACGGGTTCGATGGTTCCAGGTGTGAGTTAGTTATATACACACTTTAACATCCAAAACTACTTCGCGTCTAGGAACTTGAGGTGCATAAAGGCGAGTTGATGTGTGTTTCGTTCAAAAGAATTATAACCGAAACTACGTGTATTTTTTTTTTTTTGTAAGTTGAGTTTAAAATTAATTTAATTTTTTTCCAGAGAAGAGAGTTTTTTTAAATGTTATATTAATTAGTATTTACGTAACTTATTTCTCTTCATTATAAATTATCCTCTGACATTATATTGTAGGTCTTTTACTTTCTCCACACCACCCAGGCCTTAAAATGGCACTACTTTTCTGGAGAAAATTTGAAACTTTGGATCACACACACACTTTTTTGATCACATAAGGACACGGAGGACCTCCTCGAATAAGTGATCACACCAATCCAAGGCCTTCTCCGAAACAACACAACATTTAAGATGAAATACACCTTTCACTCACATGTTCGTACTAATCATGGGGAATATGATGATGATTGTTATGATGGTCCGTTGATGTTTGGGTACCATTTTGTCCTTAAATATTAAACCCCTGAAGAAACCATAACTATCTACGAACCGGGATAGAACCTGGGACCGCTGCGTAAGAGGCACGAACGCTACCCCGAGACCTCAGCGGTGGACAATATTTCCTTAACACTTATCATTGCCAATCCGAACTCTACTATTTGTACCATTAAGATCATTCGAATAAATATAACATTTAAGAATCAGAGAATTGGGCCATGAATAGATCAAACAGAAGATTACCCAACATCAGAGATGAAGTTTCTCAGACACGTTGCAGGATAAGAGACCATATTCCTAGTGAAACAATTAGGCAAGAATTAAAAATGTTTAATCTAAATTAAAAAAATACAAAACTATAAACAAAAATGGCATGGATATATTTTAAGAATGGACTCTTCTAGGCTAACAAAACAAGAACTGTTGTACCAACATTAAGGCTATATAGATGTGGGACGTCCTAGAAGACGATGGGAAGATGAATTCTGTGAGCGGAACAGGCCGACGGTGATGATGATGAAGTCTAGCAGAATACGGTACTATACAACTTTCCCTTCTCAATTGAATAGTATGCATTTTTGAAGTCTGAACGTTGTTGGTGTACAGTTCCATTATTGTTTTATTTAATTTAAATAATGTATTATGAGTATAAAATATAAACAATCTTAAGAACTGATAATTCGGATATATTTTGTCAGGGAACTTGGTTTCCTTATCTGAAGTTATTTTTATCTATAACGCTTCTGTGACCAGATACATTTATAGGCTTTAATTTATTTGCATCCAGTGTATTTGATATCTAACGGTCTTGTGATCATATATACTGACTACAGTTCTTGAGGTTATGGGTTCGATTACCGGTTAGACCAAAGATATTTTTCCTTAAGGGAATTGCTTCTATGGTCGCCCATTTTCTAAAATTAAGATTAAGATTGCGTTTAAGGACTGTGCTCGTGTTTCTTTAACATTTATCACTCATCATATCATCCGGGTAAAGTAATTTCGCCTTCCAGGCATCCCAACCTCAGAAGTGGGTTTGAATTCCGCCAAGTCTAGGAGAGAATACCATTTGTGTTATTGAACAATGTATATTTAAAAATTAACATCATCTGATGGACGATGTTTACGGGATATCGAGTGACGGTTTTCGAGACATTAACTGTAATGTTATAAACACATTGCGAGATAGCAGCGTCAGCATATCTGGAAATAACTAATTTTATTAAAATTGAGTAATTATCTCTAACTTCAGAAAGAAGGTCATATTGAACACTTGATTTAGGGTCGTATGTTAGAACATTACTCTCTACTCAAATTACTTCCAATCACTAGTGAGCTGATTCACCGTGAGCAATTGCTGAGAACGAATTAACGGCCGACTTATCGGTCATGCACGAGAGTCGACGTTTTCGTAACATTGGCAACGAATTACCCAGAATTCTCAGCGATAAAACCACTTCCGTTATTTTCGTCTGCTATAGAGGAATGCATTTATGCTTGCATCCCGCAAATAATACCGTATACAAACACGTCTGCGACACGCAATATTACGCCGATTCTCCTGTTCTTCCAGTTGAATTCTTTGGTAGACTCTATCAAATTCCTCTTCTCCGTGTATACCGAAAACATGATTGAAGTCTTCAAGGTCCGACATCTTGGATAAATGTTGGATAAAGCAGCAAAGTACATCGATTACCATCGGTTCCCTTCGGGATTTTAATTTGAGTTGCTCATTTAAGCTACCTCCGCAGGTAGCTTACAAATTTAACCAATTATTATCGCATGAACAGATTTCTGAGTAAGCAAAATCGTATTAGCATACAACTTGCTCAGCAGAGAAGGCATTTTACTGTCTAATGCGTCCAAACATGCGACCCTTAATTGTACATACAGTATTATCACTACATGGATTGAGGGAAGTATATTGGCGCTGGTAAGATCACAGAAAGTGGTATTTTGGGGCAATACTAAAGAGACTAGATCATTATGTTAAACCCTTAAATTGACAAGACACTAATTTCTTGTGTAAATTATTTAAATGTGGCGGACCGCAGTGAAAACGAAATCCACTATAACTGTTATTATTAGGTATATTGTGTAATCCGCCACACGTTTAAGTTATTTCTATTCGTTTATTTATTGTTTTGTTTAAAATTCTTCTTCTTCTTCTCCTCCTCCTCCTTGCAAGGATTGAAGCTTTTTTGTTCGTTCCGACTCCATGTATTATAGCTGCTTTGCCCATCTCTTTCGTGGGCGTCCCCGCTCTCTTTTTCCTCCTCTTGGTTGATAGTTCAGACTTTTCCAAGTCAATCTGTTGGTACCCATTCTGCAGACATGTTCATACCATTTTCTCCTATATTCTTCTATTTTATCTGTCAAACTGAATATTTGTAGTTCTTTATGGATATCTTCACTTCGTTTTTTATCCATTAGAGTATATCCTGACACAAATCGTAAACAAATCCTAAATGTATTTAACTGTTTAATTAGTAATTAGTAAATTTATTTAAATTATTAAATAAATTAAACCAATTGTTGTATCCTGTAGGATACATTGCCAATTTAAGGGTTACGAAGCACAGTGTCTGTTAGGTTTCCCTTCCCTCCTGCTGTCACATACTCAGTAGAGGAAATGGAAATGTGACAGTGCAGAAGAAGTGATTATCTTATTCATCCCATATCCCTTTATAAGAAAGAACTAAAATGTTTTTGGCATGCACTTATCTTTAATTAACTGTATTTTGTTTATGGAAATTCCATAACACACAATAAATATCACATAACTGTAACAAATACATTAACTCGGTACAGAAATTTTAATAAAGGAAGAAAATTTATCTTTATTTCATTATTTTCAATTACTATATTTAATAATTTATTGTGAGAGGTCTAGAAGTTACAAGAGTTGTATTATCCATCCATAGTAATTCTGCCCGAGGGCAGGTCTTTCAATGCAATCATAACATTTTCATGCTATGCTTTGCAGCTTTACTAGGAATTGTAGGTGTGGTAGCTTCCCGTTGCTTTCCACACCGGTGAAGGATGATAACGATGACGGTAATGATAAGGATGATGATGATGGCCATATGATTTCGGGGACCGTTTGGACCTTAAGATTTTCCTGACATTTGTCTTACAGGTGAATAAAATAACCCGATAAAAACCTCACCCAGAAAAACTGTCCCGAACGGGGAGCGAACCCGGGTCCGCTGCGTGACAAGGCAGCACGCTACCTCGAGCCCACAGCGGTGGACATAGTTATATTATAATCTCCTTTAAACTCCGCAGAGCGAAAAGCATTCGAGAGGGCTCAGAACCTCTTGTGCTAATTACAGATATGGATAATCATCGATCCAAAATAAGGACGACATATGGTCAGAATTTCGAATCTCCTAGCCGTTTTAGCTGATTTTTCAACCTAGTGTATCTATTGTAGTTAACCAAATTCCTCTTGAGGATGGAAAAGAATAGGTTCAATGTAGTCGAAATACAATAATATTTTCTTCCTCAATGGGGACTAGAACCAGAGCGCGTACAGTTACTGTGTGCCAAGGCATGAAGCTTCAGATCGCTCGGCTATGCACGGGATAATATAGGCGTTATCAGGTTCTTCGGGTGGTACGCGATTAAAGCTTAGTTCCTAGAAAATCGACTGGTTGTGTACACCCTAGGGACAATATGGCGCTTGAAGTTTCATGTCAGCACAGTATTGTTGAACCCATCCAGCCATTAAATCATATCATTAAAATTAAACGAATTAAGTTCTATGAATACACATGACGAAAGCAATGTTAGAAATACTGCCTATTTGATACGAACATTGCAGCAGGCTCTTGTGTGGGCACGAGGGTCTCTTCAGGGCGTGTTTTAGATTCAGCTTATTTCTGGGTTCTACAGGGTGTGAAGGACAAGGAATTCGATCAATAACAATGAGTTGTGTAATTAATTAAAAAGGATTTATTATGTTAACCTCTTATGAACAACACAATATTCCCAACGAATTAATAATATCTTGTAGTCTACTTGAGCAAATATAGACTACCCTAGAATATATTTAAATTGATTCACACTTTTAGGTAATAATATGGGAACAACTGGCTCCTCTGAATACTCGTAATATGATAAACTAGCCTACTCTGTTTTCGTATGAGAGCAACTAGCTCCTCTCTGTATGTACTCGTATGGGAGCTACTGGCGCCACTGTGTTAACAATAACATTTCTTGGTCTTTTATATTCATTTCCCAAGGAAGTTTTAATATTGGCTCAAGTATTCCTTTTAACAAAATTTATTGTTTTGCAAATTTGACCATATTCAACACGTCAATCAAATTTACACTTTTATAATAAACATTAGTTTCGCTTCGCTAGGTACATGTACCTGCCAACCCTTGAGTTACCGTTAACCACTGTATAACAACAGCTTATTGTGTGGTCCCAAATATATTTTAATTCTAGGAAGTACCCCTGCTACAACATTCTTGGCTCGATTTGACCCTAGATATTAAATACGAATAAATTAAAGAAGGCTGAAATCAGATTATTATCCATGTCAACCTTAAAAGGAAAATATAAAGTAATTTCCTGAACATAATTCCGTGAGAATTTTCTGGGAGTTACTTTGTCGTAAAAGGAAAGAAAATTCGTGTTCTGTTATTTGTCTCCAATGTTGGCTTCCATTTTGTCATAATGACTAATATAATTGAAGATAATGTAATAAATTAGGGAATTTACAATATTACTCCTAAAATAGTTCGTTTACCGGTATAATTTCCTTTCACACTTCCTTATATCTGTTACTATGAAGGAAAACATATCTTACATTCATTTAAGAGTTTTATTACTATTTCAGTGTCATTTGTTTTAGAGATAATACGGGGACACACAGGCACAGTGAAAATTACGAGGACAAAATAGTAATATTATTGGGTAAACCATTTTGAGAGTAGTACAATTGTGATAATTCCAAGGAGTTTCCAATTTTATGGCTTGCTATAATTGGTAACACTGTCTCGTGAACGCCACAACAACGTTATTCTTTCATGTGTTTCCCCTGAATGAGATTCTTGTTTTGTTTTGGGAGAAATATGGTCACACGTAAAAATGTATTATTAAATTGAAATAGACAATTAGTAACAAATTAGGGAAATATTGAACAAGTGGCTGAATTCAGATACTTAGGAAAGAGGTGTAGGCAGAAATTAACATAGGCTCAACTCTGGACGCGCATGCTATTATGCGTTACATGGACTTTTGCCATCCTAATTTCTCTGAGAAAACAAACCAATAATGTATAAAATAGTCCGATTGATTGAGGGTCTTTCCACTTTTCAGCGGTTGCCCTTTTACCAGCCGGCTGCTGGCCCTTCACATTCACATGTGTCAATCACAGAGGTAGATGATCAACAGCCAGTGTAGGGGTGACATGTGGTTAGCATGTCGAGTCCCCCAGCCGTTATAGCTGGTTCCTCAACCTGGAGCCGCTACTTATTGTAGCTACCCAATTGCCTCACGATGCTGGGTGGGCACCGGTCCCATACTGGCCGAAATACCATGAGAAAATTTCTTCCCCCATGGAGACTCGAACCAGCGCAAGTCCCGTAGCTCTGCGCCAAGGCTTCCTACCTTAACCGCTCGGCTACGGCGCGGGACGTATAAAATAGTTATTCTGTTATATGGATGTGAAACATAGACTCTTACTTTAGGGGATGAGACAAATACGAGTATTTGAGAATAAAGTTCCCAGGAAATGTTTTGGACTAAAGAAGATGAACAAACAGGTGAATGGAGAAGACTAAGTAACAGCGATATACATGAAATATAAATGAAACCAGATTTAATACGAACAGTTAAGTCTCGTAGACCGTGATGGGCAGGACATATGTAATGAATTAGGAATGAAAGAGGAGCATGGAAACTACTTGTAGGAAAACTGAGGGAAAGTGCTCAATGAGTGGACCAAGAATGAGGCTATATTAATAAAATTAATATATTAATTTTGTGGAACAATCAGACAACACTGAGGAACAAAGTAAGAAAGGATACGCAGCTAAAAATTTACTCAACGATGACACTACAATAGACGATGTATGGAAGTGAGGCCTGGGTCCTGAAAGAAAAAAGAAAAAAAACAATTAAATTCAGAAATTCAGACAGCGGAAATTAGTTTCCTACGGGCTGTGAAAGGTTGTACAAGAGAAGAACATATTAGAAATGAGAATATTAGAGAGGAACTAATAGTACAACCACTTCTTCAACAAATAGAAGAATACAGGAACAATTGGATAGAACAAATGCAAAGGATGGCAGAGGATAGGATACCAAAGATGGCACTGATGTATAATCCTGGAGGACGAAGATCGGTAGGAAGATCAAGAATGTAAAACATCCGTAACAGTAATAATGATTCGGATAAATGTATTTATTGGTAAGGCTGCACGATTACACTGAGCAACAAAAAATATTTTTTTTTTGTCTCAGAAAGAAACATATGTGATTCTGATAGTATTTTTTCTCCTGAATTCAAATATGATACCGGTTTTCTCCATCACTCAAGGTTTCCGAGAGACAGGCATTCATAATTTCAAACACTTTAATATTTTCTACATTTGTAACTACACAATATTCGAACATTCGGACTCACCTAGATAGTAAGAAATGACAATTTTCTGCTATATTTCGCCTGTGAAGCATCCCTCTTGATGGCCCAACAATAATCTACCAGCATATTAGGATTCTATTTGCCTTGATATCTCTTTTTTTCCGTAGCTGAAATCCTCTGATGAAAGTGTTTCCCGTTTTATTTTATAATGGACAAATGGACGAAAAAAGTTTATTAAAAAATAATTATTTAAATCCATTAATTGAAATTGAAATAAAAAAACTGGGGTGATGGAGAAATTCCGAATACATATTTGAAAACGCGATAAAAAACTGCATTAAGTAGAACAATTGGTACTCATGAGTCAAAAACCATGTTGACCAATGTTATCTACATCCAGAAGACGAACGTTTCTCTCATTTTGGGGGATTATATGTGAATCAATTTCAACTTTTAGAAAATATGAATATCATAACTTTAGCTGGGCTGAACAGATGTGAGATCGGAACAGGCAAAGACCTAATAAGTGAAGGACGATGATGATGGTGATGAATATATTAATCATGATTTGAGGGAGATGAATAATACAGGGGATGATTGGATGATATATGAGACAGAAGATGGCTTACAGCAGGCAATTTAAAATTTAAGGTAAATATTTTAAACATACAATTTGAAAATATCTACTCTAAAAAACAAAAGTTTCAGCTTTTCGAGGGTATGAGCCACTAAGAGCAAAAATCCAATTAGAGAATAAAATAATAGAACACGTGAGCAATTTTAATTACCTGATTCATTGTGTCATATAGAAAAAGTGAACACATTGAAAACAAAATAAATACATTTAATTATATGTGTGGCACCATAAAATGAAGTCTCAAAGGAACTAGAAATGAGATGCTTTTAAAATTTTATATAACAAAGGCTGTTCCAACACTACTAAGTGGATTGGAACACTGGGTTTTATCCAAAAACCTGGAACGAAGAATAGAAACGTCAGAAATGAGGTTTCTGAGGAGAGTGGCTGCTATACAATAACAGATCGAAAACGAAATGAAAATATACGAAGTGAACTAAATATATTCAAACTATTAGATAAAATTGCACAATGCAGAGATGAATGGGTGGACCACATCAACAGGATGGATAACAGTAGAATTCCGAAACATATTCTTTATTACAAACCACTAGGGCGAAGAAATGTTGGAAGATCCTGTAAAAGATGGACAGACCAATTCTAGCATGAGATCAGAACAGACCTTAAGATATAATCCTTGATGTTGCTGCTGATGATGATTGGATGAAGGTAACTAAATAAATTTTCAATTTTAAGATGATGCGAGAAATAACTTAGGGTTATTTACAGCATGTGAGTATATATTCTCATTTTCTTTCAAAGTGAAACAATTGTGACGGCTACAATACTAGTAGAAGTATTTATTTTCACAATTTAATACTTGTGAGGAGTTACAGGTTTTTTTTTATTTGTAACTAATAAGATCTTATTTACAAATTATCTGTATATTGTAATTTAGATGAGTCCCCCGCTATGGTCTCGAGGTAGCGTGCTGCCTTGTCACGCAGCGGGCCCGGGTTCGATCCCCGGTCGGCAAAAGTTTCCTGGGTGAGGTTTTATTCGGGGTTTTTCCTCACCTGTAAGATAAATGTCAGGAAACTCCCCGAACTTCATTATCATCAATATCATATTCGCCTAATTAGCTTAAGTTTAGTTTAAGACCTCTCCTGGCGCATCATTACCATCATCTTCAACTCTTATTTCATCAGGGCAGCGTAAACCCGCCTTCCAGTCCCCCAACCTCAGAAGTGGGTTACAAGTAGGCCATGCCAGGAGAGAAAACCAGAAATGTCGAAATGACAATCTGGGGCATTTGAAATAAAAAAAAATAAATAATTTAGATGAGCATGGATATTCCTCAGTTTTTGGTAAGCTTATTTTATACTGTTATTTCATCTGGACCTAAGTATCTATAGAGGTTTTCAAAAGTCCGTATAAAACTTATGAAGGATGATAGAGGATCATCATCATTATCAAACATGACGGATTAGGTCTTTGCCTGTTCCGATCTCACATCCGTTCAGCCCAGCGCTTTCTTGGTCTTCCTACCGATCTTCGTCCTCCAGGATTATACATCAGTGCCATCTTTGGTATCCTATCCTCTGTCATTCTTTGCAGATGTTCTATCCAATTGTTCCTGTGTTCTTCTATTTGTTGAAGAAGTGGTTGTACTTTTAGTTCCTCTCTAATATTCTCTTTTCTAATAGGTTCTTCTCTTGTACAACCTTTCGCAGCCCGTAGGAAGCTCATTTCTGCTGCCTGAATTTTACTTTTTTCTTTTTTCTTCAGGATCCAGGCCTCACTTCCATACATCGCCACTTGTAGTGCCATCGTTGAGTAAAATCTTAGCTGCCTATCCTATCTTACTTAGTTCCTTAATTTTCGTCTGCTTGTTCCACAAATTGTTGAAATTTTTGCATTTTCTTATTTACACCTTGTTCTTCTTCATAAGTTATATCGCAGCCTAAATATTATAAGTGTGAAACCTGTTCCAACGCTTTATCTTCTAATGCTATTTTTGTTCTTACTGGGTACTTTCATGGAACGCCATTATTTTAATTTTTAATTTTGGAATTATATTATATTTCTTACTTATATTATTTAATTGATAGACTGGTCCAATTAAATAATATATGTAACAAATATAATAGATATACGATAGAGAATGTTTTATAAAATATTTGTAATATAAAATGTTATTACAAATGTGGAAATGAGTGTGATGGCTTTTGTATCGACCTCTATCAGAATTGTACACATAAGATTAATTAGACCCTACAATCCTACAGTATTGAAATTGTACCATACATGATAGAGGAATCATACATAAATAGAAACTAAAACTAAACTCCATGACGCGACAGGTCTAGAAGGCCTGCGTTCTGTCGTACTTACAGCATTGGCGACCATGATTGAAAGATAAATTTCTTTAATTTCGAAGTTGCCAACCTAAATAACTGTACTATAATATTACATATTGCCTATCACGTACGGGAAGTAAAACTATTGCCCTTTATGTATACTACGTGCAATATGTATATATATATATATATATATATATATATATATATATATATACAAACATATATCCAAAAGGTAGTGTTAATATACATTATACGAAACAAATCACTGCATTTTAAAAGAACTGAACTTTATTTGAAACAATATAAAACAATAAATTCGTACTTGTCGCCATTTTATCACTGATGTGTCACGGCCTGCTGTAATCTGAACTAATAAACATTGGTCACACCGTTAACATTAGTCAGTTGTTTATAATGAACGCAAATGTTTCCAACAAAGATCTTATTATTTTACTATTATTAATTATTTTGAAAACACCATCGCACAAAAAAATAATGCACAACGCACGTTTGTAAAGTATTTTACGGATCTCGGAATTTAAAAGTCCCGCGCCGTAGCCGAGCGGTTAAGGCAGGAAGCCTTGGCGCAAAGCTACGGGACTTGCGCTGGTTCGAGTCTCCATGGGGGAAGAAATTTTCTCATGGTATTTCGGCCAGTATGGGACCGGTGCCCACCCAGCATCGTGAGGCAATTGGGTAGCTACAATAAGTAGCGGCTCCAGGTTGAGGAACCAGCTATAACGGCTGGGGGACTCGACATGCTAACCACATGTCACCCCTACACTGGCTGTTGATCATCTACCTCTGTGATTGACACATGTGGATGTGAAGGGCCAGCAGCCGGCTGGTAAAAGGGTAACCGCTGAAAAGTGGAAAGACCCTCAATCGGAATCGGAATTTAAAAACCTCTCTTCTGTAAAAACCACTTCCCAACCTTGCATTATAATATACTAATATGACACTGAATAATTTCCCATTAAATATCTTCCTTGTAGAAGCGACTCTGTTGTAATACGAATAGAAGTTCACTAATGGGGGTGTATGGTAATTTCAAATAGCGAACGATTGTGCCTCCTTCTGGATTGTCTAAGTAGCAAAATGGTTTAGTGTGCCAACGTGTAAGAAATCTATCTTGGGTTCAAATCTCAGTGTTAGGCGGCATTTTTATCTTCAGTTGTATTAGTCATTACAATGTGATAAAATATAGTCCTAGAGATTAATCAAAATAAGTTTTCCCACTTGAAATTAATCTGTAATACAATTTCCATGACAATTGTTGATGGATCGTGTATCGTATCAATTTAAACTTTAGCAGAATGGGTATAATATAATACCGTAGTTATTACTTCTGAACTAATACGAATCAATAGATGCAACCAATAGGTACGAAAATCTGGCAATTGTTTTTACTTTCTTCTTCTTCTTCTTCTTCTTCTTCTTCTTTCTTTCTTAGCACTACAGTCCTTTCAGTTTGATCTTGGCTTCCTTTAAGACAAATACCCATTTGTCTATCCACTGCCTTACTCCTCCACTTCTTAAGGGGAAATTAAAAGGTGATTATATAAAAATAAATCTCAAATTTGGTTTTTTGTACTTTTAAATAGTTTGAAATATTTTGCACAAAATTATATATATATATTATTGATGTATGTTCATTTTAAGCATTTTTATAAATTTTTAAATATAAGGCTGCATCACTAATTTGACAGAACGAAACATTTTATAAACTGGGTTTTTCGACAAACTAAAAGTTTCATATAAAATACCCGTTTTCTCGGAGATTATAAGAGGTAAATGTATGAACATTTTTGAGTATGTATAATACTTACTTCTGTTGATATGGAACCACTTTGGTGCTCTTACAATTATTGGTTATTTAAAAAAAAAAGAAAACTTGGAAAAATTTAAAAAAATATATATATTTCCAAATATAAGAAGAAATGTAACTAAAAATTCTTAAGTAAACTTCCATCCATCCATAGTAATTCTGCCCGAAGGCAGGTCCTTCACTGCAATCATAGCATTTTCATGCTTTACTAGGGAATTGTGTAGGCGTGGTAGCTTCCCGTTGCTTTCCACACCGGTGAAGGATGATGATGATGATGATGATAAGGATGATGATGATAAAGATGATGGCCATATGATTTCGGGGACCGTTTGGGCCTTAAAGTTTTCCTGACATTTGTCTTACAGGTGAGGAAAAACCCCGATAAAAACCTCACCCAGAAAAACTGCCCCGACCGGGGATCGAACCCGGGCCCGCTGCGTGACAAGGCAGCACGCTACCTCGAGACCACAGCGGTGGACTAAGTAAACTTATTAAACATATTTCTGAACAGTGTAAAATATTTACATTTATACCTCAAATAGTTTCTGAAAAAATGGGTCTCAAAATGTTACATTTTAACATTGTCGGTATAGGGCTTTTTATCTCCTCCTAACTCCCATCAATCTCAAGTCCTCCTCCACTGATCCAGCCACCGTAATTTTGGTCTTCCTCTCTTTCTCCTTCCTACTAGCTTCTCATCCAAAATGTTCTTGACGAGTCGTGTATTTTCCATTCTCAAAACGCAATTCCAATTTACGCATCTTCACAGCAGCTACTACGTATATCTAATGAATTAGATAATCTATGACTCGTGGTTCATTTTAATTCTCTAAAATCCATCCTCATATGTTGGTCCATACATCTTTCTTAAAATCTTCTTCTTTTATTTCCGGAGGAGTCCTAATTTACTGGTTAAAGTCCATGATTCAGTTCCATACAACACTATAGGCTATGGAGTTTAATTTTGAGACGACGTGAAATATAGCCTTCCTTAATATGTGTTTTATGTTTTTACTTTCTGTTCCATAAATCTCAACAAAGCTTCCAAAAGTGTTAGGGAAATATTCAACCGGTATTCAACTTCTGTTCCTTACATTGTTGATTCTGTCACTGCGGACACTTGGCTAGCGCGCATGGTTGAATCGACTGGGATCCCAGGTTCAAACTCTGGCAATTCGGAGGGGTACTGACAGTGGATCTTATTGAATCATTATTATCATATTCGCCATATTAGTATGAATATGTGTATGAATGGTATGTTTTGTCTTATTATTGTGTTGTCTCGGGGAAGACCCTGACATTGAGCCGATCGCTTATACAGTGAGGGCCTACCTGTCCTTGTGTGGTACGAGTAAAAAGGTGTGTATGTGATCCAAAATTTAAAAACCCTCTCCCCATGTCGTACCATTGTAAGGTCCGGGTGGTGTGAGGCCTGTAAAAAGTGCCTATAAGGTGAGAGGTAAAACTGAGATAAATAATAATAATAATAATAATAATAATAATAATAATAATAATAATAATAATAATAATAATAATAATAATAATAATAATAATAATAATAATAATAATAATATTATTATTATTATTATTATTACAAAAAGTCAATAAAAACCCAAATTATCAATTTAAAAGGATAAAAGAGTAAACGCGTTTCAGTAGCGTCGCTACCATTATCAATACTTAATATTAACAGTGGTAGCGACGCTACTGAAACGCATTGACTCTTTTATATTTTTAAATTGGTGATTTGGGTATTTATTAACTTTGTGTAATACAAGTTTATCACCAAGAAGATCCTATTTATTAAATACAATAATAATAATAATAATAATAATAATAATAATAATAAATAATAACATATTGATAATATTAATAATAATAATAATTATTATTAATCAAATTATTTCAACTATAATAATTAACATAACTAGAATAATTTTATTTTATTTATTCTTATTATTAAAATTACTTTACTACCAACTAAGTCACTGGCTCTATAGAACCCGTAGTTCATGACCGCTCGGACATAAGGATATTTTACTAATATAATTATTATTTTAGTACTTATTATTTATAATATTTCTTACATTATTAAATTTAGTATTATAAAATGTTTATAATGTTTAGTGCACGTTAATAATCTCTTACGATTATTTTAATTAATCAATTAATTTTGTGTTCGACAATAAGTTAGTTCAACTATTTCCCACTGTTATTGCTGTTGTTGTTGTTGTTATTATTATTATTATTATTATTATTAATTTTTATTATAATGGTTATAATATATTTTCGACTTTCCATTTTTTAAATGATTTCTTTGTGAAACCATGAAGTGATCTCAATAATCAAATATGTTCATTATTTATCTACGTGTATTTATTTCTTGTGTTTCCATAATTGTTTTTTTTTGTATGTTTCCCGTCCTGTTTTCAGAAACACATCAGGACAGACTGTACTACAGATTTATAAATCCATAAAAGAGCGAAAGTGCTATAATGTATTCTCTTACTTATATTTTTAAAATAAATCACTTAAAAAGTAATACGAGTAATTCTATTTGCATTTACAACCTATAAGACATCGGCTCAAATTACACGATTCCCCGGCCCAAATTACACGGAATAATTATTTATGTAATCATAATTTTTAAAAAATGTCTGGAAATTATTATAAGACGTAGTTATTATAAAAACAATCAGTACTGTCTACTATTCATCATTTATAAAATTTATAATTTTCTAAATAGAATTAAAGGCTATACTCCAGTTTTAAGTTAAGTGGCCCAAAATACACGATCCTCCCCTATATATATATATATATATATATAGTAGCTAATACTCGGCGTACGCTACTACGCCTAAATAAATCAGTTTTTACCTTTAGTTGAATAAGTAAAAGGAATAAAAATATATATCATAATTATTTTTAAATCCCGTGCTCTTTACTCGGCGTTGGACGGAAATCTACATAGTCCGATGTACTTGGCATAAATGAGCTAAAATACTAAATTCGTTATTTTCAGTTATCCGTGAAAGAATACCCGCTGCTATGCTTTCCCGGGAATCTACTTGTCTCGATCTTCTTGTCATCAATGAAAGACAAAAATGGCTATTGTGTGTTATCTGTAAAAGATAAACATGTGCTGTTGCGGACTTTTGTGTAGGGATTTTTGAGATATTCAATTCTGTGTACATTAACTTTGTGTACATTAACTTTGTGTATTTGTTATGGTTTAGGCAGCGTAAGCCATTTAAGGGTAAAAAAGGGACTACTTCACGTTTTTCATTACAAAGGGTGCTTTTTTAGGGGTGTAGGAGTTGAGTATCTCAACTCTCTTATAGCTATGTTCATCCTGGGAACCCCATCACAATCGGATCAACGGTATGGCCGCGCATGAAGTATAAACAAACAAACAAATATTCATTTTTATATATTAGATGATATCCTCAAACCTGAAAAAGAAGCCCATGACCAAAATGTATTATGCCCAGATTTGAATGGGTTGCTAATGACCTTAGAATTTAAAGAGCGTCGATAAGTGAAATAATAACACACATACGCATCTCCATGGGTCGCGAACCGCTATTTGACCGATTTAAATGGATTTTTACCATCATTTAGATAATTTTTCTAAGACAATGTATATAACATATTACTGTATGTACTATAGGACCGGAGCTAAAAAAAGATCATCGGTGCACTAACAATGTCGCTACTTGTTCGCTTAAATGGCTTACGCTGCCTAAACCATTACAAATACACCAAATTAATGTACACAGAAATGAATATCTAAAAAATAAAACACAAAAAATTCCGTTACACCATATTTTTATCTTTTACGGACAACTCACAGTAACGAATTTTGTCTTTCAGCTCATTGATGGGAAGAAGGTTGGGATAAGTATATTCCCGAACAACGCCGAGTAATCAGCACGGGGTATCTAAAAATAATTACGATATAAATTTATAATTATTTTATTTTTACATATTCATCTAAACATAAAACGCATTTAATTTATTTAGGCGTAGCTGCGCACGCCGGGATTAGCTAGTAATTCATAATTTTATATCATGTTTACAAATTTTGTTTAACTTCGATATCTTCCCAGGTGTATTTGGTAGATTGTAAAACTGTCATCTATAAGATAATCGTCATTTACTGCTATTGTTTCCAGTATAAGTTATATCCGGTATAAACAGTCCGTGCCCTGCTTCATTTTATCTAGTGCACCACTTACATCTCATTATGTGCTGACTGGGCTATCTCGGTATCTGTTAAAATACACTCACCATGAACTTGGACGATCACAAAACATAAATACTTTTCTTACTTCATGCTTATTTATAGACGCTTTAACATATAACGTCATATCCGTCCTTCCATAGTAATTCTGCCCGAAGGCAGGTCCTTCACTGCAATCGTAGCATTTTCATGCTATGCTTGCAGCTTTACTAGGGAATTGTAGGTGTGGTAGCTTCCCGGTGCTTTCCACACCGGTGAAGGATGACGATGATGGTGTTAATGATAAGGATGATGGCCATATGATTTCGGGGACCGTTTGGGCCTTAAAGTTTTCCTGACATTTGTCTTACAGGTGAGGAAAAACCCCGATATAAACCTCACCGAGAAAAATTGCCCCGACCGGAGATCGAACCCGGGCCCGCTGCGTGACAAGGCAGCACGCTGCCTCGAGAGAACAGCGGTGGACCTATGTCATATAGCGTCTAGAATATTTGGTTGTATGCTCTAGGTATGTACCATATATATTTTATATAACTATGCATGTTTGTAAAAATTCATTTATTCAATTTGTAATATATTTACATTTTATGAAGAGGTAAATGAAATGAAATGAGGAAAGCCAGGAAAATCCGTAGCCACGTAGGTCGGCACCGGGATGTGAAAACCCGATACGTTTCGAATGCGAGTTTCGGAAGCTACCAGCTGAACCAAACCTCTCGGGTATAAACTGTTTTTTATACAATAGTTATAAACTGTCTTAATATACTATTAGTTTTATAAAATTACTAAATTACTTTTATAAAATTACTAAATTACTTTTAGAGAATTTTGAAGAAATGAAGATGTAGATGCTGTTCTCGTGAAAAATTGTAGATCTTCACCGATTCTATCTAGTAGATATCGAAAATGACTATGACTAGAATATATATATATATATATATATATATATATATATATGTCTGTTAATGCTCTAGCGGCCGCAATTTTGGTTTTATGGAAACCAAACGTGACATATAGCAGTGAATTAAAAAAAATAAGGTCAAGTTCGTTAACCAGCAAAATTCGGACCATTAGGTGTAGGAGACCATCTAAAATGGACATTTAAATATCGCTCTAACAGTCGCAATTTTCAATATTTCGCAAGGAAACTCAGTGCATGCTGTTAAATTAAAACGAAGAAGGTATTCTTGAAAAGACAGCGAAATCCGACCATTACAATGAGGTTTGCCTGAAACCGGAATTAAAAATCGCTCGTTGACTGCAGTCCGACACTTTTAAATAAGCTAACTCACTAGCGCTATCGAACCTGTAGATTCATGGCCGCGCGGACATAAGATCTCCGTACATCCCTATCCCAAGCTAATGATTTCCAATCATTCCCTGAATAATCTACTTCCCAAAAAGTTATAGTTAATGTTATTCTCCCAACTAATTCTTGGTCAACCAACTGGGTGTTTTCCCTCTGGTTTTCCTACAAGAAGCTTCCATTCATGTATTTCATTCCCCATTCTTGCCACATGTCCTGCCCATCGCAGTCTACGAGACTTAACTGTTCTTATTATGTCTGGCTTCCTATAAAGACCATGTAGTTCATTGTTATATAGTCTTCTCCATTCACCTGTCTGTTCATCTCTCTTTGATCCAAAAATTTTCCTAATAACTTTATTTTCAAATACTCGTAATCTTCTGTCCTCCTTTAAAGCAAGAGTCCATGTTTTGCACTTTTAAATAAGCTGTACCTATCAACAAGCTCTGGGTGGCAATGGAGAACTTTGGAATACCTAAATCTCTTGTACATTTTATAAAAAGAATGTATGATTGTAAAGCAAGTATTAAGGTTGGAAATAGAATATCCTCAGAATTTGATATAACAAAAGGATTAAGACAAGGATGCGGGATGTCACCAACATTGTTCAAGATATATTTAGAAAATGTATTAATGAAATGGAATAAGTTATGTAGGGGAATGGGAATCAACATTAATGGCCATTTACTGCACAATTTATTATTCGCTGATGACCAGATTATAATAGGACAAGATAATGAAGATATAGAATATATGATCAGAAAGTTGTTCGATGCATTTAAGGTAGGTGGACTGAAGATAAATTATATTAAAACAGAATATATGGCACTCGGAGGAAATTCAGAAGACCTACAAATAAATAATATAATAATTAAATGTGTTGAAGAATTTAAATATCTTGGATCTATAATAGATAAATCTGGTACTTGTGAAAAATATATTATTAACGGAGTAAATTGTGCAAGGAAGGCGATTAGATCCCTGAATGGTCTTTTATGGAATAGAAATTTGACCAGAAAAACAAAAAAAGAGATTATACAGACAATAATAGAAGTATATTTACATATGGATCAGAAAGCTGGACAATAAATGAAAGGATGCTGAAAAGAATCTTGGCGACAGAAATGGATGGATTACGGAGAAGTATGAGAATATCCAGGCTACAACATATTCGAAATACATATATGAGACAGGAAATGGGTGCACAAGAAACTGCTATCGATAGGATAACAAAGAGAGCTCTACAGTGGTATGGACATGTACAACGGATGTCGGAAGACCAGTGGCCTAAACAGGTGTTGGATTGGATGGTATCAGGCAGAAGGAAGAGGGGGAGGAGTAGAAGAGCATTGTATGAGGGAATACATGATGCCATGATGAAGAGGGGTATGGAAGGTGGTCAATGGGAAGATAGGAGTCTCTGGAAAGCAGGAATCAAGGGCAAACTGCTGTAAAGTGGAAAGCCTGTATTAAGTAAGTAAGTAAGTAAATAAGCTGCCATCATAAATTGAATTTCTCCAATTTAACAAAATAAATATTTATTCTGATAGCCAGTAAAATTGGATCATATATTTCACTTGCTGACAAATTCATTTAGTTTACGCAGTTCCTGTGAAATGGAATTTTGAAATTAGTTATATTAAAATTATGATTTTTATTGTTATTGGTATTAATTCAATCTTTCCAAATTGGTTAAAATGTTTTATGATAAATCCATTTTTGCTCATAACAATATCAATATAAACCTGCTTGGCCTGAGTGGCAGCGTTTGAGACTCTACGGAGGTCCCGTCTTCAAACTCCGAGACGATCAAACATTGATTCCTCTTTTAAATATAACAATTTATTTAAACTGACACAGTTAAGGCCATAAGCCCTTCTCTTCCACTCAACCAGTAAAAAAATATTAAATATACAAAAACACATAGGATCATAACGTACACATATTTATAAGTAAATATTTATACAAATTAAACTGAAAATAAAGTTATTGAAGTCAATATCATTAATAGAGATGAAACCTCTCCTTCTAATGACGCGAGGTTAACTAAGTTTCAGCCATAGAGTAGATGTCACTCTGAGCTGTGAACAACGGTCAAATGTAAACAAGAGCAGGATTCAGACTTACAAAGTATACTTGGGTGGAATGTAAAAGTTGCGCACTGACTGTTCAGATCATATGGAGTGAAATATAACTAATATGAAGTGGTTATCCTAAACTGTTGTTGTAACCAGATGGTACAGATAACTATTCTAACTGCCTTCCCTCTGACGTCATGCATAGTGGTCGCATCAACCATATGCTGATATCGTGCTTACGAAGGAATTTTTCCATCTCTTATCATTATAGAAGCGAAAAATCAGAAACCACCAGTTAATCCACAGAAAGTACAATTTCAAAAGAAAGAAATTTAATTAATTCTAAAGGAACTAATGTCGGACAGTCCCTGTAAATTAATGATAATACTACTACTACTACTACTACTACTACTACTACTACTACTACTACTACTACTACTACTACTACTACTACTACTACTACTAATAATAATAATAATAATAATAATAATATTTTTTAAATATAGGAATATTCCACAATACAGTGTTTCTCCTTCAATCCAAAGTGATTTGTCACCAGAGGTTTCTGATAAAATATTTTCTTCCCTTAAATCTCTAGCTTCCATAACTTCTCTTCACTTCATCCATCAATCGTTTTTAGGCCTGCCTCTTCCACTTCTTCCATTAGCTTTCCAATTAAGGATCTTCTTTGGTATTCTCTCTTCTTTTATTCTTATGAGGTGTCCAAACCATTTCAAACGTTTTTCTTCTATTTTTCCTAATATGTTTTTCAACTTGCATAATTTCCCTTATTGTTCTATTTCTGACCTTTCCCTTCTTGAAATTCTTGTTGATCGCCTCCAAAAATCAATTTCTACTGCTAACAGAATAGTAATAATAATAATAATAATAATAATAATAATAATAAAAATAATAATAGACTAACAATAATATGAGACTAATAATATAAATACTTATTACTATTATTAATAATAAATAAAAAATAACTTTGACTTTTTTATCCATGGTTTTTGAAACCAAGTAACTTGGCGGTTTGTCATGAACTACATGACACGATTTTTTGAAGTGCTGTATTTTATAGGAATTATAGCAATTTACTTAAGTATACGAGCTCAAAATTCTTTAGGTTAATAAATTTATAATTGCTTTGTTTTGAAGACTTAGAAATGTTATCAGCACCGCGATCTTTTTGTGTGAAGTTCACCTATCAGATGCATAAATCAGCCTTGACAGTCATTGATAAAAGCAATAAATGTAAGAATTTGTGTAACGTGGCTAAACATTGGATAAAATTTAATTTGATGTTGATGTTGCGATAAACTGTAATTAATTTATGGCATGCAGACATCAAGTCGGCCAAAGAATTGGAATTGGGCTGAGTAATAATAGGGTCATTAATAGTTTAATTCGACAAACACACTTCAATTAAGTGTCAGCCTACGCAATATTACAATCATTTTACATTTTTATAAAATCAATTTTACAATCTATCATGTAGCTCATGGCGAACCACCGAGTTACTTAGCTTTAAAAAATCACGGACAAAAAGTCAAAGTTTATATTTATTATTAATAAAATTAATTATTATTTTTATTTTATTTTATTTAGGAATATTCCACAATACAGTCTCTCCTTCAACCCAAAGTGATTTGTCGCTAGAGGTTCCTGTCCAAAGGATCTTCTTCCCTCAAATCTTTAGCTTCCATACTTCTCTTCACTCCATCCATATATCGTTCTCTAAGGTCTGCCTCTTCCACTTCTTCCATTAGCTTTCCAATTAAGGATCTTCCTTGGTGTTCTCTCTTCTTCCATTCTTATGAGGTGTCCGTACCATTTCAAATGTTTTTCTTTTATTTTTTCCTAATATTTTTTTGCAATTTTCCCTTTCGTTTCTGATCTTACCCCATCTTGAAATTCTTGTCGATAGCCTCCAAAAATCCTTTTCTACTGCTAACAGCTTGTTGGCTTGTTTTATACTTATTGTAACAGAACTTGAAATATAAATTTTTATTATCGGTATATTATTATTATTATTATTATTATTATATTATTATTATTATTATTATTATTATTATTATTATTATTATTAACATTATTATACATGGACTGTCCGACATTACCTTCTTTTACCCTTAAACTCGCAATGTAATCTATAGGATACATGAATTGTTTTAATTTATCTAATAGTTTTAATAAAACAGAAGAAAGTTATCGATACGAAATTACTGAAATGTGTGTACAATTACACAATATACATAATAATAATAACAGTTATGCACCATTTGTCCACCTGTGGTCTCGAGGTAGCGTGCTGCCTCGTCATGCAGCGGGCCCGAGTTCGATTTCCGGTCGGGACAGGCTTCTGAGTGAGGTTTTTTTCGGGTTTTTTCTTCACCTGTAAGACAAATGTCAGGAAGCTTAGGGCCCAACGGTCCCCGAAAATCATCCGGTCATCATCATCATCCTTATCGTTATCATCATCACCATCCTTTACCGGTGTGTAAAGCAACGGGAAGCTACCACACCTATAAATCCCTAGTAAAGCTGCAAAGCATAGAATAAAAATACTATGATTGCAGTGAAAGACCTACCCTCGGGCAGAATTACTTTGGATGGATAGATATAATAATAATAATAATAATAATAATAATAATAATAATAATAATAATAATCTTCTTCTTTTTCCGAATGCAGTATTGGGTGATGATGCCCGTTCTGCGACTACACAAACTGATCTTTCCATCAGTTGAAGGGTCTTCCGAGGTCTCTTTTGCCTTTAGGGTTGAGGTGGTAAATCATCTTTGGTAAACGGGAATTTGACATTCTCCAACACGTCCAGAGAATGTCAAATTCCCGTTTACCAAAGATGATTTACCACCTCAACCCTAAAGGCAAAAGAGACCTCGGAAGACCCTTCAACCGATGGAAAGATCAGTTTTTGTAGTCGCAGAACGGGCATCATCACCCAATACTGCATTCGGAAGAAGAAGATTATTATTATTATTATTATTATTATTATTATTATTATTGATACCGAAGTTATACTAAAGTTTAACACGCACACACTGTTGAGTAACACTAAGAAATTGGGACTGAAAGTAAATATCAATAAAACCAAATATATGGTCACACATACAAAAACATTATATATTGGAAATGGACAGCTAATGGCAAATGAGGGAAATTTTGAGGAAGTGGCTGAATTCAAATACCTAGGAACAATAATCACAAATAGGTATCAGATGCACAAAGAAATTAAACATAGGCTCAATTCTGGAAATGCGTGCTATTATACATTACAGAGACTCTTTTCGTCCCAACTCCTTTCAAAAAACGTTAAACTGAAAATATATAAAGCTGTTATTCTACCAGTTGACGACAATGTATGACATGTCGGATGAGTGATACGCTCAATGTTAGGATCACCTCCTTAGATATCAAGGACATTTAAGACAATAGTGTGACGGGTCCCATCACATTCCATTTACTCACACATTCATAATTTAAAAAGATCATCATTATCGACCTCAAGGATTCGACCTTCTGGCCTGTACCGTCTCACAGAAAGTTGTTCACCCATTTCTTCAGATGGCAGGCCCACAGTTTTTTATTATTAATAGCTTTTGATATCATCGAGTGGAGGATTTGTAAAATGTAATCTCTCTAGTTTGTTCTGTATTTTTTAACCATAGATGTAATTGTATATATATTTAATTATTTTCTAATATCTATGTTCCTTTTGAGGTATAGCAATGTATAACCTGATACAAATTTACGAAGGTGAATAATGATATATGTGAATACTGTATAATGATTATCTTAGGAGATTATTTGAGTCTTAAGTTTCCTTACATTTGTCTTATGGGTATCAATAAACGCTGAAGAAAATGGACATACTGCACTCGAGACAAACATAATATTATTGATAATAATAATAGTACGAATAATGTATTCACGTATATACAACTTACGAACACATCGCGGTGAACGTATAAATAAGACAGACAGCGGACAGAATTGCCAGTCTCAAGACAACCCTTGAGGATGCCAGACGCAGTCTCTGGCGAAACGTCGGGGAACTACAAGCCTCACGACCACGGCCTACAGCCCGAAAATCTTCTTCAAGATCATCATAGTACGAATAATAATTGATTTGTATACAGATTTTGAATATTTACGCATTTTTTGTACCTGAAGTTTTATTTTCCTTATCCGCTCGTCTCTACTCACCCATTTCATGTCGTTCAGTCCTCTCGTCCTAATTTCCATTTATTTTTTGCATCCATGAGTCCGAGGTCTTTCTTCCTTTCTTATAATAATAATAATAATAATAATAATAATAATAATAATAATAATAATAATAATAATAATAATAATAATGATGATGATGATGATGATGATGATGATGATGATGATGACGATGATGATGATGATGATGATGACGACGATGACGATAACGATAGTAATAATAATATAAATAATTATAATAGTAATAATAATAGTATTAATAGTAATAATAGTAATAATCTGACGAACCTAATACTGTAAGGCCTTATCTTCCACTTCGTCAGGTTTAAATTACACAGATATTTACTACTATGAATTAACGTTAATTAAATTAATAACAGATAATACAAATATAGACTTGATAATTAAAAATGTTCAAATACTTAATAATAATTGTAACCAATAATAATAATAAATAAATGCATTACTGGTATTTAACATAGGCACCGAATATGCGTTTACATTATTAAATCAGCATTAGATGATAGAACACAATAATAATAATAATAATAATAATAATAATAATAATAATAATAATAATAATAATAATAATAATAAAACTGTGTCCATCGCTATGGTCTCGAGGTAACGTGCTACCTTGTCATGCAGCGGGCCCGGGTAAGTTTCCTGGATGACTTTTTTTCGGGTTTTTTCCTCACCTGTAAGACAAATGTCAGGAAATTTTAAGGCCCAAACAGTCCTCCGAACATCATCTGGCCATAATTATCATCATTAACATACTCATTAAGTTTAGGATTAAGGCCTCTCCTGGTGCATTATTACCATCATCATATATCATCGGGGCAGCGTAACTCCGCCTTCCAGGCGCCCCAACCTCAGAAGTGGGTTACAATAACGCCATGCCAGGAGAGAATGTCGAAATAACAATATGGTGGCATTGAATACAAAATAACAAAACGGTAACAGTAATAAAACTTGAACTTGGTTAAACACAACATTGACTTTACGTATAATGGAAGTACAAAATATAAAATAACAGTAAAAATATTCCTAGAAATTTGTTATGCATTTTAGAATCGAAGAAACTTATGTTTAACTGTTTTTATGTCGGACAGTCCTCAAAAAAAGAGACATGGAATTCCAGAGAAAGTAACCCGAAACAAGACGGTAAAGAAATAGTGAGATATTCAATGTAGAAATATAACAAAAAGTAATTTCTCGATACTATGTTTAAATCGAAGCTCTTTGAAAGAGGGATAGAGGTTATTTATAGATTAGAGTGGTGAAATTTTTTTTATATGATGAAAGTTAAAAATTAAAATGTATCTGTTGGCAGGTGCCGTCATCCTCAACTTTGTTAAAATATTGTATATAAAATTAACTGGAGCGCTTTCGGAAGTTATCTTCCATCTTCGACAGGTTGAGCTTCTGCTACTCGTTGTTGTTGTGTACAGTGATGTATACTCCAACTTGTCTTACAGGTGAGGAAAAAATGGCAGAAATATTTCTACAAGATTTGGAAAACAAATACTATGGCATTTTAATAAATACATTCAATATAAAGCTAATTACAAGATATGTGGATGACGTCATGATTATTTATGAAAATGAGAACAGAAAATAGAAGGAAATTCTGCTAGAACTAAACAATATGCATCCTAAAATATAATTTACGGAGGAGATACAACTTATAACAAAATAAACTAGCACATTTAATACTTTATTCAACAGGATGTTAAAACTATCCTTGAACAAAACAAATTATAACAAAGAACTACAATATTTTAAAAACCTGGCGAAAAGCAACGGTTCCAACAAACAAATCATTGATAAGCTTATAAAGAAACAAAAAAGAAAAAATGACGTAAACAATACAACAAAACTTGAAAGAGAATCTGATAATAACAAAACATGGATAACATTAACATACACAGTAAATGAGACCACAAAACTAGCCAGAACTTTGATGAAAAAGATAAATAAAAACATTAACATAGCTTATAGTTATAAAACAGGATTGTAGAAAGCAACGGGAAGCTACCCCGCCTATAATTCCTTAGTAAAGCTGCTAAGCATAGCATCAAAATGCTATGATTGAAGTGAAAGACCTGCCCTCGGGCAGAATTACTATATAAATAGAATAAAACAGGAAACAAATTAAACAGCATAATATACAATGGCATAGAAGAACACAACAAATTCAACAACAAGGGAGTCTACAAACTAACATGTAAAGATTGTAATAAATTTTATAATGGCAGGACAAGTAGAAATTTCAATACAAGATAAAAAGAACACCTAAAAGATTTCATACACGCGTGATAAATCAAGCTATGCTAAACATCTCATTAACGCAGATCATCGAATGAACACAATTTAAAATATTCTCACGATAATCCACCGAGAAAACGTTCCAGCTGGGATAAATGTATTTGAAGACCTCGAAATTATAAAGGAAACAAACAACACCTCACTTCATAATGAGAACACACCCCAGTCAAACCCACTATACGAGATCGTCAAAAAACATAATTTGTTAACATGTCTGAAGAAGGCACAGTGTACCGAAACAGCTGTCACTGAATTATATAATATATATGAAAATCAAATAAAACTACTTTTTTTTGAAGAGAAAAATTATACGCTCAGACCGGGACTTGAACCCGGGAACCTTGGTTCTCTAGACCAAGTGCTCTACCAACTGAGCTACCTGAGCAAGTACCGATCTAAACGCAAATCCTTCTCTATATACATTGTAATTCCCATCCACCAAATGCTGTGAAGCCATGCTTCTATCTTGCAAATGGCGGCTCCTTTATTAAGAAGACATATTTGGGAATTATACATTACAGCCAGTACGGCTTTTTCCAAGTTTTTATTATTGATTTCGTACATCTCAATGATGGATAAATCATATTTGAAGAGAAAAATTATACGCTCAGACCGGGACTTGAACCCGGGACCCTTGGTTCTCTAGACCAAGTGCTCTACCAACTGAGCTACCTGAGCAAGTACCGATCTAAACGCAAATCCTTCTCTATATACATTGTAATTCCCATCCACCAAATGCTGTGAAGCCATGCTTCTATCTTCACAGCATTTGGTGGATGGGAATTACAATGTATATAGAGAAGGATTTGCGTTTAGATCGGTACTTGCTCAGGTAGCTCAGTTGGTAGAGCACTTGGTCTAGAGAACCAAGGGTCCCGGGTTCAAGTCCCGGTCTGAGCGTATAATTTTTCTCTTCAAATATGATTTATCCATCATTGAGATGTACGAAATCAATAATAAAAAAAAATAAAACTACGTTTTATTTTTATTTAATTAATAAAAAACAAGTCAGTTGCTGCTACAAACAGTTGGAGTATACATCACCGTACACAACAACAAGTAGCAGAAGCTCAACCTGCCGAAGATGGAAGATAACTTCCGAAAGCGTTCCAGTTAATTTTATATAAAATATTTTAACAAAGTTGAGGACGACAGCACCTGCCAACAGGTACATTTTAAATTTTAACTTTCATCATATAATTCACCTCAACGGAATTTAACATGAATATTACTAGTATTGTTTTTTATTTTTATTTAATTTTATTTATTATTATTATTATTATTATTGTTATTATTATTATATTTTAAATATATAAATGCAGATAGTGTATAAAGTTGTATTGTGAGTGACCTGATTGAGTGGACCCGTTCCATGACCTTAACTCCGCCAGGTAAATAAACAATTAAATATTAATAAATGCTAAAATTCCTGACGATAAAACGAGTTGGTTCATAGCTGGAGTCACTAATACTCTATTTCGGGAAGTTCTAAGCTGAAATCCTAGGTTTACTGTTATTCATTTCAGAAATTAATAATAGTGAATATTTAAGACACGTGAATACGCATACAATAAATCAGACAACTTATTTTTATACGACAAAAGATTATAGGCCTATACATCTTATGACAAAATTTATATTTCCTACAAGAACTGGAAAATAAACATTTTTAGGAACTAATACACAAATTCAACATAAAACTAATAACACGATATGTCGATGATGTACTAGTAATATATGAAAATGAAAACAGAAAAGAAAAAGAAATACTACAAGACTTAAACAACATGCATGAAAAAATCACTTTCACCGAAGAAATAGAAGTTAACAACAGCATAAACTACTTAGATTTGTCTATAACCAAAAATCTACACAACAATAAACTAGAAATCGGTATCTACCGGAAACCCACAAACAATGCTCTGGCCATAAACAAAAATTCTACACACCCTTTTCAATAGAAAATTAGTACATTTAATAGCTTAGTCAGTAGAATGTTGAAACTCCCATTAAGCAAAGACAATTATATCCAAGAACTCAACTACATTAAGTATATGGCAAAAACCAATGGCTATAATGAAGAATTCATAGATAAGCTCGTAAAAAACAACAAAAGGAAGAACAAACATAACCAACATAACTAAACTAGAAAAAGAATCTGACAACAACAAGAAAACATGGATAACACTTACATACACAGGAAAAGAAACGACAAAATTAGCCAATGCACTAAAGAAAGCCGATAAAAACGTAAAAATAGCATACAGAACCAATAACAAATTAAACAACATAATAAACAATAACATTGAAGAAAATAACATTTTCAACAGCAAAGGAGTTTATAAACTGACATATAAGGACTGCAACAAATTTTATATAGGAAGGACAAACAGGAGTTTTAACATCAGATTCAAAGAACATTTTCGAGACTTCATTCACGCAGAAGGTAAATCAAGCTATGCAAAACACGTTATCCATGAAGGACATCGCATGTTAAATATTGAAAACACCCTAACAGTAATGCACAGAGAAAATAATCCAGCGAAGATAAACGTACTCGAAGAGATGGAAATCATGAAAGCAGCTCACAACGACAGCCTGATAAACGAAAACGAACCCAATACATGCAACCCCCACTACCAGATCTTCAGTGAAACACCAGTTTTGAATCCTGCCGATGATGGGACAAGTCCCGAAAGCGCTACAGTTAAATGATAATTAAGTTGAGGAGACGGACCTTTCAGGTGAATATTCTATAATTTTATATTAAAATTTATAAAGGGTCGTTAAAATACTTCAACGACTTCGGTATGTCGGTAGATGAGACTCTTCTTATGGAGTCAGCATTCAAGCGAACAGTTCTGGAGACTAAGGAGTTAATTCATCTAACATTTTCACTGTAACAGCCATACGAATTAACTTAACAAGGTCAATAAACAGATCTTCCCATTGGTCAAGGTGTCTCTCATAAGAATCAAATAATGAATAAAAACAATTTTACACATAATACATTCTATTGAAAGGCATGTGTGTCCAAATAGTGTACCCGGTATCTGATTACATATTTATTGTTCGAAATGATGACCGTCCATCTCTTGTCAAGGATGTCGGATTTTGTTTGAACAATTGAAACCCATTATTGATTCGTGCGATCTGTTGAACTTCTGTGGAATCTTGAGTATAAAACAACTGCAGTCGAGTCTACGACAAGGAAACAACAGCTGGAAGCGCTCGCCACTGAAGATGCCCTCCGCAGTTGAGGGAGAAACGTCTGGAAGAAACGCCAGTTATAGACCACGGCCACATAGCCCGGAATCTTCTATTACCATGATTACCGGCCGTGAAAGCCTGCATTCCACTATTCTTCGTTAGATCGTTCATTTTTAAATCTAGACGATGTGTTGTGTCCTGAACTCTTCATAGAATTGTATATTATCGCCTCACTATGATGCTTAACAAGCGGCTCGCTTTGTTTCCCCGCAGCGGTTATATGTTATTAGAATACAAAGATCCCGAGTACCGCGAGTACCACGTTGTTGCCACATTGCTATTCTTCCCTCAGCTTCAATTAAAACTCGGAACGTGGAACAGTCGATCCAGTTATAAAATTGTATACCGTAAATAATTGTAATAATTATCAGTGACTTAATGTGATATGTAGCTCGAATAATACAATATCTATAAATTATATTTGTTTAATATATAAGTGATTTCAACATGTGGAGGCCATGGGAAAATGTTTCAGACCGAAGATTAATAATAATAATAATAATAATAATAATAATAATAATAATAATAATAATAGTAAAAGTAAAGTAAAAGTAAAGTGATCCCACAACAGGCCCGGAGGCCCTTGGGGTAGTAGGAGGTTAAGGCTCCCACTTTTTCTAGACAATCGGCACTTTATGTCAGCCGGGTTGTCAGCCCTGCGTGACGGCCACCTTTACCCCCAGAACAAGCGTCTGGTACTCATTTCCGTTAGAGGCTGAGTCGACCCCAGGGCCATAGTGCCGCCAGAGGGTTTGGGTCAGTTTAAAAATCCTGACCCCAACGGGACTTGAACCCTCGACCCTCCGGCTTGTAGCTCAGTGCCTTAACCACTACGCTACGGCGTGCCCCATATAATAATAATAATAATAATAATAATAATAATAATAATAATAAAGTATGTAAATTTGAGCATGATGTTGTATGAATATTAAATGTATGTAGACCTACAAGCTATATAATGTTGGAATTAAATTATGTAATAAATAAGTACATATATAATTTTAATTGTAAAAGATAAACAATACCAAATAATAACATAACTTAAATAATAATCAATGTCTTCTGTCCTTGTGTAATAAACGCCCATAGCGCTATGAGAAACGTGACAATACCGCATGTCAAGCATTGCCTCTCGGCACCCGCTTTTATATAAACTGTTAACCATCAGAGTGAGGCAATAATACCACCTGGAAGAGTTTAACAGTGCCTAATAATTCCTCTACCTATTGATACCTATCTTGTGTTTTTGAGCCTAATGTAGCCTTTCGAATATTAAAGTTACATCATTTGTCCCAGTATATTATTGACAGGTCTTCGGACATCTTCCGAATTTTATAAAAACATTGAAATAATGTAAAATATAACCATTTTAAGTTTTGGTCAATAAATAGATTTGCCATTTTTTATATCTAATTCGCTAAAAAATTAAAACTATGGGTATTCCATTAAATCAAAATTACTATTTGTATCAACTCCTGTTTACAGATGACAAAGTATTAATTACACAACACATCGAGGGTGCTACCTGCTTAATAAGAAAACGATTGGAGAATATAAAAATTGGGGATTAAATATAAATTTCAATAAAGCAAAGTATTTGTTATCTACAATGCAAATGGAAGAGAGTTTGGAGATTTAAAATGAGAAAATTAAGACAGTCAACAAATTTAAACATTTGGAATCAATATTAGAGTCAAAAGGGACAAGCAATTCTGTGATAAACAGAAGAGTAAGTCAAAGAAGAATAACAATTTGTTATTTATAGTTCGTTGGTGGAGATTATATTATTGTACGGTTGCGGGATGTGGACTTCAAGCAGATAGCAAGTACATAAACTATTGGTGACAAAAATGGACTTTTGGAGGAGTGCTTCTAAAAATTCAAGTCGAGACAAAATTAGGAACACTTAAAATCAGAGAAACAATGGCTGTTCAAAAACACGTTAGGCCTATATTAGTTACTTAATAAAGAAGTCCGAAATACTCGTAGATTGGCCACATATAGAGGATGTCAGATGATAGGATACCTAAGATGATTTTAATGTTGATGCTCAGGGCAACAGAAGAAATGGGAGACCGAAAGAACAGCCGGTTCAAGGAGTGCATAGGAGTATGGTATTAACAGAGAATGGTGTAGAGAAAAAGGATGTATGGAGGAGTAAAATTTGCATTGACTCATGCCCCAGATGAGAGTCAATGATTTTTGATTTACAACCAATCACAGTCGTGTTTCGCCTAAAATTTACCGACTAAAGTTTATCATAATAAAGAAAGCACCTCCTTTTTAACATTCTGAATAGGTCATAGCATTATTTTGCAGTGACTGACTCTCTAAGAAATACGGCTACCAGATTGTATGTATAGTGCATGAATGTCAACACGTAGCGCATACGAGAGATAATATAAAAACATTTGTAACAATTGATTATACCACAAAAAAACACTGTTTGCACTTTCTTAAACGAATTATTTTCCAGGAAATAACGCAGAAAAATATAATTGATATATTTACATCATAGGACATCAGTAATTAATTAATACCTATAACGTTGGTTATAAATTTCTCCACTAGGGTGCATTCTTACAACATTGCGATCTTTTGGCAATAAATAATATTATGATCTGGTTGCATGCAGTGATCGAACAAAAGAAGCAAATGAAGCGTACCAATCGTTTCTCATTTGTTTTCAAACATCGCCGTTTACATTAAATATATAAGTATTTTAAAATAACTATGGTTAAATAATGATTTGTGAGTATACAGCTTAATTTTATTCGTTAAACAGTCCTAACAAATGACACTCTTGATTTCCAAATTCTCTAGATAAATTCACTCCTCACTTTGTGAGTCGTGAATTTATCGATAATTTGGAAATCACTCGTGGCATTACTTATGAAAAACTACTGTGTTTTAGAGAAATACTTAATACAAAATAATTCTTACAATTATTTTGCTATTAATGGGTGATTTGATGTGATATTACAATTTTTAAAAGCCTGAAGTAGTATTTGGTATCTACAGGGCGTCCCATTCAAACCTCCCACATTTTAAGTAATCATAACTAATAAAGAATGTGGAATTATGAAATGAGACCGGTATTAAACGAAACAGAAACTCAAAGAATTTTCATTTCCACACACTAAAACACCTCTATATGTGCACCATTAGTAGCACGAAGAATACCAAGTCTGTGTTCGATTTGTGCCATGTTCTGTCCAACATGTCCATTGGTACTGTTGCAATTGTGTCAAGGAGGGTTCGTAATTCATTGAGATCTTGTACTGGGATCGCAAACACACAGTCTTTTCCATACCAGAAAACAGTTTGTGCTCGTTGCTGAGGAGTCGCCATTTTGTTTTATGTCATTATTGTCCAACATGCGACAGATGAATTAACTGCAACAATGAAAACAAGACTTCTTTGAGTTTCTCTTTCTTTTAATACCAACCTCATTTCATAATTCCGTATACTTTGAGAGTTATGATTAATTAAAATGTGGGAGGTTTGAATGGGGCACGGTGTATATTACAGTTTTAAAACTTATAAGTGCTCCTCTTTCTAGAACATGGAATTCTCTTCCACCCTATGTCAGAGACTGCCAAACTTTACCATCTTTCAGAAACAAATTGAAAATAAAATTATTAACAGAAACAACTCATTAATATTACTTTTTAACTATTCATAATTTGTTTTTTTATTTAATAAAAATAGTGTTAAGATTTGTCAATATATTTAACTAATGTCTTGTAAGCGGGAGATTAATTCATTAGAGTTTATTACATTCTTTGTATATTTTTTTATGTATAGTAGATTCGAGCTGTTATTCCTTTGAGTATACATTATTTCATTAGTTTACTTTTAATTGTATTTAATTTTATTGTATTATTAGACATTATTTTCATTATCGTTAAATTTCACCAGATAATTGTTTAGTATGTACTATTATTGTAATTTTTTGTGTTTAAATGTAACATACGTTTGTCCTGGTGAGTGGAAGAGAAGGCCACGTGGCCTTAACTCCATCAGGCTAAATAAATCTATTCTTCTTCATCTTCGGCCTTCCCCCACTTATATGTTTGCCGTCTTCAGTTTCCATTTATCTCTATCATTCCAATCTCCCTCTTTCTATCATCCATTATAGTTCTGACGTAGGTTTTCCTTTACCATCTTGGTCTGCCACGTTTATTTCTTCAGGGGGTGATCATTGGTATATATTTTTTGGCCATCTTTCATTTTCCATTCTTTCTACATGACCATACAATTTAAGCGTTTGATTTTCAATCCTCTTAACAACAGATATGGTGACATTCATTTCTCTCCAAATAAATTAATTTCTTATTTTATCCTGTCTTGTTTTTTGGAGGCTTCTTCTTAAATAATCAAATTCAACTGTTCTAATTTTATTCTTTTGTAATTCCGTCAAATACCAAGTTTCACTTCCATATGACAACATATTCTGTATTATGCTCTCATAAATTTTCATTTTAGTTTCCTTTGTAATATTTTTGTTCCAAATTATTCCATGTAATGCTTTAGTTGCATTTTTTGCCATTGCAATTTTAGTCTGTACATCTCTCTCACAGGTACCTAAACTTGTAATAATTGACCCAAGATATTAAAAAAATTCACATTTTTTATTTTCCCTGTTTCAAGTATGAGGCCATCCACATCCTTTCCCAAACACATATTTTCTGTTTTCTATAAATTTATATCCAGTCCCCATTTTTTATATTCTTCCATTAGTTTATTTATCATATATTTCATATCATCTTCATCCCCTGCAAAAAATATTTGATCATCTGCGAACAACAATAAATGCAGTACTTCTCCTCCTATAGGTATACCCATTTCAGAACATGTTTTATACCACAAGATAAGAGCCTGGTCTAAATAAATGTAAAAAAGAATCTATTTTAGATCCTAAATTCCGAAGTATAAATAATCATTACATATGAATCTATATTTTATCAGCATGAATAATATGTGTGCAATATAAATAATGCACTTATAACTCTACTAAGTGAATCTGATTGACAGAGTTCACTGTGTGAAAAAGCAGATACGTCACAATGCAAGTGTAATTTTTAATCAAATCCTGTCTGTGATATATATCTGAATTATCTGACAGTTGCGGATCGTCTGGGATTAATTTCTGACAGGCGGCATTCTCTTGTTACAACAGAAATTCACATTTAAATAAATTATATACCAGTTTTTTGTGGATAATTCGATAGGTAATAAATTTTTCAAATGACAAATGTACTCTATCAGATTTCATTAGCTATCCAGTTTCTTTGTTACTAGGAAATTTTAACACGAAAACTGTAATCATATTCTTTAAGAATATCGTATCAATCACAATGCGTTTCTTATTATATAGAGTGTAATAATAATAATAATGATAATAATAATAATAATAATTATTATTATTATTATTATTATTATCATCATTATTAATTATTTTGTTTATACACTGATTTTCAATGTTTGCACATATTTTTGTGCCTAAAATTTGATTAATTCTTCAAGTTTTTTTAATATTATTATTTTTATGATGAACAGGGAGGTGGTCTGTTGCATGAACCCCCAACTTGGAGGACCAGATGATTTTTGGTAAAGGTTTCCTTCCTGTAGCCTTTGTCAAACCAATAACGAACTGCAAGGCAGCAGTATCTGTACCATAGATGAGGGCCCTTATTGGGTACTAGGTAAGCGTCGATCGGTACCGTAACGCTGAACCCAGGTTTTTTGTTAAACAGGTCTGATTAATCATTCCATTCACCCATTTCCACCTAGCTTGGGACACGGCATTCCATTATTATTATTATTGTTAACTATATATATAATGATATATACTATATATATATATAGATACACACATCCATAGTAATTGCTGCCCGGAAGGCAGGTCGGTCCTTCATCAATATTAGCATTTTCATGCTCTGCTTGCAGCTTTACTAGGGAAAGTGTAGCCTGTTGGGTAGCTTACGCCGTTGCTTTTCCAACACGGTGAAGGCAATTGATGAGTGATGTTACTAATAAGGATGATGATGATGGCCATATGATTTCGGGGACCATTTGGACCTTGAAGGTTTCCTGACATTTGTCTTACAGGTGAGGAAAACCCCCGATAAAAACCTCAACCAGAAAAACCGCCCCGACCGGGGATGGTATCCGGACCCGCTGCGTGACAAGGCAGCACGCTACCTCGAGACCAGAGCGGTGGACATAGATTTCTAAATCCAAATCGGGAAAGATTGGCATGCTACGAGTCATTGGTAAATCCAAAAAATTGGATAAACCTCGGTAAATTTCTGGACAAAACGCGGAAAATAAGGACAACACTCATTCATCAATAAATATATGTTATCAAAATGCAATACCATTAATTCTTAACAATTATATATAAATTAATTAGTGTATAATGCTATTGTGTTATTATTTAATTGTAATATTATTGTGTAATGTTATTGCTTTTTTGTTATTTATTTTTCTTTACACTAGTACCAATTATTACTTTATTGTAACGAACTGTCAACAGCACGTACGGCTTACTGCCCGTGCGACCCATATTTGTAAATAATATTGTAAATATCTTACTTTTTGTCTAATAAAGTCCTACTATATATATATATAATATATATATATATATATATATATATATATTATAGCGTTGAACACGAACTATTTAGTTGAATTTTTGAAGAATGATACAAATTTAAACATACAGATAGTTACAAATTCGGCAATATTATGAAATAATGTTTCTCTCACTCAGCTAGAAAATATATATATATATATATATATATATTTTTAATGTTTAGTGACTGAAAAATATCACAGTTGTTAGTGATTTTATATTCCTGGGATTACAACTTATCTGTCAATATCAAAACCACATGTAAATCACGTGAAAACTATTAAGTAAATAGCAGTATCATTAGGTTTTACCAGTTTTGAATTTTTTTTCGCTTAATAAGCAAGATTGTTGGCCGCGGTGGTCTATTGGTTATGTTCCTTACCTCTAGTCCCGAGGGTCGCGGTTCAAACCCGGCTGGGGTCGATGTATTTTTAGGATGTAAAATTCAATGATCAAATCTTCCTGGAGGAACTTTAAGCTGTGAGTTCCGAGTCTGAAGATTTTCGGGCTCGTAAAAAAATATCAAGACTGAATCAAGAGGCATCTCAGCAAAATTTAACCGACCTTCTTTCATCCAAATAGTGCCCTAGTTTCCTACTAGATGTCTCCTCGAGACGATGTACTAACCATCATCAATAGGGAAATAGAGTAACTAAATCAGTCCCGTTAGGGGAGCACCCATGTCCCAAGTGGGACGAATGGTGATCAGTAAATCAATCAACAAGATTGTAATTAATTACAGTGCGTTAATAAATCCTCGTCCCGCGCCGTAGCCGAGCGGTTAAGGTAGGAAGCCTTGGCGCAGAGCTACGGGACTTGCGCTGGTTCGAGTCTCCATGGGGGAAGAAATTTTCTCATGGTATTTCGGCCAGTATGGGACCGGTGCCCACCCAGCATCGTGAGGCAATTGGGTAGCTACAATAAGTAGCGGCTCCAGGTTGAGGAACCAGCTATAACGGCTGGGGGACTCGACATGCTAACCACATGTCACCCCTACACTGGCTGTTGATCATCTACCTCTGTGAATGACACATGTGGATGTGAAGGGCCAGCAGCCGGCTGGTAAAAGGGCAACCGCTGAAAAGTGGAAAGACTTTAATCGGAATAAATCCTCGATAAATAAAAAATTAACAACCATTAATGAATACCAGATCAATAAAATGCATGAATTACGTAATCTATAAAATACATAGTTTCCGCACTATAGCCTCGGAATAGCGTTGTCTCGTACGCAGCGGATCCAAGTTCCTATGAAATATCAACATATTGTTGGTCAGTCCATCTTAATTTTGGTCTTCTTTTATCTTTTATTAGTTGACATTGAAATGCTAATTTAGGAATACAAGATGAGTACATTGTTTGGAGATGTTACCAATTGCTTTGATAATTCTGAATTTCTTCAAATATATTTTGTTTTAATTTATCGCGTATATCTGTATTTCTTTGCTTGTCCATTTTTGTCAAATTTAGGAGTGGACGTAAAAATATTATCTATGCCGCTTGCTATTTTAATTCGATTTTAGAATTCAGTATATAATTTTCGCTGCTATATTTCAGTCTTCATTTTACAGTTACTTACTCTTACTCACTGGCACTATCGAGCCCCCAGGTTCATGGCCGCGCGGACATAATCTCTCCATACATCCCTATCCTGAGCTAATGCTTTCCAATCATTCCCTGTATAATCTACTTCCCTCAAATCATAGTTAATGTTGTTCTCCCACCTTATTCTTGGTCTACCAACTGGGCGTTTTCCTTCTGGCTTTCCTACAAGAAGTTTCCATGCACGTCTTTCATTCCCCAGTTTGAGCATTTGGCATGGGTTCCCTGAAGTAGTCCCCGCCCGGAGAACCGATTGGGGGACTATTTGACTTCCGGAAAATTTTACCCCAGATGAACCCATGTCCGCATTTCTTGACGGTTGTATTTTTACGGTGAAAGATCGTCACTCTTTCGCCCAAGGTACTTTTTTTCGTCTGGCTTATCACCTTCGACCAGTCCGGCATGGGTAACCTTATCGGCAGCAATGCTACCGCCGGCATAGCTCTCAGGATCGTTTAAGCATGCAAGCCACTCCACCACGACAAGGTAAAGATACCATGGAGGGTCATTTTACAGTTACTTTGTGCAATCTCAATTCGGTCATAATACACATCCGCCTACCAAAACTTACTCTTATAACTCCATTTATTGTATTGTACTTCTGTAACTTCATCTCTGAATATATGTATATTACATTCAAAGAAAAAGAAATATCTGAGCCAGAATTTGAACCCGAGGCCTTTAACTTTGTATGTTATCCCGCTATCAACTGTGCAACTCAAGCATCCTAACACGTTTGTTTTTCTTATTCATTCTCTATTCATGAGAGACAACGGGACATTAGTCGCACTGCCATCTCGTGGCTTCTATAACAAGTAAGTATTTTAAAGAGAATATTTACTTTATAGCAGTAACTATGATTTGTTTCGATATTATAATTAAATTTCTGACATTTAGTATTGAAGGTCAAATATATAATATATAAATTGCGATTTTCAGTGGTAATATTATTTAAATATACTTTTTATTTATTTTAAAATTTTACTTCATTAATGGAATTCATACACTTTATAAAAATAACTATAGAAATCAAATATGTTTTTAAACATGGACACAAGTAATACATTTCTTGTATAATAAGATAGTTGTAAGAAAAAACGAATTTAAGTCATTCGCTGTAGTGGGCACTGGACTTGAGAAAAATATAAAAATACCATTATTCATTCTTTTAATTTGATGAATATACTAAATACTACATGGAAAAGGGAGAGAGAGGAGAGATGGAGGGATGAAGAAAGAAAGAAAGAGAGCGAGAGAGAGAGAGAGAGAGAGAGAGAGAGAGAGAGAGAGAGAGAGAGAGAGAGAGAGAGAGAGAGAGAGAGAGAGAGAGAGAGAGAGAGAGAGAGAGAGAGAGAGAGAGAGATGGAGATGATACTGCTTCTGCTAATGATGATAATGAAAGATTTGTTGTAAATATTTTCCAAAATTATATTTGATCAATAATAAAGCAATTTGTTCCTAGGTACTTGTAGTTGTAAACAAAAGTAGAATTTGTAATTATTTTGGAATCATGCCCATCTGCTGTAGATATTGAGGTGGGCGGATATGAGGATTCTTCTCCAAATATTCACAGAAAGATCTTGTAGATCTGAAAACACAACAATATATATCAGTACCGGTATATTAACTGTAAATTATATTATTTAAAATTATCTCCAATGCTGAGACAACAAATTTCGTCAAAATATCAAAACATTAATTTGTTCTCATATTTAGAATATATTTTATTTTTATTTCCGGCTTTTCTTTAGCATCATGAACAACTTCACCAAAACATTACTGTGATTATATAACTCGTGTCCCAAATGGGAGTCAATGACCAATCACTTTCCAATGATTTTTTTATTTACAACCAACCAGAGTCGTGCTTCACCTCGCTCTTATCGATTTCTCTTTGTCAGCTCCTCCTTTTGTGATAAAGAAAGCTCCTCTTTTTTAATGTTCTGAACAGGTCAAAGCATTATTTTTCTCCAACAAATACATTGAATATAGCAAATAATGAAAAGATTCCTTGATTTTACTGAGTTGTTTACTAAAAAAATAAATGAATAACCAGTAATGTTGATTATGATATATAGTTTGATGTGTTTCATTATCTCTCCACTTGGGTGCACTCTTACAATATTGCGATCTTATTTGGCAATAAATAATATGATCACCGTGCAGTGAATGAACATAACCTCACATTTCTGATTTGTTTTCAAACATAGCCGTTTACATTAAATATATACCGTAAAATATTTTAAAATAACTATAGTTAAACAATGATTTGTGAGTAAACAGCTTACTTTTATTCGTTAAATAGTCCTAACAAATGCCACTCTTGATTTCCAAATTCTCTAGATAAATTCACTCCTCACTTCGCGGTGTCGTAAATTTATCGATAATTTGGAAATCACTCGTGCCATTACTTATGACAGTTTAATTCAAGCCCTAAATGGGAGTTAGTGACCAATCATGTTTCAATTAATTTTGTTTTACAACCAATCACAGTCGTGTTTCACCTCGATAATTATCGAAATTTGATTACCAAAATAAAGAAAGCTCCTACTTTTTAATATTCTGAACAGGTGAGAGCAGTATTTTGCAGTGACAGACTATCTAACAAATACGTTGACTATAGCAAATAATGAACAGATTCCTTCGACCTACACAATTTGATAATTGTGTGTTCAATAATTGTTTTTTTTAATACTGATTTTACTGAGTTGTTTCCGAAAACAAATTAATAACCTTTATTTTTGGTTATAATATACAGTTTGATGTGTTCCATTTTTTCTTCATTTAGGGTGCATTCTTACAGTATTACGATCCAATTTGGCAATAAATAGTATGATCAAGTTGCAGTGATGGACAAATGAAACATGACTAAACATTTGTCATTTTCTTTCAAACATCGCCATTACATTAAATATATACATATTTTAAATAACTATATTTAAATAATGATTTGTGAGTAAACAGTGCTAACAAATGCCACTCTTGATTTCCAAATCCTGTAGATAAATTGGAAATCACTGTTTTCTTTAGAATCCAAAATTAAATTCTAACAACACCCTGTACTATTACATACTCCTTCACTTAAAACTGGAATATTCCAATTGATTGAGGGTCTTTCCACTTTTCAGCGGTTGCCCTTTTACCAGCCGGCTGCTGGCCCTTCACATCCACATGTGTCAATCACAGAGGTAGATGATCAACAGCCAGTATAGGGGTGACATGTGATTAGCATGTTGAGTTCCCCAGCCGTTATCGCTGGTTCCTCAACCTGGAGCCGCTACTTATTGTAGCTACCCAATTGCCTCACGATACTGGGTGGGCACGGTCCCATACTGGCCGAAATACCATGAGAAAATTTCTTCCCCCATGGAGACTCGAACCAGCGCAAGTCCCGTAGCTCTGCGCCAAGGCTTCCTACCTTAACCGCTCGGCTACGGCGCGGGACAAAACTGGAATATGAGTTTCTAATTCAAACAGCTTTAACATCTAGGCCCTTCCCCCACCCCTTGGGATACCTCGGTCGTCATGACCATACTCCCAAGTCCTAGTTCTAGCCCTCCCTATCCTATGTTCACGTCCACGTTCAAGTTCACGGTCCTTAAACCAACACCCCAGGGAGAGGGTGTTGGAGTTTGCAAGTTCTGGGAATTGCTGAGCTACATAGTACATCAGGTCGCTCATTCCTGACGACCCCACAGTTGGTCCACGGGCTCCATGAGCCTAGCCGGAAGGACTGCTGTCGCAGATCCACCGACCATTCCCCTGTTCTGCCTCCAGGGACGTTTCCTGCAGCCGTTGTGAGACCGGCTAGGGCTACAAGCCCAACAGTGTGAGACTTTTAGTACATCCAGGTGCTCATCCCCTGGCGACCCCACAGTTTGTCGACGGGCCCGTAGGCCGAGCCAGGAACCAGTACAGTAGCTCCCCTCTGGACTGGTCCGAGCCGAGCCCTGGTGTGCCCCCAGGGACGCCTTCTGCAGCTGTTGTGGGCCAGCACGGAGCTCGCAAGCTCCAACAGATGAGCAACTACTACGACAAGGCGCTCAACTCTTGCCTACCCCACTAATGGTTCACGAGACCCTTGGACTTAACCGGGAGGACTGTCGAGCAGATCCACCGATCTTTCCCCCCAGTGCACCAGCTGGGGACGTGTTTGGTTGCTGAAGTGGGTCCAGCCTGAGCATTAGTACGTCAGGTCGCTCAACTCCTGACGACCTCACATATTGTCCTTGGGTCACTCGGTTCCAGAGTCGGCGCTAAGTCCCAAAAGCCAAAAGACCGCGCTTCCTCCTTTCTCGAGCTTGTCGACTTGGTGGTAGTTCCCAGCATTACGCCCGGTATTGTCCCAACCAGCCCGTTCGCAAGACTAAGCCTAGTCGTGCCGCTGCTCTGAGTCAGCCCACTGAGCAATGTAGGCATCCTGGGAGCTCATCGCCCATGGTGCCCCCACAAAGGACCTCGGGATCGATTAACCAAGAGAGATGGAGCTTCTGATCTCCACAATCTCCCACCGCCTCGCCAACGACGGCCGCTGATCCCGCTTGTGGGCCGGGATATTTGAGCTTTAGTACAACAGGGAGCTCATTCAAAATTGTTCCTGTTGACCCCACTTATGGTCCGCGAGTCCATCGGACTTGGAAGGGAGGACTGACTAGCAGATCCACCGACTTTTTCCCCACTACGTCACCGAGGGGACGCGGTTTGCTGCTGAAGTGGGCGCAGCACGAGCTATGTAGTACGTCAGGTCGCTCGAGTCCTGACGACCTCACAAATGGCCCGCGGGTCCGGTCTGGACCTAGCCGGGAGGAATGCAAGCAAACCACCGACCGTTCCCCTATCCGCCATCCGGGGACGCGCCCTGTTGCTGTTGTGAGCACAGCTGGGGCCCGACGGACCCCCAGGGAAACAGCTTTAACAGCTGTAACATACCTGATTTTATCTAGGACTGTGGATTTCCCCTCTCTCAAAATTTTACCTAGTATAAATGAATTAAGGGGGGCACGCCGTAGCCTAGTGGTTAAGGTACTGCGCTATAAGGCGGAAGTTCTAGTCCCTGAGGAGCCAGATTTTTTAAACTGACCCTAACCTTCTGGCGGCACTATGGTCCTGGTGTCGACTTAGCCTCTAACGGAAATTAGTACCAGACGCTTGTTCTGGGAGAAAAGGTGTGTGTCACGCAGGGCTGACAAGCCGGCTGACATTAAGTGCCGATTGTCTAGAAAAAGTGGAAGCCTTAACCTCCTACCACCCCAAGGGCCTTCATGGCCTGTAGTGGGATCATTTTACCTTTATAAATTTATTAAGTATCATAAGAAACAAAATCTAAAAAAAAACACTCACTGTCAACCAACGTCCCTCACCTGAGATCAGTAATGCCATCAAATGCCACTTTATGCGTCACTAGATCTTGACGAATGTTAGGACAATCCACCCATTTCTCCTTGGTGTTGTTGTGTGGTGGTTCGTATCTCAGAGGGGGTCGCAAAGTTCTTCCGAAACCAATGACACGAGGTTTGTTGCTCTCAGCTTGGATGTCCTCTCGAATTATACGTTGAAGTCCGGCTCTGACTGCACACTGTCAACATACACCATCTTACTGGAGTGTCAACACCTGTGCTATACCTTATCCGCTCTTAGTGATCCTAACATAAACAAACTCCAATCGTATCTATAACTGTAGGCTTTCACGGCCGGCGTCTTGATCCCTATTAGGTTCGTCTTCCGGGCATATAGGCCGTGATCCAGTCGTTCTTCCACTCGACGTTTCGTCTACTGCTGCGGTAGACATCATCAGGAGATACTGCAGCCGACTGTTGAGGAGTTCACAGAGAGCACGCAGTATCTCCTGATGATGTCTACCGCAGCAGTAGACGAAACGTCGAGTGGAAGAACGACTGGACCACGGCCTATATGCCCGGAAGACGAACCTAATAGGGGCCAATCGTATCCTTCAGCCACTCGCGCCACAATTACTGTCACATTAACAGGGAGCAGGGAGCACGTGTAAAGTATACAAAACATGTGATCGTTGAATGGGGTAGATTACAAGAAAGCTGGTGAGATTTTTCACAGAACTTATGAAATACATTTAAAATAACTGTTTTTTGACCACTAGTCAAAGGTTTGTGTTAAAAAAAATAGATGGCGACACAGCAATAAAAGACTCAACTCTTTCAGCCATTTTGTTGCATCGAATCGACTTTTTTTATTTCTTTCTTTCTAGTTTTCTTTCGTTTACACTGTTCTTCCTTCTTGTTTAACTTTGTTAACCTTTCTATCTTATTCACACATACAAACACAAGACAAGACACACACCCAGACCCAAGGTGGAGATTTTTAAAATCCCCTACCCCCCGGGAATCGAACCCGGGTCGCCGGAGTGGAAGATGGGGACTCTACCGACTACGCCACGGCGACGGACTGTTTATACTGTTTTTCCTTTTTGTTTTGTTTTACCTGTTTTGTCAACTTTATTTTATCCTCACATAGACACAAGGACAGAACACACACACCCAGACCCAGGATGGATATTTAAAATCCCCTACCCCGCCAGGAATCGAACCCGGGTCGCCGGAGTGGAAGGTAGGGACTCTACCGACTACGCCATGTGACGGACAACTGAAGCATGACTCAAATGCATCATCCATATGTAATAAATTATTTTAAGTTGTAATTATTGATTAATTATATTTTACAATATTTTTTATAAGTTTTGAATATGATTACTTTTATTGACGAAGAAGAACAAGTATATTCAGAGATATCTTTTCATTTAATGAAAGTAACTACTTTTCGCGTACTTATTGCTTCTACGTCGTACGTCGGTGTCCATAACCAATGAAAAGCGAGCAGGTCACATGGTTTTGTTTTGATGAGGATCACTTTAAGAGCGGATAACCTTTACCTATTGTACTTTTAGTCCTGTATTTATATATAGGGGCACGCCGTAGCGTAGTGGTTAAGGCACTGCGCTACAAGTCGGAAGGTCGAGGGTTCAATTCCCGGTGGGGTCAGGATTTTTAAACTGACCAAAACCTTCTGGAGGTACTATGACCCTGGGGTCGACTCAGCCTCTAACGGAAATGAGTAGCAGATGCTTATTCTGGGGGTAAAGGTGGCCGTCACGCAGGGCTGACAACCCGGCTGACATCAAGTGCCGATTGTCTAGAAAAAGTGGGAGCCTTAACCTCCCACTACCCCAAGGGCCTCCCGAGGCCTGTAGTGGGATTACTTTACTTTATTTATATGTCTTTGTGTATATGTATGTATTTATGTGTGTGTAATGATAACCGAATGTATTAAGTGTTTTGAATATTGAGGAGCATTTTGGTTTATACAATAATTGTCAATTAGTCGGCCGCGGTGGGCTAGGGGTTATGCTCCTTGCCTCTAATTCCGAGGGTCGCGGGTTCAAACTCGGTCGGGGTCGATGCATTTTTGAGGACGAAAAATCCAAGAAATAAGTCCTCTGGGAGGGAGTTTAAGCCGTGGGTCCCGAATCTGAAGATTTTCAGGTTCGTAGAAGATCCTTAGGCCTGAATAAAGAGGCCTCTATACAAAATTTACCTTCAATGTCTTAGTAATTCCTTAGTTGCCTGTTAGATGCCTCATTGAGTCGGTGTGTTGACCGCATGCCAACCATGACATCTATGAGCAAATAAGGTAACTAAAAATTAACTTGATCTAGTAACTGCTTCCTTACAAAGGATAGGATATGGCTCAACAATGGACTACGCCGTTATATATAATAGATAGAAAAATATTTACATGTATTTATTGCAGTTGAGAAAGAAACGTCATCTATATTATAATTTCCGAATGATTCCTTGGAATTTCCAAATACATTGATATTTTATAGTTACTGGTATTAGTGTTATGGGAGACTTTTAGCAAATTCCGAAGGAATGAACTTATTGAGATTGTTCCCATGAAAATATTTTTGAAAAATGTTTACAGATCTTCATCGATCCTATCTACAGTAGTGTACACAGTAAACGCTCTAACGACCACAATTTTGTTTCATCGAAGCCAAACTTGCCATATAACTAATAGTGTAATTAAGGTTGAGTTCGTTAACAGGAATATTGGGTCATAGATCATTGGGTGTAGGAGTTCACGTGAAACGAAAATTTAAAAGTCGCTCTAGCGATCGTAATTTTCGATGTTTCACAACGAAAACTTAATATTCTATTAAAATAAATTCTCTAAAAATTAGTGAAACCCGATCTTTAGAACCTAAAACCCGAAATTAAAAATTGATTGCCAACCGCCATTTTTGTATCGTCGGAATGTATACCTTACAATTTAATTATCCTTACATTCGTAATGTGACATAAATAAGATATTCAAATAATGTAATGAAAAAAATGAATCGGAGACATTATTTAAATTGACCTTCAAAAATTATATAATCATATACAAATTAGACAATAACTTACCACGCTAATGCTGGAAAGTTTGTGTTCACTGCTGCCCGACAGTTCATTTAATAATTTGTTTTCAGAAATTTAGTTTTTCTTCCAAATTAAAAAAAAAAAGAAATAGATGTATTCCGTAAAGCAGAAAAATGGGCTTAAGAAATTCTTCTTCTTCTTATGAAGAGGAATTATGCTTCGTATACCAGTTATCATGAAACGGATTTTTTAAAAAAGAGCTCTCATATTGAGCAACAATTAAGAATCACTAAAGAAAACAATTTTGTGCAATTCTTGACTTTCTGCTATAATTTAAGGTTGTGCTCTTGTGTCAGTAATCAAGAGTTATGAAAATAAAATGCTATTAGCACAGATTTAAGTGTTATTATATATATATATAATATATATTAGAATATATATAGATCTATCATCGAATACATATATATGATAGTGAAAAGAAAATAATGCTTGAGTCGGACATTGTAGAACATCGAGTCTTAGAGACTCGAGTTCAAATCCCGACTCAAGCATTCATTTTTCTTTTCATATCATATTTGCCTTCATTGCCCAAATGCAAAAAATATATGTATAAATATATAGATCATATATTATTGAGATAATAAATTGTTATCATTAAAAAAATTGTGAGACATCAATAGTTTGTGTTAAAAAAGCTACGAACTGCGATATGTTGATATTGAACACTTGACGTCTATAATTTTGAAAAGTAAAATTTAAAAAAAAATTAGTTACATTGTACATTCTTAGATGGGGTATTTGCCGATCTCTTTTAGTGTAATATTTAGCATGTTCCAATCATTCGGGTACCTGATACACAAGAGTAAGACATAGAGAACTATATATATATCCTCAACTCGTGTCCAACTCGGGGTTGGTCGAGGGATGAGGCCCCTTTATATAGAGGTCTGTGAATGATAAGGGAGCCGTCCGACCACGCCTGGCGCATCATCACAGGGGCAGATGAATGAAATGAAACGAAATGGATGAGTATGGAGAAATGGTGGAATGCAATTTGTGGCAGGGGAAAACGGGAGAAACCCCGAGAAAACCTGCTCAAGCTCCGCTTCGTCCACCACGAAACCCACATGGAGTGACCGAGACTCGACCACGGGACCGTAGTGGTGAGAGGCGAGCATCTAACCGCTTGCTCCACGGAGCCGCCAATAATATGTATCATCATCATCATCATCATCATCAACAACAAGGATTAAGCCCAATGACCTGTTCCGATCTCTTTATAGGTCGAATTGGTCCTTCCATCTCTTCAATGATCTTCCCAACATTCTTCTCCCTTTTGGTTTATAATTATACATTCTTCTTGGTATGCGCTGTTCATAACAATGAACTACATGGTCTTTATAGGAAGCCAGATATAATAAGAACAGTTAAGTCTCGTAGACTGCGTTGGGCAGGACATGTTGCACGTATGGGAAATGAAAGACTTGAATGGAAGCTTCTTGTAGGAAAGCCAGAGAGAAAACGCCCAGTTGGTAGACCAAGAATGAGGTGGGAGAATAACATTAACTATGATTTGAGGGAAGTATGTTATACAGGGAATGATTGGAAAGCATTAGCTCAGGATAGGGATCTATGGAGAGCTTATATCCGTGCGGCCATGAACCTACGGGTTCGATAGTGCCAGTGAGTAAGTAAGTAAGTAAGTATGCGCTGTTCATTCATTCTTAATACGTGCTGAAGGTAAGCATTTTGATAGTATTTTATTCTTTCACAGAGATTAAATATATTAAGTTCCCAATAAAATATATATAGAAAACATGCACTAAATTATATGTAAATTGCGGCATCTTTCCACGAGACTAGCACAAGCAAGGTCGTAGCTTATCTATCATCGATCAGTTATTTAGTACAGGAAACAATTAAGAATTTTGGAAACTTTGCATTAAGTACTTCAGTAATTATTGAATAGTGTTACTTATTAATTACCTCTGGAAGATTTCTTGCTTTAGCCACATCCTCAGTGACTACTGGAAGTTCCTCACTTCTGACACACAATGCTTTAGCTGCAGGAGCATCAAAACCGATTTCAAAAAGTTGTTGAAGTACTCCTTCAGTGACAGTAGGGTGGTGCAGGCCACCAAGACCTCTGAACCAATCACAGAAATCTTTTATTATCTGAAAAAAAACAGATTTTATCTTTCCAACAGACTTTGTTCTATTGCTATATCAGTTATTTATTTTATTCGATTTATACGAGTATTATAATACAGTAAATGTATTCGTTATTAATTATGGTTTATATTGAAATAGATTATATCGTAGCAAGAAATGCAGTAGTCTTCATATACTCCTGTAAGGAAATTGATTTTGATGTATACACTGAAAAATATGAAGTGATCTATATGCGCTTTAAATTTGGAGGTCTTTATATGTTTTAGTGAACTGTAATTTTGTTTTTGTTACACGAGTTATCAGTATTATAATGGTATTGTGAAAAGAACAATTAATGTCTTAACCAGGAATCGAACCGTGGACCTCTAGTTCTCCAGAATAGTGTGCAGCCCACTACACCATTCGAGACATGGCGCAAACATTAACAATTCTTTCCACATATACAAATCTGTCAGGTAGGTGTCACCACCATCGCCAACGGCCGACTTTGTTTAGAAGTATCTATATTTGAGAATTTTACACCACCACTTTTATAAGCAGTAAACGATGTTATTTAACATTTTCCAATACTGTTATTTTAACACAGTTGCAATAATGGATCGATTCCTGGTTCAGACATTAATTTTTCTTTTCACAATATCATTATAATATTATAATATGATTCATTATTGGAACTGTGTTAAAATAATAGTATTGGAAGATGTTAAATGATTTATGAAGTAGCAAATATTTTACATTTTCACAAAAAGGGAGTTAAATTTGTTGTCATTTGAATGTTTATTACTAATAAATTCAAGTAGTTTCTATTAAATAATATATATATATATATATAGGCTATATATAGTTCGATTTTTATGTCTCACCTCATAATTGTAGATTTTCGTCAAGATTATAGTTTCGATACGCTACGTATCATTTTCAATTCCATACAACTATTAATATTTTTAATTTCCTATTATATTTTTACAACTCATATAATGCTGGTACCTAACCTTAACAATTAGAAATAAATCAAAATAGGAGCATGAAGGACATTTAGCAATGTCGTGGTACAACAATTCGCAATTATATTGTTTTTAGTGTAAGAAAAATTCAACCCAGTATTATATAAGATGTAAGGGGGCTGAAGAAATTATATTTACTAAGAATAACATATTTTTGTGTTTGTACTTACAGAATTGGTGACGTTATTGGCCTTCTCCTTGAGGTTTCTATGCGGGTCTTTCAACAAGTCCTTAGCACCTTTTATACCAGTCCCTGTCGGTATAACAAATTCGTCCTTAGGTCTCCAGGTTGCAGCTTGCTTCGTAGATTTCTTGAAGAAGTTAAGGTAGGGATTATCTTCAACAATTTTAGTTTTCTCTTCTCTGCAACATGTAAAATACAAATATAGTTCGCGCATTCTAAACTGGCGGAATGTGACGTCATTGTTGTACTTGGGGAAAAACAAAAGGAAAATTAGTACTTCTGTCTTAAAAATATCGACTCATTTTTTATGACTAAAGAGGCATTTCAAATTATGAATTTATACTTAGGAGCCATTTTAAGTTAAGATAAACTTATAACTGACTGCAAAAATATCGCGTGTAGCAGAAGGCAGGAACTATATCAACACTGATACAAACAACAGAGACAGCTTTTCTTTTAATTCTATACTAGGATATTAAATATAAAATTGGTATCTGGTAAGTCAGTCGTCCTCAACTAAATTATTAAACTTCATCAAGTAGTTCCAATATGGAGGCCTTTCAAAACCAATGTTTCATCTTCTGTATTTTAATGATAGTGATGTTGTTGTAAAAGTTGTACATTGGGTTTATCTCTGCTGGTGTGTTCTCATTGAGTAGGTCTGTATTCTTCGCTTCTTTTAGAATTCCTATATCTTCAAGAATGCTGATCCGTTGTTATACTCTCGGTGTAGTACTGACATTGTATTATTGATTTTGTCGAAACTGACGATCCGTTTGTAGTATGTGTTTGGCAAAACTTGACTTTTCTTCGTTATTAATAAAATTTTTGAAATGTTCAGGTAGCAAGTTTATGTTTAATATGTTACTACATAACCTCAACGGCGCTTTAATATTAATTTTAAAAGTGTTGACTATACTGGGAGTTGGAATATTAGAGTGAGAGGTAGCCCATATGCTATAAGACAAGTAAATAATGTCAGTAACAGTGCGCGATGTGTGCATTTGATCGGAATTATTTTAGAAGTAAGCAGATATAAGCCACGAATTTCGTCCTCCATAACTAAATGGTTCTATTTAATCAACGTTTATTTGTCAATCAATCAAATTGGAGGAAAGATAAAGTTTCAGTCCTAGGTCACAGCTCTTGGGCAGTTATGTAAATTCATGATTTTGTACTCAAACTTGTTATAATATTCGTTGTTGGCAAAAGAAGGGCACTTTCTACATAAAAATTAAGAAGACTATTTTACTCATGCCCCAAATGGTAGTCAATGACCAATCACGTTTCAATTAATTTTGTTTTACAACCAATGACAGTCGTGTTTCACCTCACTGTTTATCGATTTCTCTTTATCAACTCCTGCTTTTGTGACAAAGAAAGCTCCTCCCTTTTAATATTCTGAACAACTCAGAACACTATTTTTCTCCAACAAACATATTGAATATAGCAAATAATGAACAGATTCCTTAATTTTACTGAGTTATTTACTAAAAAATAAATGAATAACCTATAATGTTGATTATAATATACAGTTTGATGTGTTTCATTATTTCTTCACTAGGGTGCATTCTTACAATATTGCGATCCTATTTAACTAAACATAAAACATTAATTTTCGTATTTCTGCTCATTTATGCCAAGAAGATCGGGATAAGTAGATTCCCGGGCAACGCTGGGTAATCAGCACGGGGTATCTAAAAATATAAATTTAAAATATTTTTCATTTTACTTATTTAACTAAACATAAAAACACATTAATTTTCATTAATTTAAGCACGCCGGGTATTAGCTAGTAAGCTATAAAAACTACTTGCTTTTATTTATAATATATCAACAGTGATATATTCCAATTTAAATTTTACCCTCTATATATATACAAATTTTAATTGTTATAAAAATAATTAATTGATATATTTTCATGAACTTTTAATAATGTATTAATCGTTAAACCATATATATATATACACACCTATAAGTATACCATACAGGACTTAGGAGTCCCATGGGGTAGTAGGGGATTATACTCGTATCTCCCCCACTTTTTCTAGACAATCGGCACTTGATGTCAGCCAGGTTGTCAGCCCTGCGTGACAGCAGCCTTTACTCCCAGAACATGCGCCTGGTACTCATTTACGTTAGAGGCTGAGTCGACTCCATGGCCATGATGCCAGCAGCAGGTTTGGATCAGTTTAAAATGCTGACCCCACCGGGAATCGAACCCTCGACCTTACGATTTGTAGCGTATTGCCTTAACCATCTACGCTACGGCATGTCTCCTCTAGATTCAGGCTTGCGGTTATTTTCCGAGCCTGAAAATCTTCAAACTCGGGACTCACGGCTTAAAGTCCCTTCTGGAGGACTTGTCCCTTGGACTTTTTCATTCTAAAAGTCCATCGACCGCGGCCGGATTTGAATCCGGGACACTAGGCAGTATACCTTATCCGCTCTTAAAGTGGTCCTAACATAAAAAAGGCCAATTGCATCCTTCCGCCATTCGCGACAGAATTACTGTCACATTGACAGGGAGCACGTGTGAAGTATATAAGACATGTGATCGTTGAATAGAGTATATTACATGAAAGCTGGTGAGATTTTTCACTGAACTTATAAAATACACTTAAAATAACTGTTTTTTTTACCACTTGTCAAAGTTTTGCTAGACTTGTGTTATAAAAATTTAGATGGAGACGCTGCAACAGAAGACTCGATACTTTCAGCCGTTTTGTTGCATCGAATCGACTGAAGTAAAACTCAAATGCATCATCCATATGTAATAAACTATTTTGCGTTGTAATTATTGATTAGGTATGTATAAAAATATTTTCTATGTTTTGAATATGATTATTTTTATTCAAGAAGAATAACAAGTATATTCAGAGGACATATTTTTAATTTAATGAAAGGAACTACTTTTTCGCGTAGTTATTGCTTTTACATTGTACGTCGGTGTCCATAACCAATGAAATGCGAGCAGGTCACATGGTTTTGTTTTGATGAGGATAACTTTAAGTGCGGATAGCCTTCAGAAGCAAGGCTAATGGTTATCACTAGCCCATGTGGCCCACTTTTATTTTATTCATAATTTTATTTTATACCTGCTACTTGGTAGGTTTACAAACAGATCGCTGACAATTGGTTATCACTAGAGACCGGATGTTAGGGAAAATGCCTACAATTATTTATTATAGATATTGTAAAAGTGACTTCATAGAAGTTCATACCGACGACCCTAGAGTTGTTTTCTACGAAGTTAATTTTGCCTATAAATGCCTATTTCTGCTTACAATGCCTATAAATGCTTATTTGCCATGTTTATCGAAATTAACCTAGAATTTCAATTAAATTAATCGAAATGGACAAACTTCATGACACATATCTATTATTTTTTTGTTGATAACACTAAATTCAGTCTGTAGTCCTCGTTCGCAGACAGGTGTTTGAAAGACGAAGTTGTGAGGTTTTATATATATATATATATATTTTTTTTTTTTTTTGCCTTTAGAACAGTTATTTCACGATTCCTAAAGAACAGACAACAGTAAAAGACAAACTGACCAATTTCGTGAAAGAATTTGGTGCGGAAATATTCTCAAGTGACATTGTTTTGCAAAGTGTGTAAAATTTCAGTGAATTGCGCGAAGAAGTGCCATGTTTCGCAGCACGTACACACTGCAAAACATAAGATGCTCTTTGTGAAAAGCAAAACAAGTTCCAAAATCATCTGATATCTTTGTATGCTATTGAGAGCATATGCTTATATTCTTTAGGTTAGGCTATACAATTTTATGTTGTCCATTTCTTGTAAGAGATTTTTGAGAGCCTATATTAGTGATTTTAGTGCCTTTTTGCCTGCCTATTTTGAACTTTTTAAGTGCCTAACATCCGGACTCTAGTTATCACTCGCTAGCCCATGCGGCCCACTTTTATTTTATTCATAATTTTATTTTATACCTGCTACTTGGTAGGTTTACAAACAGATCGCTGTCCAAGTCTCCATACTTATCCTCTTCCTCAGGAGAAGGAATTTCTACATCTGAAGAAGTTAGTGGTTTACTGTCGTCTTTAGTTTCAAGAACATCGTCCCTGCGCAGCTTAGACAATTCGATCTGAGTTATGGAAGCGACACGAACGAACGTTTCTTGTGACAGTATTTTACTGACCACTGAAGCACGACGATGTTTCGGCTGAAGAGAAAGCACACCACAAGATAATGTATTGTCCTTCAACACAATCTTTTCTTTATGTTCATAAACAATACTGATTATCAAAATTACATAATTCGTTAGCAATTTCATACTACTATAAGTGGGGAACGGATATTTAGGTAAACAAATTTTTCAACTTTTATAAGATTCATGATGTGTTCCGTTGAGGTTTATTCAAAATTAATATAAAATTATAGAATATTCACCTGAAAGGTCCGTCTCTTCAACTTAATTATCATTTAACTGTAGCGCTTTCGGGACTTGTCCCATCATCGGCAGGATTCAAAACTGGTGTTTCACTGAAGATCTGGTAGAGGGGGTTGCATGTATTTGGTTCGTTTTCGTTTATCAGGCTGTCGTTGTGAGCTGCTTTCATGATTTCCATCTCTTCGAGTACGTTTATCTTCGCTGGATTATTTTCTCTGTGCATTACTGTTAGGGTGTTTTCAATATTTAACATGCGATGTCCTTCATGGATAACGTGTTTTAACTTCATTCACGCAGAAGGTAAATCAAGCTATGCAAAACACGTTATCCATGAAGGACATCGCATGTTAAATATTGAAAACACCCTAACAGTAATGCACAGAGAAAATAATCCAGCGAAGATAAACGTACTCGAAGAGATGGAAATCATGAAAGCAGCTCACAACGACAGCCTGATAAACGAAAACGAACCAAATACATGTGAAACACCAGTTTTGAATCCTGCCGATGATGGGACAAGTCCCGAAAGCGCTACAGTTAAATGATAATTAAGTTGAGGAGACAGACCTTTCAGGTGAATATTCTATAATTTTATATTAAACAAATTTTTCCTTGTATAGAGATAGGCATCTGAAATTGAGTTCATTGTTGTGGATGATACTCCCACATCAAGTAAATACCATTTTATTTCGCAAAAAAAACAGGCATTTTCAATGTTTTATGCACATATGTAACATGCAGTCATGAGCAATCTTCTACACGCTTCCATTTTTCATTATTAATATACAGTTTATTTTAATTGAAATGGA